>OZ020265.1:6628045-7228045 GCA_963971285.1 Astropecten irregularis | reverse complement strand
ACTCCTTTGTCAAATTTGCTCTAAAAGCCTAAAAAAATCTTAAAAAAAGATTGGGTTCTTGCAATCAGTAAAAATGCCAAATTAAAAGTGAGGTATTCATGCAAGTACACTCCAGGGAGGATGTTTTAGCAAGGTCTCATCAGCGAGATGGTATTGACTTTATGAGTAGCGATGCTGGCGTCTCTCTGTCACAATCAATAATTCTTAGCCTTCTCATCGACAAATAAGGAATAGCTGGCTCACATTCAATGCTTGACCTTTTCTAAGGAGGAAGACCCCGTCCCCTTGTCCCTGGTCACTCGTTGCCGTGGCAATGTCGCATCTTCAAGCCCATTGAAGACTTTATTCGGGAGTGTTCTGTCGAAGAGGCTGCCTTTGCCCGTGGGAGTTAGTAAAGCCCTGCTGAAACATGTGAACATTCGAAATATCGGGAAGTAGCCTACTTGAAAGATTCTTTGACGCTAGGGTTGGGCTTGTTTGTATGATGATGTGATGATTTATGGTGAGACGGTTTTTGCGGCCAAATTCACGGCCTTGCCGACTAAGGAATTTTTCTGCTTACGATTAGCAAATCTGTGTTTCATGTAATCATGTTAGCTGTAACGTTTGTAGCTGTAGACAAATTTTAACGGAATAATGGTACATGTATGTTTCTACCGTCACCATCTTCATACCCTGTAAGTTGTAGGTAAATCTGTGAAGATTTAAGTTTCAGTGTACTACCAAAGTATGATACTACGTGTACGTGTGTACCTTTAATTCTCTACATTGACTTTATAAGGAGAGCAAGAGTCTCTCTTGCTTATAATGCACAATAATAAGGCCTAGCTCGTTTTCCCCTGACAATCACATGCAGCATCAATCTTAATGGACAAAGATATTAGACCAATGACAATTTAATTTGATAAAAAGATATAATTTTCGTTCAGCCTTTTATAAGCATTTTATACATTTCATTATTTTGGCTGATGGCTGGTTTGTGGCTGTTTATCAATTATTGATAAATGCACATTGGCAACATACTTGTACATGTAAAGGCTGGAAAGCTCAGTTGGTAAGAGCGCCGGTACGCCATTCCAGTGGTCGCTGGTTCGAATCCCACTCCAGTCAATTTAATCAATTTTGATCCAGTCAGTTTCCAGCCAACCCAGCACTGACCTCTAGGTTTTGACCAATCAGGGGGCATCTGTACATGTACTATCGTACCATTTGGTGAGTGCGTCTATCACGAAGATAGCTGCTGCCGCACTGACGCACGAAATTGACCAATCAACATCCTCTGTCACGATCCTGACGGAAATGTTCTCAAAACAGATCTGATTGGCTGATGTGTCGCGTTGCATAAAATTAGCATGCACGCATGTATCAGACATTCGTACATAGTGTCACGGAGTAGAATGGGTGATGCTCAGACTAGTTTTATGGAAGATGACGTTGGAATTTAAAATTAGGAGCTAAAAATGATATTGCTCTTCTCCAAAGATTAAAAAAAAAACATGACAAATCATGTACAGCCCTCTTCCCTTAAATTTCCTTTGGGACATTTATAAATCAAAATGTCATCAAGTCAATGACAGATAGGCTTCTCACCTGGGAGCGAGTGCTCCTTTAATCAACACTAATTGAAATCTGCTCCAGCTGTTTTGGGTTGTCCTTGATGAGGTGATGAAAGACAAATGTTAAATGTGCACTCTCTTATTCAGCCCAAGGCAAGAATCATGGACAAATTGCTAATTAGGGAAGGTGACATGTTATTCAAGGTGGGCTGGTGATATGCAAGCATTCCAAGAGTTGTGTTAAATTACTGTAATTTCCTGTCATCAGATTTGTATTGGCCTTTGGGCCTTTCTCAAAGGGTCTGGCTCCAGCTCTGGCTCCGGCTCTGGCTCTGGCTCTGGCTCTGGCTCTGGCTCTGGCTCTGGCTCTGGCTCTGGCTCTGGCTCTGGCTCTGGATCTGGCTCTGGCTCTGTCGTCCATATGCTGAAAATATACATGTACTTGTAGGTTTTGAATTTTCATTGAAGCTGAAGCTCTGTTATCTTTTTCAAACCAGAGAATCTACTTCAGAAAATTTGCAGCCAAAAGTCTGTATTTTGTACCCGTGTACACGTAATTGATTCATGAAATGGAGCCGGACCCGGAGCGAAGCTTTGAGAAAGGCCCCAAGACACACAATGGCGGTAGGGCCTTTAGGAAACCATCTTGAGGCTGAGGCTCGGGACTTGTTTTGCTGAGGCCCACAAAATGAACTGAAGGGATAGATCCATGTGACGAAGCCGAAGAAAGGCTCCAGCTTCGCCATGTATCTCAAGCCCTTCATTTCATTTCAATTGACTATTAGGCATTAGGGATATACCACCAATATAGGGATGTATAGCTCAGTTGGTAAGAGCAACAAGTACAGTATTCCAGAGGTCACTGGTTCGAATCCCACTCCAGTCAATTTTTCTTTGAACATGCACTTTTCAATCAACAATCAACTTTACTACTTGTAGCATAACAAATCATCACCCAAGTTAAAGGTACATCATCATATGTACTATTAAGTATTATACTTTTGTAGCATAGAACATGTAGAAACTGAAATCTGCACAGATTTACACATGTACATGCGTATCTTACAGGGTATAAAGATGGTGATGTAAAAAACATTTTAGGGTTAACATTTTTCTGCCTGAAATGCTGTGAAATGTACACGATACGTGTACGTATACATTACTGGTGACTAGTATTTAGATTTTTTCTGCTTCAAACATTAATTATGAAACCTGCATGGAACAATAATTGTTGGCACAATAATGGGAGACTTTTGAGAACCAGTCTTCAAGTCAACAACGTACGCAATTGTGATCGTCTGCGTGTTGTTTTGCGCCTGCGCTGTTGTGCGTGCGCTGTTGACTTGAAGACCGGTCCTCAAAAGTCTCCCATTGTGGCAACAATGTGTACCAATATGATGTTTTGAATCTTTTTTTTTTCATAAAATCGTACATTTTTGTACAGTATTGTCCCAATGCCAATACATCAGAGACCTACTTTACGTCTATAGTCGGACAAATTGCCCTTAGAATATTTCCCCTTCTTGCAATAATTCATCCTGAATCATAAATTACTCGTACTTCAACGCCTCCACCACATTATCCTAAGCTGCAGAAGTCCCACATATGTCTACAGTGTATGTATCACTTTGAAGGGACGATGATTAATCGCGGCCAGTCCCGAATAAAATTACGGAATGTAAACAGTCTTGTCTGAGTCAGTGGTGAGATATTTCTTCTTGGGCTGGTGTAATTATTAACCAGGGGCGTTGATTTCTTACAAGATGTTTAAAGGTAATAATGATCATACTTTGGTTTTTGTTAAAGGATTACAGATTCATGGGCAAAAATATCAAAGAAGATACAGTAACAGTCATCTGTGAAATGTTCAGTCCCATATGGTTCCCACTTTTGAGAAAAAGGTGAAAATAGCAACAGTATTTCTTAAGTCTTTTCTCTTTTATTTTGTATCTTTTAAAAGATCAAAAATGTTTTTGAACGTTGTTTGACTAATTTCTGGGTAAATACACCATTTCAGGCGGGAGAATGTTAACAATATGTTTCTTCCACCACCATCTTCATACCCTGTATTAAAGTTTTACTTAAATCTGTGAACATTTCTGTTTTGGTTTCTTTACCAAAGTATGAAGCAGAAAATACAGTATTAGGGCCACTGCCCACGGAATCTGCTTCTTGAAACGGAATTCCATTTTCGAAACAGAATAAGTAAATTCACTAATTAAATTAGAACAATTCATCATTATGTGATCTGATTGCTATGATGTACATTTCCTGGGCTAACTGAATCATGGTTTGATCTTGCAATAAGAGACTGTTTTTGCCGGAGTGTGACAAAACATAGTCAAAACAAGTTAGTCTTCACTGTGCAAAAGTTACGACACTTTTCCAGTGCATGCCCACAGAGTCGGTACAGAATGCAATTTACTGCATGTTATACAACTTTTTGTTGCACGAAACAGATTTGTTCAGTTTGAAACCAAATTTTTCAGACTTAAATGGAATCCAAGGATTTGGGAAATGGAATTTGCACTTTTCTGAAACGGAAAATCAGTGGCCCTACAGTTTGGTGTACACATACAATACGTGCACAACTCTATTTTTATCAGTTTACTTGTCAAGTATTCGTCGCTCAAAATTGTTTCACACTTGGAGATGGACAATAATAAATCACCTGCGAGTGTATCCATGCATTGACTCCGTGCGGGTTGACAGGTCCCGTCCCATAATGCCGAGCATTGTTCACGGTCAGTGGATCGGTCGAGCGGATTACACTGCAAGTGTGATAACCTCCGCATTCAATTTGAGTATCCTGTCTCCAACTGTAATGGCATTAGACACCTTGTACATGAGGCAGTTTTGTGATTCATTCTGATTTGCATATATGCAAATTTATGTTAATTTTGTGCAAAGTTTTAGGTTTTTTTTTCTGAAAGTTTGTTGTTTCATGGCGATAGTTCAAATGCATGGTAATGCAAGGAACACGTATTCAGTATTTCTTCTTTTAAAAATGTTACTTTAGTGTCCTTACGCATTTTTGTGGCCGCCATGACACATGACATTATGCGTGAATCACAACCACTAACTGCATACCATTATTGCGCTCTTTGTGGCAGTTGACCGCTGTTTTAAAAACTTTGTTTGTACATTTCACTTGATTTCTAATTATCGTAAACTAAAGCAAGAAAAGATTTTTCAGAAAAAATCATGCCACTATAAAAAAACACAAATAAAAATGTGTGCAGATTTGTGTTGTACGATGTATTGTTATACGTCATTATAATGCATGTGCAAACATCGCATAACAAAACTGTTGTTGTCCCCCCGAAGTTGTGTGTCCCCCCAAAAAAACGATACCCAATTTCAAAAAATTATGAAAAGAAATTGTATGTTTTCAAATATTTGATTTTTAGTCTATTGCATTCAATATCTCCCAGGCCATGTTCTGACTATTAAATGTCAATGCAATCAATTCATGCATCACCGAGAAATAATTACTGATTGTCTGGAAAAATCAATTTTCCTGCCATAACAATTGAGTGACAATTTTGGGTTTATTGTCATGACTACATGTATATTCTTAGTTGTGATACGTGTAATCTCCTCTCATTGTGGCCGACCAAATTCACTACACACACATCGACACGAAGATAACCACAACTGTCACTCATTTGTAATGGTAGCCAAATTGACTTTTCCAGACAATCAGTACTTGCTCGGTGATTCATGAATGGATTGCATTTGAAATTTGGTCAGAATTTACCCAGTGAGAAAGTGAATGCAATAGACTAAATATCAAGTACATGTAGCTGAAAACGTACAATTTCTTTTCATAATTTTTTGAAAATGGGTATCGTTTTTTGGGGACACAAATGTATGTTGGTCTTCCATATTGGTTTTTTTGTGCTTGGTTGATGCCTAGGGGTGCACCCAAGTAAATAGGGGCAAAATCCGTCCGCCGAGCTCATGAATAAAAGTTAAGCACTCAACATATTTTAAATAAGAGAGTTGTGAGAGCTACTGAAGAAATATGGCACTGGACCTTCCGCCTGGACTCTAAGCTTCCATTTGTTGACCATTTTTGATGCAATTGGGTGAGAAAGTGGGTCTATTTCAGCCGCTTTGCAGAGGGATGTTTTTTTTTGAAAATGGCTTCTTTGACTGGAGTGATCCATACCTTGTTTAAGGGGTGGTCAGCTGAGAATGAGTATATCTCAAAAATTCAATGGTCACCCTATAGACCATAAAATGAAAGGAAAATGAAAGGTGACATGTTCATCATCATATTTCTGTGCAACTTGAACAGCTGTGAGAGTTCTGTATATTTTTAAATGATTTTTGAAGTTGGAGGATTTACCACTGTTGTCTATGGGAGTTTATTTACTTGGGTGCAACCCTAGTTGATGTTCTGTCATGGTCTTCGTGTTGGTATGTAGCTCCTATCTGAGATCTCAATTTTGAATCATGAGCGTGTTAATGTGATTGACTGCACATTATCGCCCTAGGGATCATCTGAAAGATAAACATGCAAACCTATACAGTATATTTATGATATTCCAGATGATTCATCAATTACTCAGCCCATGTCATCTAGTAAAGCTAGTATCATACAGTCATACTTTAGTTTTTGTCAAAGAAGAACAGATTCATGGGCAAAAATATTAGGACAGATACAGTCACAGTCATCTGTGAAAATTTCAGTCCCATACGGTGCCCGCTTTTTAAAAAAATCGTGAAAAACGGCCATAGTGTTTCTTAAGTCTTTTCTCTTTTATTTTTGATCTTTTAAAAGATCCCGGTCTCAGCTGTCCCCCTTGACATAGCTGGACATAGCATGCCACATACGTTAACAGACGACATTCCAGTTGTTGTGCGCAGAGATGGTATGACGTATCTTACCACATTTGGTATAAAGGGGGACCGCTGAGACCAGGAGACAGCTGAGACTGCCACACCGGGTTCGAGTGTAGCTCGGTCCACAAGTGGATTGGGTTTTCAGTCCCTACCTGATTTCTGTGGGTTTTACCCAGAAAATCACTCTGGGGTTTTCCTCCCACCTCTAAAACTGTACATCTTCTTCTCATCAACTTTCCATATAAAATGTTTCATCAGGCTTTCGAGCTACAGTGCCTAGGGCACTTTTGAAGAATAATCATTGATTTCATAACCAGAAAGACTTACGAAGAAGAAGAAAATGAAGACAAAAAATGAACAAGAAAAAATCAAATGAGTTTTAGGGTCTGTTGCTACGGAGACCGCAATAATATATCTGTGCCATCCTCAGCAAAATGAGGCCTAAGTCCTATTATAAAGGTGCCAGTTGGTTTAAATATGGATTTCAATTTTTTTTTGTGTGATACTTTTCTGTCTCACAAATTGTCAGGAGTTATGATCATGATATTTGGAACTAATTATTCACATGAACTCATTTATATTCATGATATGCACACATGCATGCATGGTTTATATACTAGGCTATACACGTGTTTGCACACCTGTGGAAATGAACGGCTGAGTCAGAAATCTTTGGCTATGGCTACATGCACAAACAACACAACTGTGGTAGCCATAAGCCGTAGCCTTTTCTGCTGTCTTGTATGTTATACACAGCCAAAGCCTTTAGAATTTGGACACCACTGAAGTCATGTGTAAGTTGAGGGAACTACACATGAACTGCATGTCCATTGTCCATCGTGCGCGGAGATGCTGAGGAGGTGCCCCATCATCCCACAGTCAAAAAGCTTTTGAAATACAGTCGTGCAGTTGGCGTCAGTCATTCACAATTCAGAGCTCTCCCAGCCTACTGATCATTTTCTGAGCATTATTCAGAGCCTGTTGCATACATAAATGTATATACCGGCTCATTGAATATTCATGAGTATGGTAATCCAATTGAATATTCATGAGTGCCTGGGAGGCAGGTTGTACACATGTATGTATGCAGTGTGTGAGTCATCCAGTGATGCGATCATCTGTCGCCGGGATACCGGGTTGTCATGGCGCAGCCTAGTGGAAGTAACCAGTGGCGTGACTGCATATGAGTAGTATGAGTCAGCCATATGTACGACACTGTGTAGTAATGAACCATGTGGGGTAAGGGGCATGTACGTGTGCAACCTAAAGCAGCATATGCATTGCTTTAGTGCACGCTTGAAACTCACCATACACACGTGTATACTGTACTCAGGGATGAGAGACATCAGAAATCGGTGTAGATTTTGTTTTCTTTTTAAAGGTCATGTCATACTTTGTTTTTTGTCAAGGAAATGCAAATTCATGTGCACAAATATCAAGGAAGATGCAGTAACAGTCATCTGTAAAAATTTCAGTCCTATACGGTGCCTACTCTTTGAGAAAACAGTGAAAAACGGCCACATAATTTCTCTTTGATTTTTTATTTTTAAAAGATCAACAATTATTTTGGGCATTGGTTTTACTCTTTTCTGGATAAATACAGCATTTCAGGCAGAAAAATGTTAACGATATGTTTCTACCATCTCCATCTTTATACCCTTGAAGTTATATTATCTAGGTAAATCTGTGAAGATTTCTGTTTCAGTATGCTACCAAAGTATGATACCACCTTTAAAGATTTTAACTCAGAAATACAGCTTTTTGTACACCTGCTCTGTACAAAAAAATTTCATTTTTTTCCTCTGTATTTTCAGATTTTTCTTTGTGTGTGTGACCACTCACATACCCGTACACTTTATGTACACATTTATTTGTCGTAATTATTTCTTGCAAATCTCGTTTTTCTATCACTTGAGGGTACCTGCAAAACAGCTAAACAGCTGTTCTTAAATTTGTGTCTGCGATGCTGCAAAACATTTTGCAAAATTATTATTACTGGAATATACTTGTAGTTTTTAAATTTGTGTCTTCATAAACGCTGCAAAACATCTGTACAAAGTTGTTATTACGTAATAGTTTTTCGTGATTTCAATACGTGTGACGTGTGTATAATTAATTTGCTCATTATCGCTGCCGCTCTCTAATGTTGAATTCACAATGTCATTTATATTTAAACCACTTTACATGCTGTATTTTATTCATTGTAGACCTGATTTTCGTCCATGAAATCAAAGCACATGTCATTGAGTTGTGCAAATAACATCCTGCAATTTGTTTGATTGTTGATGCTGTTCCTTTGTTTGTTTGTTTGGGGAAGAGGGGGTGTTGGGGGTGTTTTTTTGTTTGTTTAAATATTGTATTGTTCGTTATCTTCAAATCCATGAAATCGAATCGCATCTCATTCTGTTCTGCAAATAACTTACCGTTTATCCTTTGTACCATTGTTGACGCTGTTCAATGTTCATATGTTGGTTTGTTTGTTTGATTGTTTGCAATCCAAAGTTTAAAGCTGTTGTATTAATTAAAAGTAAATTGTAAGCAGAATTGTAGCAAAATTCACATGTACGGTCAATCGGCAGTTACATAGTGTATAATGCACGTGTACGTAAACTTCTTGTCCATCAAGTTCCATTACCATCTTTCCTTCGAATTCCCCCCCCCCCAAAAAAAAAAAAAACAATCCAAAAACAAATTTAAAAAACAGAAGAAACAATGAACCAAAAGAAATTCTCAAGACAGATGTACCTGTATTTTATTTTCTTCTTAAAGGTAATATCATACTTTGGTTTTTGTCAAAGAAATGCAGATTCGTGGACAAAGACATAATTAAGGAAGATACAGTAACAGTCATCTGTAAAAATTTCAGACTGTCACAGTTTGCCTCAAGGGCAACCTTGACCAGAAAGATTTCTACAGACAGTACTTATGTTTTACAATCATACACAAGAATGTTGTTCAATTCGATATTCCATATTACGGCACCCACTTTTTGAGAAATCAGTGAAAACAGCCATAGTATTTTTTTTTTATCTTCCATTATTTTTCATCTTTAAAAGATCAAATAGTTTTTGTTCATTGGTTTTCATGTTTTATTCTTCGGATAAATACAGCATTTCAGGCACTCCTGACAGAACAATTTTAAAACGGTAGGTTTCTACCATCACAATCTTTATACCCTGTAAGTTAGTGTATACTGTAGATAAATCTGTGAAGATTTCTGTTTACCAGAGTATGATAGTACCTTTAAGCAGTTAATGTAATGATTGAGTTGCTACTATAAAGTACTGACTGCCTATTAATTTCACAAGGAGCAACATGTAAATTGAAATGACAAATTGTGTTAAAATTAATGTTCGATATTTTGTGGCTGTTTCACAGATAAACATTTGTAAAATCTATCTAGTGTAATGTATTATCTACACCCGTTCGCATACAGTAAGGTACATACTTTAGTATGCAGACACAATTTCTGCATAATTTTTGGTTCATTCAGTCACGGTATTCCTATGTCATCGTCAACATTCTACAGTGTGCAAACATACACACACGTGTATGTACCACGAATGTCACTTCTAATGTTTCAGTAGGATGCATTGTACTGTGTGTCATCAGTATGACTCCATGCCTGCCCATATAGCCGCATACATTAACTTATCCGACCCGAAAATATGCAAGAAAACCCCCAAGAAAATTCATGATGATAATGCTCCAGGAGATTTTCCCCGTCCGACACTCGAACAGACGGGTGTGACCAATTTTATTCCTTAGCAACATCAATCCCAGGGTGCATCGGGTCCCACGTATCCCACAATGCCTTTCTAAACTTTCATTATTGTCTGTGTGCCGTTGATTTTTTTATTTTTTTTGTATCACCTCGAAGGAGTCCGGTTATATAGCCGATTTGGAAATGGAGGCGGTAAGTTGCTGACAACTCGCTCTGCATTATTGTCAAGAACTGCCAAAATTTGTCTTATTTTTCTCCATTTTTGGAGAAGGAAATGTGATAAATGATCACATGAAATGAAATTCTGTCGAGTGAAGGCTGCACTGTTGTTTTAATTTGTAAACCGCCAGTATTATAATGTGAAATGTTATCAAATAATTTCATGTGCTTTGATCATGAAGGTGTTGCCTTCATTGGAACATGGAGTCGCCGTGGCTAGTTGTAAAATATTCATTTGCTGCAAGGATTCAGCATTTTAGTTATTTTGAATCAAATTCAGTATGATTTTAATTTAATTTTAAGATTCTCATTGATATAATTTAGTATTATTTGCTGAAAAAAATGAAATAAAAATTGCGCTGCCGTTTATTTGTGAACTATTTTTTGATGGCAATTTTTTTGCTGAAGTACTTGTAATTTGTTATTGTTTTTTATTTATTTATTTGTTTATTCATTTGTTTATTTATTCGTTTGTTTATTTTGTAATTCCCAGGGTGCTTTTATCTGCAACTTGCATTTTATTTTCCACCAAATGGATTTGTAAACTGTCAGAGTAAATTATCCCATATACAGTTTACGCACACACTTAAAAAGACGCGATCTAACTTAATATTATTGTTATTGGAAGGGCGTGGCTGGTTTCTTTGTGTTCTTGATTACTGCATTGTAGTCTGGTTTCTTTTGTTATAATTTTTGCGGCGGGGTTGCCATTGTTCGGTCTTGTTTTATTTTTGCCAATTGATTCAGTTTTAGTCTCTATTCAAGTTGTGTGCTTGTATGATACAAATATTTTTCGCAGTTTTCCAAAATACAGTGTTTAAAAAAAAATTGCACTGCATAAATGCATTCACAATGGCGATTTATTTCAAATTGTGCAAGAGTTGCGATAGAAATAATGTACGTTTTGGATAAAAAATCTCTTTTCTTTCACAATATTCTAATGTAATATACAGAACTGTAATTAATCGTGGTATGATGTTGACTTGATTTTGAGCAAAAGTGTAACAATTTTGTTATTTATTTGTATGTGCACAAAATATGTTTTCCATCTATATGCCAAGCCATTGTGGGGGATGCATTTGTGGACAGATTTGATGGTTGCTAAATTTGTTTTAATTGTGACGATTTGACAAGTGTAAAAAGTGATGTAATTTCAGACTTATGACCACTTTTGGACTTGACAGACTTAACTTGACCTCTTTCAGACTCGAGACGGACTAACTTGACCTCGAGACAGACTAACTTCACCTCTTTCAGACTTGAGGTAGACTAACTTTACCTCTGCCAGACTTGAGACAGACTAACTTGACCCCTTTCAGACTTGACACAGACTAACTTGACCTCTTTCAGACTTGAGATAAACTAACTTGACCTCTTTCAGACACGTTGAGACTGACTAACTTGACCTCTTTCAGACTTGAGTCAGACTAACTTGACCTCTTTCAGACTTGAGACAGACTAACTTGACCTCTTTCAGACAATTGAGGCAGACTATCTTGACCTCTTTCAGACTTGAGACAGACTAACCTGACCTCTTTCAGACTTGAGACAGACTAACTTGACCTCTTTCAGACTTGAGGCAGACTAACTTGACCTCCTTCAGACAATTGAGACAGACTAACTTGACCTCTTTCAGACTTGAGGCAGACTAACTTGACTTCTTTCAGAATTGAGGCAGACTAACTTGACCTCTTTCAGACAATTGAGGCAGACTAACTTGACCTCTTTCAGACTTCAGACAGACTAACTTGACCTCTTTCAGACTTCAGACAGACTAACTTGACCTCTTTCAGACTTGAGACAGACTAACTTGACCTCTTTCAGACAATTGAGGCAGACTAACTTGACCTCTTTCAGACTTGAGGCAGACTAACTTGACCTCCTTCAGACAATTGAGACAGACTAACTTGACCTCTTTCAGACTTGAGACAGACTAACTTGACCTCTTTCAGACTTGAGGCAGACTAACTTGACCTCTTTCAGACTTGAGGCAGACTAACTTGACCTCCTTCAGACAATTGAGACAGACTAACTTGACCTCTTTCAGACTTGAGGCAGACTAACTTGACTTCTTTCAGACTTGAGATGGACTAACTTGACCTCTTTCAGACTTGAGGCAGACTAACTTGACATCTTTCAGACTTGAGTCAGACTAACTTGACATCTTTCAGACTTGAGTCAGACTAACTTGACCTCTTTCAGACTTGAGACGGACTAACTTGACCTCTTTCAGACTTGAGGCAGACTAACTTGACATCTTTCAGACTTGAGTCAGACTAACTTGACCTCTTTCAGACTTGAGACAGACTAACTTGTCCTCTTTCAGACGTGAGACAGACTAACTTGACCTCTTTCAGACAGGTAGGGACAGACTAACTTGACCTCTTTCAGACACGTAGAGACAGACTAACTTGACCTCTTTCAGACACGTTGAGACAGACTAACTTGACCGCTTTCAGACACGTTGAGACAGACTAACTTGACCTCTTTCAGACACGTTGAGACAGACTAACTTGACCTCTTTCAGACTTGAGACAGACTAACTTGACCTCTTTCAGACTTGAGTCGGACTAACTTGACCTCTTTTAGACTTGAGGCGGACTAACTTGACCTCTTTTAGACAATTGAGGCAGACTAACTTGACCTCTTTCAGACTTGAGTCAGACTAATTTTATGACGTTTTTAACTTTCAGACTTGAAGCTGTCTAACTTGACTAGAAAGAGACTTTGTCTTTTGCACTTGAGACAGACTAAACCTGAACCCAACTAGCATTCAGCGTTATAAATTGTAATGCACTTTTCAACTAGAGCTGAAATTTATAGTACTGCTACCACAAAAGACACCCCCCCTACTTCTTGGTGGAATGACCCTGTTACCATTGAGGAAATGCTACACCTGTAGTTATGTATGTGAACTTGAGGGGAGGGGGGTACCTTTTTGTTGACATAATGTCTGGGAACTTTTGGTTCTACCTTAGCTATGTGGCTTTCCCCAAATGGTAGATCCCATGGAATAATATTTTCATAGAAGCCGCAGAATCGTTGGCCATGCTTTTCTATTAACAGCAGCATTGCAGAAATGTACATCAATTGTATACATAACATTTATGTGTACACAATGTATAGTATGAAAGTTTGTGATTATGTTTTAGGCCTTAAAGACAACAACATAATAAGTTATTAACAGCCTATTCTCAACAATTTTTTTATCTTTTTTTTTTCCTGTTTTTCCTCCCTTTTTTTTCTGTTCGTCCATTTTTAATTTGTGCTAAATCTTGCTTCTCATATTACAAAGATTTTAAATGTTACAAGGACGCAAAGAGTGTTTTAATCATGGCTTGAAGTAGGAAAAAGCATTTCAACGTGTAGGCCTAAACTCTTTGCCAGAATTAGACCTACATGTCGGCAGTTTTGTATTAATCTTTATTCAGAATGGATGGGCTGTTTTAGTAATCAGCGCATTTCGAGGACGAGCAATTTTGTCGTCATATCACTTGGAGTTACATGACATCAGTATTATTACCATTATTGATGGGAGCTACATGTACATGTAACAGGCCACAATTTTTAGACACTGATATTTGCCAGGGATTGGTCAGGCATTATTTTAGCCTTTGAGAAAGATCCTGACTAGGATCGAAACGTCAGGCCCTCCTAACCCTGAGCAGCCTTTGAGAAAGATCCTGCTGGGATCGAAACGTCAGGCCCTCCTAACTCTGAGCAGCCTATGAGAAAGATCCTGCTAGGATCGAAACATCAGGCCCTCCTAACTTTGAGCAGCCTTTGAGAAAGATCCTGCTAGGATCGAAACATCAGGCCCTCCTAACTCTGAGCAGCCTTTGAGAAAGATCCTGCTAGGATCGAAACATCAGGTCCTCCTAACTCTGAGCAGCCTTTGAGAAAGATCCTGCTAGGATCAAAACATCAGGTCCTCCTAACTCTGAGCAGCCTTTGAAAAAGATCCTGCTAGGATCGAAATGTCAGGCCCTCCTATTCTGAGCAGCCTTTGAGAAAGATCCTGCTAGGATCGGAACATCAGGCCCTCCTAACTCTGAGCAGCCTATGAGAAAGATCCTGCTAGGATCGAAACATCAGGCCCTCCTAACTTTGAGCAGCCTTTGAGAAAGATCCTGCTAGGATCGAAACATCAGGCCCTCCTAACTCTGAGCAGCCTTTGAGAAAGATCCTGCTAGGATCGAAACATCAGGCCCTTCTAACTCTGAGCAGCCTTTGAGAAAGATCCTGCTAGGATCGAAACGTCAGGGCCTCCTAACTCTGAGCAGCCTTTGAGGAAGATCCTGCTGGGATCGAAACATCAGGCCCTCCTAACTCCGAGCAGCCTTTGAGAAAGATCCTGCTGGGATCGAAACATCAGGCCCTCCTAACTCCGAGCAGCCTTTGAGAAAGATCCTGCTGGGATCGAAACATCAGGCCCTCCTAACTCCGAGCAGCCTTTGAGAAAGATCCTGCTAGGATCGAAACATCAGGCCCTCCTAACTCTGAGCAGCCTTTGAGAAAGATCCTGCTAGGATCCAAATGCCAGGCCCTCCTAACTCTGTGCTGCCTTTGAGAATGATCCTACTAGGATCGAAACGTCATGCCCTCCAATTCCTAAGCAGCCTTTGAGAAAAATCCTGCTAGGATCAAAACCTCAGGCCCTCCTAACTCTGATCCTGCTAGGATCGAAACGTCAGGGGCCGATTTCACTAATGCTTTGTGATCATCGCTAAGCACAAATCCATCGCTAAACGGAAAGTTGATCGCTAGTTTGTGTAGGAATTTTCCGTTTAGCTATGGATTTGGCCCTAGCAGGATCTTTCTCAAAGGCTGCTCAGAGTTTGGAGGGCCTGACGTTTCAATCGCAAAACCTTAGTGAAATCGGCCCTTGGTCCTCCTAATTGCAAGCATGAACTGTACACATTATAAAACCTCTAGGCATATTAGTACCTGTATGTTACCTGCTTTAGTGACCCATTAATTTGTCATTAGGTACAGCCAATGTCAGAGATGCCAAGTTCAAATTTTTTTCATGAGTGAGATTTTCATGACGCAGCGTCTCAGCGCGCGCACATGCGCAAAAGTGAGGGAGCAGAGCAACCAAGTAGGGGGAGGGGGTGTCCCCCCTCCCATGGTAGGGAGCTTTTTCAATTTTTAGCTCTTAATGGTGCGATCTGGTGCATACTTAAGTGACCTTTTTCTCTCTTTTTTTTTAATTTATTTTGAAAAACAAAAGGGAAACAATGCAATAATGCTACTTTTTATTTTATTTTCCTTGTCGGGTCCCGATGCGTGAGAAATATGGGTGTCATGCGTGAGACCGTGAGACGGACCCTAAATGCGTGAGTCTCATGCACAATGCGTGAGACTTGGTAGCTCTGCAATGTAATCAAGTAGCAAACAATAGTAGTAAGCAATTATTTGATCATTCAGGATAATCTCATTTATAATCCATTGATCCTTACAGACTGGGCCTAAATATCAGATTAACAGGGATTAGGATTAAACAGACATGAGCAGTTCCCAATAAGATCAAGAGATTAGACCACAACTTGGTAATCTCATTCATATTCATTGACCTGTAATCTTCCATGGTATCAGAAATTAATCAGATTAACAAGGGATTAGGATAAGGCAAACAGGATGCAGTCTGCATTTAGATTAAGAGATTAGACCACTACCAAGATAATCCCCTGTGCTAAAAGAAAACAGGTGGGCTGAATTGGACAATTTCTTCTTTTACGGCCCATTGCAAAACTTCTATTGCTGTCAGTAAAACTGTGTTAAAAAAACCATGGG
This sequence comes from Astropecten irregularis, assembly GCA_963971285.1. Lineage (NCBI taxonomy): Eukaryota > Metazoa > Echinodermata > Asteroidea > Paxillosida > Astropectinidae > Astropecten > Astropecten irregularis. Next base: position 7,211,899 of record OZ020265.1, on the reverse strand, counting down.
TAAAACAGCAAATGTTAGGACATGTATCCAAAATACCTACATATTTCTCCTGATAAAAAGCTTGGTTTTAAACAATATTTTCAGCCATTTTGACTAAAACATATTCTGAGTAACATTGTTTAATAATTGATACAATGTTATACATTTGTGATAAGTGGGCAGCAAAGTAGCAAATTATTACATATTTTGTATAAATGTTATTAATAATTTTCTTTTGGGGGAGGGGCACTATTATCATACATGTATGTTTTTACAGTTGTGGGACTGCACTACTAGTTTGCAGGTAGAAAGTACATGCTATAACCAGACACATGTTTGTTGATTGGAACCCCCCTGGCTGTAGAGTGGTACAGTCCTATTCCCTGTGTATGAGGCTTGGTAGATTTTCCTATCCATGTTCAGGGGCCACTTTGATAATGGCCCCTGTTTATCATGTCATTATCATGCAAAATGGGTGGGACAGTGCATAGCATGGGCGCCAAATGCCTGTATGTACACACACTGCATCATATACAGTGCACAAACCATATACCACATCACTGGTGTCAATGGTCTGGCTAGTCAGCTCACAATAACTAGACCCAGTTCTTGTCATCTCCTTTCCCAAAAGGAGGATTTGGAGCCCACACCATCTGACCTGTTAGGGGTGAGGAACAACCATAGCCTACTGGGGAGGTCGCAGGTCAAACTGAGGTCATAGTTCACCGGGGTGTGCTCCATTTTGTCAGCAATCTGGAGCTGGAGTGATTGACAATTCTCACCACCGGTTTACTGTCACACACGGGCTACCAGCTAGACAGACTGCATCCGTACATCCAATGTGGTCTTGGTGTTGTACTTGTAGTACAGTGTGTGTTTTGTCAGTTAGGAGCACACCTTTTGGTGTTTGATCACCACAGCCCATGTGCTTTTCGGTGAATGAGGTTTTCCATTATTGAGACTGGATTACTATTTATCCACTAAGCCGGGTACATGTACACTGATCGTTGAAGTAAAGATTTGATCATTGACCAACTGGTCCATGTGTGCTCCCGCACCTGCCAGCTTTACGTAGACACAAAAACATCTCCTGGACAATCCACACCAACCACTCTGTTGATGCAGTGAGAAATAATCATCATCGTGAGCAGCCATCTTGGTGTTTTTTGGTGATAAAAAACGACAAATTTATCGTTTGGACTGGGATTTTTTTATTGTTCGATGCGAAGGGAGCAGCAGTGCTTTTTGTTTGCGTGAGAAATGACGACTCCGTCGAAATTTAGAAATGTTCCAAAGGTGAGTGCGTCGACCTCTGAACGAAACGACAGACGGTATTTTTGATTTTATAAATGGATGTTTAACTTATATGATGGATGATGGTAGTGATAAACTACGGCAAAATGGCTCATCATCCAAAATAATGACCTGAATATACGTAAAATACATAAGGTTACAGGGCCTGTTTGTTTCGGCACGCAATCAGGCATTCTGCAGATTCACGTCCCATGCAGGATAGGCTAAAATGGGATCCGGATCAGCAGGATCGCTGATCTTGTGCGTGAAACAAACAGGCCCTAAGAAGAGTAGGAGGGCCTGACGTTTCGATCCTAGCAGGAGCTTTCTTAAACGCTGCTCAGAGTGAGGAGGGTCTGACATTTTTATCACTAGCAGGACCTTTCTCAAAGGCTGCTCAGAGTTACAATGTAGGACGGCCCGACGTTTCGATCCTAGAAGGATCTTTCTCAAAGGCTGCTCAGAGTTAGGAGGGCCTGACGTTTCGATCGTAGCACTAGCAGGATCTTTCTCAAAGGTTGCTTTAAAGAGTTGGGAGGGCCTGACGTTTCGATCCTAGGTAGCAGGATCTTTCTCAAAGGCTGCTCAGAGTTAGGAGGGCCTGACATTTTTGATCCTAGCAGGATCTTTCTCAAAGGTTGCCCAGAGTTAGGAGGGCCTGACGTTTCGTTCCTAGTAGCAGAATCTTTCTCAATTTAGGGTAAATGACAAGAGGACAAGAACATCTTCTTATCCTCTTGTCATTGATTTAGCCTTTGAGAAAGATCCTGCTAGGATCGAAACATCAGGCCCTCCTAGCTCTTAGCAGCCTTTGAGAAAGATCCTGCTAAGATCAAAACATCAGGCCCTCCTAACTCTAAGCAGCCTTTGAGTAAGATCCTGCTAAGCATGAAGGATGTTCAAATGCATTTCTTCCTCTAAAAATTAATTACTTCCTCAATAGATCATGTAGATTAATTGTATTGTGTGTTGTTGTTGAAGTGCCCAATAGTTGTTCATTTTCATCCGCTATCCTGTGATTCTGTCCGTTGATTAGGGCACTGCATAGCGCACATTATGTATGCGTTGATAGCTGCTCAATGTACTGTACACTGACGATTGACAGATCTCTGATCATCTAGGGAAACTGCAGAACACGTGCATTATAATAAAACCACATGATGAGTCATGCTACAAGCAATTGAGCTATAGGCCTAAATAGTAACAACTTCAGGATTTGGATACAAAATGGCGGCCCAGTGTATCACGCATAATGTAAGCAATGGTGTTTCAATGTCTGCTTGTACTCTGCATATGTACATATGTGTAATGTGTGTACTGTATACATACTGTGTACGTATGTACTGTATGTAGCATAACCTAGGCCAATTTCTACAAGTATTTTGTGGGCAAGCCTTGGAAATTCATTTTGTTTCCCTGATTTCTTTTGAAAACACAAACAATTTTTGTTTACATGCTTTTGCATGGTGGTTTCTACCCTGGTACAAAAGGGCCTGTTATCTATCTAGATCAAATTTAAAAGTCGATAAAACAAATTTAATTGTTGGTTTTTTTTCCGCGATTCATCCCCAAAGAATGAGGCTACCTATAATAATTTGCATCTCTACATGTAGGCCTAAACTTAAAGGTAATATCATAGTTTGGTTTTTATCAAAGAAATACAGATTCATGGGCAAAAATATCAAGGAAGATACAGTAACAGTCATCTGTGAAAATTTCAGTCCCATACGGTGCCCACTTTTTGAGAAAGCAGTCAAAAATGGCCACAGTATTTCTTAAGTCTTTTCTTTTTTATATTTGATCTTTTAAAAGATCGAACAGATTTTCGGTCGTTGTTTTACTAATTTCTGGATAAATACACATCCCTGTATTTTTTTTATACGTAAATCTTTGAACATTTCTGTTTTGGTTTCTTACCAAAGTATGATACTACCTTTAATTAGGTTAAATATCCTGTATGCTTGACACGTTTGACTTAGCTCACATTTTATAACGGATATATTTTGAAAATAATACCACCACTTCCTAGCAACGAACAGCCCAATTGATCTTGCCATTTTGCCAAAAGGCAATACAACAGGGATGAGATTTCTCAGATTAAAATCTAATTTCAGATTTTTTTTTGTTTTGGATTTCAGATTTTTTTTTCCTCACAGGCTGTGTACAAAAGTATAGGAGATTTTGGCAGATTTCAGACTTGTTATGCTCCAGGCCTTGATTTTTAAGGAGAGTGAGAGTGATCACTCTCCTCCGCTCTGTTTTCCATGGAGAGCGAAAAAAGGAGCTCCTTAACAATTTAAGGAGAGCTGCATTTTTTCAAAACATCACATACATTTTTCCAGCTGACATTTACCCTTTATGGAAAATACAAAAAATAGTATTATCTTTTGATAATCTTTTTCAACAGGACAAGTCAAATTCTCTCTTTTTTGACACCGGACACATGCAAAAACTTGGTTTAGCAAGAGCAAACTGCTCTCTTTATTAGTATGAGTAGGCCCTATGTTGATTTAAGGAGTTGAATTTGCAGCTCAAACTTGATTTTTGTTAGTGAGAGCAAATCACTCTCCTAAATTCTCCACATTGATTTAAGGAGAGCGATTTGCAGCTCTCCTCATTTTTATTAAAATGAAGGCCTGATGCTCCCTAGTGTTAACTGTTTTGAGACATTTTTACAGGGCTTGTAATAGTACTTGCCCGGCGTACAATCTCTAGCAAAAACCACTCTGGGCTAGCTAGACTCACTTAATACTTGGTTGCCCGGTGGACAAGTTAAAAAAAGAAAGAACTTACATGTTAAGGTATGGATCAACATATGTACATGTACGGGCTAGTAAACATTTTAAAAGGCTTGTAAAATCTTATTTAAGCTGGGCCAGCCAGGAAAAAATGTTAGCACAATGAAGTACTGTTTTATCATTGGTCAATCTCATCCCTGATACAAGTTTTTCCGTAGTAGACAACTGTACAAACCATTTCTCTTGTACTTGTCCTAGACCTTAACTCCTTTTCCTGGTTTTCGAATCGGTGTTGAAGTAGTTTGACAAACAACAAAATTGTCATGTCACATGTATACATAATGTAGGCCTATACAATTTTGTATGCATTTTGTCAACTCAGATGTATTGATGTAACCCAGAATGGAACATTCAGGGACGATTCGTCAATGACTGCCCTTTGTCATGGTACATCTTGTCTTATTTACGCATGATGACATTGCATATGTTTGAAGTACAGTAGGCCTACTGTACATGTGCCGGTACGTGTACATGTTGCAGAATACATGTACGTATATTAGGCCTATACATCATTGCACTTTCTTTTTCATTATCCAAACATTTGCCTATTGAGCATTTGACATTACAAAACATAGGCCTATATACTGACTTATAAAGTTAAGGCTAAAGTCACATCAGACATGATGTACATGTACATGTACCCTCGATAAACTGTATAGATGTAGGATGTATAGGCCTACAGTATAAAAATGTAAAATAAAATGTTTGGCTAGTGTTAATTCATGTTCGTAACATGTACTTATACAGTTCATGTTGTACATATACAGTTCATACATGTACATCAAGTGCACGTTATGATCCTCACAGTCACAGTTCAGACTTTGACCATGTTAAGTTCAGCAAATCCCCATACTTGTCCTGTAGAATTAGTTAGTGTGCTGGGCTGTACAGATCCATCCGTATTTAATCATTTATCCAGCAAGTGTCAAATACAATTTAATGCTGGTAGAAAATACTGGACACTTACATGTAGGCCTGCCCACATTTTAAGATCTTTAACCCCACTAAAACAACCGCAAAATCTGGGAACAGTCGCGAGCTTATTATCAGGTCGCAGAAGTTGCTGTTATTAGCTTGCATGAGCTTGGCAAAAACTCAAGTGTGTACAGGCCTACTACATGTATTCTATTTCTGTCACACATGTACAGATGAACATGTGTTCAATGGTTGTAAGAGCTGTACATGTACATGTACATGTACCTTGCCCAGCCAAGAGTAATGTTTAATGTATTCCGTGAAGATCGCTTCCTTGGCAAAAACAAATCTATGTTTAAAATATGCTGTTCACACTCAGGCTTCAATTACTGACAGTTTGTGCATGTACAGGTGTAGTCTAGTTTAAGTGCCACACCATGCTTCACAAGTTGACACATTCCCATACAATGTACAGTACATGTACATTGACAAAATGGCCAGTAGTTGGCCATTTCACCATGGAATTGGAAATTAGCTCCATGGTTTCACAGGACCTATTTTGATTTTGTCTGTGATCAGCAAGTTTCCTGCAATTGTCATCCCACTTAGCACTCGAGCCTTGGTTCAGAATTTCTTCAGATGAATGGTTTTCCCATTATCCAGGTCAAATGGAGGAAACCCACATTCTATTGACATCAGACAGTCTCCCATGGGAGCAGAAAGAATTTGTGGTAGCAATTCTTGGGGTAGCTGAACTACTTGCCATAATACAACCTGCAGACCTTGAAAGTTCAGCTCAGTGAATTGGTCTGGACTAGTGAGTGGGATCTCCTGGCTGATATCTGACCCCTCTGTGACCCCAATCCCCTTGAAACAGGGCTCTGATTTCAATTTGAATAAAATTGAAATCCATGATTTCAATCATGGATTTAAAGGCATTGCATACGTTTGGTAATGACTCTGAAAATTTATGGCAATAAAAACTTACTTGGTGAGAAGTACAGCTGCTTTGGATAGTATAATGCATATTGAGAAACGTTCAATTCAAAGTACCGCGGTTATGGAAAAATATGTTACTTTTTATCTCCAAAAATCATTAATCTGAGAAGCGTTATGGCCGTAACGCTTCTCAGCTATTGACTAACTGTTATCTGGCGTGAAATAACCGCTCTAGTTTGTCGCCAAAATCTCACAAACGCTACCACCTTTTGAATTGAAACTTTCACAGGTTAGTTTTATGGTATATATACAATTATATTGGTTTGAAACAAACAATAGGCTCAAATTACCAAACGTATGCAATCAGTACAGGAATGGTCACATACCCAAACAGAAATGTTACGTATTTTATAACATTCAGGGTATGAAGATGGTGCTGGTAGAAACTTACAGTACCTTTAAAATATTTTCGGCTGAAATGGTGTATTTATCCAGAAATTAGTCAAACAAACACCGAAAACAGTTTCGATCTCGCTGTAAGATCAAAACCATTCTTTATGTTTTATAAGAAAATTGAGTCGGGTTTTTGCTATTTTCTCGTGACTCAGATGTCCTATTGAACTCAAACTTTTCAACGGTTTATTATTTCATGCACATGTAATGATGTATTGGATCAGACAAAGTGTGAGTGCTGTTCTGTGACCTTTACCAATCATGTATTATACCTTTAAAACAGGGTTGTCTGATTAAAATCCATGATTTTTAAATCATGGATTTTTAAATTGTGATTTTAATCATTGTGAAAAAAAAACTAATCAGAAAATACTCAGTTTACTTTCTGTACATATGTACATGTAGCCTACATGTAATATGCATGAGTGCATAAATTGTGGAAATCATGTACAGTACTGTACATGTAGGCCACAATGTAAGCCCTACACGTATGTACTGTATGTATACATCGTAAAATACTACATGCACATGTGTAGGCACTAAACACCAATCAAGTGGTTTAAAAGTGACTGCTGATTGATTGACCTTAATTTGTCATGCTGGTGCCCCACACTGTTTGGCCTGGGATGTCTACTCAATCATGTCACTATTGTCAGTATTTAAGCACAATGGCAATTGACTGGGAACCACCAAGCAACTGAGCAAGGCCTATAATGCACATTGTAGAAGCAATTACCCTTTTGAGTGATCATCTTGTCCATGTACTGTAGTAAAGCATCTCTGAAACAAGGGCCTTCTTTCAGTGTACTGTACATTTGCAGGCCCTACATGTACAATTGTAGGCTATTTAGCATTAGGTTTATTATGTTAATGTACATGGCTGTGTCCCAAATCTCTAGCTGCGACTGCAAATAACACACAAGTCTATGGAAACTGCAAGTTAAAGTCCCTGTGCTAGTGGCTGCCATAGGTGCGTGTGTAATTTGCGACCGCAGCCCGAGATTTGGGACTGGCCTTAATGTAGTAACTAATACATTACATACATACATTGCAGGTCTGGGCATATACTATGACATGTACATGTACTAAGGCCTTCATAGTCAAACATCTGAGTCTCAAGAAAATAGTGAAAACCTGACTCAATTTTCTTACAAAAACAATGGTTTTGATCTTACCGTGAGATCAAAACTGTGGGTCTAATTGTTTGACTACATGTAGACCCGGCCCTACATGTATGTATGATATTACTTGGGGGTCATGTACAATGTACTAGGCCTAGATGTTGTTCTGAACAGTAAGCTGCTCTGCGGTAAATTTCACAAACTTTTATCTAAGTGTGATGCTTTTAAGGAAATTAATGTGATGTGTGTTACAATACAAATGAAATACAACTGTATGTACTGACAACTTAAATGCAAACCATCATCCATACAATATTTAGTGTAGGCTATAATGATATGACCCTGAGTTTTGCGGCTTTGCATACAAAAAATGGACAAGCATCATTTCTCACTAATAATGGACTCTATGAATTGGGCCATGCAAGCCAGGGTAAATAACCTTGATTGATTTGACAATCACAAGCAATTTAGTACAGCCTCGACCTTATTAGGAACAGAATTAAGTAGTGTAGGCATGGGCTGGCTATGGAGGTATTCTGTGTACATACTGTCGGCCTATGATTCGATGAATGCAATAGCACTGCGCACTTGCGCTAAAAGTAGCACCGAACTTCCGACAAACATTGCAACCGGCCATGCAAACGTGTGGTGAGTGGGGGTATATGCGCACGTGCATGCATTCAGTGCGACATCATTAGTGTGGAACGCTATTGGAGCACGTACCCAAACCATTATGACATGTAGGTTATACTACAGTTTACCACACATGGTTTTTCCTATACGTGTGGTATCCTGCATACCACAATACCACACTGTGTGGTTTGTGTGGTAATGTGTGGTAAGCAGCTCATTGACTTGTTTGGTAAGAGATTTGAAATACACTCACACTTGAGCAAAGAAAATCTGCTTACAATTTTAATAAGCAGTTTAATTAAATTGGGCTTTGGAGGATATCCTGCAATCTTCAGTGTACACTCAGGCTATGTGGCTATGGCTTGGGCTTAAATTACACCTAATACACTGTGTCGATGCTTTATGGCTACAGCCATTACCCATCTACCACATGTAATTATTATAAGCTGTAGCCAGTTGATTCAGAGCTGTAGATCTAGGCCCAATGTTATTTCTGCATTAAAAAATGAAGCAGAAGAATTTAATCGTGCCGGTTCCCCGGCACGCCTGTCATCTTTCACACACGCTGATCAATACGAGGTGTGATCTAGCGGAGTACCGGTCGTTATTCGGCCACGCTACACTGGCTGTTATTAAATACACCATAATGCAATATGATGACACTGCTATGCATAGGCAGCATACCAGTTGGATTGCAGTGAAATCCATACTCTTGTCTGTAGATCACTCAATATTGGCCAGTCAATTTATGATACATGTAGACATAAAAAAATCTCTATGACCTAATCAGTGACTCACAAGTATAATACTGATTATACTGTTACATGTATGTCCCACACTAGGCTGCATTTTTTTTGGTTTAGCGAGGGCGCTGTTTTTTACTGGCACTATCTTTGTGTACAAATCCGAAAAAATCGAATGAACGTACACATACATGTACATATAATGCCTATAGACAGATGTACATAAAATCTTTGACCTAACCAATAAACAAGCCAAAGCTGATTAAATACAGTACAACTTAATTTTGGACTAATGGGGGCGCTGTTTCTTACCGCCATCTTTGTGTACTAGTCAAAATATACATGTAATTAGCGTTCCGTATTTGCGCTAAAAATAGCACACTGGATCTCAGACAAACATTGTAAATAAGTGTGTGCTTGTGTGCATACATGAAGGTTGTCTGACATCTGGGGATTTTGTACACGTGCGCGCTGGCCAAATTACTCGTGTGACATCATTAGTGCCGAGCGCTATTGAAAATATGGCCGTGTCTGAAACACACTTGCAGAGCTACGGCTAGGTCTATTGTCTTGGTGACTTGGTGAGTCTCTGCGTATTTCCAATGGTGCGAAGACCTAGACCTACATGTAGCTCTAGACAACAGATTCAGATACGTATATACATATACATATTACATGCCTAAATTTCTGTTTAAAAATGTATAAATGTACAAACTGTAACAATTCACAGGAAATATTGTCAAATATTTGGCCAAACCAATGACTCACATCTTGGCTGCCAAAAAAAAAAATTTGTTCGCTTAGCATGAAATGTTCATGCTAAGACAGCTCATTGCTGGCTGCAGTAATTGTATCGTGACTTTGCATGAATTATGATGACTTAAGGGCCTCAGTTCAGGATCACATCTCCATTTGCTATACTACAGCATGCACGACCATGTAGTATGTGTATCAGTACTCCTGCATATTATTAGCATTTACATGTAGAGTGTCTGCACTCAATAAGTCATAGTGTATCCATGTACATGTACATACACAAGATCTGTAAAGAAGCATCACAAGAATAGATAGGACTACATGTCTGCTACACAGATAATAAAAGAATTATTCCATTGTTCAAAATTGTATAGCATGTACACCGTAGCTTACTCTTTAAAGATATACTTTGTTTTTTGTGAAAGAAATACAGATTCCTGGGCAAAAATATCAAGAAAGATACTGTAATAGTCATCTGTGAACATTTTATTCCCATGCGGTGCCCACTTTTTGAGAAAACATTGAAAAACGGCAGCAGTATTTCTGAAAGTCTTTTCACTTTTATTTTTGATGTTTAAAAGATCAAAAATAATTTTGGTCAACTGGTTTTAAACTACTTTCTGGATAAGTACAGCATTTCAGACAGAAAAAATTGTGACTAATCCTGCACACAAAAGTTGCTCCGGACCGGATCCCATTTTAAGCATATACAAAAATGGGACGTGGATCTCAGCTGCAAGATCACTGATTGGTCGCTTGAATCTAGACCTGCACATTAAAGGTTTACCGTAATCAAAACATATTCAGTTAAATTACAACTGTATTGTTATAATACTCAACCTGGCTATCATTGTTTGTGCTAAAAAATATTGTGGATAGAAATAGGCAGTATTTTAGACCCAAAATTTAGCACCCCACTTTTCGCGACGAAAAACCTTGCTTACGTCACATGCAGAATGCCACACAGTATACTGTGGTGCGAGCTTATACTAACTGTATGTGACGTCACACTCTATTGTTGTGTGGATCGGTTCCCAGGAGGGCTTTTTTAGGGGGCGGGCATACTGTACATGTACATGTACATGTACATGTACATGTACTGATTTTGTAACTTTTTAGTCAAAATTAAGCACTTAGATAAAAAAAAATTAATTTATATAGTAATTAATTTAAATGCATTATTAAGCAATAATTTTAAAGCTCTTTTACCTCTATACTAATTTGGATTACAGTAAACCTTAATGCGCAGTGCATTGTACATCACACGTGTACAAACCACACGTTTATACTGAACGAGCACAAAGCATTGAAACACTGGCCTAGTTTTTCCATAATTTTTTTTAGACCTGAACATAATTAAGATATTTTATATGAAAAAAGAAATAACTTACACTACATTTTTTTTTCAATATACATGTACATGTAGTGATAATTGTTTTAAAATGATTCTTCTCTTTAAAGGTAGTATCATACTTTGGTAAGAAACCAAAACAGAAATGCTCACAGATTTATGTATACAATGTAATTTTCAGGGTATGAAGATGATGCTAGCAGAAACCTGCCGTTAAAATTTTTCCGCCTGAAATGGTGTTTTTATCCAGACATGAGTAAAACAACGACCGAAAATCTTTTTGATCTTTTAAAAGATCAAAAATAAAAGAGAAAAGACTTAAGAAATACTGTGGTCGTTTTTCACGATTTTCTCAAAAAGTAGGCACCGTAATGACCATATGGGACTGAAATTTTCACAGATGACTATCATTATATTGTCATTTTATATTTGTGCCCATGAATCTGTACATGTATATCTTGGACAAAAACCAAAGTATGATTTTCCTTAAAAGTTCTTAAATTTTGTGGCCTTGCTGAGATGGTGAACATTGTTAAAAAAAAGGACAAATATCTAGTTTTTCTTTATGCTTCTTTTTACACTTTACAGTATATTTTTGGAATAGGATTAATGTATTTGTCATTGATATTATTGTTCTATTGTGATTTGGTTTCTAATTCCTTTGCCCTAGGCTTTAAAAGCCTATAAAATATTCCATTTTGTATTTAAATCCTTCATCCAAACAATTCCAAGGATACCATGGTTATTGTTTACCGTCTCTTTTTTCCCTCTCCTGTTTTCCTTTTGTACAGGGATTCGAATGTTTTTTGCATTATTCACAATTTTTGTTATTGTTCTGCGTTTCCAATCTTCTCGTCGCCGGCCGCAAATCCGTACTTTAGATTTTATTCTAATCCTCAACCCTTCATTTGCAAATTTTTCCCTCTGAGCTTTTTGTCCCCTTGAGAGGTTTTGTCTCATTTTAAGATTTTAGACAAAATATTTATTCCTGATTATCGTTCATTTTTCAGTTCTTGGTTTCATTTCTATCCAATCTATCTCTCACTCAAAACAATTAATTAAACATATTTTAAAAGGAAATTCTTCCATCTTCATCTTTCTATCATTATTTTGATTTTTTAACGAGTTTGACGAACTAAGAAAGTCTCACAAATCTTTTCAAAAACAATTTGCTTTCAAAATAAACATTTGAAATAATGACCTGAAAAATATCAAATGCTTGGAGTTAGGAGGGCCTGACATTTCGATCTAGGATCTTTTCTCAAAGGCTGCTCAGAGTTTAGGAGTGCCTGACATTTCGATCCTAGCAGGATCTTTCTCAAAGGCTGCTCTGAGTTAGGAGGGCCTGATGTATCGATCCTAGCAGGATCTTTCTCAAAGGCTGCTCAGGGTCAGGAGGGCCTGATGTTTTAATCCTAGCAGGATCTTTCTCAAAGGCTGCTCAGAGTTAGGAGGGCCTGATGTTTGGATCCTAGCAGGATCTTTCTCAAAGGCTGCTCAGAGTTAGGGGCCTGGCGTTTTGATTTTTCTCAAAGGCTGCTCAGAGTTAGGAGGGCCTGATGTTTCGATCCTAGCAGGATCTTTCTCAAAGGCTGCTCAGAGTTAGGAGGGCCTTACGTTTCGATCCTAGCAGGATCTTTCTCAAAGGCTGCTCAGAGTTAGGAGGGCCTGACATTTCGATCATATCAGGATCTTTCTCAAAGGCTGCTCAGAGTCAGGAGGGCCTGATGTTTCAATCCTAGCAGGATCTTTCTCAAAGGCTGCTCAGAGTTAGGAGGGCCTGATGTTTCAATCCTAGCAGGATCTTTCTCAAAGGCTGCTCAGAGTTAGGAGGGCCTGATGTTTGGATCCTAGCAGGATCTTTCTCAAAGGCTGCTCAGATTTAGGATGGCCTGATGTTTCAATCCTAGCAGGATCTTTCTCAAAGGCTGCTCAGAGATAGTAGGGCCTGATGTTTTGATCCTAGCAGGATCTTTCTCAAAGGCTGCTCAGAGTTAGGAGGGCCTGACGTTTCGATCCTAGCAGAATCTTTCTCAAAGGCTGCTCAGAGTTAGGAAGGCCTGACATTTTGATCCTATCAGGATCTTTCTCAAAGGCTGGGAGGGCCTGACGTTTTGATCCTAGCAGGATATTTAATATCAAAGGCTGCTCAGAGTTAGGAGGGCCTGATGTATCGATCCTAGCAGGATCTTTCTCAAAGGCTGCTCAGAGTTAGTAGGGCCTGATGTTTTGATCCTAGCAGGATCTTTCTCAAAGGCTGCTCAGCGTTAGGAGGGCCTGATGATGTTTCAATCCTACCAAGATCTTTCTCAAAGGCTAATCTAATCAAAGATGAATCAGTTGTTTTTAATTCCTGGCATTTGTGCAAATTGGCGGCAACATTTACAAAACCGTCCATATAATCCGATAATACTCGACAGGACTCATAGTCTTTAGGCAGTGAAAGCTTAAAATGCAGGCCCCATGTTATATGCACTTTCAATATTAATCTTTATTATAACGATACAGTCTGGCGTCAACTCAACCAAATACGGTGCCCAAGGCGCAGAATCTTAGAAGCAAGAATCAGCTCTTAGAAACAAAAACAATAAAGAAAGATTGCAAAATCCCTTTTGCCTCAGGCTTAATAAACGGGTGACAACAGACTACTAAATTCTACACATTTTCTAAACTAGATATTAGGCAATTACAGGTATAAAGTACATGGATGAGATAATTTCTCAAATCAAAATTTGATTGCAGATTTTTGGGGGGGATTTCAGATTTATTTTTTTTTAATTCAGATTTTTTGGGGGGATTCAGATTTTTTTTTTTTTTCAATTTTTTTCATCATACCCTGTGATATTATATGCTCCCTGTCAGCTGTTTTCAGACATTTTTATCATTGGTCAATCTCATCCCCTGATAGTTTAACTGTTTAAATCAAAGATGATTTCATGTACATGTACTTGGAATAAGTAGGGCCTGACGTTTCGATCCTAGCAGGATCTTTCTCAAAGGCTGCTCAGAGTAAGGAGGGCCTGCATTTCGATCATAGCAGGATCTTTCTCAAAGGCTGCTCAGAGTTAGGAGGGCCTGGCGTTTTTTATCCTAGCAGGATCTTTCTCAAAGGTTGCTCAGAGTTAGGAGGGTATGATGTTTTTTATCAAAGCAGGATCTTTCTCAAAGGCTGCTCAGAGTTAGGAGGGCATGACATTTTTTATCCAAGCAGGATCTTTCTCAAAGGCTAAGAACAATTTCAAATAAATTGGAGCAAAGATTTACATGTACAAATTTGTGTTTCATATGTGCAGTTTATGTACATGTGTACATACAGTAGGTTATGTGTACACATACATGAACATACAGTGTACATTTGGCTGTGATCGTAGCGCAAGCATGGACTAGACCACCAGCCCCACATGTACAGTACAATGATGTACGGAGATTTCTGCATCGATAATTAATCAAAGGGCCTTATGAGTCATCTCGTGCTGCATTTACCTCCGTGGTCAGGGAGCGCGCAAGAAGCAATGTGTGTACGTGTACAATGTACGTGTATTGTCAACCTATTGACAATGTGCACGTACGGACATCCGTCTAGGCACTATATTGGCTTCCATATGAATATTACACAGGGACCATGCTTATTATCATTATGAATGACAATGACAGTATAGGAGTTAGAACCTGCTCCATCAAAATGAGTCATATGTCACAAATAGCCCCCTTAAACATGTACATATACAAGCTATGGCTAATCTAACATTGTACATGTATAATTTATAGAATAATATTACCAATTGGGTATTGGGGACACCACCAACATTGGGCTGGATAGCTCAGTTTGTAGAGCGCCTGTACGGTATTCAGGAGGTTGCCGGTTCGAATTCTGCTCTGGACAGTCAATTTTTTGTTGTTCACTTTTTAATGACTTTAAATTCGATCAGTTTCCCTTGTGGTTCTTTGATGATTAGAATAATACATGTACACGTATTACCGTAATATTTTGTCTATGAAACTGTATTTCCCCAGTTATAAAAATAGATCTTGCTAAAGCACATTTATCGTTCCTACCTCAATTATCATACATATTATAATGCCATGTATTGTTATTGGAGCAGAATTGAAAAGCTGAGGACCCTGCAGAGAACAGTCAAACTGCTAGGAAACGTGCTCATGCGCGTGCGCTGTTGACTCGAAGACCGATTCTCCAAAAATCCCGGCGTGTTTGTTTAAAGGCATTACATACGTTTGGTAATGACTCTAAAAAATTTATGGCAATAAAAACTTACTTGGTGAGAAGTACAGCTGCTTTGGATAGTATAATGCATATTGAGAAACGTTCAATTCGAAGTACCACGGTTATGGAAAAATATGTCACTTTTTATCTCCAAAAAATATGAATCTGAGAAGCGTTATGGCCGTAACGCTTCTCAGCTATTGACTAACTGTTCTCTGGCGTGAAATAACCGCTCTAGTTTGTCGCCAAAATCTCAAAAACGCTACCACCTTTTGAATTGAAACTTTCACAGGTTAGTTTTATGGTATATATATACAATTATATTGGTTTGAAACAAACAGTAGGCTCAAATTACCAAACGTATGCAATCCCTTTAATAGGCCTGGTGGCGTTCCACTGTACATGTATTTAATATGTACAGTATGTCAAATTTGTGACACATGCCTCATTTTCATGTAGCAGGCCAGGTTTTATCATAATTTATATGACTAGACTTTACACATGGCCTCTTGAATGAGGTAGTCCATAGAGAATTCCTACACTATACCAATACCATGTACACATGTACAGTAGACCTATACAGCACTTGTACATCGACCATCTGTAATCATTTTGCATATATGTGTTCATAAGGTTCAATCTCTTCAATTGCTTGCATTCAATTTTGTTTCAATCAAAGTGAAAATTAGATTTGACAGAGACCTTGGGCTCAATTTTTTTCCCCTGGGGTTGATTATTTAATCTACATTTTAGTACACACAGGTTTATGACCATGATGACAGGTATTTGGGTCATTGCACCCGTTTTTAGCACAATTTTGTAATTTGCGTGTACTGTACAATCAGACAATGTACACAACTGCAGTACATCCATAATGTGTATTTACAGTACTTTTAAAATTACTTTGCCAGTTAATAAGGAAATGTCATACTTTGTTGGGTTTTTTTTTTTTTTTTTAAATGCAGTTCTATTTATGTGCACTAATATCAAGCACGATAAAATGTATGCCAGTAAGGTAACATTCGTCTGTGAAATGTTTAGTCCCATTTGGTGCCTACATTTTCAGAAAAATGAGAGAAACGCTCACAGTATTTTCAAATCAATTCACAGGTGTTTTGATCTTCCATGATCAAAACTGTTCAAGTAGTTTTTTTTTTGTGAACAACTGCTTCATGTACAATAGGTTGGACTTCAGTCTGGTTAGGCCATCCATGGGCCACACATGTACATGTACGTACATGTACATTGATTTTAAGCATCTCTATTGTAGTGAAGTTCAAGAGGCTGACAAGACGAGGATTACTGGCCTGAAGGCCCAGGCTTTGGCCCAATTTCATGTAATCAGTTACCCCAACTTACACAGCCTACAGCATCTTTATGCTTACAGTTACTGCTACACGTGAAATCTAGGCATGATTTTATCGAATCTGTAAGCAAGACTGTCGGCTGTTTATAGCGAAGATTTCCTAGGCTAACTTTTTTTTCTGCTAGCGTGCTGTCATGTGCGTTCTACAGAAAGCTAGTCCTTGCTTAATAGTGTTGTGAGAAAGACAACTTTCCCAAACCGTAAGCCAAAAAATCTGCTATTGTAAGCAAAGAATTTTGCTTACAGTAACGATTCCACATACATGTAATTGGGCCCTGGGTGACACAAACCAGATTAAATTAAAGTTTCGGCAAAAATGGTCTTCGAAAAGATTCAATACCTGGGGCCAATTTCATAGGTGCTGAGCACAAAAAAATTGCTTAGCACAAAAATGTCTCGCCCAGTAAAACAAACCACCATTGAAAATTCCATTTCATATTCATGGTCAGCGAACAACAGCCAAAGAACAATCACAAGTGATCATACACAACAATATGTGGAAATTTGGTTGTTAACCCTGTTTTTATCAAGGCAAAAATGTCATGCTTAGCAATTTTTGTGTGCTAAGCAGCTCTGTGAAATTGGCCCCTGATTAATTAAGGTTTCTGCAGAAATGGTGTCTGAAAAGATTAATCTACATGTAAATGTAGATATCCACTTGCTAAAAAACTCTTAATAGTACTCTCTAGTTTAACAAAATACTGTGTACTACAACGTACATACCGCCACCATTTGTACTTGACTGCTATTTTGCATGCACAGCATGTATAATTCTCATGTACTGCTACTTGCTACATTATGTAGAATCGTTGAATCATCTAGGTAACATGCATCTGTGTCGTACACTGGAGTTGTTTTGAGGCTCCGGTTATTGGCTGCATTTTTGTGCCCACTCATTCACGTCCTGTCACATGACCACTGCATTTCCCCTTCCCTTGATCGGTAATTTCCCCTCTCCCGTCCCAGACCCCCACACCCAGAAGATAACCCCCCTTTTCCTCGAAATGGTACGTCCTCCCTGTGCGTTTTCTCAATCCTTTTCTATGTCTGTACCCGTTTTTGTCTCCGCACTATTGTAGAAAATTAACCATGTTTTAACGAAGAAAGACTTGCCATCTCTCGATGGACAATGTTCATTTTGGTTTGAAAAAATTGGACCGTTCCATTTTGTGCAATGGGTTGGTAGTTTGGTTCTGTTAAGTTGGTTGACAAGATCGTCCGTGGGGCTCATTTTCTCGCTAAACATTCTCCATTGCTCAGAACTCTTTGCAGTCGTTGAAGAACGTTACTCCGGGCTCAAAAGCTCGTTAGAGATCACTCTTCAAGCCTAAAACAACTTTCCCAAGTTGGAACCGGTCAACTACACTACCGGTCAGTTTTAAGAGGTCACTAGTTGGTCTTATCGTATTGACCATGTATTCTAAAGTATCTTCTCATCATTTTCAGACGGCTCAAGCTCGTATCTTGATCAAGGGAGGCAAGGTGGTCAACGCTGACCTGTCCTTCTACGCTGATGTCTACATCGAGGATGGAACTATCCGGTAAGTCCCGTTCAGAAATCCTTTCAGAAATCGTTCAAAAGAATTAGAGGGCCCTTTGACAAACCTCTGGCTTTGGCTCAAGCTCTGGCTCTGGCTCTGGCTCTGGCTCTGGCTCTGGCTCTGGCTCTGGCTCAGGCTCCGGCTCCGGCGTTGTCTTCCATATGCTGAAAATATAGGTTGTGGCTTTTCATTCAAGCTGAAGCTCTGTTTACTTCCAAACCATAGCCAAAAGCCTCTATTCTAATACCCGTTATGTTAGAATGGATTCAAGAAACGGAGCCCAAGCCAGAGCATGAGTCGGAGCCAAGGTTTGGAAAAGGGCCTAGGATTACAGTGATCCTGCTGCTCCAAATCCCATTTTAGTTTATCCTGCATGGGACGTGGATCTGCAAGATCTCAGTGTCCAATTTCACAGTCATCTGTGAAAATTTCAGTCCCATACGGTGCTCACTTTTTGAAAAAATTGTGAAAAACGGGCACAGTATTTCTTAAGTCTTTTCTCTTTTATTTTTGATCTTTTAAAAGATCAAAAAGATTTCCGGTCGTTGTTTTACTACTTTCTGGATAAATATCATTTCAGGCAGAAACATTTTAACGGTAGGTTTCTACCTGCACCATCTTTATACCCTGTAAGTTATACGTAAATCTGTGAACATTTCTGTTTTGGTTCTTACCAAAGTATGATACTAATACTACTTTAGTAGCATAGCGAAACAGATTTACCTGTTACAGGGTATGAAGATGGTGATGGTAAAAACATTTAACGTTACAATTTGTCTGCCTGAAATGCTGCATTTATTCAAAAAAGAGTAAAACCAATGACCAAAAACAATTTCGATCTTTTAAAGATGAAAATAACGGCGAAAAGACTTAAATGTAAGAAATACTGTGGCCGTTTTTCACTGTTTTCTCAAAAAGTGGGCTTCGTATGGAACTGCAATTTTCACAGATGACTGTTACGGTACATATCTTCCTTGATTCTTTGCCCATTAATCTGCATTTCTTTGACAATAACCCAAAGTATGATATTACCTTTAAGCAAATTTCGTGCTTAAGCAGCTCTATGAAATTGGCCCCAGATGTAGAGATGTACATCCCATTCCAATGTCCTTACCATGAAGCGGTGTCATAATCTAGCAGACTACAGTATCACCTTAGACAAACATCCACTGCCCTCCGAGGAATTCTCTGAATTGATTCTACACCTGTACGATCCGATGATCTTCCGTAAACAGGAATTTTAATTTCTAAAGGCGGCCAAGCTTTCTCTCTCTGTCAAATGCAAGAACAACATCTCATGCCTTGAGTCCATTTGGCAAACGCGCCGCGGAAATCAGACATTTTATTGCCAGTCAGTTCATGTAGTTTGACATTCTACATCTTGGTGTGTGTACATGTAATGTACCTACTGTATCCTAATTGTGCCGCATTCCGACTAGGTCCCAATACACCAATCCAGTAGGCCACGCCCCCTGACAAATTGACCAATCACGAGACGTTATTTAAGGTCCGACAAATTGTTGCCATTATGTATATACATGTACATATGTCAGACAAAATGTTTTAAATTTTATATCCTTTTTTAAATCACTTTTCGTTGAGTTTACTTTTGTTACGTACACGTACATGTACAAGGCAATTCTGTGGCAAATCTGAGTTTTATTCTTAACCATGGTCAAGCAGTGTTTATATTTTCATTATATTTGTGACTCTCAATGCCCTGACTGAGAGGAAATGTACATTTTTGGCCTTTTGCAAAACCAAAGTCCAACAGAGATGGGTGCTTTCGGTGGTTAAGGGTATACATGTACGATGCTTCGTGTGTGGCCGATCGTGACTTTGTGTGCATGCAGGTGTGCGTTGTTGCTTGGACGTTGCTATGGTGGGCGTGGCCTTACTTTCCCTGGCAAACCCATAGTGTCGACGCTTGTCGGGACTTGTTCCGTTTTCCCCCCGCTTCACATGTTGGATTTGGAGAAAAAAATGTGCGGTTACAGGCGCATATATAATTGATATCGCACATTTGTTTTCAGCATTTAGTGCGCATAAATAGCACAGCCAAAACCACTAAGTTCAGCCATGAGTTATACATGTACTGTAGGTTTGCGGTAAAACCATGTGACATTACACTGTATCTCTTATGTGAGTATGGGGTGGTTCTGAAAAGAGCTGGTTAACTCAACGTTCCGGCCAGTATACTCTGGCCGCGTTCTCCTGAAGACGGTCAGAGTATACTGGCCGAAACTTTGAACAAAAGAGATCAGTGTATGTCACATGGTGTTACCGCAAACCTGTACATGTACTTCCACCATACATCATGTGCATAGGCTCAAAAGTTAGTATAAAACCTTGTTTCTTTCTTAGCGGTCATTCTGTGATGTCATTTTTTCGTCTTTCTTCTTTCAGGCAAGTGGGCAAGGACCTTATCACCCCGGGCGGGGCAAAGGTCATCGACGCCAAGGGCATGTTGGTCATTCCCGGGGGCATTGACACCCACACTCACATGCAGATGCCCTTCATGGGCACCGTGGCCATCGATGACTTCTACCAAGGAACGAAGGCTGCCCTTGCTGGCGGGACGACCATGATCAGTAAGTCTGACCTCAGTAGAGCCTTTGGCAGATTCACGGGCAGAAATATCAAGGAAGTAGACAGTAACAGTCATCTGTGAAATTCCCAGTCCCATACGGTGCCCAGTTTTCGATTTTCCGTTTAGGGATGGATTTGGGCTTTAGCGATGATCGCAAAGCGTTTTCGAAACGAAACTCATTGTAAATGCTTTCAATCCTTGGACTTACATGTACAGTATATATGATGCATTGCAGCCCCATTTAGAAGTCATATGATACAATGGCTCATCCTTTGTAAGGCTTTGTGAAATCGACCCGTGGATCATAAACCATGCATTAGCACACAAACCACACTGTGGTTCATTGTGGTATTCAGGATACCACACTTACAGTGACTTAACACAGGAAAACTATGTGTTGTAAATTGTGCTATGCGTGATACTGTATTCAATTTTTCTTTGTTCACTTTTCAATGACTTTAAATTCAGTCAGTTTCCCTTGTGCTTATTTGATGATTATATTAATTAAAAAGGCGTATCCTCTTTGAGTGATCCCCCATGTACCGTTCCCAGGTTGCAGCATTGCTGCGTGTATCATTGAAAAGATCATTGGGGTATGGCGGTGTGTTCATGGTTTCATGGCTTCTGACTGCCAAACGAACAAAAATTGACTTTTGGGGTTACCACTAATGTAGGGCTGGATAGCTCAGTTGGTAGAGCACACATGTACAGTATTCAGGAGGTCGCCGGTTCGAATCCCGCTCCAGTCAATTTTTCTTTGTTCACTTTTTATACTGTATTCCTGTTGGAAGTCACTAACCCTCACTCTTGTACGTTGCCTTCTTCCGTGCTACAGTTGACCACTGTCTACCCCAAAAGGGTGAAGCCCTTCTAGACGCCTATGAGAAGTGGCGCGGCTGGGCCGACCCCAAGGTGTGTTGCGACTACTCCCTCCACGTGGGTGTGACCTGGTGGGGAGATGGCGTGGCCAACGACGTCGCCACCCTGTGTCAGGAGAAAGGTACGTTTGACTGAAAAGTCTTCTTCATCTCTGTTGCCATCATTTCCAGGCCTTGAATTTGGTTCTGAAAGGGGCAAGGCCACTTTTTCCATTGCAAGGGGCCCTCCATTGGAAAATCAAAAATGTCTATGGAAATATTTGGAGCGGCACCAAAGCCAAGAACCAGGGCAATGAAGGCCATGGCCTCTGTTAAGTTCCAGGCTTGCATTTCCCATATGTTTGACCGGCATCCTTCACCATGTTCACGTAGCCCTGTTACTGTAGGGGACTACCAAGCAGTTTTTATCATGTTTTTGAGTTGTTTGTGCTCTTGGGCTTCTATAATACCTAGCCTTGAAATATCAACTTCAAGCCCATAGACTTTGCCTAGTCTTGAACTGTCAACTTCAAGCACCTGGGTTTTTCCTTGGGTCTTGGGCTTCTATAATCCCCAGCCTCTATCGATTTCAAGCACCTAGGCTTTGCCTGGGTTTTGGGGCTTCTATAATCCCCAGCCTTGAACTATCAATTTCTAGCCCCTGGGCTTTGCCTGGGCTCTGGAGCTTCTACAACCCCAAGCTTTGAACTACCACCTACTTTGTCCTGGATCATAGTTGGCACTATAAACCTGATTGACAGATTGAGTCCACATTGATCATGGACAATATCCAGAAGCCAGGCTTTATCTGTTTTTTTAGCAGTATTATTGTAGTGAAGTTCAGGGCTGACAAAAGGAGGATTTCAGGCCTGTAGACCCAGGCCTGGACAGGCTTTTCAGTGGCTGGGCCTGATCAGTATCAAAGTTTCTCCCACTTACTATCTTCGCTATCTTGTCCCCATACAGGTGTGAATTCTTTCAAGATGTTCATGGCTTACAAGGGCATATTCATGCTTAATGATGAAGAGGTGAGTGAGGTTGCGTTTGTAGGAATTTCTCTTTCAGCAAACTGCTTTGCTCAAGGACATTTAGACTCTACCAGATTCATTATGCTTTACTTCGGAGAGCGAAAGCATGTGTTAAAGTTGTTTCGTGCTGAGAGTTAGGAGGGCCTGGCCCTGATGTTTCGATCCTAGCAGGATCTTTCTCAAATGCTGCTCAGAGATAGGAGGGCCCGACGTTTTGATCCTAGCAAGATTTTTCTCAAAGGCTGCTCAAGAGTTAGGAGGGCCTGATGTTTTGATCCTAGCAGGATCTTTCTCAAAGGCTGCTCAGAGTTAGGAGAGCCCGACGTTTTGATCCTAGCAAGATTTTTCTCAAAGGCTGCTCAAGAGTTAGGAGGGCCTGATGTTTTGATCCTAGCAGGATCTTTCTCCAAGGCTGCTCAGAGTTTGGAGGGCCTGACATTTCGATCCTAGCAGGATCTTTCTCAAACTGTCAAAGGCTGCTCAGAGTTAGGTGGGCCTGACATTTTGATCCTAGCATGATCTTTCTCAAAATCTGCTCAGAGATAGGAGGGCCTGAGGTTTTGATCCTAGCATGATCTTTCTCAAAGGCTGCTCAGAGTTAGGAGAGCCTGACGTTTTGATCCTTGCAGGATCTTTCTTAAAGGCTAAGTGAAAATAAGACAAGAACATGCAAGTAAAGATACATATAAATTGATGAGAGGATCAGAACAAAGGGGGGACAGTGTGCTGTTTGTTTCTTGTTTTTAAGCATTAGAAAGTTGGTAGTGCACTGGTGCATTAACCCTAACCCTCTGCATCTACCACACAAGACAAGAGCTGCTTACCACATACTACCACAGTCTCCATAGGGGAACTGGATCATAAACCATGCATTACCACACAAACCACACTGTGGTGTATTGTGGTATTCAAGATACCACACTTACCACAGTAAAAAAAAAAAGTGTGGTAGACTGTGGTATGTGGATAGGTTAGGTTTAATCTACTGGTTGCGGGTTCGCATCCCCTATAGTCAATTTCTAATTCTAAAAAATGACAATTTTATTTTGTTGGACAGCTGTACAAATCCTTCAGTGTGATCAAGGAGAATGGCGCCCTCGCTCTGATGCACGCCGAGAACGGACATCTCATCGACGAGGTAGGTTTTGCTCATACAGCTATATCAAAAATACTAGAGCGCTAGCTCCGTGTTCAAAGTGATGCCTGCTGGGCGCATCCATCTTTGTGCACAAACCTATGTGCACAAACGTTTTTTGTATGTTCATTTGCATATCTAGGTTGTGTTCTATACAGGTGCGTTTTCAAAGCCAAATACTTAGATCAAAAAGATTTTTGGTCATTGTTTGACAAATTTCTTGATAAATACACCATTTCAGGCGGAACAATTTTAACGGTATGTTTCTACCACCACCATCTTCGTACCCTGTAAGTTATACGTAAATCTGTGAACATTTCTGTTTTGGTTTCTTACCAAAGTATGATACTACCTTTAATACAATTGGAATGCTGTATTTATATAGGCCTATGTTATTACTTTGAAGTCTGTATCTGTATTTTGTGTGTTACAGAACACCAAGAAGATGAAAGCTCTGGGTATCTCTGGACCAGAGGGTCATCTTCAGAGTAGGCCGGAGGACGTAAGTGGACCCCAAAAAATGACCCTTCCTTTCCCCCGCCCGACCACTTACCCCTTGGACAAACAAAATGGTCGTATAAAATCTTTTGTCTCCTTGTGACACCTGACATAAGATGGACTTGGGTTGAGCTCCGTTTATGCCAACTATGATCCAGGACACAACAGGGGCTTAAAAAGTGCTAATACTGTTCAGGCCTATCCTATGGAAAGCCTGGCAAGGCCTGGGCCTTTGGGCCTGAAATCCTCCTCTTTTCATCCCTGAACTTCACTACAACAGAGCTGCTTTCAAATCAATCAAGCCTGGCTTCTGGATACTGTCCATGATCAATGTGGACTCAATCTGTCAATTAGGTTTATAGTGCCAACTATGATCCAGGACACAGCAGGGGCTTGAAGTTGATAGTTCAAGGCTGGGGATTATAGAAGCCCAAGAGCCCAGGCCTGTCCAGGCTTTTCCAATAGCATAGCTGGGCCCAACCAACATTCAAAATTTGACCTAGGACACAGCAGGGGCTTGAAGTTGATAGTTCAAGGCTGGGGATTATAGAAGCCCAAGAGCCCAGGCCTGTCCAGGCTTTTCCAATAGCATAGCTGGGCCCAACCAACATTCAAAATTTGACCTAGGACACAGCAGGGGCTTGAAGTTGATAGTTCAAGGCTGGGGATTATAGAAGCCAATACCCCAGGGCAGGCAAAGCCTAGACCTGGCCAGGCTTTCCCAATAGCTGGGCCCAACCAGCGTTCAAAATTTCCCTCAAATTATGCCAAAGCAGCTTCAAGTAATAGAGAAACCAAAGAAATGTTTTGCATTGACTAGCTAGACAGACTGATGACATAAGGTTGCAATCGAAATGTCGAAATCACATCGCACGCCAAAGAACATTCCATCTTTCATGTACCATTCTTTGAACATAAGCTCCCAATCAACCCTTCCTCCAGTTTTTTTTATTTTCTTCCCTGAGTTTTGGAAATTGTTCGGATTGCGATCCACCTACAAACATCGTCCTCGCCCATTGCAGCAATTAATTTCTGTAATGCTTTCCTGACGGCTGACGAGGGCTTATCATAGATAACGACGGCCACATTTTTTGTTCACGTTTATCTTTTTACGGATGACTCATGGTTGTGGTGCAGTGAAGTCACGATATCTCATTCGGAGAGCAAAACTAGAATTTTCCAAAGAGGGACTGAGAATGGAGGGCTGGCGATTGATCGTTCTTTATCCAACGGGGTGGGGCGACCTCTAGAAATATGATATGGCTACGGAGATGGGACACTGAAATAAATTTACTGATAAGAGTTTGGTAGAACATTTTAAAGGTATAACACAGATACTGTAACTTTATATGGGGCTTGATGGCCCAACTTGGTCTAAGTCCAAAGAATGTGCCATAGGGATACTGCACATTGTGGTATTTTGAAGGACATAGGACTGTAGAGCCCAAGCACTGTAACTTTATTTGGGGGTTTGATTGCCCAACTTGGTCCAAGTCCAAAGAATGTGCCATAGGGATACTGCATAGTGTGGTATTTTGAAGGACCAAGGACTGTAGAGCCCAGGCACTGTACATTTATATGGGGGCTTGATGGTTCAACTTGGTCCAAGTCCAAAGAATGTGCCATAGGGATACTGCATAGTGTTTGACTTTGGCAGATTCAGGAAGGTTCCTAGCCAAAATGCCCAGGGGGTTAGGGTTACAGAATGTGCCATAGGGATACTGCACAGTGTTGGACTTTGGCAGATTCAGGAAGGTTCCTAGCCAAAATGCCCAGGGGGTTAGGGTTACAGAATGTGCCATAGGGATACTGCACAGTGTTGGACTTTGGCAGATTCAGGAAGGTTCCTAGCCAAAATGCTCAGGGGGTTAGGGTTACAGAATGTGCCATAGGGATACTGCACAGTGTTGGACTTTGACAGATTCAGGAAGGTTCCTAGCCAAAATGCCCAGGGGGTTAGGGTTACAGAATGTGCTATAGCGATACTGAACAGTGTTGGACTTTGGCAGATTCAGGAAGGTTCCTAGCCAAAATGCCCAGGGGGTTAGGGTTACAGAATGTGCCATAGGGATACTGCACAGTGTTGGACTTTGGCAGATTCAGGAAGGTTCCTAGCCAAAATGCCCAGGGGGTTAGGGTTACAGAATGTGCCATAGGGATACTGCACAGTGTTGGACTTTGGCAGATTCAGGAAGGTTCCTAGCCAAAATGCCCAGGGGGTTAGGGTTACAGAATGTGCCATAGGGATACTGCACATTGGTGGACTTTGGCAGATTCAGGAAGGTTCCTAGCCAAAATGCTCAGGGGGTTAGGGTTACAGAATGTGCCATAGGGATACTGCATAGTGTTGGACTTTGGTAGATTCAGGAAGGTTCCTAGCCAAAATGCCCAGAGATTTAGGGTTAATACTCCCTTATTAAGCCCCACCCCACAACCCCCCCCCCCCACTCCCCCGACATGCTCCGCCCCCTTTCCAGATTTTTGTTTTCTTTCTGTTTGTTGTTGTTTGTGTTGTTGTTTTCATTTTGGTTTATATAACGAGAAAAAAAAAACTGTCTTATCCAGGTTGAGGCTGAGGCTACGACTCGTGCCATATGCATAGCCAATCAGGTTAACTGCCCACTGTACATTGTTCATGTTATGAGCCGTAGTGCCGCAGATGCCATTCGTGCTGCACGAACTCAAGGTAGCCGTACACTTCGTATCTAACTAAAACAAGGGTTGCGTCTTTGCTCGGGCCGTGACACAGCCGGTCACCTCTTCGCTCTGTTTGGGACCTAGCATTCCGTCTTCCTGTATTGCCACTCCGAATCATTTTTTTGCTTGGATTTGGGAGGGCCTGGTGTTTTGATCCTAGCAGGATTTTTCTCAAGGGCTAAAATTTGTCAGGTCATTATTTTGGTTGATGAGCAGTTTGCAGCAGTTTTTACTCGTATTGAATTTACTACTTGAACTGATTCAGAATTATTTTGATAGAAATTTTGAAAAGGCAAATGAGAATAGCGCTCCGCACTTGCGCTAAAAATAGCACCGGACCTCAGACAAACATTGCAACCATGCACACGTGAGTGGGTGTGCGCATGCATGTACACTACGTGTGTGAGTCAATGTTTGTCTGACATCCGGGGATTTTGTGACGTCATTAGTTGCGGAGCGCTATTAAACTTTGAATAAGATTTTAATGAATTTCAGAACCAAAGTACAAAAAAAAATAGATTTGAAATAAAATATTATAAAAACATAGTGCAGTTAATTGAAAAAGAAATGGTAAAACAAAATGGTAAACAATTGAATGAAATTTATACTTGAATTTTAATGAGTGGAACTTTGGTTTAGGAATAAAAAAAAAATCTCAAATTTATCAAACAAATTTCGAAAACGGGAGATTGACTTTCGGAATAATTTTAGGAAAAATAATCAGACAATTGAAACAATTGACTTTAAAATCATCGTCAATTGTTTTTGAGTGGAAGGTACGGAATCTGATGAAATAGCAAATTTTACTCTGAAAAACGTAATCACCTTACAGATTTGAAGAGGCCCTACTGTGTCGTTGTACGTGCAATGGTGCAACTCTTGTTTGGTGTTTTATTTTTTTTCCCTCCTTTTAAAACTGACCAATCAAATTGCTTCTCTCCATCCCTCCGTGATTGGTATCGCCATGACGACCAGGTGGAAATGGAGTCGGTTGGCCGGGCAATTTGCATAGCAACGCAGACACAGTGCCCACTGTATATCACTAAGATCATGAGCAAGGGGTCAGCGGAGGTCGTTGCCAAGGCCCGGGGCGATGGTATAATTTTCAAAACGTCGACGTGGATAACATTTCTGTTTGAGTCTTGTTGTGGCATGATATATGCATTTTTTCTTTAGAAAATTAATATTGTGAATTCATTTCATGTTTTTTATAATTTTAATCATCAAATAACCACAAGGGAAACTGACTGAATTTAAAGTCATTGAAAAGTGAACAAAGACAAATTGACTGGAGCGGGATTTGAACCGGCGACCTCCTGAATACTATACAGGCGCTCTACCAACTGAGCCATCGTTTGGCTTCTGGCTGCCAAACGAACAAAGATAGTTGACTATTGGGGTCACCGCCAACGTAGGGCTGGATGGCTCAGTTGGTAGAGCGCCTGTACGGTATTCAGGAGGTCGCCGGTTCGAATCCCGCTCCAGTCAATTTTTCTTTGTTCACTTTTCAATGACTTAAAAATACTCAGTCAGTTTCCCTTGTGGTTATTTCACTAATGAATTTAAAGTCATTGAAAAGTGAACAAAGAAAAAAATGACTGGATCGGGATTCGAACCGGCGACCTCCTGAATACTATACAGGCACTCTACCAACTGAGCCATCTAGCCCTACGTTGGTGGTGACCCCAATAGTCAATTATCTTTGTTTGGCAGTCAGAAGCCATGAAACCACGCACACACACCGCCATACCCCAAGGATCATTTTATCGATAAGCGCAGCAATGCTGCAACCGTTCTCAGGTTGCAGCATTGCTTATGTGGTTTCATGGCTTCTGACTGCCAAACGAACAAAGGTAACTGACTATTGGGGTCACCACCAACGTAGGGCTGGATGGCTCAGTTGGTAGAGCGCCTGTACGGTATTCAGGAGTTCGCCGGTCCGAATCACACTCCAGTCAATTTTTCTTTGTTTACTTTTCAATGATGTTATAACTTCATTTTTATAGTCTTGTTGCAGTCTAGTATCTGGAATCAATAGCATGTCAAATATGCACATTATAGAATGTATCCAAGTGCACCAGTCTATCAAATCAATTGGTTGACTGATTATAATCCATAGGCCTTTACAAAACCAGGGGCCAATTTCATAGAGATGCTAAGCATCAAAATTTACTTAAGCACCAAAAACCCTTGGTAAATAATATCAGTATACCAGCCAAAACTCCTTGCGAATGTTATGCTCAGCAAACAATGGCCGAATACAAGTCAATTGCAGTAAACATCACATGAAAGTTGGGTTGGCAATCCTGTTTGCTCAAGGAAGACTTTTCATGCTTATGCACATTTTGTGCTTAAGCGGCTCTATGAAATTGGCCCCAGACTTAAGGCTATGGCTTGGGACTTATTTAGCTACCGCCATTTGAGGCCCACAAAACTATTAAAATGAAGGGATTGGGCCACACGACGAAGCCGAAGAAAGGCTCCAGCTTCGCCATGTATCTCAAGCCCTTCATTTCATTTAGGACACAATTTTACACAAAATGGCAGTGACAAAGTAGATCCCAAGCCTAGCCTCAATGCTGGGGCCTTTCTTAAAGCTTTGCTTCGGCTCAGGCTCCAGCTCAGGCTCCGGCTCAGGCTCCGGCTCAGGCTCCGGCTCAGGCTCCGGCTCCGGCTCAGGCTCCGGCTCAGGCTCAGGCTCCGGCTCAGGCTCCGGCTCCGGCTCCGGCTCCGGCTCCGGCTCCGGCTCAGGCTCAGGCTCAGGCTCAGGCTCCGGCTCAGGCTCCGGCTCAGGCTCCGGCTCAGGCTCCGGCTCAGGCTCCATCATGCATCCATTCTAAAATTACGGGCATCAAAATAGTGGCTTGTGTTTGCGGTGCGGAAACTGCGGATTCTCTGGGTTGAAAAAGAATACAGAGCTTCACATTCACTGAAAAACCACAATCTATCTTTTCAGCAGATTACAGAGATGAAGCCGGAGCCGAGCTTTGAGAATGCCCCCTGATTTTGTATAGGCCCTATGATATGCATTCACTCATTCAACATTTTTTTGGCACTTATCAGTGTGTCAAAAGAGGATAGCGCCCTCGTTGGTGTGTGCAACTAACGCATACATTCCCATTGTTGTTTTTTCTGTTGGTATTCGTTTTACACAGCATGTATCCAATCATGATTTCCCAGAAGTTTTATTCGTTTTTGTATTGGTTTAGTAGTGTATGTTTTTAGTGAGTTTGTGATTGTGAAAAAAAAAACATGTGATTATGCACGACTTTATGGGATACTGCAGATCCACGTCCCATGCAGGATACGCTTAAAGGGGATCCGGATCAGCAGGATCACTGATCTCGTGCGTCAAACAAACAGGGGCCAATTTCATAGAGCTGCTTAAGCACCAAAAATTGCTTAAGCACCAAATACCTTGGTGAGTAAAATCAGTATACCAGCCAAAACACCTTGTGAATGTTATGCTCAGCAAACAATGGCCAAATACAAAACAAAAGCAGTAAACATCACATGAAAATTTGGTTGGCAATGCTGTTTCATCAATGAAAACTTTCCATGCTTAAAGGTAATATCATACTTTAGTTTTTATCAAAGAAATACAGATTCAAGGGGAATATCAAGACGGATATAGTAACAGTCATCTGTGAAAATGTCAGCCCCATAAGGTGCACACTTTTTTAGAAAACAGTGAAAAACAACCACAGTATTTCTTAAGTCTTTTTTCTTTTATTTTTGATCTTTTTAAAGATTAAAAAGATTTTGGGTTGCTGTTTTACTCTTTTCTGGTTAAATACAACATTTCAGGGGGACAAATTTTAACGGTATGTTTCTACATTATGTACCAGCACCATCTTCATACCCTGCAAGTTATACGTAAATCTGCGAACATTTCTGTTTTTGGTTTCCTACCAAAGTATGATACAGCGTACTACCTTTAAGCAAATTTTGGGATTAAGCAGCTCTATGAAATTGGCCCCAGGCTCTTAGTACGGTAAGCAAATTATTTGGTGAGTGTGCATGGAGCTATAGTTTGTAACTTAGGTATGCTATTTGGTCGTTTGGCAGGTAAAGTTGTGTTCGGCGAGCCCATCGCTGCATCGCTGGGTACTGATGGTACCCACTACTTCTGCAAGAATTGGAGCCATGCGGCCGCTCACGTCATGGGTCCACCACTCCGACCAGACCCTACCACTCCTGGCTATCTGATGGACCTCCTGGCAAAGTGAGTCTCAAAGAGAATCTTAAAATACTGGTCAGGCCAAGCCACTGAAAAGCCTGGCCAGGCCTGGGCCTTATGGCCTGAAATCCTCCTCTTGTCGGCCCTGAACTTAACTACAATAGAGCTGCTTAGAATCAATCAAGCTTGGCTTCTGGATACTGTCCATGATCAGTGTGGACTCAATCTGTCAATCAGGTTTATAGTGCCAACTATGATCCAGGACACAGCAGGGGCTTGAAGTTGATAGTTCAAGGCTGAGAATTATAGAAGCCCAAGACTCCAGGCAAAGCCCAGAGGCTCGATGTTGATAGTTCAAGGCTGGGGATTATAGAAGCCCAAGCCCCCAGGCAAAGCCCAGAGGCTTGATGTTGATAGTTCAAGGCTGGGGATTATAGAAGTCCAAGCCCCCAGGCAAAGCCCAGAGGCTTGATGTTGATAGTTCAAGGCTAGGGATTATAGAAGCCCAAGCCCCCAGGCAAAGCCCAGAGGCTTGATGTTGATAGTTCAAGGCTAGGGATTGCAAAAGCCCAAGATCCCAGGCAAAGCCCAGGCCTGGCCTGGCTTTTCAGTGGCAGGGCCATAAAATCTTCTCTTCCTTTATGAAAAAGGGGACTTCAGGTGGATGTGAAAGAACCAGAGGTATCAACTTGCAATCCTAGCCACTATGGCAAACGTTTCTACCTGGACTGGTTACCAGCCAATATGTCATGCAATTCACATTGGCTGCGACCGGTACTCTGCTGTTCGTTGCCTAGCCTGAAAATCTGCCGAGTTCATATAATTGCCATCGGAGCAGAATATTGAGTCTGATTTCTCTGTCCTGGTTTTTCCCCCTAACAGCGGTGATCTGCAGCTCACCGGGACAGACAACTGTACCTTCAGCTCAGACCAGAAGGCTCTCGGCAAGGACGACTTCAGCCTGATTCCCAACGGCGTCAATGGAGTGGAAGACAGGATGTCTGTTATATGGGAGAAGGGCGTGGTGAGTTCCGCAAAGGGCATGGTTCTTTTAAAATGAATTGCATGGAGAAGAAGATGGGATTTGTGATATATGGGATAAGGGCGTGGTTTGAAAAACAAGGTCTGTTATATGGGAAATGGTAAGTTCCTCAAAGGGTGTGGTCGCAGTCCTGCTAATAGTAGGTGAAATGGAGTGGAAGACGGGATGTCCGTTATTTGAAAAAAGGGAGTGGTGAGTTCCTCAAAGGGTGTGGTTCAAAGTGAATTGAATTGGGCAGAAGATAGGATGTCTGTTATATGAGAGAAGGGCGTGGTAAGTTCCTCAAAGGGCGTGGCTACCATTTCAGTGAATTTAATGAAATAGAAGATGGGTTGTCTGTTATTGGAAAAGGGCATGGTGAGTTCTTCAAAGGGCGTGGTTCAATCTCAGTGAAATAAATGGACTGGAAGATAGTATGTCTGTTATATGAGAGAAGGGCGTGGCAAGTTCCTCAAGGGGCTTGGATCCAGGTCCAGCAAGGCTAGTGGAGGGTTACATAATGTAAATAGGTAAAGGAGATGCTTAATTCCACAAAGGGCATGGCAAAATCCTTCAGTTGTTTAAATTTTCAAACTTCCTTTCAAAAAGAATGACATTAACGAAGAGATCGTTCCTTTTTGCCTCCCAAAGATATCTGGAAAGATGGACGCTAACCGCTTCGTAGCTGTTACCAGCACCAACGCAGCTAAGATCTTTAACATGTACCCTCGCAAGGTACGTACAGTTTATCTTAAAGACTTCGACTTCGTAAGATTAAAGCTTCTCTTTTGTGCGGCAATTGAAACGTCTAACTCCTAAAACATCAAAAGCATCAAAACTCTTAACTCTGACAAACCTTTGTGAAAGAGCCTGCTCTCCTAACTCTGAGCAGCCTTTGAGAAAGATCCTGCTAGGATCGAAACGTCAGGCCCTCCTAACTCTGAGCAGCCTTTGAGAAAGATCCTGCTAGGATCGAAACGTCAGGCCCTCCTAACTCTGAGCAGCCTTTGAGAAAGATCCTGCTAGGATTGAATCGTCAGGCTCTCCTAACTCTGAGCAGCCTTTGAGAAAGATCCTGCTAGGATTGAAACATCAGGCCCTTCTAACTTTTAGCAGCCTTTGAGAAAGACCCTGCTAGGATCGAAACATCAGGCCCTCCTAACTCTAAGCATTTTATTGCAGGTCATTATTTTGATGATATTGATGAGCAGTTTATTACTTTTTTTGAAGATATCTTAAAGACGCAGTTGAATTGAAGTTTGGGTTTTGAACGTAAATTGTTGTTGATTGTCTTCAGGGTGTCATCCAAGTTGGATCAGACGCTGATCTTGTCATTTGGGATCCAGAGGCCACCAGGGTCATCTCCAAGGATACACATCACCAGGTATGTTATTGGCCAATCACATTGCCCGCTAGATATCACCTGATCTTGTATCGACCAATCAAACTTCTTGTTGCATTTCACCTGACCAGGTGAAATCCTGTATTGACCAATCACATTACTTGTAACATATTTGCCTGACCAGGTCAGTTTTAATTAATCAATCATATTGCCTGTTACATATGACCAGAGCAGATAAGTATTGGGTATTAACCAATCATATTGTCTGTTACACATCACATGACCAGGCCAATCCAGTCACATTTATACACGTTACACATATCACCTTATATCATGGAGCTGTTAAGCAGAAAAAAATTGCTTAGCACAAAAATGTCTTGCTCAATAAAAGAAGCCACCATTAAAAATTCCATTTGATATTCATGGTCAATGAACAACAGCCAAAGAATAATCACAAGTGATACACAGCACATGGAAATTTGGTTGTTAATCCTGTTCCTTATTAAGACAGAAATGTCATGTTAACAAATTTTTGTGCTAAGCGGGTCCGTGAAATTGAGCACAGGGGGCGATTTCACTAACGCTTTGCGATCATCGCTAAGCCTAAATCCATCGCTAAATGGAAAATTGATCGCTACTTTGTGTAGTTATTTTCCGTTTAGCGATGGATTTGGACTTAACGATGATCGCAAAGCGTTAGTGAAATTGGCCCCAGGTCATTACTCTTATCAACCAATCAAATTCCCTGTTATATACATGTAGGTCAGCATCCTCATTCAACCAAGCACAATGTCTGTTTCTCTCCCTTTAGGCCGTTGACTTCAATATCTTTGAAGGAATGGAATGCCACGGAGTTCCGGTGATCACCATTAGCCAGGGACGGATAGTCTGGGAAGACGGAGAGGTATGTAGTAAAGAATAAACAATCACTGGGATGTAAGAGTTCAGGAAATCGCTGAATTTCCGGAAATGGCGTAATCAAACATTTTCCGGAAATGACAAACTGTTGTTTTCGTCGACGCTGTAAAAATTTCCTGTGCCCGTACGGCGCCGGGCTTGTTAATTTAAAAAAAAAAAAACAATTATAAAGCATATCGTCTGGCTCCGTGTTTTGTGTACACATGTTTAAATAGGGCTAAATAGGGCAGGAAACAGACCTTACAGATAGCGCCCTCTGTTGACTATCAAACTGAATAGTCTGGTTCCATATAATTTTTGTCGCGTTAATGAATACATTGGGATGTGGGTACTAAGCCACTTTCCGTCTGGCACGGACGCGCGTTGTACAGATTGGCCTACATCGATCGAAATAGCGACCTCACGTGTCAAAATGACTTCGAATGTTAGAAATATAAAAGAAGGAAGGATATATTATTGATCAAGACATCCACAAGGGACAAGCTACCAAAACCTTTGATACAAATAAATGGAAAGAAGTGGCAACCCTAAACACTGAAGCCTGTGAAGGGCGCCTGCACCCCTGCCGTAAGTCTCACCTCGGTCGTGCAATTTATAGGCCTTCAATGATTTTCCGGAAATTACTTCGTCGCTCACTTACACTTACATCACTTACATCCCTGCAATCAACAATAAACAAAAAGTAAACGATGACTGACGAACGACAGATGATGAACGACGAACGACAAATAATAAATTGTTATGGGGAAATGAAGAATCCCGATTTATAGTTTGGCAATGTTTTGTTTATCCATTCTAGCTGCACGTGACGCAAGGAGCCGGGCGATTCATTCCGCGTCCTCTGCACGCACCTGAGGCGTACAACAGGATCCTCATCCGTGATAAGGTAAAGGTCTTGTCAGCCCTGAACTTCACAACAATAGAGCTGCTTAAAATCAATCAAGCCTGGCTTC
This sequence comes from Astropecten irregularis, assembly GCA_963971285.1. Taxonomy (NCBI): domain Eukaryota; kingdom Metazoa; phylum Echinodermata; class Asteroidea; order Paxillosida; family Astropectinidae; genus Astropecten; species Astropecten irregularis. The sequence goes on along the minus strand of OZ020265.1, from coordinate 7,176,570 downwards.
TGGATACTGTCCATGATCAATGATCTGTCGATCAGGTTAATAGTGCCAACTATGATCCAGGACACAGCAGGGGCTTGAAGTTGATAGTTCAAGGCTGGGGATTATAAAGCCAAGGAGCCCAGGTAAAGGCCTGGCCAGGCTTTTCAACTATGATCCAGGACACAGCAGGGGCTTGAAGTTGATAGTTCAAGGCTTATAGAAGCCCAAGAGCCCAAGCAAAGCCCAGGCCTGGCCAGGCTTTTCAACTATGGTCCAGGACACAGCAGTTGCTATAAGTTGATGGTTCAAGGCTGGGGATTATAGAAGCCCAAGAGCCCAGGCCTGGCCGGCTTTTCAGTGACTTGATCCTGAACAAAGCATGAGCTTGAAGTTGATAGTTCAAGGCTTATAGAAGCCCAAGACCCCAGGCAAAGCCCAGGCCTGGTCAGGCTTTTCAACTGTGGTCAAGGACGCAGCAGGGGCTTGAAGTTGGTGGTTCAAGGCTGGGGATTATAGAAGCCCAAGAGCCCAGGCAAAGCCCAGGCCTGGCCAGGCTTTTCAACTATGATCCATGACACAGCACAGTGTTGGCTTGAAATTGATAGTTCAAGGGTAGGGATTATAGAAGCCCAAGAGCCCATGCCCGGCTTGCCTTTCAGTGACTTGATCCAGGACACAGCAGGGGCTTGAGGTTGATAGTTCATGGCTGGGGATAATAGAGCCCAGGCAAAGCCCAGACCTGGCCTGGCTTTTCAGTGGCTGTCCCCAACCAGCATTGGAGTTCCTCTCCTTTTAAGTTTTTGATCCGGTTGTTTTGTTTTCCTTCGCGCAGATGAACCAGCCGATCAAGGTTGAGAGGGAGCCATATGACGGTCCAATCTGGACACCTGATGGCCCCAAGAAGCAGTCCTACATCCCTAAGACCTCTTCATCAGCCCCTGCGGAGGAGTTTAATAGTCACAGTGCTGCACCTACCAAGCAAGGTGGAAGCAGAGACCTCCATCGGTCTGGCTTCAGTCTCTCTGGTGAGTATCAAACAGTCTGTCAATCAATCAGTCTGATATTTCCTCCTAAAATGCTGTATTTATCCAGAAATTTGTAAAACAAAGACCGAAAACAGTTTTGATCTCAGGGTAAGATCAAACCACTCTCGGCCGATGTCCGATTGAGCTCAAATTTTCAGTTTGATTATTTCTTGTACATGATGGATTAGACACAGTTTGAGAAGTACTGGGGCCAATTTCATAGAGCTGCTTAGCACAAATATTTTCTAAGCATGACATTTCTGTCTTAGTAAAAACAGGATTAACAACCAAATTTCAATGTGTTGTGTAAATCACTTGCAATTGTTATTTGGCTGTTGTTCGCTGACCATGAATATCAAATGGAATTTGCAATGGTGGTTTGTTTTATTGGGCAAGCTATTTTTGTGCTAAGCAATTTATTGTACTAAGCAGCTCTATGAAATTGGGGCCTGTTCTGTGACCATTAGCAATCATGTATTATACCTTTAATCAAGCAATCAGTCAATCAAAATTTATCATGGATCGAACCAACGCATACATGTATATCCATTAGTTCACTATATAACGGCAACTTCTTTGAAGTTACTACCACCTTTCAAAAATCATTTTGTGCTGACTATCTTTCACCCCGATTTTTGTGTTTTTCAGGACTTTTTGTGTTTTTCAGGACGGCAAATTGACGACAACGTTCCCCACAGGTCCGCCCACAAGGCCCTGGCCCCGCCCGGCGGCAAGTCCAGCATCCAGTTCTAAGATGGGGTCGGAGAGAATCTGCAACTTGTCCCCTGGTCTGGCCATGGCTCCACCTATTGATCCTCATTACATAAACCTCCAATTTCATGGAGCTGCCAAAGCACAACAAAATTGCTTAGCACAAAATGTCTTGCTCAACAAAACGAACTCACCATTACAAATTTCCATTTGATATTCATGGTCAGCAAACAACAGCCAAAGAACAAAGTGATACACAACACATGGACATTTGGTTGTAAATCCTGTTCTTACTAAGACATTTTGTGGTTAGCAAGTTTTTGTGCTAAGCAGGGACGTGATATTGGCCCCTGGTTCCAACGCCATCAACAGTCCTGTTGTCTTTGTAACAACTTTAGGCCCGATTTTTACTAGAGCTGCTTAAGCACGTGATTCTTTGTGCTTAGCGGTTGATTGTCATTTTATAAATCTGCTTAACAGTAAGCATAGAAAGAATTTGCTTAGCACACCAACACTGATTGCTTAAAATCTGTAACACACTGAACATTGTAAATCACCATGCACGTAGAAGCAAACTTGTGAAATACATTTTCCGCTTAATGATAAGCAGATTTCTTCTGTATGCTAAGCAGGGAAGTAGGGCTTACCGTTAGACAGTGTGATGGCATTTCTCACAAATTATCAAAATTTCTTGGAGTTAGGAGGGTCTGATGTTTCGATCCTAGCTGGATCTTCCTCAAAGGCTAAGGGCTAATTTGAAACAAAAGGGTGGAAAAAAAGAAATATAAGATATGGTTCCTCCATTTTCTTGCCGCGTGTAATATGCAGTTGTTGTATTTTTATCGCTGTAGGTAGGTGGCACTGTCACGGTACACGAGCCGTGATTCTATAAACTGGACAATCCCTTCCATGATGGAAATTTCTTAAGATTTGAAAATGGTTTATTGCACTGTATATTGACCAGTTTATTGATCAGTATATTGATCAGTATGTTGACTGGTATATTGATCAGTATATCGATTGGTATATTGATCAGTATATTTATCGGCATATTATATGGTATATTGGCTGGTATATTAACCGGTACAGTGTGTATTGACTGGTATATTGATCAGTTTATTGATCAGTTTATTGATCAGTATATTGATCAGTATATAGATCAGTGTATTGATCGGTATATTGACCGGTACAGAGTTTATTGACTAGTATATTGACTAATATATTGATCAGTATATTGACTGGTATATTGAACAGTATTTTAAGTTGACCAGTCTATATTTCATATTGAATTTACAGACCAGCATATTGGGCAATCATATGGAACAATATAGAATATCAACGATGTGGTCAGATCACGAAGGGAACCAAGTTGGAAAAAAAAAATGAAATCATGAACAGATTTTTTTCCATTTTTCTGGTAGAAATTAAAGTACGTTTTACACTTTTAGAGCTCAAATCCTGTTTTATTTAAATAGGAAGTTAGTATACACTCTGTGCTTACGCACTCTGCTTGCTGTGTCACTGTTCGGAGGGGCGGAGATTTCATAGTCGACTCCCCCGACTCAAAAAGTCTGTCGAAGTCATAAGATATTCCCTACTGCTTAGCAGTTCAAATCTTTGCATTTTAGAACTTGATTAAAGTTGTGACATGGACTTATTTCCAAAACTAGACTTATTTCCAGTCACTCCTCCAGTGTATAGAACTGGTGAATGGCGCCCTCTCTGGTGTGTGCACAGAGCCGATAGACTTTATGACATTTACTGCACGTAGTTATTTTGCACATACAAACTTGTAGATGCTCGATTTTTTGTTTGAATTTTCAAGTCAGTTTTTTATGTACATAATGGTTTTCTTTAAAGAATTTATTTGCTGAAATTCCGAGATTTTTCCTTTTTTTGTTTTTTAAGTTACGCGTGATGTTTTTCCACAACATGATGAAGTTTGACTGGGATTTTTAAGAAATGAATGTAGTTGGTCATGCATATTCATGTCTCATAATTTGCATGTCATCATTGCAGTTTAGATTCCCAGTCATGCATATTCATGAGGTGTCTGTTGATTGGCTCAATCTCGGCAAGGCCCGCCTACTTTCTGTACAAAGATGAACAAATGATCTTCCAATAAGTGTGAATCTTTCAGGAGTGAAACAAAAAAAACAAATCTACTTAGAAGTGTATCAGTGCTTTTTCTTTGTGTTCCTATTGAATATTCATGAGATTGATTTGCATATTTAAATAGGTTATTTGACGGCTAGACTTTAGGCCAAATTTCAGTATACAGAAATTGCTCAGTTCAGCCAAAACAAACAACAACAATAAAATTTAAAAACGGAAAGATTGAGATAATGCAGGGACATTGTATATTTTCAGATAAGCCAAATAAATGTGTCTTTTTTGTTTGTTTTTTTATCAAGAAATTGTAGAAATAGTAGTAAAAAAAGCTTTAATTTTTTTTTTTTCATCAATTGGTACCTCAATTATTAAATCTTTACACCAACTACACGTTAGTATCTTATTAGGCTACACGTACCTAGGCCTTATACTGTATCTTCAATCGTAAAAAACAATTGCATTTCCGCGTAAGAAAATCTAGAATTTCATGCAGGAAAAATTAACGAGCAGTTTAAAATTGCTTTATGACCGGTTTGTCGAATCTTACCAATCATGTGTCTACTCTTAACGAAAATAAGAGGGAGAATTTCAATGAAAGAAAATTAAAATGCAAAGCGCGACAAGTTTCGACCAGAAAAAAAGCACAACGGTGAACAATGTTTGAGCAACCGTGAAGTTTGTGTTCAAAAAATATGTGTAAGGTGGCCTTATAAGTGTATGAGAGGCGATGTATTAAGGGAAATTCTACATGAGTTTTGTGGAATTAGGGAAAAATATAAAACGTCTTGAACTTGTTAAACAAAATGAGTGAAAAGTCGCCATATTGAGCATAATATTGGCTGCAAGAGGCTTGCACTTGTGAACGCTAGGTGGCGCTGTCTACTTTGGTCTGTCAAAATGGCGCTAACTTTGTGTTACTTTTGAAGACAACGAAAAGGTGATAAACCAACTACTTTCCACTCAGTTTTGTTCAACCAAGTCACAACGGTATGCTCTGACGACAATCAATCAAAATAGTAAGTGTCTGTAAAATATTCGGTGTTTTAGAATAATCTTTCGCATAAGTATTTAAAGAAATACATTTTACGATATTATATCACTGTGACTGAGTCGATTGTGAAAATACGGCCTTATGGTCTGTGTCTGTTTTATGCAAGTATTTCATTCGATATTCCAGAGATATCATGTACGTACAGTGTGGTATGCAGCGTGATATTTTCCTGGTATCCCAAAACTATTTCCATGTCGTGGTTTACAGTTATTATGCTATTCCTGACGATATTCTTGTAGTATTAGTCGAACTGAATTGGTTTACCAGCTATTATTACTGAGTGTCAGTGTTTCCCCTGCCTATTAAATTGTGAGGCGGCCCGCCTCACGGTTTTTGGGGACCGCCTCGCACATTTTTTGCCAACACTGCCGCCTCACGCTCACAGAAACAAAAATAATATTTTTTATTATACAATAAGCTGAAAATCACAGAAATGTTTAATAATCTTTATAAAAACACAAACATTTACGCTTAAAAGCGGAAGATGAAAGCGCTTTTTCCATTCCGAAGCTCTAAAAAACGAAACGTAACACTTGCACAGCGCGTGTATGTACGGCCGAGCGGCACACACAACGCGTACGGCCGGGCGACACAGCTCATACAACGGCCGACATAATCTCCACCGCACGGTGCACAGTGTAGTGCCTATACAGCGAACCTGCGGTCTTGTATACATTCTCATGAAATAGACTGATATGCCTTCACTGGTTCGCGCGCGGCTCCCTGCCTAAATGTATGCACTGCCGTGAGGCTGTAACCAGCGTTCCGTTCGTTACACACGTGCATGGTGCATTTGCAGCGGTGTTTGGTGGACTTTATCGAATGTTTTTGAACAAATAAATGGCCGCACTCAGAGGAATTCTTTTCGACATTGATTTTTAGTCATTTTTACCTCAAATTCGCCAGGAATGAAAATCTTCCACGATCCACGCACGGTGCATGGCTGCTCATTTTGCTTGCGCCAAAAACTCGCCACCAAGAGAATCCTTAGGATGGTAATTGGTGAATTAAATCACGCTGAGTTAACGCACCTCCATGGTTAACGTAAGCAAGTTTTGTTAGCTAATGTTTTCGTACATGTTTTCTCGAAAAGTTGCGGGTGAATTACAAAAATGCACAAAGAATGTACAAGCATAACGGATCAGAAAACAAATAGTTTATGATCTAGGAGTAGAGGTACATGTACAATGTAGGTGCCGCAATGTTTCACCAAAAAGTCACCTATCAATGATATTGAATGATAGTTGTTGTTTTCAAAACCCATAGCGTTACGGCACCCCGAAAAGTGACAGCTAGTGCTAGGCTCATCGTGATGGAGCCTTATCGTTCTCGCATAGCCTACATTTTTCAAACATGTTTAGCCGACCAGACTTAAAGGTTACGAGGTACTCATTATTTGGTGTTTACAATTCAATTTGTGATCAAGACTTAATTGTAGGCCCCTAAACACTACCTAAAGGTTAATAATAATATTCCATATGTGGACTTGTTTTTGTTTTCGTTTATTTGTATCATTCTTATAAAAAAAATTACAATTTTTTTTTTTTTAATTAACATTTTTTTTTAAACAAGAATATAGGATCAGTGTTAAAAACAAATACAAAACAAAAGCAAACATTACATGATGTAGGTATATAAACTGAGTTCTTAAGAAGTGGGCCCCGGACATCACGCGGTAAGGGCTTCGCGCGTCGTCGCGCCGGGTCCATACCCAGCAAAATTTCATTTACCACCTCACGGCTACCAGCAACCCAGGGGAAACACTGCTGAGTGTATAATATCGAAAATATCGGTAAGATATTTTTGAAAGCAATCCTTCTGTTGTAACGTCAGCTAGGCCAACAGAATATCTTCTGGTTAAATATCAATCGGTATTTATTGTCGTATTTAATACCAAAATATCCCAAAGTTATTTGAACCTATTTTGTTATGTTTTATCAGTGAAACATAAATTTAAAAAACCTGGGTTTTTTTCTTTTAAAATGACCATTCCTTTAAATATTTTCGAACAAATACTGCATGCAGTTTCACTAAAATCTAAAACATAGTGGTGTGTATTTTTCATGACAAATTTAAAATATCGTTCCAGCCTGTAGTATTTGTGTACGTGCATAACATTTTGTCTACCAAAAAATCAAAATATTCAATCTCAATTAAGTGTTATTGTGCAAGCCTCGTATGTGTACTGTGTACCGATACTTATTCGTTTTGCTTTTTTCGTGGTATTGTTGAAAAAGGCTAAAAAAAAAATCATCGTGTCTTTGTTATATGATGTAATGACTGCTCACACAGTTGGTTCGGTTGAGATTAAAAAACACAATATTGGTATGCCTATTATTAAGATTGTATATTGTACTGCCGTGTCTTCATTTGTTTGTGGTTTTGGTTTTGATGACCGTAAAGGGACACCGTACGCACTCCGCCGTCACAATAATGAAAATGAGTCTTAAAGGTAGTATCATACTTCGGTAAGAGACCAAAACAGAAATGTTCGCAGATTTACGTATAACTTACAGGGTATGAAGATGGTGGTGGTAGAAACATACCGTTAAGATTTTTCCGCCCGAAATTCTGTTTTTATCCAGAAATTAGTAAAACATCGACCGAAAATCTTTTTGATCTTTAAACAAATCAAAAATAAAAGAGAAAGGTCTTAAGAAATACTGTGGCCGTTTTCACGATTTTCTCAAAAAGTGGGCTCCGTATGGGACTGAAATTTTCACAGATGACTGCATCTTCCTTGATATTTTTGCCCATGAATCTGTATTTCTTTAACAAAAACCAAAGTATGATACTACCTTTAACGAAATCAGTGCCCTTTTCAAAATCTTGGCTCCGGCTCCGTTTTGTGAATCCATTCTGAAATACCTGGTATCAAAATAAAAATGCTTTTGGCTGCGGTTCGGAAGTAGATTCTTTGGTTTGAAACTGAAGAAAACAGCTTTAGCTTCAATGAAAAACCACTACCTTTATTTTCCACATTAAGGATTATAGAGCTGGAGCCTGAGTCTCCGTAAACCATTCAATTCAATTCAATTCAATTCGAGAAACTAGTTTGGCTACAGTTTATGCAAATGAGTGGTTAGGTCCTTTCCTATTGCGTTAATCGCTTTGTACAACTGTACAATCTCATTGTTATGTATGTACATGTAGAGTTCTTCATTGTATTTTACACATGCAGAACGTGGAGAAACCAGTCCCTTACACCAAAACAAAGCTGATGGTCTCTTCACAATATAAATAGGACTGGAAGGGGTATCTAGTCCACAGCAAGGCATCAATGAATGCCTCCACTCCTATGGTGTGGAGAAACCAGTCCCTCACACTGAAACAAGACTCATGGTATTTGTACGGTATAAATAGGACTGGAAGGGGCACCTGGTTCACAGCAAGGCAGCAATGAATGCCTCCACCCCTATGGTGTGGAGAACTAGTCCCTCACACTGAAACAAGACTGATGGTCTCTTCACAGTAAAAATATGACTGGAAGGGGTACCTAGTCCACAGCAAGGCAGCAATGAATGCCTCCACCCCTATGGTGTGGAGAAACCAGTCTCTCGCACTGAAACAAGACCGATAGTGACTTCACAGTATAAATAGGACTGGAAGGGGTACTAGTCCACAGCATGGTAAGTTATATATCTATCTGTATTATTTTTTAGACTTACAAATAACACATGGCTCTTATCAAGCGCCTGGCAGCCAGAGACAGGTGTTACAAATGAAAATGTTCCCACGAATTCCTTGGTCCCCGTTTAGTTATCTTGTTTGTCACAAAAACTCAGTTTGTGAGTTTAAATAGCCTACATGCTGTAGCAGACTTTAAAAAAATAGATAACTTCTTGTCAGTTATTAAAGTTACTATCATACTTTGGTAAAGTTGATAGAACAGCTGCAGCTTAATGCAATGAAAACAAACATGTAAAATGGTCAGCTCAATTGATCATTGGAAACAGTAGAAAACAGGTTATAACCGTTACAATAATTGTTACGCGAAATTGTAAGGTAATTGTAATTGTGAGGTTTTTATGTCGGAGATCAACTGTATTTGGTATTTTTGTTTAACTTATTTCTGAAAAAAGTGCAGCATTTCAGGCAGAACTTTTGTACGATATGTTTGTACCAGGTCGGCTTCATACCCTGTACGTTATACGTGAATGTGTGTGTGCGTGAACATGTTTGTTTTGGTTTCCCACCAAAGTATTTAATACTTTTGACATCAAAGCGAGAATGGGGTCATTTTTAGACGTACCCGTGAGTTTACTTACAAGTACAAGTTTACTTACACAGTGTTTATAAGAAACGGCCAAAATCCAGATAACCTGGTGGGCGGGATTATAATCCAGCTTGCCGACCGCTGATTGGCTGGGTGTGTGTGATGCTAATGACGTCATTTCGTCATGAAGGTTGTGATGATTAAATAAACAGTTTCAAGTCTCACTTGTATGCTTTGGTGCCATTTTATTTACCTAATCCGACCTTTCTTTTATATTTCTTTTCATCTTAGTCATAATTTATCAAAAATTACAATCGGTGTTATGAATAATCTCATTTTATATTTAGCAATTTTACAAAATGTAATTGTTACATTTCGAATGATTATCTATTCTTATAGGCTACCCGTATGCAACACATTCCTGTTAAAAGTCTCAGCATTTTACGTTTGTGACGATTATTAATAATTACACAAATACAATTCCAGGATTGCAAGTCTTTTTTAATGAAATTTAGATAATTGGATCTCATCTGTCACGACGTCTGAGATCAGCCAGTGTCGAACAATGACCTAGTCGATCTATGATATGTCGTCACTGCAAACGAGTCTACAGTTTACATTTTATTCTTATAATGAATCGGGTAATGGAACGCGTAATTGATTTATTAATTACTTAATTAATGTAATGGGTGTTTTTACTTGAATCGGTATGTTCGACAGCTTGTCGACAATGTTCCTATGGAACTTCCTGATCATGAAGTGCTTTCTCGCACACGAAGCATTGCTTTTTGCCGCAGTCCGAGGAGTGCCACTTGCTACTGCCGTACTTGACCTCGACACAGTCCTGGTTGAACAGGTTGTTAGGCTCCAGGAAGGCCCAGTTGGTGTAAGCGCACTTGGTGCCGGTGTCGTTCCACTCGAACGTCCACTCGTTGTGTCGATCGTTGGCCCCGATCCAGTAGGATTTGATCCCCAGAAGTCCACACTTGAGGAAGGGAGGCTTGGCGTGGATCATGGTGTGGATGAAGGCCCTCTTGTGGTCGGTGTCGATCATAGCCAGATCGGCAGTGGCCTGATTGAAACCACACTGTCGCCTGGTGATTAAAGGCAGTATCATACTTTGGTAAAAATGAGAGACCAAAACAGAAATGTTCACAGATTTACGTATAACTTACAGGGTATGAAGATGATGCTAGTAGTAACTTACCGTTTAAATATTTCCGCCTGAAATGGTGTATTTATCCAGAAATGAGTAAAACAACGACCGAAAATCTTTTTGATCTTTTAAAAGAACAAAAATTAAAGAGAAAAGACTTGAGAAATACTCTGGCTGCTTTTCACTGTTTTCTCAAAAAGTGGGCACCGATGGGACTGAAATTTTCACAGATGACTGTTACTGTATCTTCCTTGATATTTTTGCCCATAAATCTGTATTTCATTGATATAAACCAAAGTATGATATTACCTGTAATCACCCAAATCCTAAGTTGGTAAATTAAAACCAGTAGGGCCTATGCCTTCCCAAACTCCTTGTGAATGTTATGCTCAACAAACACTGTCCGAATACAAGTCAATCCTGTTTGGTAATCCTGTTTGATCCAGGAAGACCTTCATGCTTACAGGTAATATCATACTTTGGTTTGTGCAGATTCAAGCGCAAACAATTTCAAGCCACATACAATAAAAGTCATCTGTGATATTCCCAGTCCCCCACGGTGCCCACCTTTTTGAGGAGACAGTGATCGAATGTCTCTAATCCTTTCACTGTTATTTTGTATATCTTTTAAAGATCAAAACGATTTTCGGTCGTTGCTTTTACTAGAATTGCTTGATAAATACAGCATATTTCAGGCGGAAATATGTTTAACTGCATTTTCTAACCAGCGCCATCTTTATACCCGGTATAAGTTATTATAGGTAAATCTGTGCAGATTTCTGTATTTGTTTTCTACCGAAATATGATACATGTAGTACCTTTAAGCAAATGTTGTGCTTAAAGGGATCAGCATATATAATTTGCAAAGATGTGCGTTTTGGCTGAGTTTGGTACTTAAAGGGAGGGTACAGAATTGGTAAGACAAATACACTTCATGATCACAGATTCACATAAAACTTACACAGTATAATGGTAATGATAGGAGAAAACATCTCATGAAATGTTTTTGTCTTAAATGCCATATTTGTTGAGAAATAAATGAAACCATTTTCCGATTGGAATAAATCGCTTCGAAGCGGTTTATTCATTCGTTGAAATGTGTACAGTTCTCTGTACACGGGTTTTCACTATTTTCTCGTGACCCAGATGGCTGATTGACCTCAAACTTCTACAGGTTTGTCAGTTAAGGTATACGGTGGATTACATAATGTGCTTTCACTGTCAGCAACGGTTTTGTCGCAAAAACCAGTTCTGTACCATCCCTTTATTCAGAAGTGAAGGTCTTAAACTTCCTTACAGACATTGTTTCATGTACCTTTTAACGCTTCGTTCATCTGGATAGCAGAAATACGGCCGAAATAATCTTGCCCCCCCCCCTCCTCAATCTGCCACGGTTACACCACGCTTTCGAAATGCTATACTAAATCGTTCGGACGAACGATCTTTTTAAAAGACACTTAATCTTGATTTCCTTGAAAAAAAAACAGCATCTGATGAACCAAGATTTCCCATGGTGACTGTTTGCAGTGTTTACGAACTGTTGAGTCCATTTTCTGTCTCAAACTCATACATTTTTTTGAAGCCTTGCAAATCCTGTACGCTGCCTTTAAAATAAAGGTCAAGCCCCCAGTAATAATTACATTATAGCACTTCTATAAAAGCCATTATTCTTCTGTTGTAGACGAAGAATTGGAGGACGTGCCCAAATTCACTAGCCATTACGTGTCCCTCGATCAGTTTCTAAGGCCCATCTTTGTCATGATTGCGACTTAAAACTTTATTTTATCGGGATGTCACTCTTTGGTTATCAACCCCCCTCCCTTTTATGGAAACTAGCTTTCGCCCCTATTCATACACAATGATGGAACGGTATAATTAAATAAATAATTACATATAATATTCAATAAATTCTTTTTGGAGGCCTGGCAAATCCTGTACGGTAACAGCTTAATGAAATGGGCCCAAACTTCAGAGTAACTCGAAAAAGAATATGTCTGTGGTGGTTTTTACCTGGCCTCGTCCCACGGTTCCTCCTGGGCAAAGAGCTTGAGACAGGTCGAGTGCTCGTACGTATGCCACCCCTTTGGGCAGGTTGGGGTCCCGGGGTTTGGCCAGGCGGCCCACGCTGTACCCACCAGCAACAATACCACCGTTACAACCCCTTGGTACTTCATGGTGTTGCGAATCTCTTTAAGCGAACTGTGTAGTATGATCAGAAATCGTTTTTAAGCCAGTGCTTCAGAACTAAGTCCTATATACCTCACTGGGCCAGATAAATTGATATGAGCTACTACGTCACAATGACGTATCAGAGGAGGGGCTTCTAATTGTTAACCATTAACACCACAGCCCTACCCCACTGAAGTCTTTTATTGAATGATGATTGGTCAACATAGATTGTTATATAGATTGTTTTTGTTAGTTTAAAGTCCTGTTTATTGAAGGCAGTTGCTGTTGATTTTCTTTTTGACTAACCTGTTTTGTACATAAAACATTGACTTTTGTACCCAAGTCTCTAATTGCAAGTATCCATTACAAAATATCAGACTCAGTTCTGACTTTACGATATTTAGTTTACTTAAAGGTATACATGCATGATTTAGTATTAAAGTATTGTACATGTACATAGGCCTAAATTCGAACAGCATTCCATTGTATTATAAAGTATAACACATGATTGGTAAAGGTCACAGAGCATGCAGCACTCATACTTTGTCTGATTCAGCGTGTAGATGAAATAATAAACCTGTGAAAATTTGAGCTCACTCGGATATCAGAGTCACGAGAAAATAGAACAAACCCGACTCAATTTTTTTTCTTATAAAACATAAAGAATCGTTTTGATCTTATATACCCCGAGATCAAAACTGTTTTCGGTCTTTGTTTCACTAATTTCTGGATAAATACAGTATTTCAGGCGGAAATGTTTTAACGGTATGTTTCTACCAGCACCATTTCATACCCTGAAAGTTATATGTAAATCAGTGAACATTTCTGTTTGGGTATGTTACCAATACATGTACTGCACCTTTAGATTGGTACCAGGATATTTCTTGCTGTGTGAAAAGGGCTATGTCGTGTCTTTTTCGTTGCTGTACCCGAGGAGGTATAAAGACATAAGTGACAAGCCTATACAACAGAAGACTATGATTAATACATGTAATTACTTTGTTCATAGCTTTCATCCAACTCGTGGAAACAACTGCACCAGTTTGTGAAGATAAAAATGCCAATCAAGATAATAAAGCAACAGCTTCACGTTAACCTATTTGGAATTTCATATCATACAGAGATATCATACACTGTACCATATTTATCACACTGTAATCTATTCCAGGCTAAAACTGGTATTTGGTTATTAATTTTTAATAGGAGTATACAATGCATTGTCCTTGGTTACTGTGATATCTTTGACAAGCTGTCGCTCCCATAGATAAAACATGTTTGAAAATATTGACGGACCAGGCCAACTCGACCAAACTTCACTCTTTGAAAAACAGATAGGTGCGGCCGACCAAGGACCACTTTGTTTATAGATTGGTGACGTTATTTGCAACGAGGTTTCTAACTGGATGTAGCAGCTAGGAAAACAATAGATATAGGTGCAACCGGCCAACCACAGTGTTCATAGATTGGTGACGTAGTTTGCAATGAGGCTACTGATTGGTTGTAGCAGCTAGGAAAACAATAGCTATAGGTACGGCCGACCAACCAGAGTGCTTATAGATTGATGACGTAATTTGCAATGAGGCTTCTGATTGGTCGTAGCAGGGAAAACAATAGACATAAGTGCGGCCGACCAATCACAATGCTTATAGATTGATGACGTAATTTGCAATGAGGCTTCTGATTGGTTGCAGCAAGTACGAAAACATGACGGATGTAATTTTTCCTAGACAGAATTTAATTTGAGGAAATAAAACACAACAAACAAACAACGTCAACAAAAACCAGTATACCAATACAAAAAAGCCTCCATTTAATTAACAAAATGGAAGATTTCTCTGATATACCGGAAGTGCGCAGTGAAAGTATATGAACATTGCGTTATGGGACAGTTCGCACGATATACCAAATTCACCTATCTACAGGAACCGTGCAATGAAGGTATATGAGAAATGCGTTGTGGAACAGTATGGGCTGATATTTTGTACATACATGTATTAAAATCCCCAGGGATGGATTTCACCAAACTCATCGTAACTTACTATCAATCGTAGGACATTTGATGCATTGCAGTCCTACATAGGATAGGCCCCCTACGATGGGTTATCCTTCGTATCTCGAGTTATGAGCGATCGTTGGGCTTTGTGAAATCAACCCCTGCGGCCTTCTATATCAGCGAAAATGTGTTCATGAAAGTCATGTCAAAAGTGACAGGTCTTTAAGTGTCACTCATGACGTCATCGTGACGTGTCATATCATAGTTATGCTGTCAGAAGTACCGAATATAAAGAGCCTCGGCTCTGCATTGTGGGCCTACAACCAGACTAACAGAAACTCCACACTCTACCGATTATTTTGTGTACCGAACACCATGCTAAGATTGGAAGTTGTGTGGTCGGTCGTACTGCTATCGGGTACTGCCTTGGCTGGCTGGCCCGACACAGGCACCCCTACTTGCCCCAAGGATTGGTACATGTACAACGGTACGGCTTGCATGAAGCTTTTCACCCAGGAGGAACCGTGGGAGGAAGCCAGGTAAAAAACAAAAACAACTACGGAGTCTAATTTCAGCACTCTAGTGCTTGAATTATTTTAATTATTTATTTTATACATGTATTTGACTATTAGGGAGACCAGTAGCATATTATATGGCTGGGAAGCTCAGTTGATAAGAGCGCCGGTTTGGTATTCCGGAGGTCGCTGGTTTGAATCCCACTTAAATAATTTTTTGTTGTTCACTTTTCAATGACATCTTTTAAATCTACTTATTTTACCCAGGAAGAAAAAACAAATATTAAAGCGATGTTCTAAATTGCGACCTCGGAATACTATTTCCATAACCGGAGGTCGCGGGTTCGAATCCTGCTCCAGTCGATATTTCTTTGTTCATTTGTCAGTTACTTAAAATCAGTCCAGTCAGTTTCCCTGGTGGCTATTTTGTTGATATTTTTCTTATATTACTTTTGGTAGGTTCGTTTTATTTATCATGTCCTGTAAACAAACCACATGGGAAACTGGCGGTTGATCAAAGTCATTGAAAGATTAATTAAGGAAACTGGCTGGAACGGGATTCGAACCTACGACGCCAGAATACTGTACCGATACCGTAATCTGGCTAACCGTTACATCCAACAACCCTTAATTTTTAATACCGTACCAAATAAAGATGTAGGTAAGAAAAAAAAATACAATACTGATAGTTTTCATCAATTAATGCCAGATCGACAATTTTTAATGGAAGATCTTTTGCACTCATTTTGACCTTAGGCGACAGTGCGCGTTTGTCGACACCACTGCCGACCTGGCTGTTGTCGACACCGAAGACAAGAAGAACTTCGTTAACACCATGATCCACGCCAAGCCTCCCTTCCTCAAGTGTGGGCTTTTGGGGATCGACACCTACTGGATCGGGGCTAACGACAGACGCGTCGAGAAGACCTTCGAGTGGCTCGACACCGGGATACGGGTCGACTACACCAACTGGGCCATCTTTGAGCCTAACAACCAGCTGGGCGAAGACTGTGTCGAGATGAACTTCGGCAACAGCAAGTGGAACGACGAGGACTGCCGCAAAAAGCAATGTTTCGTGTGCGAGTCGCCAGTTCAAGCTTAGAAATACGATCGACACTGTCGACAGATTGCTTAAAAATCGGCTCATTATAAGAATAAAGGGGCACTTAGTCCTTGTTTTGATCGAGATCCAATTTTGACCGAGATCGACAATTTATCAACTGATTTTAAAAATTCCACTATTAGTAAAGGCATGATTTATTATGTCGACAACTTGTCGACAGAGTGAGATGCGTTTGATATGCTATGTGTTACATTACAATTGTAGCTTTCCCCATCTTGATTTATTGCTTATTCAAATATACATTCAAAATAATGTACAATTGCCATTTGGAATTTTAACCAAAGCATTTGAACTTTATTTCAATTGAAATAGTGCAATCAATGAGAAATATTAAAACGAGGTTAATAAACCGGCTGCGACCGGTATACATAAACCGATGTGGCGCCCTCTTGCTTTCCCGTGATGACAATTTGATAAATGTGAAGTTGTTTTGATCTAGACTAATAAAAAGCTAAATATATCAATAGCCATTGTCGAACTTTTCAGTCTTAATATCCTTTGATGCCATCCGTCCTAGGGCGTTTACGAAACGGAGGTTCAGGCTCCGTTTCAGGCTCCAGCTCCATTCTGTGAAACGCCCGTATTAGCGGTTGTATTCGTTTGTTCCGTTCTATTACGCCAGACGCCCTACAGCTTTATCAGAATACCAGGAAAGTATACAACATGGATAAAATACAACTCTTGCCGGTAAGTGTCTACAAACTTTTCCAATGTAGTTTGTAAGAATGGTGCCATTCAGTTTTGCCCTGGAAGGTATTATAACTCTAATAATTATAAGATAGGAACACCAGTTCAGAAATTAGAATAATGAGAAGCAGTTGCGTTTTGTTCATAGAAGAACATTCCCGTTGACTATTAAGTGCCGTGGCCTTGTGGTCTGGGGCCAATTTCATAAAACTGTTAAGCACAAACATTTGCTTAGCACAAAAAAGTCTCGCCCAATAAAACAAACCACCATTGAAAATTCCATTTGATATTCATGGTCAGCGAACAACAGCCAAAGAACAAGCACAAGTGATACACAACACATGGAAATTTGGTTGTTAATCCTGTTTTTATTAAGACAGAAATGTCATGCTTAGCATATTTTTGTGCTAAGCAGTTTTATGAAATTGGTCCCTGGCGTGTCATACTCAATATCTTATGTCCATCTATAGATTGTAGGTTCGAGTCCAGCCATGGGCTAGTGGTCTGGCGTGTTGTACTCAAGATCTTGCCGTCAATCTACAGATTATGGGTTCGAATCCAGCCATGGGCTAGTGGTGCTTGTGTCCTTGGGCAAGATGCTTTGTCACATAAATTATTACTCCTCTTCACCCAGGAGTAAATGGGTACCTGTGAGGGTAGAGATGGCTTTGGGTGCTTGATTAGCCTTTGTGTGCCCGAGCTTAATGATGCAAGTGGTGAATTTTTGAGTTGAAACTTCCTGTACGGAAATCACTCTAGTTCTGCTTGTGTAGTAAGTAGCCTATAACTTAGGCATACTGTTTAAAACTGTTCAGGCATTAAACATTCCAGAAATGACATTCAACAGCCTGGTACGTCATCAGCAATTTGATAAGATAAGTCCAGAAGGGTATAAGTGTTAAAAGGGTATAATCTTTTGTTTTAAAATGGTATTCTAGTCCAGCAAAGTTCACATGAAGTTCATTTTATGTCCATTTGAGGTCGCCATCTTTTGTGTGGATCGATCCCGTCGTTTGAGGGCGCCCTACCCTAGCGACGCAGCCTCGCACACGAAGCAGCGTTTCCGGTAGCAGTCTTCATCGTTCCATTTCCCTCGTTCGTATTCCATCTCCACACAATCCTCTCCTAACACGTTGTTGGGCTCCCAACGGTCCCAGTTAGTGTAGCTAGCCGCACTGCCGTCCACCCACCGATAAGTCTTCTCGCTCTCGCTGTCAGTCAGCCCAATCCAGTACCGTTTACCGCAGCCAAATGTCGGCTGGGCGTGGACCATCGTGTGGATGTACGTGAGCTCTTCCTCGGACTCCCGAGTCCAAGGTAAGGAGATCGGATTCTGGGACCTCGAATGCACACTGAAGCCTTGCTTGCTCCCACGTCTCCTCCTGACGAAAGAACTTGTAGCAGGAGCCGTTGTTTTCGTACCACCCCGTGGCGCCTTGTGGGCACCGGCCGTCAGCCACACAACATGCCCATGCTAGTAAGATAGCAAGGAATGCAGTAGTTTTATCCATGTTTGGTCGGGCGATACTGTTTTGCCAACCGTAGAGAATCCAGAGAAGACTGGCGATTCATAAGCAAATCAACTCTTTATATACAACACGCAATATCTCAAAATATGATTTTAATCCTATTAGTTAATCTTTTTAATACAAAACAGATTAGCTTAGGCCCTAGGCCTATTGTGGTTATCATACGCTGTAATGACAAAATATGGTTGATATAAATTTATATCTAGGCCTATTAGTAGAAAGTAGATTATGTAAAGCTATGTAACATAATAAAGTATTTATATGTTTACTGTAATAAAAACATACATCTGTATTGTTATAAAACTCAACCCGAGTGTCTATCTTTGTTTACGCTAACAATTTTGCATTATAGGCAAATGAGGTATTTTAGGCCAATAATTTAGCAACCAACTTTTCGCATCGAAACCTTGCTTACGTCACATGCAGAACGCAACGCAGTATACTGCGGTGCGAGCCGATTTTGTAAATGTTTTGTCAAAATTAAGCACTTACATACAAAATATAATTTATATTGTCATTAATCATGTAACAAGCAATAATTTTAAAGCACTTTCATCCCTTTCTCAAATTGGATTACAGTGGGCATAATACAACATTGGTAACAAACCAAAACAGACTTTTGCACAGATTTACCTATCTATAAAGATGGTGATGGTAGAAACATACTGTGAAAACATTTCTGCTTGAAATAATTTATTTATCCCAAAAAGAGTAAAACCCAAAAGTTGTTTTGATCTTCTGAAGTTCAAAAAATAATGCGACAGCTATTCCCTCACAATTTGGCGTAACAATTGCAACGGTTTTTTGCTGTTTTCTACTGTTTCCAATAATCAGCTGAGCTGAACATTTCAGAGGTTGGTTTTTATTTCATGACAAATAAAATTATAAGCAGCCTACAGCTGCTCTGTCACCTTTACCAATGTTGTACATGGCCTTTAAGTAGGTCTAACTAGTGGGCAATTTCGTGGTATCTTACATTACATGCCAAATGACTTTGACTTATTCCTTGATCAATCATTTTTGATTAACTCCAATTAAGAAATGTGTTATTGGAATCAGCAAGTATACTACTTGTGATTCATTGAAATGCATGCAAATTCAGGCCAAAAAAGGTTACTACCTAACTAACTAACGAACTCGCAGGAAAGCTTCATGCATTTTCTGCACTTGCTGCCTGACTTGAGAAAAACTTCCAAATGGACCGGTCTTGAGCTGCCATTTCTGCATCTTCAACTGACCACCTAGTGTCTAGGAGTGAGAGATCTCTCTGAATGACATCTCTCCATGTAGTTTTAGGCAGACCACGTCTGCACTTCCCATGAGTTTGGTTTCCATAGGTATAGCAGTTTGGGTGTTCTCTCATTGCCCATGCGTTGAACATGTCCAAACCACTTTAGCCTAAGTTTTCTTAAGATGTTTGCAGTTTAGAGAAAAAAGAGAGCTAACCTTTGTTACAAAATATACGCCAAACCACGGAAATCCCCTCATACAGTTATAATGACTACATTGTAATTTACGTACATGTAATACTTGGTGCTTTCATTGGAAGTTAACTATGGGCCACCAGTGGTATCACTGCTTGCTCCTAACTCTTGGTGAACCAAAAAAAAATATTCTTCAGGGCTGGATTCGAACCCACAATCGGTAGATTGACTACAGGACCTTGAGAACGACACCGCAGACCACATGCCACAGCACCCCACCAATAATACACCAAATGTCTTTTCTGACAATAGGCATAGAACTTAGAAGTGTAGCAAAAGATATTGCCGTTTTATTGCGTGGGAATTTCTTGTTGTACAGGACATCTGTTTAGGCTGACTTTATCCTGCTTATTGTGATAAGCCAATTCATGTGACATGACCGGGAGATTACAGCATGCTTACTGGAATATTGATAAGAAAGTTTGGTGGTGTTGAAGCCATGTTGGGAAGAAATACTATATTGGACTGGTTCGATTGACATTTTGTAATAACATGACGGGAATGGCGATATATAATTATGGCATTGTTGGCAGCGGCGCTCACTTCTGCAATAGAGCAGTTACCAACCAACCATTATGCATAATGGTGACGGTTGTATTGGTTTGTCCAACTTTATTTCTACCTTGTACTTGTGTTTGGAAGTGCTGTACGCTCCGGTACGCTCACAGATTTGCGTATAACTTTCAGGGTATGAAGATGGTGCTGGTAGAAACATGCCGTTGAAATATTTCTGCCTGAAATGGTGTATTTATACAGAAATTACCGTAGTAAAACAAAGACCGAAAGCAGTTTAGATTGGGGGTAAGATCAAAACCATTCTATGTTTTATATTAAGACAAATTGAGTCGGGTTTTCGCTATCGTTACTCAGATGTCCGATTGAGCTCAACATTTCACAGGATTTCGTGTACATGCTGGATAAGACAAAGTGTGGGTGTTGTTCTGTGACCATTCATGTTATACCTTTAACAGGCCGGTTTCTTTATGACAATGGCCTCATTATTCATATTGAGAAATATTTCATGAGACCCACCGCGTCTCTCCGAGCATTCTCTTCTTCCGAGAATCTCCAGGACCTCCTTGCGAACGTCCTCGGAGGCCGTCTCTCTGAAGCGATTCACGTGGAGGAGGAAATCAAGCAGCAGGCCACCCGTGGCTGATGCCTCGTCGAAGCACTCGGTGACGTCCGTCTGCAGAAGGTGGCGGTGCTGGTTGAAGGGGATTCCATGGCGGTCCAAGATGTCCTTGACATCGGCCGAGCTTATATCGCAGACGTGGTACTTCTTCAGGACTGGTCTGATGAGATGGCGGAAGCGAAAGATCCCGCTATCATCTTTGGGAGAAGAAAAAAGTATCAAATCTCGGCCGAAAACAAGAAGGTTATAGTCTAGCCTAACAGTTGTCCCAAGTTGCGTTTCATCATTGTGATCTGTCAATGAACCGACGACGCTATAAGTACATTGTATGTTGTTCTACCAAGGGAGAGAAACAGTAATACAGGTAGGGCCTGGCCAGGCCTGGGCCGTCAGGCTTGAAACCCTAATCTTGTCAGCAAGCCCTGAACTTCACTAGAGCTGCTTAAACTCAATAGAGTCTGTCATCTGGATACTGTCCATGATTAATCGGGTCATTACCAACTATGATCCAGGACACAGCAGGGACTTGAAGTTGAAAAATTAAGTCTTTGGATTATAGAAGCCCAAGACCTTGGGAAAAACCCATGTCTGGCCAGGCTGTTCAACTATGATCCAGTACACAGCAGGGGCTTGAAGTTGATAGTTCAAGGCTTCGGAGTATAGAAGCCCAAGACCCCAGGAAAAGCCCAGGCATGGTCTTTCATAACTGTGATCCGTTAAATGAAGGCGCTATGACGGTCTGCCTTGCTGTCATTAGATAAATCTTCGCGCCAAATCCTGCAACGAATATGGTCTGATGTGCTTTAACTCAAGCTGTCTGCGTTCAATGCATTCATGATAACCTTCATCACAAAACACAAGCGTGTAATGTCTACAAACTCCCTTGCATCTTGTCTCCAACAATCAGCTTCTAAGTGAAAACCAATCACTCTCCTGAGGACAAACAGAGTACACTCTTCGGAACGTCGAGATAATACCACCGGTTCTTCTCAGAACCACACACAGGCTCGCACAGAAAAGATTACATGGTGTCACCGCAAACCTACCTTCTTTTATTCACTCCCCTGAGGACGAACGGAGCACACTGTTCGGAACGTCGAGATAATACCACCGGTTCTTCTCAGAACCACACACAGGCTCGCACAGAAAAGATTACATGGTGTCACCGCAAACCTACCTTCTTTTATTCACTCCCCTGAGGACGAACGGAGCACACTGTTCGGAACGTCGAGATAATACCACAAGTTCTTCTCAGAACCACAAACTCTCACAGAAGAGATTACATGGTGTCACCGCAAACCTACCTTCCTTGTACTAGTTCCACCATGCATAGCTTCAAGTCTTATTAATCAGCTCCATAGTTGGCAAGTTTTGTGGAAAAATGTCTTAGTACAAAAAGGGCTTATGATATACTCCTAGCATACCTGTCTGTAAGATCACCAGTAAGACTCCTTCCGGTTCCAACAGGCTGTACAAATACATCAGTGCGTGATGCAAATTCTCCTCGGCGTGGTATAATGAGTGCACGCTGCTGATGAAATGAAATCTCGTCATATCTCCCGCCGTCTCGTATTCCTCGAGAGTCTGCTGTCGCCAGTCAAAGGTGACACCGTGTAGTTCGTGAGCCTTGGACTCGGCCAGTGCTTTGAACTGGCTGACCTGCCCCTCGAGAGGCTCAACTACTCGGTAGTAAATGCGAGGGAATCGCGATTTGAGTTTGGCCAGCTGTATGCAGTCCATTTCACCTGTGAATGAGACATGAGTTGGATTTGCTCAATATTTCTGACACGAAGTGTGCGTATATTACGCCGTGTCCCAAATCAGTGTCTGAGACCGCAAAAGGCACACAACTCTATGGAAACGTTTGCAGTCATTGGCTAGTTATGAGCCACCCATATCGTTACGCATGGAGTGTCTTGCTTAAAGGTAATATCATACTTTGGTTTTTGTCAAAGAAATGCAGATTCATGGGCAAATATATCAAGACAGATACAATACAAGTCATCAGTGAAATTCTCAGTATCCATACGGGGCCGACTTTTTGAGAACACAATGAAAAACGCCGACTTCAATATTTTCACTATTATTTTTGATCTTTTAAAGACCAAAAAAAATATTTTTCGGTTGTTGTTTTACTAATATCTGGATAAATACATCATTTCAGCCAGAATAATTTGAACGGTATGTTTTTACCAGCACCACCTTCACTGGTGTCGATTTCTTTTCATGGTAGGGGGATGATTGGTGATTTTTGGTGTCATATGCGAGGGATCGAAGCGACCGAGCCGGTGGAGGCTGTAGGAGGTGGGATACCCCCTCCCAAACCAGGGACTTTTTGAGTCGAAAAGTTGCATTTTAGAGCATTTAAAAATATTCAGAAGAATTAAACAGTATAAATTCACTGCGAGACAAAAACAAACAAACAAACAAGGATCATGTAATATTTCTATACAATATTGATATTCAACCTCGAAATATTGGGGGGATGATAATGCACGCCACCCCCCCCCCCCCACCTCAAATATTTTTTGGGGGTATATCCCCCCCCCCCCCCATCCCCCCGGGATCGACACCCATGACCATCTTTATACCCTGAAAGTTGTATGTAAATCTGTGAACATTTCTGTTTTGGTTTCCTACCAAATGATAATACCTTTATATAAACACTCCTCATGATTCGCTACTTACCCGAGCCTGTCCCGACTCCCAGCGCACGTAGTGCCTCACCACCCTCAAGTTTAGCACCGATCTTTGTTGTCACATGCTCATCAAACATCTCATCCATCCACTCTGCATACTTGTTGTACTTGTCACCCTTTTCCGCGAAGATCTGGTACGCTGGGACGTAGTTATCCGTCTCATTGTCGAAGTCTAGCGCCCCCTGTCGGCCAGTCTCCGTCTCAGATTGTGGATTGGGCATGGCTTTATGGCGATCTTTGTACAGCTTTCAGAACAGCGTCCAAAAAAGAAACCAACTTCGGTGTTAAGAGCTAGATTTTACAAGTTGTGTCTCTTCATCGCTTTCAACTTTACAGAATAACAGATAAAATCTAGACATGTGGTTGTGGGAACAACAACTATAGGTGTTCGGGGTCCTATTTCGAAGCGTAAACATGTTAGACATGTGATCAATGGGAGACTTTGGAGGACCGGTCTTCAAGTCAACAGTGCACGCGTACGCACGCGCAAATCAACGCGCGCATGGACCTTATCGAGGATAGCGCAAAACTGGCTGTGCGCAAAGCACTCTGGGAAACGCAGGGTTGTTAGGGCTGGCGCTGAGTGCATAAAACGTATGGACATGACAATTCAACTATAAATAAGTACTCAACTTTCCACCGCTGAAACAAGTGACTCGACAGTAACATTCCATGGACCATTGTGCAGCATCGTTATGTATGACAACTCAAAGCAAGGCTTTCTTCTAGGAAAAAAATACAACTTTAAACTTCGCGAGCCGGCAGCTATACGAATATACGCGTGGCGACGTGTGGTAAAACTTTTAAACCCATTGTTACCCACTGTCCCTTTGCGCGCGCACGCGCAGCGCGGAAAACAGGCTTTCTTCGATAAGGTCCATGGACCTGTTGACTCAAGACCGGTTCTCCAAAGTCTCCCATAAATTGTTCTTAGGCTGTGTATCACTTGTGATTTTTCTTTGGCTGTTGTTCGCTGACCATGAATATCAAATGGAAATTTCAATGGTATATAGTTTGCTTTATTGGACAAGCCATTTTTGTGCTAAGAAATTTGTTGTGCTGAGCAGCTCTATGAAATCGGGCCCAGGGGCCAATTTCATAAAACTGTTAAGCACAAACATTTGCTTAGCACAAAAATGTCTGGCCCAATAAAACAAACCACCATTGAAAATTTCACTTGAAATTCATGGTCAGCGAACAACAGCCAAAGAAAAATCACAAGTGATACACAACACATGAAAATTTGGTTGTTAACCCTGTTTTTATTTATACAGAAATGTCATGCTTATAGCAAATTGTTGTGCTTAATAGTTTTATGAAATTGGCCCCAGGATGCAGCACAGTGATTTCCTTGTTTCCATTGGTGATAATTTCACAGACAGAAAACTAACTTATACTCACCAAACTGTTGGAATATAGATTTAATTCCTGACTCCAAAAGCTAGTTACAAGCAGCGCTTCTAAATTCCGTTAACTGTGATGTATACCGCATGCAATGAGCATTATAGGTAATGACAACTTAATCACACGCGTATAGCAGTAAGATTTTAGGCTTTGCATGGTGACAATTGGTATGTGGATCGGTTTGCGGAAACACCATGTAAGAATCGTTCGTACTTTCGCACTTCTATATCGTGCGCACTTCTATAATTATGCGAAAGTGCGAAAGTACGAACGATTATTACATGGTGTCAGTTTCCGCAAACCGATCCACATACGTATAGCAATGTTGGCTATTGTGAAAATGCTTGGACCGTGGCAGAAAAGAGATAAACGGCCGTGACATGTACTTTATAGGGCCAAGGTCCCTATAATTACCAGAGAGGTCACGCACCGCAAGGCTGTTTGCTTAATGCACAGGATCACGGATTCTACTGACGGGTCCCATTTTAGCGTACCCTGCATAGGACATGGATCTGCAAATCTTGGATCCTGTGCGTTAAACAAACAGGACCTCAGTCAAACATATCAACTCGTGACTGAATCAAGGGCCTGTTTGTTTAACGCACGGGATCCCATATTTTTTATGTTCCTTTCAAGTTTATATAGGGTGACCATTGACTTTTTGAGAAAAGTCCATCCAAAGGAATGATACCTTGAAAACGGCCATGTTGACTGGTGCCAGACTAAAAAAAAAGTACCCCTCCACTACATGCCAAAGTAGAGCGACTTTAGGGTCTGATTTCATCAAAACAGCTCAAAGTGGAAAGTACAAACTCTGGTGACTGAGTTCGATCCATTTTTTCCTACAAGACCCAATGTAGGACCCAGCAAATGATTTTATAGAAAAATATGTTGAGGATATACAAAAATATGAATGAGCTCCGCGGACTGATTTGGACCTATATTTACTGGTCTGCACCCCTGACGTCACCGCACCTGGAGATAAATATAACATTGGTGCAGTTGCAAAAATACCAAGACAGATACACTGGTAACGTACGTACAGTCATCTGTGAAAATGTCAGTCCCATTACGGTGCCCCCTTTTTGAGAAAACAGTGAATAACAGCCACAGTATTTCTTAAGTCTTTTCTCTTTTATTTTTGATCTTTTAAACGATTAAAAAGAATTTCGGTCGTTGTTTTACTAATTTCTGGATAAATACACCATTTCAGGCGGAACATTTGTAACGGTATGTTTCTACCAGCACCATCTTCGTACCCTGAAAGTTATACGTAAATCTGTGAACATTTCTGTTTTGGCTTCTTTCCAAAGTACGATACTACCTTTAAGGTTGAGGTGGAAGATATGCTCCAGCAATTTGTAGCGTTCAATTAAAAATTCAAAATGAATTTTTTTTTCGAGCTGTCGACGTGCCATTGGCTTTACTGCAGATAATGAATTATGCATGAGAATAATACACCTTCTCATGAATAATGCATATTTGACGAGACATCTGATCCTTTTAAAAGGTATTTTTGCAGGGCCTACATGTATGTTAGAAAGCTGTTAATTATTGTGTTATTATTATTACTTTTCTCATGCATGGATAGGTCATGGAGAAGAAAACAAAATGCATGGAAATGCTGATGACAATTCACCTGCCACGTCTTCGGCAAGAGAGGGCGCACTTCATGGCGTCCAGTCTTTCACCAACAACCACAGAATAACTTACAAGGTGAGTTGAGAGTTTTCAATATTACAAGATTGGTAGGATCAAAATAAAACATCTGGTTTAATCTCCGTTCGAAAGGATTTATTAAAAACATCATTTTAGTGCAATGTGTATCCCAGAAATGCTGTGATGCCAGGCGCCGGTTGATTAATTTAGTCCAGAAGGTTATTCAATGTAATTATTGTAATTTTTGACAGTTTGTGTTCATCTTTCCATAAAATGCAGTGTTAGCGTACTATGTGTGTTAAATTATGCCTTACATTTTGATTGCAATTGTCGAGTACGACAATCTTTTCAAAAAAGGGGAAGAATGTGACAAGTGTTTAAAAATGACAAGTCAGAGACCCCCCCGTAAATTCCTTTGTATTATGTAATGTACTAGTCCTGTAGCGCCCTCACCTTATTTTCCTTTGTTTGAATTTCGCGGGCTTCGCCATTACCGTTTTGGAACGAAGACCGTAAACACATATTTCCGTTCTTACGGTATTTCAGATTAAAGTATTATATCATCCCGCTGAAAGCCGTTTCCGTTATTGGACCCTTCTTACCTCTCGTCACATTCATAAAATCTGTCGGACACCGAACCATGAATAAAATCGCAAAATGTCAAGCTTTGTACTCCAACAATTAATGTGGCGCACCCAGAAGAACAAACGACTTTCTTTATTTATCACCAGAAAACCACTAGGCAAACTGACTGACAGCCTTTTTTTGATGACGTCATGATGACGTCACGACCATTTTCGTTGCAGCATGCACATCTACAGGATGTAACTAAACTTTTGCAAAAAAAAAAAAAAAATTCCGTAGCATTTGTCGTTCTCTAGATACGCTGCTAACAAAATTGACTAATTAAATATTCAAATGACTGTCACGTGATTAGTTAATTATTTTTGTACAAACTCAGTCCATTTTTAATCTTCAGCCCAGAATGTTTCAATAGATACCTCATAATATTATAAGCTGATAAGAAGATTAGAAAATATTACGAATAAACAAACTTATTACACAAAGATATGTAGTCAACTGCTGCGAAAGAATAATAACTATACATTTAAGTGTTCGTGGACGAACACATAGCTGTTCCGATTTATAAATACGATTCATAAGCTTTCATAAGATACCTCATATAAGATGCTAAGAAGATTAGAAAATATTACGAAAAAACAAACTTATTACACAAAGATATGAAGTCAACTGCTGCGAAAGAATAAAAACATTTAAGTGTTCGTGGACGAACACAGAGCTTTTCCGAGTTATTATATGATTCATAAGCTTTCAAAAGATACATCATATAAGCCGATAAGAAGAATAGAAATATTGAGAATAAACAAACTTACTCCACAAAGCTATGGAGACAACTGCTGCGAAAGAATGAATAACTAGACATTTAGGTGTTCGTGGACGAACACATAGCTGTTCCGATTCATAAATACGATTTATAAGCTTTAATAAGATACCTCATATAAGAAGATTAGAAAATATTACGAATAAACAAACTTATTACACAAGCTATGAAGTCAACTGCTGCGAAGGAATAATAACTAGACATTTAAGTGTTGGTGGACGAACACATAGCTGTTCCGATTTATAAATACGATTCATAAGCTTTCATAAGATACCTCATATAAGCCGATAAGAAGAAGATTATAAAATATTACGAATAAACAACTTATTACACAAAGCTATAACTGATGCAACTGCTGCGAAACAATAAAAACATTTAAGTGTTCGTGGACGAACACAGAGCTGTTCCGAGTTATTATAAGATTCATAAGCTTTCAAAAGATACGTCATATAAGCTGATAAGAAGAATAGAAATATTGAGAATAAACAAACTTACTCCACAAAGCTATGGAGGCAACTGCTGGGAAAGAATAATAACTAGACTAACTTTAAGTGTTCATGGACGAACACATAGCTGTTCCGAGTTATAAATAAGATTCATAATAAGCCTTTAGCTTAGCATTCTTCAGCAAAGCCAATCAAACAGACAATGAACTCTGTTTCTTTATTACAATGGCGTCATTGTTCATTTTGAGAAATATCCCATGGGAGCCACGTCTCTCCGAGCATTCTCTTCTTCCGAGAATCTCCAAGACCTCCTTGCGAACGTCCTCGGAGGCCGTCTCCCTGAACCGATTCACGTGCAGGAGGAAGTCCAGGAGCAGGCCGCCCGTGACCGATGACTCGTCGAAGCACTGGGTGATGTTCGCATACGTAACGTGACGGTGCAGGGTGTAGGAGATTCCTTGACGGTCCAAGATGTTCCTAGCATCGGCATAGCTTTTATCGCAGGGGTGGTGGCGCTTCAGGACCCGTTTGACGAGATGTCGGAAACGAGGGATCCCAGTTTCATCTGGGGGAAAAATATCAAAATACAGTCGACTCCCGTTATTACGAGGTCCCTCGGATTTTCACAATTTTGTCGTTGTAACCGGAACCTCGTTACAACCGGAGCGCAGTTTTCCCCCATTTGCTGCACCCAAATTACGTGCGTACACGTGCGTCTTGTAACATGTTACAACCATACGACGAACGTTGAGGCGACGTATTATTATATAGTAGGGGAGTTTTTAGGGTTGTGGTTTTAGGGGGTACGGTACACAAGGTGAGGGTTTTATGGCTTTGAAACACCCCTTTGCTCGGCGGAGTGCTGTGGGCTAGTGGTCTGGCGTGTCGTACTAAAGATCTCGTGGTCTATCCACAGATTGTGAGTTTGAATCCAGCCATGGGTTAATGGTCCTTGCGTCCTCGGGCAAGACGCTTTGTCTCATAGGCCTATTGATCCTCTTCACCCTGGGGTAAATGGGTACCTATGAGGGTAGAGATGGCAATGTGTGCTTGATTAATAGCCCTGTGCGCTTTGCAGGCAGTTGCGGGCTGTATACTCCCCAGGGAGCTGAGATTGTTTCAAGAATGTAAATGGGCCCCATGACCAGGGGTAATAATTACTAGTGTAAAGCGTTGTGGTGCCCTTTCTGTGTGTAAGAACGCTACATAAATGCCAAAATTATTATCATTATAAACTGAGTGCTCCAAAATAAGGACAAAATTCAAGCGTGAAGCCGGGTAATTGGGGAATTCCGTAATAAGATCCAGTGTGCGTTAATAAAACATCGTCGATTAATATGCTACGTAGGCCTCTGTGCATTCCGCGCTTACTCTGCGTCGTACGTTCGTTCATAGTTATCGGTGTCGAGCACGTGATTGTTATGCTACCTAGCTACACAGTAATGTTCGAGCACACGGTTTTGAATGGCGCCCTCTTTTGATTAAAACAAAAAACTGCGGTGATGTCAGCAGTGTATTTTGTACACCGCCAATCATCTTTGATTGAAATCTGGGAAGCTGGAAAGCTAATCATGAGCAAAAGACCGGTGGGGAAATCCAGGAGATGTTGTTGAATATTCTTCTAACTCCGTGTTTCTTTCAGGAATAAATCGCGCACCATGCACCGAGTCGGAGTTGTAGTGCATTAAGATCGATAAACACCACCGCAATTTCTAGTTTTAATAAATAGAGGGCGCCATTCAAAACCGTCTGCTCGGATTACTGTATACTGTTCAATGTGCACCCTAATGTCTAACACATGTTGCTCCTAGCATACCTGACTGTAAGATCACTAGTAAGACTCCTTCCGGTTCCAACAGGCTGTACAGATACATCAGTGCGTCATGCAAATCCTGGACGTGGTATAATGAGTGCACGCAGCTGATGAAATGAAATCTCGTCATATCTCCCGCCGTCTCGTACTCCTCGAGAGTCTGCTGTCGCCAGTCAAAGGTGACACCGTGTAGTTCGTGAGCCTTGGACTCGGCCAGTGCTTTGAACGAGCTGACCTGGCCCTCCAGGGGTTCAACTACTCGGTAGTAAATGCGAGGGAATCGTGATTTGAGTTTGGCCAGTTGTATGCAGTCCATTTCACCTGTGAATGAGACATGAGTTGGATTTTCAACGTGGCAGTTGCCATTTGCGGACTGAGGCCCGATTAGAACCAGTATGAAATAGACTATAGTGATTGGCGATTCTCAATAGTGCGCCTACAAGAGTTTGCAAAGCGATGTCGAATCACAATGCACACAATCTATCTGCCCTTTCCAGACGCGCATTGGGTCGACAAAATCCGTGCATTTTGATTGGCCAACGCGTTACGAACCCATTAGAGGTGCTGCCCGTACGTATTGCGAAGGCCCAATTAGCGCCAGTCTTACTGAGGACCTTTCTCAAAGCTCGGCTCCGGCTCCGGCTTCGTGTCTGTTTTCATACGCTGAAAATATAGGTTGTGGTTTTCCACTGAAGCTGAGGTAATTCTGTTGTCCTTTTCAAACCAGAGAATCTACTTTCTAAATGCAGACAAAAACCTCGATTTTGATACCTGTAATTTTGAAATGGATTCACGAAATGGAGGCGGAGCCGGAGCCTGAGCCGGAGGCTAGCTTCGAGAAAGGCCCATTTGCTATTGTGATTCTCTATTCGAGATTCGTACTTGGGCTTCACAGTGAATCTGCGCCACCGGTGACGTCGTGTACGGAGTGCCTGGCTAAATAAAGGCACATTTAATGATTTATAACTTACCCGAGCCTGTCCCGACTCCCAGCGCACGTAGTGCCTCACCACCCTCAAGTTTAGCACCGATCTTTGTTGTCACATGCTCATCAAACATGTCATCCATCCACTCAGCATACTTCTTGTACTTGTCACATTTTTCTGCGAAGATCTGGTAAGCCGGGACGTAGTTGTCGGTCTCATTGTCGAAGTCTAGCGCCCTCTGTTGGCTAGTCTCCGTCTCAGCTTGTGGATTCGCCATGGCTTGTCGCAAGCGATCTTTGTACAGGTTGTCCCCAAAAAATTGCAACACTTGTGTTGAGAACTATTATATTATAAACTTTTTATCACTTCAAGATTCAGATGTCATACAGCTATGTCCTGGCTATCACCATGTGGAATTTGAGCACAATTGGACTAACATTGAGAGAAAAAAACTAAGACTGATTTACCCAACCCCAATACCCGATTTTCATCTTTCTTT
The DNA here is from genome assembly GCA_963971285.1 of Astropecten irregularis. Lineage (NCBI taxonomy): Eukaryota > Metazoa > Echinodermata > Asteroidea > Paxillosida > Astropectinidae > Astropecten > Astropecten irregularis. The sequence goes on along the minus strand of OZ020265.1, from coordinate 7,144,837 downwards.
CATACACATTGTGTGTGTATTGACCACTATGCGCGTTATCCTTGCAAATTTGTTTTTAAGGAGTACTCTTTCAATTGGTCATATTTTCGCCAATTTCAGCCCCAATATGCTTAAATTCTACATGGTAATAGCCAAGACATGGCTGTATCACATATCTGAATCTTGATTTGATAAACAGTTTAATTTTAACATAATGGGTCCCTACACAGTGTTGCGGTTTTTTTCTGGGACACCCTGTATAATATTAAATTCAGCGCTTTCAGTAACAATTTCACCAAGAATTATCTCCCTAGGAATGACAAAAAATTTACAACATATTGAGTGGTCAAAGCTAGATAAATGATTGTATTCGTTGTGTCTCTTTATCACATTAAAGGTAAAATAATATGAATGATAATGGTCACAGAACAGCACTCACACTTTGTCTGATCCAGCATGTACATGAAATTATAAACCTGTGAAAATTTGAGCTCAATTGGACATCTGAGTCACGAGAAAATAGCGAAAACCCGACTCAATTTTAGGCTTATAAAACAGAGAGAATGGTTTTGATCATACCCCATAAACTGTTTTCGGTCTAATTGTTTGACTAATTTCTGGATTAATATACCAACTTCAGTCGTAAATACTTTCACGGTATATGTTTCTATCAAAACAATCTTGAATTTCATTCCCTGAACGTTATACGTAAATCTGTGAACATTTCCGTTTAGATGTAAGTCGTACGTACGAGATATGATTCATAAGTCGTTCGTATACGACATATAAAGCCCACCGCACACTATACGATCCGACTTCGACCCGACTGGTTTTTGGAAGGATCGCAAAGCATTCTGGGAATCTTAACCGTGATTCGACAGTCGAATCTTGCCGACTGGCCATCAGAGTGGGTCTGCGACTGGGAAAAATCACGGTTAAGACTCCCAGAATGCTTTGCGATCCTTCCAAAAACCAGTCGGGACCTAGTCGGAATGTCGGATCGTATAATGTGCGGTGGGCTTAAGTCGTACGTACGACTTGTATCTCGTACGTATAGACATATAGACCGTGGGCCAGAAATCATAGCTTGCAAGTTCGTTCTGACTTCAGAGTGGCAACGTAATCTTTGCTGATATGAATACATGAGAGTATATGAATCAATATTCCGGCTGTTGCCACGCTCAAAAGCTGCTCTTAATTTGATGTGAAAAATAAAGGTTGGAAATGATGTTACAAAGGAATCTGCAAAATCTGTACGCATTTTATTGAAGAACAGAGAAAAAGAACCTAAAATACTATTTTTGCCCAAAAATTAGCAAAAATGGGATTAACGCCCACTATAGTGGCCCAGGGAGCAGTCTGACGTCGTGGCAACAGGCGAATTTGAATTCAGCACCCCCAAATTGACCTAGAACACATGTGTTCATGTTGCCACTCGAAAGTCACAACGAAACTCATTTTCCAGAGCAGCTATGATTTCTGGCCCATACGAGTTAGGTCAGACGTACACATGAGAGGCACATTTATCTTTTTCAGCATGTCCCGAAAGTAATACAGCTTATTCGTACTGTACGCTGCCTTTAAATATAAAAAAGCCATATCCTCTTTGAGTGATCCACCATGTACCAATTCTCAGGTTGGCTAATGATAGCAAACTTGATTACTCACCGAAATAATTGGTAGACTTATCCTTATCCAAACAAACTAATAACACGCAGCACGTCCTTCAATACCCATGAACTGTGTTTAACATTGAACGACAATCACACACATTATGTATATAGCAGCTAGTATATTAGATAGATATGTGACCCGTGTTGTGGGGATATCGTAAAGGGCTGTGACACATACTATAACCTCGAAGGTCAATAGTTCCGCACCATAAGCTATGTTCAACCACTGATCTATACAAACTGGATAGGTCGCGCTGCTCTATCTGCATGTATAGATCAGTGTGTTCAATTCACGTCACTAAATCCACGGCCTTTATAGTAGATTGAGATAGAAGTAACAATGACATGCAGTATATACCATAGTAGGGCTAGACTCTTGTGTGTGTGTGTTTGTGGGGTTTTTTTTTATTATAGCACACATTAAATATCTACTTGTATACAGATTAGGTAAATTTTATACAGGTGTTTTTTTTAAAGAAATATTTGAGGCGTTGCATGACGGTGGCCGCGCAATTGGTATGTGGATCGGTTTCCGGAAACGCCATCATATAATCGTTCGTACTTTCACACTTCTATATCGTTCGCACTTCTCGCAATTAAGGTCTCGACGTTTCGACTAGTCTGCTCGGTCTCCTGATGAGGACAAGAGCAGACTAGTAGAAACGTTGAGTTTTGTTTTTATTAAGTTGAGTTGGAAAATATGGTTGAGCGATTCGTAGCGTTTAAAAGTCCAATACATGATTAGTATAAAGGTCGCAGAACAGCACTCACACTTTGTCTAATCCAACATGTACGTAGAATAATTACACACCTGTGAACATTGAGCTCAATTGAACATCTGAGTCATGAGAAAATAGCGAAAACTCGACTCGTTTTTCTTATAAAACTAATGGTTTTGATCTTAACCCCGAGATCAAAACTGTTTTCGGTCTTTATTTGACTAATTTCTGGATAAATACTACGTACGTACATTTCCGGCAGAAATATTTTAACGCTATGTTTCGGCCCGCACCATCTCCATACCCTGAAATTTAAGATGATAAGTAAATCTGTGAACATTTCTGTTTGGCTTTTTTATACCAATCCTGTACTTATCTTTAATTACAAATTTGAAAAGAATTTTTCTGTCGAGCTGTCGACGTGGCATTGGCTTAATGACAGTATGAATTATGCATGAGTATACACGTAAGCTTTGCTCATGAATAATGCATATTTCACCGAATCGGATTGATTGCTTCAAAAATGCATTTTGCAACCTATTATATAAGAAACCTGTTTATTATTATTTGTGTCATTATTACGTTTCTTGTGGATAGGTCAAGAAAACGAAATAAAATGCACGGATATGCCTGTCATGCCGTCGACAAGAGAGGGCGCAATTCATGGTGGCGTACTTTCCCCAACAACCACGGAATAACTTACAAGGTGAGTTAAAAGTTTGCAATACACGATTGGTACTAGGATCAGAACAATACATCATTGTTTAATCTTCGTCTGAAAGCTTACTATTTACAAAGTTTTGTACCAGAAAATAATATTATTCATGTGCAATATTTCTCTCTGATCGAAATACTGTAATATGGGGGATTTTTTGGCCTAGTGGTCTGGCGTTGAATTCAAAGTCTTGTGGTCAATCTACAGATTGTGGGTTCGAATCCAGACATGGGTTAATGGTGCTTGCGTTCTTGGGCAAGACGCTCTGTCACATATTGCTCCTCTTCACCCAGGTGTAAATGGGTACCTGTGAGGGTAGAGATGGCTTTGTGGTTTGATTAGCCTCTGTGCACTGAATACGGTTAGGACAGGGCTGTATACTCCCCAGGGAGTTGAGATGGTTTCAGGAATCTAAATTATGGCCCGATGACCAGGGATAATAATAAAATTTGTAATGCGCAGTAGAGTATATTCATATAGTAGCTGCGCAATATAAATGTACTATATTATTATGCATTATTATTACATTCCCAACATATTTCGGACACCTAAAAATTATTTTGTAAAGTCGCCCGACAACTTGAGAAGTTTCATACTCCAACAATTTAAATTTAACACGTTGACTACATAAACATGTATGTACAAATTCATGGAAAAACATTAAGCATTTAGTTGACTAACTTCGCTTATTTTATAAATACATGCGGCTAATCCATAGATAATTACACTAAAGAACACGCAATGATAACGTCAAATTGTTGCGAAGCACACGTGTGAAACAGTTTAAAATAAAACCATTTGCATGCATAGTTAAGTTTTTTTTGTAAAATAATGTTACGGCCTTTAAATTTGTACATACAGCAATGCGAAAATACTGAACATTGTAGTTAAAATATCAAATTTCTTTTTCAATTATCTGTTTATTTACCGATAAAACATTGTTTTTAATATTGCAACCTGGGGTTATGTGCCTCAAGTTGTGAGGAGATTTGGTTCGTTTTGGCTGCAAAGTTGGCACTATTTGGTCTTGAAAGCGGAGGTATTCTTCCTGAAAACTGAGGGTAAGTCGGTTTGGGGGACAAATAACACATTTCCGAGGTGTTGTTTATTTTTCCTCGTGGTGAAAAAAAAAATGGCCAATGTTTCATCGGTAAAGACTGGTAGGGTTTACGAAACCGAAGCTCAGGCTTAGGCTCAGGCTCAGGCTCAGGCTCAGGCTCAGGCTCAGGCTCAGGCTCAGGCTCAGGCTCAGGCTCAGGCTCAGGCTCAGGCTCAGGCTCAGGCTCAGGCTCAGGCTCAGGCTCAGGCTCAGGCTCAGGCTCAGGCTCAGGCTCAGGCTTGGACTAAGACTATGAGCCTTTACGAAAGATGGCATGAGGCTATGCTTGTGACTTATTACGCTACCACTATTTGAAGCCTACTAAACTAAACGAAGGGATCGGGCCGCATGACAAAGCCGAAGAAAGGCTCCAGCTTCGCCATGTATCTCAAGCCCTTCATTTCATTCAGGACACAAAATGGCGATAGCAAAATGAATCCCAAGCCTAGCCTCAAGCCCATTTTCGTAAAGGCCCCCAGACTCAGGCTCAGGCTTCGTCTCTGTCATCCATAAGCTGCAAATAATACGTTATGGTTTTTCGTTGAAGCTGAAGCTCCGCTTTCTTTTCCAAACCAGAGAATCTACTTCCGAACCGCAGCCAAAAAGCCTCTTTTTTGATACCAGTTATTAATTTTCATAATGGCTTGGATAACTCTGTTGGTATCAAAGTCTCTAGTCAAGTTTGCCCTGCATCGTAAGAATCAGGACAGTCATTGCGAATATCCCAAAGGCCGTGTAGCACACGGAGCCGATGATGCAGCCAGCTAGGGCGTATCTGAAGGCCGATCTGGAGTCCCTTACGGCACCGTCGTAGTCTCCAGCTACCGCATTCAATCTCGACTGTCGTCGGGGTGAGTTTCAAACAAAGAAAGAAAAACATTTTAGATTTTAAATTTTCAGTTTAAACATTTCCAGTCATGACAACATTTCCGAGTGACCAACATCACAAATGGTTAGAGTTAGGAAGGCATAACATTTCGATCCAAGCAGAATCTTTCTCAAAGACTGCTCAGAGTTTGTGGAGCCAGATGTTTCGATCCTAGCAGGATCTTTCTCAAAGGCTGCTCATAGTTGGAATGGCCTGATATTTTGATCCTAGAAGGATCTTTCTCAAAGGCTGCTCAGAGTAAGTGGTGCCAGGTGTTTCGATCCTAGCAGGATCTGTCTTAAAATGCTGCTCTAAATTTAATAGGAGGTTGTGGCGTTTTGATCCTAGCAGGATCTTTCTTGAATGCTGCTCAGAGTTAGTAGACCCTGAGGTTTTGATCCCAGCAGGGTCTTTCTTAAATGCTGCTCAGAGTTTAATAAGAGGGCCTGTCGTTTCGATCCTAGCAGGATCTTTCTCAAAGGCTGCTCACTCAGAGTTAGGAGGGCCTGACGTTTTGATCCTAGCAGGATCTTCCTCAAAGGCTGCTAAGAGTTTAATAAGAGGGCCTGACGTTTCGATCCTAGCAGGATCTTTCTCAAAGGCTGCTCACTCAGAGTTAGGAGGGCCTGACGTTTTGATCCTAGCAGGATCTTCCTCAAAGGCTGCTAAGAGTTTAATAAGAGGGCCCGACGTTTTTTTTCATAGAAGGAAGGATCTTTTTCAAAGGCTGCTCAGAGTTAGGAGCGTCTGAATTTTAATCCTAGCAGGATCTTTCACAAACTGTTTAGAGTTAGTGGAGCCTGATGTTGGGATCCTAGCAGGATCTTTCTAAAAGGCTGCTCAGAGTAAGGAGGGCCTGACGTTTCGATCCTAAAGCAGGGTCCTTCTCAAATGCTGCTAAAAGTATATAGAAGGGCCTGGGACCAATTTCATAAAACTGTAAACCGCAAAAATTTGCTCAGCACAAAAATGTCTCGCCCAATATAACAAACCACCATTGAAAATTCCATTTGATATTCATTGTCAGCAAACAACAGCCAAAGAACAATCACTAGTGATACACAACACGTGGACATTTTGTTGTTAACCCTGTTGACAGAAATTTCATGCTTAGCAAATTTATAACAGCCGAACAGTTATATGAAATTGGCCCCTGGGGTTTCAATCCTAGCAGGATCCGTCTCAAAGGCTGCATAGAGAGTTGGCCTGACGTTTCGATCCTAGCAGGATTTTTGTCAGAGGCTTCTCAGCGTTACGAGGGCCTGACGTTTCGATCCTAGCAGGATCTTTCTCAAAGGCTGCATAGAGAGTTGGCCTGACGTTTCGATCCTAGCAGGATTTTTGTCAGAGGCTTCTCAGAGTTACGAGGGCCTGACGTTTCGATCGAGCATTGGTCGGGGGAGGGGGGCTTACCTTGTGGTTTTTGATCAATCCCACAATGCCGAATGGCAGGAAGCAGCAGATCATGACGAAGAGGGATATTGAGAAATGATCAGACGCGTACTGGGTAGGCACGTTATCCAGCTGCGCCGTGCGCACGATGATCTCACACTGCGGCTCCATAGGACTCGCCTGGGTACCAGACTGAAATGACAAAAAAAAAAAAACTCACAACTGGCTACGGCTAAGTATGTTCCCATGACGTTTCCACGTACATAGACGCACTGTTGCCCCTAGCAACAGCCATAGCCATTCACGTAAGCCATTGTTAATTGCATGGCATTCTCTTTAATACCTTTTCCCTATCTGCGTCCGTTTTCGGCTTCTGTGCACCAGTGCCTTTTACGGCTTGTGGGGTGACGTCAGCAATTTGTGTGGTGACGTACACCAATCCCGGCTTCGAGGTTGGTCGGTCTGCACGATCCTCATCCAGGGGGTTGTATCCCGCTGAAAAAAGCAACACCAGACCAAATAATGACCTCCATGTTCTTTTTGTACGCCAACTTAAAGGCACTGTGGTCGATTTCATCAAGCACTTAGATCAATCTTAAATCATGAACCAATCTTAATTGCTAAGCAAAGTGTGATGTCACAATACAAATCACCATGGTGATATTGACAACTCATCTTAAGATTAACCTTAATGTTTCGTGAAATTCAGCCCTTGTAACACTGACGTCATAACAGTTGTGACGTCACATCTATTTCGTACGGTTTCGCTCGAAGCATTCGTATGAAGTAAGAACAGAGCTTAACATAAAGCAAATTTCCCCTGCTTATGAAAGAGTAAGCGTTCTTGCTTATAATTCTTTTACATGGATTTGCATTTTAACCTCGGTGATTGTCTTAGCAATAAGTCAATATGAAGTTTGCATGATCACTAGCCCTGTACTGTAACCCGAGCACAAGTTTTGAATGGCGCCCTCTTTTGATTAGAAATGAAACTGCGGTGGTGTTTTTATGTTCCTGGAAGGATCAATAACTTAGAAGAATATTCGGCATGGACAACATCTCCCGGATTTCCCCACCGGTTTGTGGGGTGCCGTAGCCTAGTGGTCTGGCGTGTCGCACTCAAGATTTAGGGATTGTGTGTTCGAATCCAGCAATGGGTTCGTTGGATCCTTGCTTGGATCCTTGGACAAGATGCTTTGTCACATATTGCTCCTCTTCACCCAGGTATAAATGGGTACCTGTTAGGGTAGAGATGGCTTTGTGGTTTGATTAGCCTCTGTGCACTGAATACGGTAGCCGGTGCTGCATACTCCCCAGGGAGTTGAGATTGTTTCAGGAATGTAAATTATAGCCCGATGACCAGGGGTATAATTATGGAACATGTGTAATACGCGCCGTGGGCGTAGAAATTTATAAGTAAATGTCTCCTCCATTATAATTACAAATGGGGTATTAGGGAGACAAGTTAGCGTCTAAAAGTGGACATTATGGAGACATCTGGAATTAAGAAAACATTTCGATGTCTCCCTAAGGTACCAGCTACCTTGTAGAGACATAATTTTACCGTCCATATTTTAAAAGAAGACAGAGAATGCTCTCAACAGGAACATTATGTCAATTTCAAGTTCATTGGTTTGGATGATGTTTAGAAATCGGTAAGTAAAGTTTGTGCACGACCCTAGAGGCCGTCCATAAAGTACGTACGCACGAAATGCCGACTTTTTTGACCCCCTCCCCCTCTGTACGCATGGCGTACGCAGTGGTCCAAACCCCCCTCCCCCCTGTACGCATACGCATTTCACATTCGGTTTTCCACTTCTCGTGGTACCTTGCTTTGCATCATTAATATGTCACAATAATCTGGGCCGGTACCGTAATATTGGGACGTCACTTTCAAATTTTGAAATGAATGACTAAAGTGTAACAGGTTTTTATACATTTACAGATGTATTTTACTATTTTTTATCACATTGAATAAGAAAAAAAAAAAAAATAAAAAAATAAATCCTGGTGTTTTTTCTCTTTTCCCCCCTCTCTTTTCGCGCGAAATGATTATGCAATTTTTTTGTTTGCGTACGGTACGCATTGGCCTGAACCCCCCTCCCCCCCTGTACGCATGGCGTACGCATGGCGTACGCATCGGTAACACCCCCTCCCCCCCTCCGTGCGTACGTACTTTATGGACGGCCCCCTATGGGAATGTCTCCTTAAGGTCCCATCCTCGGTTATTATTATTATTTTCTTGCGTCACGCAAGATGCGTGTCTCTTTTAGTTTCGTTGGCAGAGTAATTAAACCATTCAATTCAATTCAATTCAATTCAATTCAATTCAATTCAATTCAATTCAATTCAATTCAATTCAATTCAATTCAATTCAATTCAATTCAATTCAATTCAATTCAATTCAATTCAATTCAATTCAATTCAATTCAATTCAATTCAATTCAATTCAATTCAATTCAATTCAATTCAATTCAATTCAATTCAATTCAATTCAATTCAATTCAATTCAATTCAATTCAATTCAATTCAATTCAATGTAACATTTATATCCATTTTGGTTAAATACAATTGACATGAAATTACAATTAAAGTAGTTTAAAGCAATACAAGACAAAATCAAAATGAATAAACAATGAGAAGGAAGCGAAAATGTAAAAACCGCCACAAACAAAAATCCATACGGCAGTTAATATATTCAATCACAAATAACCTTATTATATTCAGTTCTTTTATAACTAGTTTTGATTTGTACAATGTAGGCATATAACTTACCGTACTCTACCGACATGTTCCTTCTTTTTATTTTTTTTTTTCAGCGACTTCCTTCACAAAAACAAAGGTTGCAAGCTGAAACGAAACGAAATTAAGACAATGAAAGCGAAAATGTATAAAATGTAAAAAACCTCCACATACATTGACATGTTTAAGTTTAATGACGTATTGTGAAATGAAACTGTCTGGGTTTTTTTTTTGTCACCCCATGCAATTGTTGTTTTTATCTTCAATGTATCCAGATTTTGACGAAAACGGTTATAAAAATCCGTATCCAAATCCGTTTATCGGTTTGAAGAATGCATCAGACTAGCCCCATCGTTATTTTTGTGAAACAATCTCTTGAAATTCTGGTAGATTGTTAAACTTTGTCCGCAAAAACCTATTATTGATCAAAACTGTTTTACGAATACCGCCCTCACCCGTCCAGATTTAGACAGAGCTGGCTGCGACCGCAAATAACACAAAGGTCTATGGAAATGGCTGCAGTCAATGGCTAGTGGCTGCCATAGGTACGTGCGTAATTTTGCAGCCGTAGCCAGAGAATTGGGACACGGCCTTAAGATTGGACAGTTCTGTGGCTTAAAGCCATTTGTGACTTAAATCTGAATTGTGTCTGGTACACAGACTTCTTTCATTGCATAAAAGCACCCCAGTTTGAATTTCCCAGACTAGTAAAGACTCCGTTGCTATATCACATGGCTCCTTTATTTCTTGAGCACCATTTCCAATAACAATATATGTGACCGGCTCTGTGAAAATGAGGCATAAGTCACACATTTAACAAACTGAGTTATATCTGCATGATGAGAAAGAATGCCTCATGAGGTTTAATATGATCTATGTTTAAGGTCTGTAGCATTCTACATTCTAGAGGTATACTCATTCTAAAACACAGAATGTTCCTATAATTCTACATACTATTAGCCATAACATGGCTGTTAACAAGCTGAGTGACACATGACTCATTTTCGCAGAGCGAGTCACATATGCAGTACCGCTGTACTGATCAAACTATTGTAATAATGATCGCACAATAGGACATGTTATATAAAACGACAGTTGAATTATAAAATAACAAAATAGTACTTTCGGTTTGCAAAATATTAGGTTCCTTATAATTCTTGAAAAAAAAAAAACATAATGCAAACAATAATTTATTGACCTTCACCCACGTAGATAAGCACTTCACTAAGTGCATTTTGAGCACACATTAAAAAAATCATGCGCTGGCTCAGGTGGGATTCGAACCCACGACCTCCTTCTTACTAGTGCAGATGCCGGGGAATCGAATCGAATCGAATTGTTTGCATTGTTATATCTCCTCGAAGAATAGACCCATAAACCCCCCCCCCTCCCCCCCAAAAAAAAAATTCTCTCGACCATGCACAATTTAAAATGGAAATGTAAATCTGCAAATTTCAACCTTTCAAATTTAATTTCAGTGCTTACTCTGCTAGATTGTAACCATTCCTAAATGATCATCAAATAACCACAAGGGAAACTGACTGGATTAATTTTAAGTCATTGAAAACCTATTTTGTACTAATAGGGTATTAAGGAGACAGTTTAGCGTCTGAAATGGAACATTTTGGAGACATCAGTCTTAAGGGAGACATTTTGATGTCTCTGTAAGGTACCAGCTACCTTTAAAAGACACATTTTTATGGCCCACTACATGTCAATAGAAGATAGAGAATTCTCTCAAAATAAACATAATTATGTCAATTTCAAGTTTATTGGTTTGTAGGATGTTTAGAAATAGGTAACTTTTGTGCACGATCCTATGGGAATGTCTCCCTAAGTACCCATCTTCAACTTATTAATATTTAGTATAACTACATTTATATCCTATAATTATATTTCACAAATTGATTACCTTCTTTAGGTGGAATCTATCGAAGAGATAGTAAGAATAATCCCGTGTTGTCCAGAGTGTGGAGAAACAAATGACTGACCAAGTCCGTGTCGTATTTTCCATCTGCAACGCGGCAGCGCGTTAACTTAAGCTCGATATGCAAAATCCAAGTTGGTTCATATCATGAAAATTGATCAGGGACAAAAATACACACGCCTTTCTGTTTCGTCCCCTTTTACTGACGCAAACAAAACTAAAATTTTCAATTGCATAAACTTTCTAAATTCCTATTTGTAAGATTTGAGGAAGACCTTCCCGCATGCAGTTAAAGGTACAGTACAGGATTGGTAACATACCCAAACAGAAATGTTCACAGATTTACGTATAACTTTCAGGGTATGAAGATGGTGCTGGTACAAACATACTGTTAAAATATTTTTACCTGAAATGGTGTATTTAAACACAAATTAGTCAAACAAAGACCGAAAACAGTTTTGATCTCGGGGTAAGATCAAAACCATTCTTAATGTTTTATAAGAAAAATTGATTCTGATCTTCGCTATTTTCTCGTGACTCAGATGTCCGATTGAGCTCAAATTTTCACAGATTTTTTATTTTATGTACATGATGGGTCAGACAAAGTGTGAGTGCTGTCCTGTTCGGACCTTTACCAATCATGTATTGTGCCTTTAAAGGTAGTATCATACTTTGGTAAGAAACCAAAACAGAAATGTTCACAGATTTACGTATAACTTACAGGGTATGAAGATGGTGGTGGTAGAAACGTACCGTTGAAATTTTGTATTTATCCAGAAATTAGTAAAACAACGACCGAAAATCTTGTTGATCTTTTAACAGATCAAAAATAAAAGAGAAAAGACTTAAGAAATATATACTGTGGCTGTTTTTCACTGTTTTCTCAAAAAGTGGCCACCGTATGGGACTGAAATTTTCACAGATGACTGTTACTGTATCTTTCTTGATATTTTGCCCATGAATCTGTATTTCTTTTATAAAAAACCAAAGTATGATACTACCTTTAAGAGCAAAGAAACGGTCTTTCATAGTTGGTTGTGTTTGGTTATAATCATGTAGACTACACTGTTATGTGGGCCTTTACGGTATCAGGGGCCTTTCTCAAAGCTCGCCTCAGGCTCAGGCTAAGGCTTCATCTCTGTCAGCCATATGCTGAAAATATAGGTTGTGGCTTTTCATTGAAGCTAAAGCTCTGTTTTTGTTTTTTTCAAGCCAAAGAATCTACTTCAGTACCACAGCCAAAAGTCTCTATTTTGTTATCCGTAATTTCAAAATGGATTCACGAAATGGAGTCGGCGCCTGAGCCGGAGCCCATGTTTGAGAAAGTCCCATGCTTGAGGCTAAGCTTGTGACTTGTTTCACTACGGCCATTATTTTGAGACCCACAAACCGAAATGAAGGGATTGGGCCACATGACGAAGCCGAAGAAAATGCTCCAGCTTCGTCATGTATCTCAAGCCCTTCATTTCATGTAGGACACAAAATGGCGGTAGCAAAATTCAATAAAATAAGATTCAGCATTTAATTATCGTATATGGCTGGGTGAATGCTGAATGCTATGAGAATAATATAATGATTACCATTCCATACGAAAATAATATATTGCAATTAATATTACATGGAGACGTGTTTTTTATACTATTGCATTTCCCTATAGGCCTACATGTAAATGATTTTGATCAAGGAAGTAGAAAAGAAACTAGAATAGCTAGAATTACTCAAGAATTAAAGTGAAACATGTTCTTTTAAAGGGGACAAAATGACTCAATTCTCTATCGTGTGTGCTGTTTTAAGTTTACATTGTCTGGTTGAGTCAAAACTGTACTACAAAATGCGGACTCTATTAAAGTTAAAGGTACTATCATACTTTGGTTTTTGTCAAAGAAATACAGATTCATGGGCAAAAACATCAAGACAGATACAGTAACAGACATCTGTGAAAAATTCAGTCCCATACGGTGCCCATATTTTGAGAAAATAGTGAGAAACGGCCGCAGTATTTCTTAAGTCTTTTCTCTTTTATTTTTGATCATTTAAAAGATCAAAAAGATTGTCGGTTGTTGTTTTACTAATTTCTGGATAAATAGGCCTACACCGTTTCAGGCGGAAATATTTAAACGGTATGTTTCTACCAGCACCATCTTCATACCCTGTAATTTATACGTAAATCTGTGAACATTTCTGTTTTGGCTTCTTACCAAAGTATGAACTATTTTGTACCTTTAAAGGTAATATCATCATACTTTGGTAGCATACCCAAACTGAAATCTTCAAAGATTTACCCAAATCCTTCAGGGTATAATTATGTTGATGTTAGAAACATACCGTTAACATGTTTCTGTCTGAATTGTTGTATTTATCCAGAAAAGAGTGAAAACAACAACAATTGATTTGACCAAAATCTGTTTTAATCTCTTGAGTGAATAGATTTTTAAAGAAATTACCCTAGGAATTTTTACTATTTTCCCTAAACGTGGGCACCGTATGGGACTGAATTTTTCACAGATGACTGTTACTGTATCTGTCCTGATATTTTTGCAAATGAATATAATATTTCTTAAAAAAAAAACACAAAGTATGAAATTACCTTTTAAAGGTAACTTCATATTGTTCAGAATGTAATAGAAATACAGATTAATTTGTGAGCTTAAATGTCAAGAAACATACAGGAACAGTCCTTTGTGATAATTCCAGTCCCATACGGTGCCCACTGTGAAAACAGTACGGTGAAAACAGTGAAACAACGGACACAGTATTTTTAAAGTCTTTTCTCTTTTGTTTTTGAAAAGTGAACAAAAAATAAATTACTGGAGCGGGATTTGAACCGGCGACCTCCTGAATACCGTACAGGCGCTACCAACTGAGCCATCCAGCCCTACGTTGGTGGTGACCCCAATAGTCAACTATCTTTGTTCGTTTGGCAGTCAGAAGCCATGAAACCACTCTTTTATTATTGATAAATAAAATAATTATGGTCACTGGTTCTACTATTTTCTGGATAAATGCAGAATGGTATGTTTAACGGTATGTTTTTACCATCACCATTTTTATACAATGTAAGTTATAGGTCAATTTCTGTTTCGGTATGCCACCAAAGTATGATCGTATCTTTAATGACTACATCAGAAGGATATTATGTTTCGGTTTCAAATTCGCAAAGCAGGATGTATTTTTGTGTTGAATACAGCTTCCTTGTGGCCGTACGGCGTATACTGCTATGGAAGGTGGGGTGTGTACTTGCACGTGAACATCTGGGAGGAAGTAGATTCATACGACCTGTTTAATATCAACACGTCAAGATATCCAATAATGGTGTTTAACAATTCCACCTTTTAAAGGTACTATCGTACTTTGGTAAGAAACCAAAATAGAAATATTCACAGATTTACGTATAACTTACAGGGTATGAAGACGGTGGTGGTAGAAACTGTTCAAATGTTTCCGCCTGAAATGGTGTATTTATCCAGAAATTAGTAAAACAACGACCGAATTTTTTTTTGATCTTTTAAAAGATCAAAAATAAAAGAGAAAAGACTTCCAAAAAAATGTAGCTGTTTTTCACTGTTTTCTAAAAAAAAAGTGGGCAGCGTGTTGGACTGAAATTTCAATGATGACTGTTATTGTATATGTCTTGATATTTTTGCCCATGAATCTGTATTTCTTTCTAAAAAAATAACAAAGTATGATATTACCTTTAACAATTCCACCTTAGTGTCGGATTTAAATGTACTTGTATACTTTGATAGAGAACCAAAACAGAAATATTCACAGATTCACCTATAATGTACAGAATATAAAGATAGACAATGGTACAAACATACCTTTTTAATACCCGCCTGAAATGATGTAGGCCCTACCTACGCAGAAATGAGTAAAACCAAAGATTGGAAACAGTTTTGATCTCATAGATCAAAACCTCACAAGTTCGCGATAACAATTATTGCAATGGTTTTGCGCTGTTTTCTACTATTTCCAATGATTAATTGAGCTGCAAAATTTCACATGTTTTTTTAGGACAGATCAAATTGTGAACAGACCGATTCTGTCAACTTCATTTTGTATTCCAACTATTGATAATTGAATTTTATCAATTTTTTTGATATCGAAATTTGGACCTAATATCCCATGAATGTTGATTTTAAATTTTCAACGAATAAGAACGCTTTGATTACAATAATTGTGCGAATTTATCATTTCCTATTTCTTGAAAACATTGTGTGGACGTGTGTAAGTCCACATAACGTTTTGTGGTCTTGCATGCACTGTGTGGACATACTTCGTCCTGACGTCCTCAGTATGTATGTACAGTTTCTTCACACGCATTGGTGTTTCACACATACTGTCCGAGGACATGGCTTTGCGTTTTGTATTGTCCCTGTACTTTAATAAACTCATATTGACTAAGCACACACGTTGTACGTCCGAGGACGATCTTGAACGCAAGAAGGCCGTTCGAGGACAAGAATGGTTCCATTGTCATTACTTTGTCCCCGTGTCCTCGATCATTATCAAGGGCACGTACATCTTCATCAGGGGACTTTCTTTCCTGTTTGCGTATGGCCTTTCTCTTCCTCGAACACTGACATAATATTATTTATAATTAAAGGTACAGTACTATCATACTTTGGTAGCATACCGAAACAGACATCACAAATTTACCTCTCACTTACAGGGTATAAAGATGGTGATGGTAGAAAAATACCGTTAACATATTTCGGCTTGAAATGCTGTATTTATCCAGAAAATAGCAAAACAAGTGATCAAATTTATTTTTGATCTTTTAAAGAACAAACATAAAAAAGAGAAAAGACTTAAGAAATACTGTTGCCGTATTTCACTGTTTTCTCAAAAAGTGGGCATCGTGTATGGGACTGACATTTTCACAGATGACTGTTACTGTATCTACATTATTTGATATGTTTGCCCATGGATCTGTATTTCTTTGACAAAAACCAAAGTATGATACTACCTTTAACTGTATAGCCAACTGTGGCAATGCTTTGTCTTCTTGGAAAATCCCTTAAACAACCTTTGACCTTTCCCAGAATTCCTCGCGAAAAACCACAGCGTCTGATTGGCCCAGTGATCTCTATGTACCTTTAGTCCGTGGGCCGTGGCCTTTTATTCGCTCGTTTCGTGACCATCATCACCGAATTTGTTCCCACTTGGCATGGATGTAGATCTGACATTACTGAACAAGAATTGATTTGTTCCCACGTCCAATTTGTGTTCACTAAAGAGAAATTTGCGATAGAAAATCGTCAAATTTTACGTACAGAAAAAACATAAGAATAAACAGCGCCCTCAATCGGTAGAAAGTAATTATCTACATAATAATACTATGGGAACTGCATACCCGTGCTCATTTTATTCCCGATGTAAAACCCTTTACATGATGATTGGAAACTGATCAAACTTCAACTGAACGTAATTATTTCTAGGGACATTTTATTTGTCGTTTTAATTATGGGAAAATTAGGTGAATGCTGGATGGAAAATATGACACATGTTTTTGAAGATGTTTCTCCCAGCAAACTGCTGTCGCAATTTGGCATTGTTATGTTATGTATGAGAGTCGATTTTTGAAAACACTGGGAAATTATTCTAATGACTGTTTTGTTTTTAAAATGTAGAATTTCCAACACGAACAATGATAATTCATTATGCAAAACAATGGTCTTACACAAAAGACAGGCCCTACACTTGTAAAATGTATAGCATGTTGTTTAATTATTATTGTGACTTTAAATTTGTTCCGAAAACAGAGATTTCACCACTTCATTTTGTGATGGGCTCCATACAATAGTCTTACCACTAACAAACATTGCATTAATGATAAAGAATTAAATAAAAATATGACTGAAATTCCAACGAAGGATGTTAAAAATGTATATTTTAAACAATTATGATAATAAAATTATCTTGCTCATAACACTAAATATACCCCAAATAATATATTTTCTTAGGATACATTGCCTATGTGTGCTTTTGCAATGAGCTGCATGTAGGGTGAAAAGTAAAATATATGATTGCAAAGGGTAAAAAGAGTACATGTACTTACACTTCACACTGTCACTTTCACAGTCTGATCCATCATGGGTACACATGAAATAATACCCCTGTGAAAGGTTAAGCTTAATCGGCCATCTGAGTCTCAAGAGAATATTATTGAAAAACTTAGTCAATTCTTTTCTTATAAAACATAAACAAATACTGTAGTTTTGATCATACGTGACAAGATATTTCTGCTAGTGTTTTCTAAAAACGAAATATACATCTTATAATAAGCATTTTGGACCAAAATATTTTAACAGCAAAATCATGTGAGATCATACAGTGTGTGTGGCTTGAAATAAAGATTCCTTTGTGGGAATAAAGTCATGTATGCAACTATTATTGAAGTCTCAACCGAACTTCATTGTGATAATTGTTTTGTTTTCTTTGTCATCAAATATTTTTATTGTAATTTTATTTAGATTAAATATTCTAATAGGTTCAAAACGTCAGGCATTCCCAATAAAGTTTCAGGTCAACTCGGTCCGTGATTATTTTAGGCTCTCTATTTTGGTTGATGAGCAATTTTTAGCAGTTTATTAATTCCTCATCATTTAGAAATTTGCTGGGAGAAACATCTTCAAAAACATGTGTCATATTTCCCATCCAGCATTCACCTAATTTTCCCATAATTAAAACGACAAATAAAATGTCCCTAGAAATAATTAAGTTTGATCAGTTTCCAATCATGTAAAGGGTTTTACATCGGGAATAAAATGAGCACGGGTATGCAGTTCCTATAGTATTATTATGTAGATAATTACTTTCTACCGATTGAGGGCGCTGTTTATTCTTATGTTTTTTCTGTACGTAAAATTTGACAATTTTCTATCGCAAATTTCTCTTTAGTGAACACAAATTGGACGTGGGAACAAATCAATTCTTGTTCAGTAATGTCAGATCTACATCCATGCCAAGTGGGAACAAATTCGGTGATGATGGTCACGTAACTCAAAAACTAAAGCGAATTTGGCCTCACGGCCCACGGACTACTTGTTGCGTGTCAAGCTTATTGACGTCATTTGGAAAGTTGGCACGTATACCATGTATTCGTACCGTTAACAATGTGTACAAGTAGACGAACATTTTGCGATAGCCGGCCTATGGAATTTCGTGCACAAAATTGTAGCAGAAAAAATTCCACAATGCATTTCTCATACACCTGGGGTCGATTTCACAAAGCCCTACGATCGATCGTAACTCGAGTTACGAAGAATAACCCATCGTATCCTAGGGGCGCGGGGCAGCAATGCATCATAAGTCCTACGATTGATAGTAAGTTACGATGAGTTTGGTGAAATCGACCCCTGATCCAATGCGCACTTCCGACCTATTCTCTAATAAAGGGTTTCAATAACACTATGGATATCATGAAAGTATTGAGGCTTTGCATGGTGACAATTGGTATGTGGGTCGGTTCGCGGAAACACCATGTAAGAATCGTTCGTACTTTAATTCGCACTTCTTATTTCGTTCGCACTTCTCGTAAGGTCTCAACGTTTCGACTAGCCTGCTCTAGTCATCATCAGATCATCACTGATTGTGGTGTGGTTTAAGCATACACTGTCAACTAGTGCGCCTAGCCTGCGTGTGCGCTCAACTGATTTGCATATTCACGCGAACGGCCTTCTGCATCATGGGTGCAGACCCATAAAACTGTTAAGCACAAAAATGTGCTAAGCATGACATTGTTAACAACCAAATTTCCATGTGTTGTGTATCACTTGTGATTGTTCTTTGGCTGTTGTTCGCTGACCATGAATATCATATCGAATTTTCAATGGTGGTTTTGTTTTATTAGGCGAGACATTTTTGTGCTTAACAATTTTATGAAAGTGGCCTCAGTAAGTAGGTCCAAATCAGTCCGCAGAGCTCATAAATGTTTTGTATACCCTCAATTTTTTTATAAAAACATTTGCTGGGCCCTACATGGGATGTCTTGTAAAGAAAATGAATGGAACCCGGCCTCCAGAGTTTGTGCTTTCCACTTTGAGCTGTTTGGATGAAATCATGCTCTAAACTCGCTCTACTTTGGCCTGTAGGGGAGGGGTAATTTTTTTTAGTCTGGCACCAGTCAACATGGCCGTTTTCAGGGTATTTTCCTTTGGATGGATTTTTCTCAAAAAAAGTCATCGTTACCCTATAGAAAATTGAAAGGAACATGAAAATTAAAGTTCTCAGCTTCATTTTGGAGTATATCTTCAGTGTCTGAGAAACTTCTAAGTATTTTAAATATTTTTTTGAAATTGGCCATTTAGCATGGGAGCCTATGGGAAATTATTTACTGGTCTGCACCCTCATGCAACGACGCAGTCTCAGCGCGAAGAGTCCGCTAATGAAACAGTCGTCTGATTGAGCTTGGACTACAAAGTCATACAAAGTATCCGCCTTGTGTGGTTTAAGATATCCTGTATTTGTTTTTTTCTTTGGCTCTGTACTTCCGGTCGCCCGTGTCCCTTCAGGGATTTGAACTTCCGGTGTCCTTGGTGTCCTCGATGACCATTAGTAGACCATAGAATGAAAGTATGAATAGGGTCATTTTTTTTTAATTCGTGATACCCACCGTTGGCACCACACAAAATTTGGTCCTTATGGGGTTTCAAATGTGCTGATTTCAAAATAATATGATTGTTGCTATTTCGAAAAATTGCACATTTCAATCATGTAGTTTGATTGTATGCTGGAGATGGTACGGTAATTGAGATTTAAGGGGGCGGAGTCAACATCCTCCAATTTAATTATTTTTCTAATATGTGAAAGAGGATGAACATCCAATGTTTTCATTGGTGTAAACGGGTGAAACCGATGACGTCATGCCAATATAGCGTGGTATTTCAGAATCGCAAAAACTATCGTCAAATTTTATTTGTTTATGAGGAAATGTGCAGGTATTTTCAATAGCAACACCGTGTTTTAGTGATAATATATTATTGTCCCTAATATAATGTCAAGATTATGTGGTGCTGATGTGGATATCACGTTTGTGAACGTTTTCAGCGATCATCCTATGGTCTATAGCCATGTAACACTGAGAAAGGAAGTCTCATTTTTCTTTGAATTCAGTTACAAAACAGACTTGAACATACTAAATATTCTCGGGTTTAAGGTACTATCATACTTTGGTAAGAAACCAAAACAGAAATGTTCACAGATTTACGTATAACTTTCAGGGTATGAAAATGGTGGTGGTAGAAACCTACCGTTAATTTTTTTTCCGCCTGAAATGGTGTATTTATCCAGAAATTAGTAAAACAACGACCGAAACTCTTTTTCATCTTTTAAAAGATCAAAAATAAAAGACTAAAGAAATACGGTGGCCGTTTTTCCACGATTTTCTCAAAAAGTGGGCACCGTATTGGGACTGAAATGTTCACAGATGACTGTGACTGTATCGTCCTTGATATTTTTGCCCATGAATCTGTACTTTTAAGTTCAGAATATTTATTGTGGAATACACATGATGATCTATATCTACAGTGTTACACTGAGTTTAAAAACCCAAGTACAATATGTTCTGGAACATGTGGCACTAGAAAAGCAATGTTGCTTTCATGATGGCTAGCAGTAAGACTGAGGTAACTAACATACCCTCAGCAGCCTTTTTATAAACAGAGGCTTAGGCATAAAACAATTGAAGGAAGTTAATTTCCAAGGAATGATTCATACTCAGAAGATACAGTAATGGGCAGTACCTTAATTATGTCAACCAAATGGTCAATATTTAAACATCGTTAAAATATATACTTTATTCATATTGAAGGTCAAAACATCTTGTTTCTTGAAATGATTATGCGTTTTTATCAAACATTCATGTTTTCTCATTTTTGAGGCTGTATGACTCAAAATGAGTCAAAATACAAATTTTTTGTGCGAAAAGTTCATTTGAGATTTTTTTTGTTGCGGATGTACACTCCCAAAAATTCCAAGTTCAATGACCTTGCTCAGAGTCTTCTTTCTATTTCCAACAAATAAAGTTGACATTTTTTTTAAGTGGTAACTGAGTGTCTCTGTTTGATATGTCTTTGCTTTCCACCCCCTATTCAGTATTCAGAAATGATGTCATTTTATCGTTGCGGACGTACACATTGAATAAATATTTTCACAGTGAACATCCGCAACGCAAAATAATGTATGCATCCGCAACAATGAACATTGAGAAATTCTAACCTGAAGGTAAAGCTTTAGGTTAATTTCTCTTCTGGTTTTCTTTAGTTGGGTTCCTCTTCCAAACAAAACTCTATCAGTTTCGATCAAAGGTATGTACACTTTAGAGCAATTGTGATGAAAACGCAAGCACCTGAAAAAGTACACTTTCTGTGAATACCATCAGTAAGTATGCTCTCCCATTCATGTACTCTCCGAGGTGAATCACACCACCAAATCTCCCATTGGACCAATGCCACTATTCAATTGGCTCGTTGCAAAACCACGTGATGTGCCCACGCCCTACTTTTACACACAGCCAATGCAGGCACCGCAATGATGACTCCTCGACCGACATGCAACAGTCGTCGACACTACGACCTAGTTTAGCAAGAAAACCGCGCTGTCTTTTGTTTTATTTCTTTTGTATTTTAACCCCCCCCCCCCCCACCAACCTTCGGAAAAAAAATTTTTTTCCCTGTTTCTCGTTCCTGCTTCGGCGCTTATAAGGGCGTGAACGGTTAGGCTTACCCTCACACCTGTCCAACGTTAGAAAGGAGAACTTTTGCAGCCGTACCAAACGATTTTCAGGTTCGTCGAGTTAGCTTACTTTCCCGCCAAAATGAAGGGTCTTCTGTTCGGTCTCGTGCTGTCTGCTTGTGTCGGTAAGTTCACCTTTCTTTTTGTTGTTGCTGTTGTTGTTATTGTTGATACCTTTCATTGAAAATGGGGAAACTGGTGTTTTTTTTCTTCTTTCAAAGACCAGTCCGCTATAGAACTTTTAAATTAAAATTTTTTTTTTTCAGCCAAATTTGTCTAAACATCATTTGAAATTATTTTTTTATCATATAAAAAACATTATTTTGAAGAAACATAATGTTTTGACGCATTCATTGTCTCTAAAATGTAGGATGGGAAAATTGATCCGTTCGAAAATCTGCTACAGTTTTGAAAATAACTGACGAAAATTGTTCGCTGAAATAATTCTCTGAAAATGCATAATTGCTCAAAATGAAATTAAAAGAGCAAAATGAAGGTAGCCGAGCAAGTGCTCATGGATTTTGCTTAGGTATCATCTGACAAATAAAGAACCGTAAAATTATCGGTTGAACTTCCTCTAGTCAACGTTTCAACACTGCTCCAAACTACTGATCAAACAAAATAATGACATGAAATATATAAAATGTTAAAGGGCTTTGAGAAAGACCCTGCTGTAGGATCAAAACGATGAGCTCAAACTTTTCAGCCAGTTTCCCTTGTGGTTATTTGATGATTATATTCATTAAAATGCCGTATCCTCTTTGAGTGATACCCCCACGTACTGTTCTCAGGTTGCAGCATTGCTGCGAGTATCGATAAAATGATCCCTGGGATATAGCAGTATGTGAGTGGTTTCATGGCTTCTGACTGCCAAACGCACAAAGATAATTGACTATTAGGGACACCACCAATGTAGAACTGGATGGCTCAGTTGGTAGAGCGCCTGTACGGTATTCAGGAGGACGCCTGTTCGAATCCCGCTCCAGTACATGTTTCTTTGTTCACTTTTCAATGACTTAAAATTCAGTCAGTTGCCCTTGTGTTCATTTGAAGATTTTACGAACATTTCGTTAGAAATACGTTCATGTATTTTTCGTCTTTTTTCATTCACTTTGAAACATGCGAGTTGACTGTCTTCTAAGTTTAAACAAACCGCGTGATGTCCACATTGATTTAACATGTTTTTTTTTGCATCTCAGATAATTCCATAGAAAATGAATGGCAGTTAATCAACTAATTAACAAATGCGAAGGAAAGTATGAAATGACTTACTATAAAAGGCTAAAGAAAATTTCGAATAGAAATAAAATCTTTCAAAATAATACAGGGTGTTTGCGAAGCTCTACTTACTTCCAGAAACTTGTTTTTTGTTAAAATATGACATTCATCAATTCGTTTGGTCCATTTTTTTTTGTTCTGTTCAATTTTGACGTGCATCATTAATTTTACACTTTCAGAGTTTTACTTATGTTTCTGATACAAATATGACCCATCCGTTATGTCCTTCATAATTTGTAGGTTACTTTTTGCTGAAATAGATTTACTGCTCATCAAAGGTAATATCATACTTTGGTTTTTGTCAAAGAAATACAGATTCATGGGCAAATATATCAAGGAAGATACAATAACAGTCATCTGTGAAAATTTCAGTCCCATTCGCTGCCCACTTTTTGAGAAAACAGTGAAAAACGGCCACAGTATTTCTTAAGTCTTTTCTGTTTTATTTTTGATCTTTTAAAAGATCAAAAAGATTTTCGGTCGCTGTTTTACTAATTTCTGGATAAATACAGCATTTCAGGCGGAACAAAAATTAACTGTAGGTTTCTACCAGCATCATCTTCATACCCTTAAAATTATACGTAAATCTGTGAAAATTTCTGTTTTGGTCTCTTACCAAAGTATGATACTACCTTTAAACATAATGCTTAGAAATCTCCCTCATAACATATGGCGCGACATATTTCCAAGTTAACTGTTAACTGCAAGAAGTATTGTTCGAACTTATGAAATGTATAGCATACATGTACATGTATATGAGCACCCGTACACACAAGGGTCGATTTCACTAACCTCATCATAACTTACTATCAATCGTAAGAATAATGATGCATTGCAGCCCTACGTAGGATACGATGGGTAAGATCCTTCGTAACTCGAGTTACGATCGATCGTAGGTCTGGTCTTCGTGAACTCGACCCCAGGAAAGACGAATTTCATGGGTAATGTAGTGGACATTTAAAAGCAATTAGCGATCTGGGGCCGATTTCACGAAGCCTTGCGATCGATCGTATCTGGAGTTACGTAGCATAACCCATCGTAGGGGACCTATCCTACGTAGGACGTACTGCAATGCATCATAATTGTCCTACGATTGATAGTAAGTTGCGATGAGTTTGGTGAAATCAACCCCTGGAATGGTTTACTTGACACCCGGAAACTAGTCCCTGGCCATGCCTATAATATACGTGCAAAATTGCATGCAGCCGTTTCCCATAAACTCGAATGCTTGCCACGCACAAAGGCCTTCTTTCCTTCCGTGCTTTCTGTTTTAATTACGTGACAAAAAGCCTTGCACAAATTATCCCACAATTCACGTCTCACTTCCGGCCTTGTTTTCCCCCCCTCGATTTGTCGACTGCGTCAAACCAATAGAGTATAAGGAAATTAACTTGTTATGTTGCGTGCGCACCGGAAACAGGGCGTGGAATCTTTGACCAATCAGCGCTTCTACTTGTGTGTCACGTGCAGCGGCGTCTCAACCAATCAGACGGTTGGTTGTGCGCATGAGCTTGCTTCAGAGGCGTCCTACCACCGCCAGTGACTTCTTTGTCTTTCGCTTACTAAAGCTACACAACATGTTTGTCAGTGGTAACTTTCGTATTAAAACAAAAAGGAACAAACAAAAGCAAATTAAAAAAAAAAAAAAAAAAAAAAAAACCTTTTCGATGTGTCTATTGTTGCAGTAATCTTTTCACAGGCGCAGTTTGTCCACAAAATTGATTCCGCGCATTGTGATTGGCCAACGCGTTTCAAACTCATGGTGGTGCACTATTGTGAATCGTCCGTATTAATTCATGGGGATTTTTGGCCCTTTTCCAAACCTCGGCTCAGGCTCAGGCTCCGGCTCCAGCGCTGTCATCCATATGCTGAAAATGTAGTTTGTGGCTTTTCATTGAAGCTGAAGCTCTGTTTTCATGTTCAAAATAGAGTATCTACTTCCAAATCGTAGCCAAAAGCCTCTATTTTGATACACGTTATTTAAAAATGGATTCACGAAGTGGAGCCGAAGCCGGAGCCTGAGCCGGAGCCGAGGTTTGAAAAAGGGCTTTTGTTTAAATGGACTGTCGATAATGTTCGTCTGGTGCCCTGACTCACTTTCTTTCCTAATCCACAGCCTACATTATGGCTGTCGAGTGCTACACCTGTGGTTATGTGCCAGGCGCCAGCATAGATGAGTCGTGCAATGACCCGTTCAACGCCAGCAGCGCACAGCCAACTACGTCTTGCTCAGGCCAGTGCATTGTGAGTGTTTATACTTGCATCGGTTTTTTTTAGCCAGGGTAGCCTTCCAGAGACAATGAAATACCAATTTTAGAAGCTGGAGAAAAACCCCAGATATTGATCATCCTGAAAAAAATATTCTTGAGATAAATTAGGATTGGGGGAATTCGTTGCTGCCTTGTTGTGGACTAAGTACCCCTTTTCAGTCATGTTTATACTGTGAAGTCACCATCAGTCTTGTTTCAGTGTGAAGGCCTGGGCCCAATTTCATGGAATCCGTTTAATACCATAAGCACAAATTCTTCGCTTACCGTAGCAAAATTTTTGTGGTTACAGTTAGCGTATTTCACGGAAGAGTTTCCTTTTTGGTAACGGTATAGTAAGGAATTTGTGCAGAATGCATACGACAGCCCGTTAGCAGAAAATGATCACGGTTACCCTGGAAATTCTTCGCTAACCGAGAGTCTTGCTTACGGATTCCACGAAATAGATTTCACGCTTAGCAATGCCCGTAAGCACAAAAATAGGCCGTAACGGATTCCATGAAATTGAACCCTGGTTTCCCCACACCATAGGGGTGGTGGCATTCATTGCTGCCTTGCTGTGGACTAAGTACCCCTTCCAGTCTTATTTATACTGTGAAGAGACCATCAGTCTTGTTTCAGTGTGAGGGACTGGTTTGTCAAACACCATAGGGGTGGAGGCATTCATTGCTGCCTTACTGTGGACTAGTTACCCCTTCCAGTCATAGTCATACTATGAAGAGACCATCAGTCTTGTTTCAGTGTGAGGGACTGGTTTCTCCACACCATAGGAATGGAGGCATTCATTGCTGCCTTGCTGTGGACTAGTTACCCCTTCCAGTCATAGTCATACTATGAAGAGACCATCAGTCTTGTTTCAGTGTGAGGGACTTGTTTCTCCACACCATAGGGGTGGAGGCATTAACTTTTAATGAAATTGCGAAAGCCTACTATTCTAAAAAGGAAAACTTCTTTCTTTGACGAATACCTGCAGAAAACGATTACTACAACTAACGGTGATCTGACTACTCTGGCTCGCAGCTGCACACCAAGTTGCCCCGCCGGCTGCACGTCCGTCCTGGGCCTCGAAGCCTGTATCTACTGCTGCGACGGCGACAAGTGCAACGGCGCAGGCTCGGTGACCTTTGGCATTGTAACCATGGGCGCCGCCATGTTGGTTGGCTGGTTCACGGCGGCATGGTAAAGATCATCCCCCCCCCCTTTTTTTATTTTTTTTATCTCTGCCCTTCTTTTTGTAGAAAACAAATGAAAAACATCAGTCGCGTTATACTTTTTTGGCGTTCTGAATATTTTTCATACCGGCAATGCTGTGCGATTTCCTAATTATTGGCTCTACAATTTAAAACTTAGATGCTTGAGTATAATTACAGAGACCCATCATATGGGGCTGGATAGCTCTGCTAGATCACGGGTATTGTAGTAATTAATGGGTTAAATGGCTAATTCTGACTGGCACCCTGAGCAAATATGGTTGACTATAGGGAGGCCCCATCATATGGCTGGATAGCTCAGATGGTAGAGCTCTGGTATGGCAGTTAATGGGTTAAATGGCTTCTGACTGACACCCTATAGCAAAGATAGTTGACTATAGGGAGGCCGCATCATAGGGCTGGATAGCTCAGATTGTAGAGCACTGGTATTGCAGTTAATGGGTTGTATGGCTTCTGACTGACACCCTATGCAAAGATAGTTGACTATAGGGAGGCCCCATCATAGGGCTGGATATAGCTCAGATGGTAGAGCACATTGCAGTTCATTGGTATGGCTTCTGACTGTTATCCGAGCAAAGAAAATTGACATTTTACACACACCATCCGCTCCCCATAACTCAGTTTGTCCCTGTTTTTTTGCCTTCACATTCCTTTAGATTCCCGCCAAAGTGAGTTCTGACGTCTCGAGCCACTGCGCATGCTCAAGAGGTCAAAGGTCGTCCTTTCTTCAGCTCTGCTTTCGCCATGCTCATAACAGCGAACTTCGTCATTCAACTCAATGCAACAATTTAATGTGGGAATGATCGAGGACAATAGAATGCTTCTTAGAAACACATTTATCTTTGCATGAAAACAATAAAACAAAAAGGGAAACAATTTTGCAGCAAGCCAGCTAGTTATTGCCAAACATATAAAAGTAGTCTGCTCACCGGCCTAAGATCAGGGTTGGAAACCAGACCAATAATACCGTAGGCTTTTGCTTTACCAATGGAAATAATTGGACATGATGAGGGCGCTGTTTATCGCCATCTTTGTGGACGGACAGAGCATTAATAATTAGTAACAATGCATGAAATACTTGTCTCTTGAAATATTCATCTCTGAAATTAAAAACTGTGTTTAATGCCGCCAGCGTGGTCTCCAAAATGGAGTCCATAAACAGCGCCCTCTCTAGTCTTATTTTAGGATGACTTAGCTCAATAGATTCAAATGCACTAGGTGCCGATTTGCTGTACAACTTTGCTCGCTTTGCTTTCGCACTTATTATAACCATACGATACAGTACTGTGTAAATATTTTTGAACATTTCCTGATGAAGGCCTGGTTGTGCGCATGCGTGTAAGAAGCCAATGGCTTTTGCTCGTATTTGGTAATCTATTCCAGGAAAACCCGGACAAAATCATGAGAACGAAAATCCCGTAGGCTAAACAACAATTTTCTCTAATTATTTTGTTTTCGGACAAATTATGGAGTTATAACTATTTCTGGAAGAACTTTACGAAATGAGGCTTGAGGCTAGGCTTGGGATTTGCCACCGCCATTTTGTGTCCTTAATGAAATGAAGGGCTTGAGATATATGGCGAAGCTGGAGCCTTTCTTCGGCTTCATTTTGTTTTGTTGGCCACAAATAGCGGTAGCGAAATACGTCCTTAACCTAGCCCCAAGCCAGTTTTTGTATAAGGCCCATAAATTTGAAATTTGATAACAAAAAAATGCAAAATTTCCTCCTCTACGTCCGGGTTTTGGTGGAATAGATCACCAGCATTTTTCCGGGACCTTACTGGGACCGGATCCGTGACTGGGAGTGGTTAACTATGATAACTATTGATGATCGGATCTGTGAAATAAAAATGAAAGAGAAAAGGTATTATGAAAATGAAATAAAGATTTCATAAAAAAAAGAATTTGTAAAAGTGTGCCTAAATGAATTATTTTCTTGTGGTTGTAGAAGATGATATTTTAGTGTAAGTTGATTTTTCTTCGTCATTTTTATAAAATACATCCTAGAAAAATTATTACGAAACAAAGTATACCTTTTAATGTGACCTTTTCTTATTTTTTTAAGAAACATTTTCATTATGGGCGTACGGGGGGGGGGCACAACCCCAGGTTTTCTTTGTTTATATATAAACAAAAAATAATGTGTGCATGGAAGCAGGATCCAGGTACAGAACCACACCCCGGGGTCGATTTAACGAAGCCCTACGATCGATCGTAACTCGAGTTACGACTCATAACCCACCATATCCTATAGGGCTGCAATGCATCATTAGTCCTACGATTGAGAGTATTGCTACGTCGAGTTTGTTGAAATTGACCCAAGGTCTGAGGACGTATCTACGCTACTGATTTGCACGCAGTTTTAAAGTATTAAAGGTGATTTCATACTTTGGTCTTTGTCAAAGATATGCAGATTCATGGGCACAAATATCAAGAAAGATTAAGAAAATGCTGATTTTATACAGAAAAGAGTTAAACCAATGACCGAAAACAGTTTTGATCTTCGGAAAATTAAAAGTTTCGGTGGAAAGATTTTTTTTACAAATACAGTGTGGGCGTTTTTCACTGTTTTCGCAAAAATGAACGTGGGCACGCGTATGGGACTGGGAATGTCACAGAAGACTGTTCCTGTATCCTTCTTGATATCTAGGCTTAGGGGGCCTATATGAATCTGCATTTCAGTGACGAAAACCATAACATTGCCTTTAATTGTTGTGTGTCGGTAGGCTTTACGGTACTTTGTTTCTCCACCAACAATCTTGCCAGTGGTCGATTTCACGAAACTCATCGTAACTTACAATCGATCGTAGGACTTATGATACATGATGCAGCCCCACGTAGAAGTCGAAGGATACGATGGGTTATCCTTCGTATCTCGAGTTACGATCGATCGTAGAGCTTCGTGAAATCAAGACCAGGGGCCGAGTTCACTAACGCTTTGCGATCATCGTAAAGCCCAAATCCATCGCTAAACAGAAAATCGATCGCTACTTTGCATAGCAATTTTCCGTTTAGCGATGGATTTTGGCTTTACGATGATCGCAAAGCGTTAGTGAAATCGGCCCCAGGGATTGATTTCACCAAACTCTTCGTCACTTACTATCAATCGTAGGACTTATGACACATCGCAGCCCCACGTAGAAGTACACGAATGATACGATGGGTTATTATTCGTATCTCGAGTTACGATCGATCGTTTCGTGAAATCAACCCCAGGTGTCGATTTCACAAAACTCTTCGTAACTTACTATCAATCGTAGGACTTTTGATGCATTGAAGCCCTACGTGGGATAGGCCCCCTACGATGGGTTGTCCTTCGTATCTCGATTTACGATCGATCGTAGGGCTTTGTGAAATCAACCCCCGGTGTCGATTTCACCAAATTCATCGTAACTTACTATCAATCGTAGGAATTTTGATGCATTGCAGCCCAACGATGGGTTATCTTTCGCAACTCGAGTTACGATCGATCGTGGGGCTTCGTGACATCATCCCCAGGTCGTCTTCCTGTTATAACACCAAGGCCAGCGACCGGCCTTCGGTGGGGTTATCAGGGTATGCCACTTCCCAATCATGTCCGTGTTCCTGGTGGAAATTTGAACTAGCAACCCTGCGTCGAAGTTCCTGCTTCCGTATAAAGTGTGAAGGTAACCAAGGCCATGCAGAGACGGGTGTCCTTATCGGCATTGTTGTCCTAGAACGTAAAGTTCGTTGTCCTCAGGCTTCATCCTTTCGGTTCAAGGAAAAGGTAGACCTTCGTATGGCCTTATTTTATAATTATGTACGAAGTTCATGACTGTTCATTTTGCTTTCGAAGCGAAATTCACGACATCTAAATCTCCGCGGTTAACATGCAACGTGGTAAGGTTTGAAGTTTTGCATGGTGGAGACACTGGAGAGAGTAAGGCTTTTTTTTTAGAAAGATGTGTGGTCCTGAAAAGGACCGATGAGAGTCTGGGGACGACTAGAGCACACTGGTCGAAACGTCGAGAATCCACTCTCATCAGTCCTTTTCAGGACCACACATCTTTCTAAAAGAGATTTTTGATACATGGTGTCACCGCAAGCCTTACTTTCTCATACAACGTATAGTGTAGACATGTCCTCAGACAAGGGTGTATGATCCTGTAGCTGGGTCATACATACTTCCATTATACTCTGGGGCACAAATACATACATACAAAATTTATAAAAAATGAATTTCCTGGGGGTTGTTCCCTCCTCCCCCTAGACACCCCCCCCCCCCCCAGTGATCTACACCCACGGTTAAAAGGGCAAGAGTTGAAAGTATATACCAATAAGCCATTTGCGAGATAAATCTGAATAGTATCTGGTACACAGGCTTCTTTCATTGCATAGAAACACCCCAGTTTGAATTTTTCCAGACTAAAGACTCTGTTGCTATATCACATGATTCGGGGCAAGCTTTTACTTAGTTACATAACAGACGTCTTGCACCAATGCACTGTTCATTATGGATAAGAATGGCACAAAGGAACCAGACCACTCCAGAGATGGGTATCGCTATGCAAAAGCTTACCCCGAATCATGTGATATAGCAACAGAGTCTTTAGTCGGGGAATTTCAAACTGGGGTGTTTCTATGCAATGAAAGAAGTCTGCGTACCAGATACTATTCAGATTTAACTCGCAAATGGCTTATTATGTGCCAATTCGTGCCAGTTTGCTTACCCCGAGGTAATATCAAAACCATTCTTATTGATGTAAGAACAATTGAGTCGGTTTTCGTTATTTTCTCGTGACTCAGATGTCCGATTGAGCTCTGATTTTCACAGGTTTATTATTCCATGTTTGATCAGACAAAGTGTGTGTGCTGTTCTTTGACCTTTAACAATCATGTATTGTACCTTTAATACAAATAATTCATAGTAGGCCTACGATAAAAAAAATATATATACACTTTTGCAACGCAGCCCAAATTTGCGTCAAAAAAGATGGTTTCCAGCTACATTATATATTATTTTTCAGTGGGGACAAAGGAATTTGAACACGCATTAAAATGTTGCCACAAGCCAGGTCGATTCCCCGCCTGAATCAAAGTATTTAAGGAAGCTATTATAGGTAATAGAATCAGTTATTGTGTACGTAATGTGGTAGTAATTTTGTATTACTCTTCGTCAATTAACGTTATTGTATGTTATTACTATTATAGGGCGAACTGAACATTATATTAATGTGGCAAATACATTAACCTCAGGCTCAGCCGTGAAACACATCAACACTTTATACTTCAGGAAATCCTGGTGCTCTGTAAGTAAACCGGAAGCCAATAGACCTCTACACATACGATTGGTCTCCTATCTAACCCACGCTGCAAAGTGCAGAGGTCGAGGCATTTCAAAACAAATCATTTAGTTCGTGGAGTGATTGATAGGCCTTTGAGAAAGATCCTGCTAGGATCGAAACGTCCGGCCCTCCGAACTCTGAGCAGCCTTTGAGAAAGATCCTGCTAGGATCGAAACATCAGACCCTCCGAACTCTGAGCAGCCTTTGAGAAAGATCCTGCTAGGATCGAAACGTCAGGCCCTCCTAATTCTGGACAGCCTTTGAGAAAGATCCCGTAATGATCGAAACGTCAGGTCCTCCTAACTTCAAGCAGCCTTTGAGAAAGATCCTGCTAAGATCGAAACTTCAGGCCCTCCTAACTCTGAGCAGACTTGAGAAAGATCCTGCTAGGATTGTAATGTCAGGCCCTCCTAACTCTGAGCAGCCTTTGAGAAAGATCCTGCTAGGATCGAAACGTCAGGCCATCCTAACTCTGAGCAGCCTCATGCCCTCCTATCACACGAAAGTGTAATCCTGTGAAAGGACACCTATACTTGAGAGTAATCCACGTCTCCGAGGCTGGTGAATCCTTGAGGAATTTCTCAAGCAGAAAAATAGCAAAGAAAAAATTGCAATTAGGCCTTGGCTTATTTATAGCATCGTGTGAAAAGGTTTTTTTTTAAGTGGTGTTCTGTGACTATTCCAAATTAGTTTCCCCACTAAACTCTTCTACTATCAAAATCATTCCTCTTTTAAACTTCTAGCATTGATGTAGTCTCTTTTATACGGAAGCTTAAATTGGCCATCCGAGTTTTTGAGATGATTATCCCAGAAATGCGTCTCGGAAAGATTTCTTTCCCTGATATTCTAAAGATAATTATCTCGGAAACTCAGTAACTCAGAAACTCGGATGGTCACTTTAAGCTTCCGTACTTTTATCCATTGCGATGTATTCACAAAGGAATAATTCGTATTGCTATGATGGACGAGGCATTATTGTAATGCGAAGCACGTACGTAGCGAGCTGCCATGCGTGTATTATGTAAATGCGTGTATAGTACAACACAAAGCAACTGAATTGACGTTTGGTTTATAATTCGGTAAGGAATTCCCTAGGAAAACCTTGTGGTCGGGTATTGGGACTGGTCGATGCTGTACTGTGCCAGCAATTAGTGGGAAAGCCGTGGATATTTTAAGTCCTCCGAATTTAGCCTGAGAAAGGTCAAAGTAAGCGAAGGAATGGAACTGAATACTGAACACCATTAAGACAATGATAAGGACTGCAACTTTCTTTTAATTAAACGGGCTGTACAAACAAACGGGACCATCACTCATCAGCACATGTAAGTACACGTTAGTCTTTCCTTGGTATTGAACGTATAGCAGAAAGAAAATTCGATTACGGCATGTATAACCTTTAGAGAGGGCGCTGTTTATAAATTCGTGCGCTGCAACAAACGTGTAGGTGCTAAACTGTTGTCCTTGCTCCGGGCAGATGTGTTCATTTTAGCTTATTGACAACAGCAACAGAACAACAATCACAACAGCAACAACAACAACAACAATAACAGCAACAACAACAACAACGATAACAACAATAATAGGAACAACAACAATAACAACAACAGCATCAACAATATCAACAACAACAACAACAATAACAGCAACGACAACAAAAACAAGAACAACAACAACATCAATAACAGCAACAACAACAATAACAACAACAATAACAGCAACAACAACAGCAACAACAATAACAGCAACATCAACAACAACAACAACAACAACAACAATAACAATAACAACAACAATAACAACAACAATAACAGCGACAACAACAACAACAATAACAGCACCACCAACAACAACAACAACAACAACAACAACAATACCAAAAATAACAGCAAGCAACAACAGTAAATCCGAATTATTTTTAAAGTTTTAATGAAAACCTGCAAACAAAATAACATGACTCAAGTCTTTGGCGAATGTTGAAATATTTCAACTTGTCCGAATACGAATCAAATTGGTCCGCACAAACTTTTTTTCATTTCCAAAAGACGCGCACTTTTAGTACGCAGTGCCCGTTCTTACACGCAGAGCAGACACTTCGAATTGGAACGCCACGCTGCGTACACAGTGAATACGCAGCGAGTTTGAATCGGCCTTAAACCAGCCTTAACGCGTAACGGCCGGCACTGCGTGCCGCGCGGGTACGCGATCGTTATAATAAGCGCTTGAATGTTTAGGTTCATTTTTTACCTGGCCGCGTCCTGCATGCGCAGATATAGCTCCCTTTGGTTTGTACACGGGTGCGTCATCTAGTTTTTCTTTATATCTATGGTCGTAGGTTGTCATGCTATTAAAATGTGTTCCAAAAGTTTTACATATTACTTTTCACAGTCAAAATGCAAATTAAAATTATTCCTCGTAATTATGATAAACATGAAAATTGAAACTTGCTAATAGAGTGAAAAATGTAAAATCAATTAACACATGAAACTACATACACACAATAAGACTGAAATTATTTGCAGGGCTTCTGTAAGTAGCCTAAAAATGAACCAACAGTAAGGTATTGATTCTGGTCCCAATGATTAAACGGTAATACACATTTGCTTTATTACAACCGGATATTAAAATAAATTTCACTAACAAACGGATAATGGGCGAACCACAATAGTTCGCCTCCAAGAGTTTGCAACGCGTTGGCCAATCACAATGCCCGGAATCGGTCGACCCTTTCCACATGCGCATACACGGGTTTACACTTCGGCGGCCATTTTAGCTTTTGATCGCAACTTCAAAACGAGGCACTTCCACGCATGCGCACTTTTCGAAGTGTAACCCGTGTATTGAGAATTTACAATACACGGGTTTACACGTCAGCGGTTTTGATCGCAACTTCAAAACGAGGCACTTTCACGCAAGCGCACTTTTCGAAGTGTAAACCCGTGTATTGGGTCGACCGATTCCGTATATTATGAAAGTTGGCCAACGCGTTACAAACTCTTGGAGGCACACTACTGTGAATCGCCCGTTTTACCAGATAACCACTGAACAGAGAAATAAAGTAATATTCAAAAATTTAACTAAGTTCGATTACTGCTCCTTGCGCTGGTTCCACGTTCCAAAAGCCTGGTTTTGATCTAGTTTACGCTGGTTGTCGTCACGAAACCAAATCCTTTAAAATAGCCCTACTTCAGTCAGAAATATAAGCTACTTTCATACTCGAGAAACTCGAAGACTTTCTTCTGAACTTTCACCTCTTCGCTCAACAAAAGCTATTCTCTCAGATTAAAATTTCAGTCAGTTTCCCCTGTGGTTATTTGAAGATAAGAATTTGGTAATATCTGAATAATAATTCGGTCGATTACAAATAGTGCGCCACCAAGAGTTTGCAACGCGTTGGCCAATCACAATTCACGGAATTTATCGACCCCATGCGCGTCAAGGGCCTTTTTCCAAAGCTCAGGCCAAAGCTCAGGCCGTGTCCGAAACAGGCTTCCAGAGCTACGGCTAGGTCTATTGTCTTAGTGTCTCCGCGTATTTCTAATGGAGCGAAGACCTATAGACGTAGCTTTAGACAACAGATTCGGATGCAGCCTCAGGCTCCGGGTCCAGTTCGTGAATCCATTCTGAAAAAATAACGGACATCAAAATAGCGGCTTTTGGCTGCGGTTCGGAAGTAGATTCTCGGGTTTGAAAAAGAAAAACAGAGCTTCAACTTCAATGAAAAAAACAACACTACTATATTTTTAGCATATGGAATACAGAGACAAAGCCTTTTGGGGACTATTTTTTCTTGGCGTAGGGAAAACCAGGTTTGTTGGCACTGCTATTTACACTGTGTAAGCATTGACTACGGTAGCAAGCACCAGGGCCAGCAGGCTTATCTTGACCGTGGCCGACCCGTTGCAGTCGTCCGTGTCACAGCAGCATGTCATGATGTCATCGGAGTCGGTCTTGCATTTGCCCGCTCCATCGGCCGCGTCACAAACCGCTTTGCTAGCGCACCCTGCCGATAGCAAAACTCCCTGTTTGGATTTTCGCTGAAAAACAAAAAATACAAAATTGCAAACACATCCCTTCAGATTTTGATAAAAAACATTCCACCTCTTGTCGTTTCGATTTCTATTTTATATATTTGGAATTAACGATATTTCTAGTGTTTGCGAAATGCAACAAATAGCCGTGAAATCCCATTAAATGCCCAACCATACCAAATATTTCGATAATTGTCACGGGTAGCCACCGAATGTCACAATATGCCCCCGAATGTAACTTTGACAAGACACGAAATGTCATTCAATGCCAGGTTTTGTCATCATATGCCGTGAAATGTCATTCAATATCATATAATGCCATTTCATTGCATGATATGACACTCAGTGTCATACAGTGCCAGTAAATGTCGTCCAGTGGTATGTCGTTTCATCCAAACTTATAAAATGTCGTCCGATATCATGTAATGTCATCCACTGCCATTCAATGTCATCCAATGTCATGTAATTATAATGCCATCCAAAGCCATGTAGTGTCATCTAATGCCACGTAGTGCCATCTAATGCCATGTTATGTCATTCAATGCCCTGTAATATCATGGAAGACCACATCACATCAATTGTGTCATGAAATACAGCAACAAGTAATACATTCATCGACTTACATAACAACCAACGTTGCCAGGGTCAGCTGTGCACGCAACTTCTTCGAAGGTCAGCTTGGCGCACTTTATTCCGTCATCGCACGTTTTGCACGTTTTAACGTCTGCCTCACAGTAGGCTGAAAAGAAAAAATATTTGAGCACAAAATTACTAGCGAGTCCAAATAGTGCGCCACCAATGTGTTGGCCAATCACAATTCACGCAATTTGTCGACCCAATGCACGTCTGGGTAAATGTCGACAGATTCCGCGGATTGTGATTGGGCGACGCGTTGCGAATTCTTGGTGGCGCAATACTTTGCGCTCGCTCTTATTGACAAAATCTTTAAGGTTATAAACCCCATTCATCGTACATTTGAAGCAGTGCAATCAAACCAATGCTTGGATTCAAAGTAGTCTGGTACCAATTTTTTTTTTAATTGGTGTGATCTTTAATTTCCAATTGGTATACAAGGAAGGTGACGAGATGGATGCAACGTGAATAAGGGCCTATTAACGAGGGAACATTGTTCATAGTGGTCGAGGAAAACCGATGACTGTTATTATGTA
This sequence comes from Astropecten irregularis, assembly GCA_963971285.1. Taxonomy (NCBI): domain Eukaryota; kingdom Metazoa; phylum Echinodermata; class Asteroidea; order Paxillosida; family Astropectinidae; genus Astropecten; species Astropecten irregularis. The sequence continues at coordinate 7,107,727 of OZ020265.1, read as the reverse complement.
GCTTGGAATTCAAGACTCTACTTGCATTATGTCAGTCACAATTAACAATGTGCAGTACCCTTTAAAGGTAATATCATACTTTGGTTTTTATCAAAGAAATACAGATTCATGGGAGCACATAATTATATCAAGAAAGATACAGTAACAGTCATCTGTGAAAATTTCAGTCCCATACGTTGCCCACTTTTTGAGAAAACAGTGAAAAACAGCCACAGTATCTCTTAAGTCTTTTCTCTTTTATTTTTGATCTTTTAAAAGATCAAAAAGATTTTCGGTCGTTGTTTTACTAATTTCTGGATAAATACACAATTTCAGGTGGAAATGTGTTAACGGTATGTTTCTACCACCACCATCTTCAAACCCTGTAATTTATACGTAAATCTGTGAACATTTCTGTTTTGGGTTCTTACCAAAGTATGATACTACCTTTAAGAAAACTGCTCTATAGTATTTCAAAACTGAGTTTGACACACGTATTATAAATGGCTAAATGGCAACATAAAACAATCAAAGAAAAAAAAACAGTTACGTTAACGACCACAACTAAAGCAGAGTGTGCACAGTCAACAATTTCGGTAACACGACTTTGGGACATGTGTACACTAGCAACATTTGGCCAACATGTTACCGAGATGTTGCTGCTCTGTGCACACTGACAACATTTTCAGCAACAACGTACCTGGGCAACATGCTACCGAGATTGTTACCGAAAATGTTGACGATGTACACTCTGCTTAATAAACAAATAAAGAAACCACAAACAAACGAACAAAAAGGCAAAAAAACAAACCACCAACAAAACAAACAATAAACAAACATATAAATATATCAACAATTATATCAAATATAATAGATAAACAAACAACACAAAAAGCACACCGAAACAAACTAAACAAAACACTATCATACGCAGAAGCGGGAAAAAAACCCCAAAACCCAAACTACAACCAAAAATAGATCAAAACAAAAACAACAATAAAATCAAAGTATTATAACAAGTAAACTTACCGATCAGAGCTATCACTAAGATGATACACAAACACTTCATGTTGCTATGCAGTCACAATTTCCACACTCAAGCAAAAGTCAAACCTAAATAACAATTAAAAAAAAAAACTAATTATTTATATCAATTCACTATAATTGATAATTTTGTTTTCTTAAAGGTAGTATCATACTTTGGTAAGACACCAAAACAGAAATGTTCACAGATTTACGTTTAACTTACAGGGTATGAAAATGGTGGTAGTAGAAACATACCGTTAAAATGTTTCCGCCTTAAATGGTGTTTTTATCCAGAAATGAGTAAAACATCGACACAAAATCTTTTTGATCTTTTAAAAGATCAAAAATAAAAGAGAAAAGACTAAAGAAATACTGTGACCGTTTTCCCCCGTTTTCTCAAAAAGTGGGCACCGTATGGGACTAAAATTTTCACAGATGACTGTTACTGTATCTTCCTTGATATTTTTGCCCATGAATCTGTACTTCTTTGATAAACCAAAGTATGATATTACCTTTAAATTCCGTGCCTTAATTGAGTTAATCAACTCGATTACAGGAAAAAAACAAACCAAATTGAGTTAGTCAACTCGATTACTTCTTTGTCTCGTAAGAATAGATGTCGACTGTGTTTTAAGGGACCGTCAGACCTTGATAACAAACCAAAACATATTATGTTCACAGATTTACCTATAATTTACATGGTATAAAGGAGGTAATGGTATAGGCTGCTCAGATTTAGGAGGGTTTGGCGTTTGGATCCTAGCAGGATCTTTGTCAAAGGTTGTTCAGAGTTAGGAGGGCCTGACGTTCGGTCCTATAGCAGGATCTTTCACAAAGACTGCTCAGAGTTAGGAGGGCCTGATGTTTCGATCCTAGCACGATCTTTCTAAAAGGTTGGTCAGAGTTAGTGGGGCATGATGTTTTGGTTCGAGCAGGATCTTTCTCAAAGGTTGGTCAGAGTTAGGAGGGTCTGACGTTTCGATCCTAGCAGGATCTTTCTCAAAGGTTGCTCAGAGTTAGGAGGGCCTGACGTTTCGATCCCAGCAGGATCTTTCTCAAAGGCTGCTCAGAGTTAGGAGGGCCTGATGTTTCGATCCCAGCAGGATCTTTCTCAAAGGCTGCTCAGAGTTAGGAGGGCATGATGTTTCGATCCTAGCAGGATCTCTTTATATTATTACCATAAATGAAATTGACTTGTGACATCACACTTTGCAGAGCAAGTAAGATTCATTCACATATAAAGATTGATCACAGTGCCTTGTGAAATCGGCCCCTGTTTTGTACTATTCCTTGTGGTATGTAGAACAATTTTAATTTTGTCAAAAAAAATATGTTCATCTTAAATTGAAGGGAGACGAATGGAGATACAAAAAGTAGAATCAAAAATGTTCCTTACCTACGTTCAGCGAAGGCGAATCAGACGATAATTCCCAGCCGTTGTTCCAGGGTAACAAGGCCCTCGCAACGCCTTATATAAGGCCCGGTTGCCAAGCCACGCCTTTGATCTGATTGGCTGTTGTCGGGATACGTCACAATAGTCAACAAGGGTGTTGATTATTAACTTTCATCACGGGATAATTATGGAAAGAATTCCTTTCAGTATAATTAATATTACATATTAAAATACATCTTATAGGTGATGTGAATAATTGATCATTTTTCTGCAAGTAGCCTAATAGACCCGAACTGCTGCAAAATAATGGCTCATCAACCAAACAAAATGACCTGAAATAAATCATGCATGGAGTTGGGATAGCCTGAACGTTTCGAAATAACAGGCCGGCGTGTCTAACTCTAGGCCTGCGCAACGGTTAATTTTAACCTGTTTCGTATCTCCATGGATGGTTGGTTGGCTGGCTGTCAGGCTGATTTGTTGGCTGGCAGACTGACTAGTTGGCTGGTTGGTAGGATGGTTATTGGCTGGTTAGTTGGCTGGTTGGTTGGATGGTTAGTTGGCTGGCTAGTTGGCTGGTTAGTTGGCTTGTTGGTAGGATGGTTAGTTGGTTGGTTAGTTGGCTGGTTAGTTGGATGATTAGTTGGCTGTTAGTTCGATGGTTAGTTGGCTGGTTAGTTGAATGGTTAGTTGGCTGGTTAGTTGGCTGGTTAGTTAGCTGGTTAGTTGGATGGGGAGTTGGCTGGTTAGTTGCCTGGTTAGTTAGCTGGTTAGTTGGCTGGTTATATAGTTCGACGGTTGGTTGGCATGTTGGTATGATGGTTAGTTGGCGGGTTAGTTGGCTTGGTTAGTTGGCTGGATAGTTGGATGGTTAGTAGGATGGTTGGCTGGTTAGTTGGCTGGTTAGCTGGATGGTTAGTTGGCTGATTAGTTGGATTGTTAGTTGGCAGGTTAGTTGGATGGTTGGTTTGCTGGTTGGCTGGTAGACTTACTGGTTCATGGTTAATCAATCCCATAGATAATACCCATACTAATACACAAATAATCCCCTTCAATGTATGTGAAGCCTGATCCTTATTGACAAAATTTGAAATAAGCTACAATAATTCACTTCAACAACAATTCAACAACAATTCCTCTCCATAAATATAATTAAGTGTATTTTCTGTTTTCCTGCTGGCATTAGTTTATTAAGTTTTATATCTTAACAAACCAATATAAAACCCATACGTTCATAGCTGTGCTGTTGACTTAGTTTGTTTCGTGAAAAAAACATCATTCTTTCATTCTCATGCATAGACGTGGTCTTTCATGATCAAATTCTCAGCGTTGGTCATTTTTATATTTTCCTTGTCCGGATATGATCATATACGCGTCGCCATAGCATCATTAAACACGCACGCCCTCATGTACGGTGTTTCCTTTGAACCCAATAGCTTAATATTAACTAACCTAATCGAAATGTGGAGTAACTGTTCAAAGGTTGTTAAAGATATGATACATGATTGGTAAAGGTCACAGAACTGTACAGCACTCACACTTTGACTGATCCAAGTATTTACATGAGATGATAAACCTGTGAACATTTGAGCTCAATTGGACATCTGAGTCGTGAGAAAATAGCAAAAACCCGACTCAATTTTTCTTATCAAACATTCAGAATGGTTTTTCATTTTTTTTCTACCCCGAGATCAAAACTGTTTTGGGTTTTGTTTAAGTAATTTTTGGAGGAATGCAATATTTCAGGCGGAAATATTTTAATGGTATGTTTCTACCAGCACCATCTTCATACCCTGATAGTTATAGGTAAATCTATGGACATTTCTGTTTGGGTATGTTTACCAATCCTGCACTGTACCATAAAACATTCTAGTTGTGGTTGTGTTTTCAAGCTTGACATAAATGGGTCCCCGAAGTTTTCGCCATCTTGGATTGGCAAAAACTCATGCTGTTTAATAACAAAGAAAATATATTTGCAACACGGGGCCGTTTCCAAAAGCGTCGCGATCCTCGCAACGGGCCCACACGCTCAAAACCCCCACGACATTTTACAATCGACATGCTCGAGGCCTTCGTACCGCGGAACTCCCAAAGTATTCTCAACATTCAGTAAACCTTATTTTAACTGCTAGGTGCTATTGAATATCGAATTAATAATTTCCTATAGTGCAATGAGAGTTATTTACTTTTCCCTGTGTGAGTGTTTACACACTCAAGTTGAAAATAAATAATTGGGCTTAAGCTTCATTTTAAAAATTAGACAGACTTTGTACCCAGTATTCTTTACTGTATACATTTCTAAGGCATATGTTAATCTCGTATCCACCGCGGTTTTTTTTTTTAATTAACCCAGATTCAAATATTGTTCGTTGTTAAGATAAATACTATGCTTGAAGTTAGGATGGCCTACGATAAAGATCCTTGCTAGGATCGAAACGCGTCAGGCCCTCCTAACTCCCAGCACTTCATATATTCAGTGGCGTCGCCAAGGGGGGGCCAGGGGGGGCACGTGCCCCCCCTGGAAAACCTCGTGCCCCCCCGCGTGCCCCCCCATTTGAGATTTGGGTTGGTGAAAAAAAATATAATATTTATTATTGTAGTGCCCCCCCCCCCAACAATTGCTAGTGCCCCCCCCAAACTCAAAAGTCTGGTGACGCCACTGCATATATTTCAGGTCATTTTGGCTGATGAGCAGTTTGCAGCAGTTTATTACTTGTATGATAATTATAATAAACCAATTTTATAGCGCATAATTATGACAAATCGAAGATACCTATATATTCATATTTTAATTACCCCTGGTCATTGGGCTACATTAACATTCCATGAAACCATCTCAACTCCCTGGGGAGTATACAGCCCTGGCTACCACAAGGTGCACAGACGTTGATCAAACCACAAAGCCATCTCTACCCATTTCTACCCATTTCTACCCATTTACTCCTGAGTGAAGAGACACAATATGTGACAAAGGACTCTAGCGCCACTAGCCCATGGCTGGATTCGAACCCACAACCTGTAGATTGACCACAAGATCTTGAATGCAATACACTGCACCACTTGGCCACAATACTCCACAATACTCCACAATGTACATTAGTGGATTCACTTTTTAACGTTCACAGATTTTCAAATTATTAAATGGCTCGCTATTGCATTGTTTGTGTCTTAATAGCATTGCATTGTCTAAAATAATTTCAAGTCTGTCTTTCATTTTTAATAAAGGAAACATTATATTGTTCCCATTATGATTAGACATTGCTTTTCAGTCGTTCCAAACCTTTGCGCTTGCCGAGCCTATCCTAATATGATCAACAGAGGGCGGTATCGCAACAGACCGTTGCTGATTTCAGGCGGGCTGAACATAATGCAAAATTTTGTTCCGCCAAAATCTTTCATGCAGTAGAAATGTTTTTGTTTGTTTATTAAGTATATCTCCTTACCAATATTAATCAGTTAATCAAAAGAACAAAATAAAAACAGTAAATCTGTGCAAAATTAACAAGACAATACTAAAACATGTGCTGCTGTTGCTGCTGCTGTTGTTGTTGTTGTTGTTGTTGTTGTTGTTGTTGTTGTTGTTATCTTTTTGCTTACTTGGTGAACATAGGAAGATTACGCTGTAGCGGTCCTAACAGAATGTTTTATGGGCTCCACATAGATTAAGCATGGTGGTTGGTGTTTTAAGTCATATTAATTGAGGACTAAAATATCATGTCTGTATTAAATGCAAAATATGAGCTTGATTTTGGCGGGCTTCACATTTACTTGTCAAGGCGTAATAATTCTTATCTCTAGTTTCGTTCTTGTTCTTCCTTTACAGTGGTTATTACTGCGCATGAGCAGACCATCAAAGGGACAATTTGAGATTTCAACACCCGACACGAATGAAGAATACATTGCCTTGGAAACACAAGATGTTACAGTCAAAACGCCATTGGCCATGTTGCACGGTAAGTCCCATGATTTTTCATACATCGCATTGTACGGTTTTAAAAAGTCTGTTGGGAGAACGATGCTTGTAAGAGGAAACCTGCTTCCGGACCCAAGCGTGCGAGACTTACAGAGACTGCCTTTGAGAGGACAGTCACCCGATGCCCCGGCCGCTACCGGCGTGTGATGGCCAGGCGTCCCGCTGCTCTTCACTGACGTGCTTGTGACTGTGTATTGGCTAAGAGGACGAATTATTTTAATATGGTCATTCACCTCTGCAACATTTAAGATGTCGTTGCAACGTTGTAACTTAAAGCACAATTTACAGGTTATCAGTTCCAGGCAATCTCCAAGAAAAGATAACATTCATCTTTCAATTTCCATGACGTTTGCATTGGCTGGCAAGGTTTACCTATTGCTCACGGTGTAGTTGGTTCGGTGTAGTTGGTTGCCTCCAAGTTGCTCCTAAATGGGAGACTTTGAAGGACCGGTCTTCAAGTCAACAGCGCACGCGCACGCAATCGTGAGCATGCGCGCGTTGTTTTGCGCGTGCGTGCGCTGTTTACTTGAAGACTGGTTCTCCAAGTCTCGCATTGCCTCGTGTGGTACGGGCTTTATCGAAGAAGGCCTTGTACATCATAAAGCATTACTCGCGGGCACAGCGTTCCTTGGTATGTCTCCGTCTAGTCATTTTGTTCCAGCAGTATTAAGTTAATTACTCATTAATGGTTGAATGTTATGTCCATACGTAGTATGCACCCGGTCATAGCCCTAGCAACATTTGTTTCCCAGAGTGCTTTGCGCACCAGCCTGATAAGATCCATATGGTCCTAAATGGAAACTAAAGTGACAAGCCCGATTTGGCCAGTGTTCAAAGGCAAAACGTATGATTATCCTGCTTTTTTTAGGAGGATAACAGTAGCTATAATATTTTTTGTTCAAGAATCAAATCACAACACTGATCTGAGGAAAACTCATTAAAAATTGGCGCTAGCATTTTGTGAAAAAGAGTTTATAAGAAGCTGTTAAAAGCAAGTGTATTTCCTCTCGTCTGCATCAAGAGCGCAGGGTGTTGAATAGTTAATGAAGATCCACTCTCGTTTTTGTCCGGAAGCCGGGATTTTTTTCACCGTGAATATTTCATGACCCTACGGGGGCCTTTCGCCGCACCTGACGGTACGAAGTGGGTGGGCTTGAGTCGCCACCATCCAAGCCGTGGAACCCCGCTGGAAAGAGCACGCGTCACAAGCATGCGGTTTTTTTTTACGAAGTACCGTATGGCACCTGCTGAAATTGTCGGCTCGCGAACAGCAAACACTGATTCCATGGATGAATAATTAATTTAGAGATAAAGGAGCAAATCTTTTCAAAATTGAGAATCAGGAGAAATGTTGAAAGTCAACAACTGCTATACTGTTGGTAAATTGCTTGAATCTGTATATTTTCGTTGGTTACCATAGCATTTTGATGAATACCATCACTTCCTATAAGGCCAAAAAAATTGTTGTGTTGCCCTTAGCGACCGACCGTAAAATGCCAAAACTTTTCTCCGAGTCCTTAAGTATGAAAACTCACCATTTTTGACAGAAAATGTAAGATCTAGCAGTAAAAAAGCGTGTCTCCTCAAAACGACCCAAGACCTTTGATTTATAAGCCTTGGTGAGTGGTGACCATACATCCTGTATTATTTTATTCTTTAATGTTTGAAACTCGGCCAAAAAAAAAAAGAAAAAAAAAATCTACTGACCGACCTACCAAAATTTTAAATGTTTCCACTTGAGGGAAACACAACGATTTTTTTTTTGGGGGGGGGGGGGGGGGGGGGGGCCTTATTGCAACTGCGTGTTCCTTTTTTGTCTTGGGCCGCGACTTCCGTACTGATCATGAACAAATAGCGCCCTCTCGCGCCTCGATTTGATTAAATTTTATCCGACCGATCGGGCCGCTCTGTTTTCGAACCAAGCTTCGTTTCTCTTTCTTATACTTAGTCACTTTTAAGCTGATAGGTAAACCACATAAAGACACAGTGCCTTTATGAGGAAATTATGCTTGAGGCTAGGCTTGGGACTTATTTCGCTACCGCATATTTGAGGCCCACAAAACGCAACGAAGGGATTGGGCCACATGACGAAGCCGAAGAAAGGCTTCAGCTTCCCCATGTATCTCAAGCCCTTTCATTTCATTCAGGACATAAAATGGCGGCAACCAAAATCAAGCAGAAAGCCTATAACCCCAAGCCTCATTTTGTATAAAGGCCTAAAGATTCCAAACCCATCACCACAATTTAAAATCTAATAAAACAGCATCAAAACGAGATTACCTGGCCCCTAGCGAACATTACCGCAAATAATAACCCTGCTCTTGTCAGAAGGAATACGATGAAACATGTTAATCCTAGTCCTGGGCCCAATTTCTCCGAGTTCATTACCGTAAGCAAGCAATTTTTCGCTTACGAGAGCAGAATTTTTGCTTACTTTTAGCGTATTTCACGGGAGAGTTTTCTTTCTCGCTACGCTAGGCAAGGACTTTCGGCAGAATGCATTTAACACTGCGTTAGTAGAAAAAAAATCAAAGTTTTAGCCTAGAATTTCTTTGCTAACCGATTAAGCGCCGAAAGACTTGCTCTCGAATTCCATGAAATAGATTTCAAGAGTAGCAGTGCGCGTAAGCACAAATATCAAAAATAGGCCCAATTTTTCCGAATCCATTACCGTAAGCAAGCAATTTTTCGGTTACGATATTAGACTTTTTCCTTACGATTAGCGTATTTCACGGAAGTGTTTTCTTTCTCGCTACGCTAGGCAAGGACTTTCGGCAGAATGCCTTTGACATTGCGTTAGCAGAAAAAAAATCGCAGTTTTAGCCTAGAAAATCGTGCTTATTTTTTTTCATGAAATACATTTTACGGCCTAGCAGTGCCCGTATATAAGCACACAACAGACCATAACGGATTCCATGAAATTGGCCCCATGGCCTGCAGCTGCTAAGCACAAACATTAGCATTAAAATATCTTGCTCAATAAAACAAACTACCATTAAAAACTCCATTTTATATTCATGGTCAGTGAACAACAGCCAAAGAACAATCACAAGTAATACTCAACACATGAACATTTGGTTGTTAACCCTGTTTTTTTTATTAAGACAGAAATTTCATGGTTAGCAATTTTTTTGTGCTAAGCAGGGCCATGAAATTAGGTCCTGGTGACTCTTGTATTGTCCCGTGGAGGTATATTCTGCCTGACTTGCAGCTGCCTTGGGACCCGTGAAATGCTCATTATCCACGGCGAGGTACGGTCACCTGCACGCTGTTCTATCCTCGTAAAGAATCCTTCGAGACTCGTTTACCGTATACAGCCCCAGTTTCCTGTATTTTCCATATTCATGACCCTACACAAAATGCTAAGACTCCCTTTAATTTAAGGCTAGATTGTCCTTTTGTTCTATAAAGGGGAGCAATACTATACCAATTAGTACAAAGGAAGAATTACAATTAATCAATGATTGATAATAATCAGTTTTTTGTTGTAATCTTTTTTGTGATTCGTATGATAATATTTTTTTTCTTCGGTTGTTTACCTGTTGCTGTGCCTGTCCCCTGTCTCTCAGTGTTTGTTGTTTATAATGGGTCCCCATTTAGTCCCCCTGCTTCGGGTTCCCTCTTGTAGTGCATGTCGTTTTTAATGTTCTCTGATCTGTGCAATAAATTGGTAATAAAATAATAAATAAATAAATAAATTCAAATGTTGCTTCTTCAAATTGTTTATAAAACATTTTTAGTTGATACCCTCAGAGCAGCACTGGTTGGTATGGACGGCCAGATGTTGCGTAAAATATCAATCATAACAGCTGCCGATGTTGAGGCCAGATTTAAATTTTGCCATCCATACATTTTGTCCCAAAATGTATGCCGTTTTTGCGCTTGTTTTATTTTCAATAAAATGTACTTCTATTCTTGAATATTCTTAAAACGTTTCGTACAAACTGTGATCATTTCCCCCTTTGTATGATTGTCCCCTCACAGTTCCATCCCTCTTGGTTATAAAAACTCGGAATGTGGCGTTGAAAACAAAAGTTCTATAACTTAGGGCGTTTGTTGAAACGGAGGCTCAGGCTCAGGCTCCGGCTCCGGCTCCGGCTCTGACATCCATGCTGAAAATATAGGACGGTTGTTTTTCATTGAAGCTGAAGCTCTGTTTTCCTTTTCAAACCAGAGAATCTACTTCAGAACCGCAGACAAAAGCCTCTATTTTGATACGAGTTATTTCGGAATGGATTCACGAAATGAAGGCAGAGCCTGAGACGGAGCCTGAGCCTCCGTTCCGTAACGCCTCGAGAAAGCTTTAATTTAAATTGACTTAAATGAACGACTGGTGGCGCTGCAGCACCTCCACGCGACAACCACAATTTTTTCTCTCTACCGTACAAAGTGTGTAAACATCTACGGCGCGGCACAGCGCGAAACACGCGGAGTCCGCGTTGCCTTGGGCTGCCACTAAAAACCACACGCTTCATTACGCTCCGCGGACCAAATCGATCAGGATCGTCATCGTAACTGACGTGAAATTAAATAAAGGGGGCTCTCCCGTCCAGTACAGTGGCGCGCTATTCGACTATACTACAACGTGTGTGTTATGTGTACAGTACGGATATACATGTTAGACGTGCGAGATAGATATATGCACGGACATACAGCGTTCGTATACACAAGCTCGTCAATTTCAGTTGTCAGTTTGGTGGGAGGCGACATCGCATCGTTAGGACGGCCCTTTGACAGCTGCTGGCCTGCCCGTTATTACTGACTACAGCTCGTGACGTCCTACACAACGTCCCTTGGATTTTTCTTGTCTGACCTGATTGGTTGAAGAGTTGTGGGCAGGTGTACGCATGCGCGAGAGGCTCAAGCCCGCCCTCTGAGATTACTTGTTAAGCCTCTCTCCGTGGAGCCGATGACAAATGAGAGTAAATCGTCTCTGAGTGGACTGTATTCTACGAACCTATCCATCGCCACCCTTCACTGTGTGTATTTTCTTTGGAGATTTCCGTCGCGTCTGTGGACGTGCATAACTTCCTCGCAGGCTTCACTTTCCAAAATCAGGACCTGACTATTCAGCAATGCCTCTGTTTGCTGGAAGAATATCCACAGACACCGATCTGAGACGTTGGGATACTATACTTTGAGATTTTCTTAACTGTCACCAGTCTTGCTAAGCAGTTGATGCAGCATCACAACATACCTTTGCAGGATTTAAGCGTTATGAACACAAGTGCATCTTAATTGGCACTAAGGAAGTATTACTGGGCCGTCCATCTGTGCTGTGTGGAAGGACCGGATTCCCCACTTAGTTTTTTTTTAATCGACTCGAGCTAGGATTTGTTCTAGTTCGCATCACAGCTTCAGCAAGGAGTCCTGGGAACCTACCAGCCCTGTCCAGGAATTAATTGCAAACTACCGGTATTGGGAGCTCTACTTAATTACCGACACAGGAAATCAATACGGTAAATAAAATATGACATGCGGACCGCTGTCTACAAATTAAACGTGACGTGTATATTGTAGAGAAGACGACTGCTTATTATTTGGTTAGAAAGCAGCTTGTTCGACGATCATTTGCACAAGTGGTACTTTTCCAGAAAGGAGTTGATGGTGTAGACTTTGATGTTTGAGTTGTTATCATTGCGTACCGCACTGGCACACAAGACCGTAGAGTTTATCTACATTAGAATCGCAGGCAGTTTGTTAACCCAAAGTTCATTCTCATTTGTGTGTACACTGTGAATGGTGTTGTTCTGTTAAGCATTTGTTTGATAGTGAATGTCGTGGTATACGTTATGAGTCTCTAAATTTCCGCGACATACCCAATCGCGAGTGTCAGGGTTATACCGTGTCCTGCGTCGCGAACACGGCGTGGCTTCACACAGTCCGTGCCGTTGACAGAGAAGTTCCTGCGTCGGTATGCCTTATGAATACAAACACGGCCAAGCGGAGTTCATCTAAGGTCAGCGGTTCGCGTAGTGGAATGATATATCTCGGCAGCAGCCTCAAATAATAATTTGCCATAGAGATTCTGTGAGAGTTTTACGTTTATTTTAAATCCATTGCTTTGAATGTACACGCAATCCAGCACTAATTTGACAAGAATGAAATGTGTGCAGAGAAAAGCTGCTATGCTTGTGTGTTTTCTGTCGGCTTTTGAAACAAGCGTTTAGAGTTTGAAGTTGAGCTAAGCAAACTTGGATAAAACGTCTGATTCTCGTGTTTGGAATATCGCAGCTGGTGTATTCGCTTATAGGAACAATCAAGTGACGGAGAATTCTGCTTATGTTCTGGCACGAATAGGTAATCAAAGTACGATCAGTGTTTTGCTCCGAGCCAGCGAGTGACGCCCACGGTTTCAAGGGGAATTACGGATCGTACTCACGGGGGCGAGCCCGGCTTGTCAACCGTACCGACGATCGAAGCCGGTGTACTAGTCGTAAACCCCCAGGGACCGAGCTCAACGGATCCTCCAAAGACCCTTCTGGAACTCACGGTCGCAAGTCATCCACTGCATCCCTTACAGGTCTAGTCAACGAATCATCATTAATATCTACTGAGTTTCATCTCTAAACACCAAGTACCGTACCTTTTCTAGTCACGCAGAACATACATTTGACGCGGATTTCTGAAGTTGATCAATCCTAAATTGAAGGCCGAAGTCTGTGGAAGTTAACCAATTGTGGAATCAACTTATCTGCGTCCTTTTCTCTTCCTCTCTCCTGAAAGGATGGGTCTTCTACGTGAAAGTTCTGGGGTCCTGGCCCTCATCATCGGCATGGTTGTGCTCGGTACTCCAGCACCGGGCACCTTGGCGGACTCCCCCGAGACCAGCCCGGTCGACGCGCTGCAGGAATCCCCGGTGGAGTACATACACGTGACGGGCCTGTTCCCCTTGTCCGAGGACGTGCCTGAAGGTGGGATAGGCCGAGGGGTTCTCCCGGCCGTCAAGCTTGCTCTGGACCACGTCCGGGACAGCGACACGATCTTGAAGGGGTATGAACTGAGGACCATTGACATCGACACTCAGGTAAGCACCGTCTTTTCATTATGGCTATAGGAAACTTAATTAATCTATCGAAGTCCAGGGGCCAATTTCATAGAGCTGCTTAGCACACACACAAAATCGCTAAGCATGACATTTTTGCCTTAATCAAAACAGGATTAACAACCAAATGTCAGTGTGTTGAGTATCACTTCGTTTTCTGTTCTTCGCTGACCATGAATATCAAATCGAATTTTCAATGCTGGTTTGTTTTATTATGCAAGCCATTTTTGTGCTAAGCAATTTTGTGTGCTAAGCATCTCTATGAAATTGGCCCCAGCACTGTGCGGGTTTGGCTAGGAACCTTCCTGAATCTGGCAAAGTCCAACACTGTGCAGTATCCCTTTGGCACATTCTGTAAGCCTAACCCCCTGGGCATTTTGGCTAGGAACCTTCCTGAATCTGCCCAAGTCAAAACACTGTGCATTATCCCTATCGGGCACATTTTGTAACCCTAACCATCTAGGCATTTTGGCTAGGACCTTTCCTGAATCTGCCAAAGTCCAACATTGTGTAGTATCCGTAAGCCACATTCTGTAACCCTAACCCCATGGGCATTTTGGTAATAGGAACCTACCTGAATCTGCCAAAGTCCAGCATTGTGCAGTATCCCTATTGCACATTCTGTAACCCTAACCCCCTGGGCATTTTGGCGAGGAACCTTCCTGAATCTGAAAAGGTCCAGCACTGTGCAGTATACCTATGGCACATTCTGTAACCCTAACTCCCTGGGCATTTTGGCTAGGAACCATCCTGAATCTGACGAAATCCAACAAGCCCATCACTATGTTACAATATTGTAACCTTAACCCTTAACCTTCTTGAATCTGCAGTTTCCATATGACACATTAGGCCTACTCCCTGGACATTTTGACTAGGAGCCATCCTGAATCTGCAATAGTGTGCAATATCTCCATTGCCATCTTAAAAATTCATGTGACATTTTATTTTATTCATGGAGAATCTAGTGCCCCTCAGAATGTGCCATTCACACACTAGTCCCGCACCCACAAGAGATATAATACCCCCCTTCATACATAACCAATAGCGTAAAATTAAAGTCACTTTCCATGTGCTCCAGTCTTTAACTTTGTGAAAATTACATACGTCAGGGTAGTCATTACAGTTTATATGTTGATGATGAATTAAAGACTATGTGAGGTTATAGTCGACCTATGTGCCTATAGTGGACTGTTAATGTTTTAAGGTTGATGAACTACGTGTATTTTACTATTGGACTTGACAAGCCGCTGATATTATTTATGTGTAGACTATTCCATTGTTGGAACGCTGCCAAGAGTTCTATTTTATGGTTGGATCGCATCCAACATTCTATTTCACCGTTTCAGTACTTTGCCAATAGTTTTATTTCAGTTAGTTAGAAGTGCCATTGCACCCTTGGACGACTGCCAGTAGTTTTATTTTATAGATTGTTAACAGTGCCATTGCACCGTTGGACAACTGCCAATACATTTATTTCAGTTTTTGAACAGAACCATAACATACCGTTGGAAACAATACTTTTATTTCTCAGTTAGTTAACAGTGTCATACACCGTTGGATAATTGGCAATAGTTTTATCAAGTTCACAGTTAGTCAACAGTGCCATTGCACCTTTGGAACGGTGCCAAAAAGTGCGACAGTAGGCCGACGTACGACGCGTAGTCCTATAGCTACCTATGGACGTCCGAATCAGCTTTCTTTATCGTCCATCGTCGCGCCGTTTTGATAAACAGTCCATCCGTCGCCGAGGCTTAAGTGTAGCGGACGTGTTTCGACCTTCGAATCGTATCCGTTTCGGAAATTGCTTTCAATACACTGTGCCTCGATCTCTTGCGTGCTTACCAAGATAAACAACGAGTGCATATTCTCCCTACACATTAAGGAGGCTCCATCACTCTATCAACCCCGGCGATAAATGCATAGTTCGGGTCTTGATAATTGCACTCACGACTAGTCAATATTATTTCCCGCCTAAATTTGGCCAAAAATAAAGAGAACGCACTTTTTTAAAGGAGTCAAACACAATCGACGATGCATGCAGTGTAGTGTCGCACCGGACGGATATATCCGTTTGTATAATCTCGTTTCCTCTATCAGTTGAAAAGCAAATTCTCCTTTTGTGCACTGAATAAAGAAGCAAAATTGAATCATAATGTGCATATTTATTTTTGGCGGGAAAGTGAGAATTCTGCATCTCATGTGCTTTATTGTTTATATTCTCCCTACTTTAGTAAGCCATCACACAGCATAGATTTGGCATGTACCTTCCTGTCTTTTAACTTGTGCTCTGGCATTTTAGCAAGAAAAAGTGCAGTGCATTAGTATGTCAAAGTCACTTAGCGTGGTAGTAATGAAGTCTAGATCCCAGGCTTCATTGGCTTTAGGGCAGGTGATAATAAGAATATATCAAAATAGCGCCTGTCCAAAGTGTTCAATATTTTCGCTCTTTTTTTTCTGATCATCCGTTGTCAGGGCTGGTTATAAATAATGAAATGAAATAGTAAATGAAAGATGAAATGCTATGCTATTGGGCAGCTCTTTCCAAAAATGAAATTGTCACTTCTCACACTTCGCTTTGTACACAATTGTCCACTTTGTTTAGTCGAGTTTTTGGCATTACCTAAGCTGGACGACAAAGGGCCTTTTTATTAAACATAGGACGTTTACGTAACAGAGGCTCATGCTCCGTTTTAGGCTCCGGCTCCATTTCGTGAATCCATTCTAAAATAACGGGTTTCAACATAGAGGCTTTTGGCTGCAGTTCTGAAGTAGGTTCTCTAGTTTGAGAAGGAAAAACATTCAGCTTCAATGAAAATCCACAATTTATATTTGCAGCATATGGATGTGAGAGCTTGAGCCTGAGCCTGAGCCTGAGCCCGAGCCTCCGTTTTGCAAATACCCTTAAACCCCGACCCAGTTTTGCTCCATCATCTTAAAGCTGAAAGCTAAGGTTGTGTTATAGGTTCAAGCTCCATATTTTTGGCTCGGAACAGAGCAGCCACAAGATGCGACTTTAAAATCATCCCTAGACGAGCTTTGGACGAGGACCTTGAATAAATTCCCCACGCAAACGCACACACCCACGTTGAAGCACGTAAGATAAGATCATGATTTGTCTTAATCGTACTTGCATTTAGCACGTAGACCCTCATTATGTACATCCAGAAATTCTTTTCTATAGTGTTAACTTTATAAAACAACGATTTCGATCAATTGGAGAATTACCTTATCTCTGTATCTCTTTTTTTCCCTCGAGTGTTTGAGGTATTTTCGGGCATTTTTATTATTCATAAGGTTTGAATTTTGCCGTAGGCTTTATAGTTAAAGGTGCAGTACAGGATTGGTAACATACCCAAACAGAAATGTTCACAGATTTACGTATAACTTTCAGAGTATGAAGATGGTGGTGGTAGAAACATACCTTTAAAGATACAGTACAGGATTGTTAACATACCTAAACAGAAATGTTCACAGATTTAAGTATAACTTTCTGGGTATGAAGATGATTCTGGTAGAAACATACCGTTAAAATATGTCCGCCTGAAATGGTGTATTTATCCAGAAATGGGTCAAACAAAGATTCAAAAACAGTTTTGATCTCGGGGTAAGATCAAAACCATTCTTTAAGTTTTATAAGAAGAATTGAATCGGGTTTCTCGTGACTCAGATGTCCGATTGAGCACACATTTTCACAGGATTATTATTTAACATACATGCTGGATCAGACAAAGTGTGAGCGTTGTTCTATGACCATTACCAATCGTGTATTATACCTTTAACACGCAGTGTCATGCTATGGTTTGATCTCAATTAGGGACTTTTGTTTTATTTTGAAGGGAAATCCTCCCATTCAATTAGGCCTAAGGTTTGATAAGGCAATAACTAATCAGTATAAATACTCTGAAACATTAGCAGTAAGGCCATGCTGCTTAAGTAAATATGGGTCAGCGGTTTTAATGCAGTAGAGATTGTTGTGATAGGGCTAGGGTAACTGTAGGCTAGCTTACGCGTGGTTTACTAATTAGCGAGCAATTCGTGCATAATTACTGTACCACGCTTCTTTTGAGTGGCCAGGCGCGTGGCGACGTGTAGTTGGTGTTGAAGTTCGGCCCGCGGTCGCGATACTGACACCGTCTATACGGTGGGTGGGAGGCGGTGTTCTGGAGCGCATGCAAATTGCCACTTAGGTGTACACGCGTGAGCAGTGCATGCACCTGCTCGACGCCCCTGTCTCCATGTACGGGGCGGGGAACAGGCCTAACTCAAGTCCTACGATTCTTAAGTCTCGGTGCACACCATCATGGCAACGGTGTGATTTTCTTTAGGCTTCAATGATTGATCCATATTCCTCCTCCCCTAACGAGTACAAAACAACATCAGTGGCCATTTTCATAGAGCTTCTTAAGCATTTCTTTACATCATCCACACCAATGAACGTGAAATTGAAATATATTCATATTGAGAGCATTCTCTGTCTACCATTAAAATATGGACGGTAAAAGTATGTCTTGAAAAGGTAGCTGTTACCTTAAATGTATAATTCATGATTGGTAAAGGTCATAGAACAGCACTCACACTTTGTCTGATCCAGCATGTACATGAAATGATAAGCCTGTGAAAAAAAATTGAGCTCAATCGGACATCTGAGTCACGAGAAAATAAGGAATTTTTCTAATAAAGCATAAAGTATGGTTTTGATCCTACCCGCCCGAGATCAAAACTGTTTTTGGTCTTTGTTTGACTAATATCTCTGGATAAATACACCATCTCAGGCGGAAATAGTTTAAAGGTATGTTACTATACCAGCACCATCTTCACATCCTGAAAGTTATACGTAAATATGTGAACATTTCTGTTTGGGTATGTTACCAATCCTGTACTGTATATTTAAAAGGCAGCTGATAACTTGAAGAGACATCAAAATGTCTCCCTAATTCCCAATGTCTCCAAAAGCTCACTTTCAGACAGTGTCTCCCTAATACCCAAACTGTCGTTGTATACATAATAGTTTAATGTCTGAACAGCATAACCAAATCATAGGGCATGGGAATTATGCATACCTGTTCGTGCACGCACAAGACATTGGTAGTAGGTATATACACAGACTGTTTGGGCATTACAGTGATTTCTCGATCAGATGACCTGGGACTCGAGTCCTCGAGTTGAAACATAATCCCGAGGATTTATATTTGCCGCGTCGGCCACGCAGCCACGCAGCCTTTGTGGCGTACCGCTCGTCTACGGTTTTACATTTCAATCCCTTGTAAGATTCATTAGGCCATGGATGTATGGAAACGAACATGCTGTTTGGCATGTGTACCGGTTGATCTCGGACATAATACCGTGTAAATGCCGATGGGGGAGGCGCGGTTTAAGACTTAGACTCGGCCACGAGTGAAAACCTTTGCTTTGATGAATCGGTTGTACTAGCTGCAGCCACTGACTGATCAACATTTCAGTAGGTTGTGGAAGCAGGGGGGAATTTGTGTGGAGTGAATTAGATTTGAATAATGTATATTGAGGACAGGTTTGATTTTATTACGCGTACGACGAATGCAATATTTATGTTCCTACTAAACCATGTGCACTGTTGCTACGTCACGTGAATTTTCAAGTGTCTTGGCAGTAACCTTCGTGGCTGAAATGAACAGATATTATGCTATTCTAAGCGCAACGTTGTTCTATTTCATGCTATTGTAAGCCATGTCATGCTATTTCAATCACAATATTATTGGAAACTATTATGTGCTATCATAAAGGCACAATAGTATTCTAAGCGATCATGTGCTATTCTGTGCACAACGGTATTCTTAGCTATTCTGTACTATTCTAAGCACAATAATATTCTAAGCTATTATGTGCTGCTCTAAACACAATCGTTTTCTGAGCTATCATTTGCTATTCTAAGCAAAATAGTATTAAGCTATTCCTTGATAAGCACAATGGTATTCTAAGCTTGTTCTGCGCTACTCGAATCCACCGCGAACAATGTAGGAGACAGCGTTGGCCTATTCCTAGCTCTATGGTAGTACATGTAGTTTTGGAAATAGTGTGATATCATAAACATGAGATATTCCACTGTATGATTTGAATGTGCGATATCATCGAAGTCCGTAATCAGGCATTCGGTATAACACTAATGGGAAATATTTCCTTTTTGAACAATCGATCGGGTATTTCACAGAAATATGCACTGCTGGTAGAATCAAAATACCCTTTATTTGGAAATAACATAATACAATTCAGTGAAGTACTTCAAGTAGGTCTGTAATGCCATTAAAAAATAGTCTCTATAATAAGACATTTTTCTCTTTAAATTTTATTTGCAATACACAAAGTGAATCTCGGTTTTGATAATAAACCCTATCCTAAACGTCTGGCTTTCCTATTTGGTTTAACCATCCAAATTTAATGTACAATTTGTGCATCTACATGATAGTTCTGTAAACCTGAGATCAAATTCAAAGGTGTTAAATATTCTAAAGTCGATGAACAGTTTCAATAAAAATGTAGCCGAGCTAGCTTCAAACACCTGGCGTCTTTCCACTCATTTGCTGTTTATGAAGCTTGCCGCACAAAACACACTTCTCGCCAGAACTAAACGCACTCATGTTTGAGAGAGAAAAAAATCACACACGACGGTAAAACCCATTTAAAGATCGATACGAAAAATGGACTTTTGGAATGTATCGATTGGAAATGGTGTTATGATCGTTACATAATTCACTTTTACCACTTTATCCGTACGAGGGAAATCTCGTTAGGTCCCATGCTCGAGAAACGGATCAATGTCCTGTTATTAAATTGAAACAGTAATGTGGTTATAAGTGGGAGGACATGGATTTTTTGGTCCCACGATTCAGGATAGGGCGACTGTGTTGTGTTGGACATCCGGTTTTACTTGCAATAGCCTAAGGCAGTTTGAGCAGGGCTGGAATGCGCATTATTGTGCATAATGGTCTTTGTTGGTTTGTTTCCTTTTTATAATAAATTTAAGTACAATATTTGCATTACAATTAACAAACTACTGCAAACAGCTCATCACCAGCCAAAGGTATGACCTGAAATATATAAAATGGTTTGCCTTTCGATTTTAGCAGGATCTTTCTGAAAGGCTGCTCAGAGTTAGGAGGGCCTGACGTTTCAATCGTAGCAGGATCTTTCTCAAAGGCTGCTCAGAGTTAGGAAGGCCTGACGTTTCGATCGAAGGAGGATCTTTCTCAATGGCTGCTCAGAGTTAGGAGGGCCTAATGTTTGGATCCTAGCAGGATCTTTCTCAAAGGCTGCTCAGAGTTATAGGAGGACCTGATGTTTCGATCCGAGCAGGATCTTTTTTTTCAATGGCTGCTCAGAGTTAGGAGGGCCTGACGTTTCGATCGTAGCAGGATCTTTCTCAAAGGCTGCTCAGAGTTAGTAGGGCCTGATGTTTCGATCCTAGCAGGATCTTTCTCAAAGGTTGTTCAGAGTAAGAAGGGCTTGACGTTTCAATCCTAGCAGGATCTTTCTCAAAAGCTGCTCAGAGTTAGGAGGGACTGATGTTTGGATCCTAGCAGGATCTTTCTCTAAAGCTGCTCAGAGTTAGGAGGGCCTGACGTTTCGATCCTAGCAGGATCTTTCTGAAAGGCTGCTCAGAGTTAGGAGGGCCTGATGTTTCGATCCTAGCAGGATCTTTCTCAAAGGTTGCTCAGTTAGGAGGGCCTGACGTTTCGATCCTAGCAGGATCTTTCTCAAAGGCTGCTCACAGGAGTGACCAGGGAGGATTGAGGTAGAAGAATGAGTTTCAAAATCTGTGCAAATCCTGTTTCCACGATGTACAAGACGCACTGTTCACTTATTAAATTCCTATTAATTAAGAGTAGGGTAGCATCATTGTAATTAGTTACATAACATTATTACATAACTGATTACATCATAATGGGTTACATTAAATGTTTAATTGAACGGGCTTTCCTTTTGAGCACGCCTGGTTTGCATTGTGTTTCTTGTAACATTATGAGCTTCTTAAATTCAGTACACTATGTTTCATTTTGAGAATAATTATTACATTTTGGGCCACATTGTGTGTATCACCTTAAAGGTAGTATCACACTTTGGTAGCATACCGAAACAGAAATCTTCACAGATTTACCTATAACTTACAGGGTATAAAGAGGGTGATGGTAGAAACATACAATTAACATGTTTCTACCTGAAATGCTGTACGTATTGCTGTAACTCAATCATTCGTTGTTTGTTTAGGTCTTGCAGATCCTCTACGCTGTCTTTAATGTTTCATTTAAATGCGCACACTTTGGGTTAAGTATAATCTGCGAATGTTGCATTTTAAGTTTGATTTAAGCAAGGAATGTGTCACAGTTAGCCCCTGACACAACACGGCAAGCTTATTGCTTAAATTCCCAGGGGTACCTATAAAGATGCCAGTAACATTTGCATTTAGATTAGATCACTTACCCATATTTACACTGTGCACACCGGGCATTTGGCTCTATACACTGCCGCCGTAGACTGTGGTAGATCTCCCCACGACAAAAAATGCATTTGGGTCACTTTACCAAAATCTGGGGCAAGATTTCTGGCAAAGGGACGTATCCATGTTAGACACATCCATAAAATTGCACGTTATATCATCCGTTGCCATGACTCCCAATGGACATTGATGCATTTTTTATTTTTTCCCAGTTAAAGGTTGATTGATTCCGTTTTGTCTTATGCGATGCCCAACTGCGAATAATGCACTCGTATAATGGGACAGTCCCGATCCATGCCCGACTTGGGAGAGTGACCCATGTACATTATTGACATTGAGTGTACAATGTTAATGCAGTGTTGCTTAAAGTGGAATACAACTTGCACGGAATAGCAAAATGCAAACATGGAATGGCTTGAACGTCATCGTGACGTAAATGACACCAAATGAAATTAAGGGTCCAAAGTCGCACTTAGCAAATAAAGGTATAGCTTTATACAGGGAACCAAAACAGAAATCTTTAAAGATTACCTAGAACTTACAAAGATGGTGCTGGTAGAAACATAGCGTTGAAATCTTTCTGCCTGAAATGCTGCATTTCAAACCAATGACCAAAAACAAATTTGATCTTTGAAAGATAAAAAATAATGGTGAAATTATTTTTTTTGTTAATACCGTGGGCGTTTTTTCTTGGTTTTCCCAAAAAGTGGGCACCCTATGGGACTGGAAATTTCACAGATGACCGTTATACTGTTTTTTTCTTGATATTCTTGCCCAAGAATCTGCATTGTTTTATTTGACAAAAGCTAAAGTATGAAATTACCTTTAAGCCGTTCCTGGAATACTTTGAGAAGGGAAAAAATCACCTGCAAGTTTTTGCAAAAATTATCTAGAGGAATACTTAGACACAGAAACGAAAACGTTAGTATTTCTCCTTATTAAATTTTGTTTGACTCACTCACTTCATATCAACCAGGCAGATAGGGAATTCTGATGATTAACTGTTTTTGTCTGTTCCTACTGGGTTAAAAATCTTTCAGGGATCAATCGTTTTCTATAGCTGGTCAGCAATCTGTAAAACTTTGTCCCAATCAGCATCAGGAATGCTCCTTGTATTACTACTTTTTAGGAAACCACTTTAACTAGTTTTTTTCTCATAACCCTTCTCCTTGTCTTTTTATTTTTTATTTTTATTTTCTTTTTTTTTTGCTTGCTTTTTGTTTGTCTAAATATTTTGTACCACGCTTTGATGAAAAACAAAAAATGTATCATGTCACTTGGCCCTCAGTTCACGTTAGACCCAAGCCTAAGGCTTGTACAACGCCCTTTAAAGGACATATACAGCATTGTTAATAAACCATGGGTCGATTTCACGAAGTCCTACGATCCACCGTAACTCGAGTTACCAAGGATAACCCATTGTATCCTACGTAGGCCTGCAATGCATCATAAGTCTTACGATTAATTGTAAGTTACGATGAGTTTGGTGAAATCGAACCCAGATAACATAAATGTTCACAAATACGAATAATGTACAGGGTATAAAGATGGCAATGGTAGAAACATACTGTGAATTGTTGAAAATGAGAATGTTGTATTTGATCTTCGGATGATCAAAAATAAAACAGCTATTTCTCTCACAATTTGGCGTAACAATTGCAACGGGTTTTCGTCGTTTTCTGCTA
This sequence comes from Astropecten irregularis, assembly GCA_963971285.1. Classification (NCBI taxonomy): domain Eukaryota; kingdom Metazoa; phylum Echinodermata; class Asteroidea; order Paxillosida; family Astropectinidae; genus Astropecten; species Astropecten irregularis. Next base: position 7,084,159 of record OZ020265.1, on the reverse strand, counting down.
TTTCTTGTGATTAAGCTAAAGGTTTCATACATTTGTTTTTATTTCATGATAAATCAAATTATGAACAGACTGCACCTGCTCTGTCAACTTTACCAAAGTATGATACTACCTTTAAGGTTTCTACGACATCCTTTAATGGAAACTAATATTCATATTATTTGAAGTAATTTTCTTGCAGACTCTTAGTCTCGAGCGCAGTCAACAGCCACAAACAGAAACAAACCTACGAGCAGATCAATGTCCTACAATGAATATGTTTAAAATAGTATACATCTCATGTTTAACATGCTATGTATAGTCTCTAACACATTGATATATTCGAGCAAGAATGCTGGTACTGCAATATGTTTATTTTGCTGTTCATGTGCAAAACATTACATGTAAGACACGGTAAGGCTTTTATTAACAAAACAGGTTAGTCAAATATGTTTCTTTTCAAAAATGTTGACAGAAAAAACAACACAGAACACGCATAGCCGACTGTTTATCCTTGTAGAGACATGGCTTTGTTCTCGTGTACTAAATGAACACTCTCCGAAGAGCAGAATTGAAATCGCTGCATTTGATTCAGAATCACTTTCCTGGGTTGACATTTCTAACGAACGTTCCTTTTGTAAAATACATCTCTTTGCGACGGATAAATATACCTTGGAAATTCCTCCTTTTTTAGTAAATTTGAAATTTCAGTTACGTGCAAACCTTGTAAAGACCTATACACATTTATAATGTCCCTTGAAGACACGTAATTGTGCTCGGTCTCCACAAAGCACTAGATATGCGTTCAAAGTATCGGATATTTACACTTACATGTGAAAAGGGAAGATAATGTGTAGTTTATATCAAATTGTCTCGTGTCAATGACTGTTTCAGCATCAAATTACCGTATAAGATCGGCAATTAGTCATGAAACACCCGTAGGGAAAGACGAGTTAATGCTTCATATCATTAAAGCCCCAAAACATCATACAATGTAGAAACTATACCAGGTGAGTCAAAAAGAACTTAACGCAAACATGTTAATACTTAACTCAATCTCAACATCTGAACGGGTTAAAGAGTTATTTTAGCTATGCACACAGCTAAATTGCTTACTTTACATTGGTTTGTCAAGTATTCCATGGACAGCTTGCAAAATAAGTACCGGTACCGTCATTAAAATAGACATAGGTCCTCTTAAGAATGATAAATTTGTTTCATTTTTTTTCTAATAGGCGGGAGAGAGTGCTTGTTAAATATTTAGTGAACGTTTGAGTGTCATTTGTTTCTTTTGAAAAACATCACCAATTCCGGTCAAGTGCATTTTGACTCACCGTGTCCTAATAATGCTTTCCCTGTTTTCCTGGTCACTCTATTTCCCTTCGTTCTGATCCTCTCATCAATGTTTGTGTATCTTTCCTTGCAAGTTCTTGTTTTTTTTTTTTCATTTGGCCTTTGAGAAAGATCCTGCTAGGATCGAAGCGACAGGCCCTTCCAAAGCACAGTGTACACTGTCAATATTTTTGGTAACAATCTCGGTAACATGTTGCCCAGGTACGTTGTTGCTGGAAATGTTGTCAGTGTACACAGAGCAATAACGAGTTGGGTAACATGTCACAGCAACATCTCGGTATTACATGTTGGCCAAATGTTGCTATAGTGTACACAGGGCCCAAAGCCGTGTGTTGCCCAATTGTGTTCCCCTGTTACCTGCAACATGTTCCCGAAAATGTTACCGAAATTATTGACAGTGTACATTCTGCTTAAATGTACTATCATACTTTGGCAGCGTACAGAAACAAAAATCTTCACAGATTTACCTATATAATTTACAGGGTATAAAGATGGTGATGGTAGAAACATACCGTTAAAATTGCTCTGCCTGAAATATTGTATGTAACCAGAAAAAAAATAAAACCAGTGACCAAAATCATTTTTGATCTTTTAAAGATCAAAAATAAAAGAGAAAAGACTTAAGAAATACTGTGGCCGTTTTTCACTGTTTCTCAAAAAGTGGCCAACGTATGGGACTGAAATTTTCACAGATGAACGTTACTGTATCTTCCTTGATACTTGTGCACATGGATCTGTATGTATTTGACAAAAACCAAAGTATGATACTATCTTTAACTCAAAGCAAAATTATAATAATGAATGCATGAGGCCATCAATGCATATACCTCGTTTGAAGGTTTGCATGCTCAGAGCATAGAGTAAGGAAGACCTTACTCTATGCTCAGAGGTAGTAAGTACTTCGGTTGGCTGTGACTCTAGCGAAATGAGTATTAACCACAGAAATTGCCCCAGGCATTATCTGTCAGTACTGTGTCCACTTCAAAGTGGTCATCACACGCTGTGCTTGTCCACTAGAATTACTGTTGACAGTATCCAGTCGTCCATGCACGATAAGGTATAATACATTAGCAGAACCACACACACACTGCACGGCGCGCGCGTAGTACGTGCGTCCATAAATAAATAAAATTAATGATAATTACCTCTAATTGGTACCTTAGGGAGACATTCCCATAGGGTCGTGCACAAACTGCATTTACCTATTTCTGAACATCCTCCAAACCAATGAACTTGAAATTGACATATGTTCATTTTGAGAGCATTCTCTGTCTTCTATTAAAATATGGACTTCAAAAATGTATTTAAAGGTGTAATACATGATTGGTTAGGGTCAGGGAACAACACTGTCTGATCAAACATACGCATGAAACAATAAACCTGTGAACATTTTGAGCCCAATCGGACGTCTGAGTCACGAGAAATTAGCGAAAACCTGACCCAATTTAACTTATGAAAAATGAAAAATGGTTTTGATCTTACACCGATATCAAAACTGTTTTCGGTCTTTGTTTTACCAATTTCTGGATAAATACACCATTTCAGTCGGATATATTTTAACGGTATGTTTCTACCAGCACCATCTTCATACCCTGAAAGTTATACGCAAATACATGTATGTGAACATTTCTGTTTTGTGTGTTACTAATCCTGTACGGAACCTTTAAAGAGACATCGAAATATCTCCCTAATGACCGATGTCTCCCAAATGTTCACTTTCAGACGCTGATCTGTCTCCCTAATACACAAATTGTAGTTGTAAATGAGCACTACTTCATTAGAATGGTACTTTGGGCTTGTTTGATCACAAAATTGTAGTATATTTAATGTCTAAATTAGTCATGGTTTGTGGGTACCAATCGGAGTGCAAATAATAGCCGTTTTATTTATGTACATACTGAAGGAATAAACTGGGGAATATTTAGGTTTAGTTGACTTTGTTTTTGTCAAACGAAGGCGCTGCAATCGACGCCATGTTTGTGTACAAGAGTGCACAAGTCCGACAAATTCCGATACTTTTACAATTGTAATAACCTTCATTTACATTGCTAAACAACGGCGCTCCAAAGGCGCCATTAGAAACTCTAAGCGCTTCTTTAATTAAGCCTTAAAAGTCGACTTGTCGAGATCAAGATGAGTCAGTGAAAACTAAGAAGTCGACTTATCCCGATAATTCAAATCGCTAAGACGACTCACTGAAACAAAAATGTCGACATGGTCTAACAGTTACCACGCCACTGAAAGACGGAATTCGACTTGTCCTGATATTTCATCTTGCAAAGACGACTTACTATACCTGAGATTAATTATCGGGATAAGTCGACATTTAGATTCACTTTCGTCGACTTGGACATATAAATTATCAGCATAAGTCGAATTCTCGTTGTCATTATAAAAGTCCCCTTGTTGAGATAATTATTGAGAAAAGACGACTTGTTCCACCAGAAAATGTCGTCTTAAAGGGTCTGTGCAATAAGAATATTATGGCTTGAACAAAGCAGCTGTTTTATATAGGGCTTGTGATTTTACCCACTTCCACAAATGTTTCAGGGTTTACAAGTTTTTAATTTGTATGCTAATTAGAATTTCCATATTCATGAGCAAAACTGTGATGTCATCTAGGTAACTGAGAGCAGTAACCCAATTGAACTGTGCGCAAAAAGTTGTGGTTGTTTTATAGGTTTTTCTGACGGACCCTTTTCTCCTCAAAAGGTTTTGTTTTGCCGAATATGTTCCTTTCACTCAACTGGTGGTGTAATTTGTTTTGCCAGACCATTTTTGTGGGTCAAGTTTGCCTTTTCAAGTTTTATATTTTTGCTGTTGGTTCCCTACATGAGTATGCATGAAATTCCCCCATTTTGTAAAGCCATTCAAAGGAAAATAAAATGCTGGTTTGCAACCCAAATAAGAATTGCCATTCATTATCTGTCAGTAAATTATCTGTATGAAGGCAATAACATGACTGAAAAAAAAAACACTGCATGAACCCTTTAAATCCACGTGGCTATCTAGATATGTGGACTGGCACTCGTGAAGCGCCGTAGTGATAATACATTCTATAGTATGTGAACAGATACACGTAGACTCGTTATTTGCATGATACAAGATACCGGGCGGAAATTAAAGTCTTCCCTCGCCGACTCCACTTACAAATAATGTTCTTAATTAACCATGACTGAACTTCTACAAAAAAAACAGAAGATCTTCTCATTTTAGTTCCACTCAATCTTGGACATTTCCTCCGCTGTTCCATCAATTTATCAAAAATGTAATCATTGTAAAAAATAACCGCTTTCTGGTAATAGATGGAGGGTATTTTTCTTTTCATTATTAGTAACCGCGAATTTTGGCAGTAGTGATAAAGGAATACCCTACGGCGTGGATTTGTCTTACCGCGGTAATTATTAGTGCCATCCATCTTTTCTGGGTTGGGGAGAATAAGTTAAGATGCCGCTTACTATCAGTGACATTTGTGTATACATTTGGTTGTACCATGAATGTCTCAGGTATACACTGTAGTACTGAATTCTGTCTCAAAGCTTGACTCCTTTAGTGCTTGGAGTTAGGAGGGTCTGACGTTTCGATCCTATAGCAGGATCTTTCTCAAAGGCTGCTCAGAATTATAGGGACTGACGTTTCGATCCTAGCATGATCTTTCTCAAGGGCTGCTCAGAGGCCTGTCGTTTTGATTCTGGCAGGATCTTTCTCAAAGGCTGGTCTGAGTTAATAGAGCCTGTCGTTGTGATCCTATTGGAGGATCTTTCTCTCAAAGGCTGCTCGGAGTTAGGAGGGCCTGACGTTTCGATCCAATAGCAGGATCTTCCTCAAAGGCTGCTCAGAGTTAGGAGGGCCTGACGTTTCGATCCTAGCAGGATCTTTCTCTAAGGCTGCTCGGAGTTAGGAGGGCCTGACGTTTCGATCCAATAGCAGGATCTTTCTCAAAGGCTGCTCGGAGTTAGGAGGGCCTGACGTTTCGATCCTAGCAGGATCTTTCTCAAAGGCTGCTCGGAGTTAGGAGGGCCTGACGTTTCGATCCTAGCAGGATCTTTCTCAAAGGCTGATCAGAGTTAGGAGGGCCTGACGTTTCGATCCAATAGCAGGATCTTCCACAAAGGCTGCTCAGAGTTAGGAGGGCCTGACGTTTCGATCCTAGCAGGATCTTTCTCAAAGGCTGCTCAGAGTTATAAGGCCTGTCGTTTCGATCATATTGCCTCATACACATGATGTTTGAGAAGAAAAATGATCAGTGGGGTTTCTGTTTTTCTTAGTGAGACATATATGAACTTAAGGCCAAAAGAATGAATTTTCATAATCTGCAACCCCAAGATTTATACGACTTTCCGTTCAGAAGATACAAGTGATTTAGTGTAAAAATGGGCTGTCTTTGTGGTCTTTTTCCCACGTTAAAGCTTCTGTGGAATTTCCGGTGGAGCAGATGCGTTTTCATTATAGGATCTTTCTCAAAGGCTGCTCAGAGTTAGGAGTGCCTGACGTTTCGATCCCAGCAGGATCTTTCTCAAAGGCTGCTCAGAGTTAGGAGTGCCTGACGTTTCGATGCTAGCAGGATCTTTTTCAAAGGCTAATGACAAGAGGACAAGAACATGCAAGTAAAGAATGATACACACATGAATGGATGAGAGGATCTGATAAAAGGGGCACAGGGTGACATGAGAAACTGGCCTGCATTGCACTGTTTCGTGCAATTCTCTTTGAATATAGTTTTCGTATACCTTTAAAGAAAGAAAACTACGTTTTACCAATACTGCTCCCACAGTCATTAAGAATGCACACTCCTTACGTTTTTAAGTTATGTGACATTTCATCCAAATCGCCTGTAAACAGGCTCGCCTGTCCAAGTCAATAATGTTTCCTTATTCCCTTGAAGATGGGGCTCCATGCCAGCGCGTGTCCCTACCGGGTGGCACATTACATTCGGAGCGGGACGGTGGAGGCACGCTGCGCCTTGTTTTCACCGCCCAAGACGGGTGTGGAAACTCCCACCCGCCGCTTCGTCTCCACACCCTGACACGTTCGCCAGCCCCGGCAATTGATTCCGTGTACGTGACAATTACCGTAATTGCTGTTCTACCTTCCACGAAGTAATTTCATCCCAACCTTCCCCTCCTTACTACTACAACAACAACAACTTCAACCCTCTGAGTAAGCAACCTTTTAAACGCTCGTTGGAGCTTGGCGTCCATTTGGGTCCCTGGCACACACAGGGGTTTGGGAAGGACATGATGAAAGTAGGTTACAGGATCTTTATTGGTAATGAGGTCGTGGCGAGCACCGAATTAATCAATTATTAAGATTGCACGCCAGTTCGAACCCATATATAACCTTCGAAATGCACGTTCACACTGCTTTGGCATGTACTAGGAAACCACTAAAACCATTCCGACGCCTTTATGTAACACCATCACAGCAATATTTATAATGTTTGGAGTTAGGAGGACCTGACGTTTCAATCCTAGCAGGATCATTCTCAAACGCTGTTCAGGGTTTGGATGGCTTGACGTTTCGATCCTAGAGTATAGGGTCGTTCTCAAAGGCTGCTCAGGGTTAGGAGGGCCTGTCGTTTCTATCCTAGCAGGGTCTTTCTAAAAGGCTGCGTAGAGTTATAGGTGGGCCTGACGTTTCAATCCTAGCAAGATCTTTCTTAAACGCTGTTTAGAGTTTGGATGGCTTGACGTTTCGATCCTATAGTAGGGTCGTTCCCAAAGGCTGCTTAGAGTTAAGAGGGCCTGACGTTTCTATCCTAGCAGGATCTTTCTCAAAGACTGTTCAGTGCTAGGATCGAAACGTCATGCTCTTCTAACTCCAAGCATGTTATATGTTTCAGGTCATTATTTCGGTTAATGAGCAGATCGCAGCTGCAGTGCAATAATACTTAGGTTCCATATTTGTCAACAATATTAACGCCACATTGATAGCATCGGAAAACAAATTCGTTGCAGATTCACCCAAAACTATGCGGTATAAACATGATCATGTTTGAAGCTCCCTTTAATTTTTTTTCACCCGAAGGAATACATTTCCAAGAAAATTATGTCCATTTCCATTTAAGATCTAAAGTAGGGCCGTTTTAGATAAGCGCAGAATCGTTGTAAGACGTAAATGTCTGTCATTTGTGTTCAAACAACGGATTGTGCTGTAAGTGTGTCTGTATTAAGAACACAATAACTGCTTTTACCGTTACCATCAAGTTAAAAGCTTTCTTTCAAGAGCCAAATGTCCAAGGACATATTCATTTCATTTGATTACACTCAAACAACAATAGTTCTTCATCCCATTTTATGGTTGCCGCTAAGAAATATGGAAATATAATTTCTTTTTTACATGTATTGGTTTTGAACTGAGCCGTAATAGAAATCATTCATGCCACACAGGACATTGTTTGGTTGTTGAAAGTATGCATTGCGCAATTTTTCAATAAAGATGTATTCATGCAAAAAATAAATGTTGCATGGCTTCGGTTTTTTCGAAGCATATAAATAAATGAGTGCTAGTTTGCTGAATAATACAATGTTATTGCATATTGATTAAAGGTGTACCAATTGATATCAAAATGTGGTACAAGCTTTGAAATTAAATTTTGAATTATTTTTTATCAAATGGGATACTCTTAAGTCGTGCGATTGAGATAATGTTTAAGTTTGAAGAATATTATTACATAAAGGCTCCGTGTAATAGCAATGTTATCACTTATTAAGGTTTCCGTGCAATAGCAAAGTTTCTATTTATGGTTTCCGTGCAATGGCATTGATAGTATGGTTTTCGTGTAATAGTGGTGTTATTACTCACGGTTCCCGTGTAAAAGCAGTATTATTAGTTATGGTTTCCGTGTAATAGCAGTGTTATTACTGAAAGTTTCCATGAAATAGCAATGTTGTTACTTAAAGTCTCCGTGTAATAGCTATGTTATTACTTAAGGTTCCCGTGTAATAGCAGTGTTATTATATTCCGTGTAATAGCAGTGTTATTACTTAAGATGTTCATGTAACGGCAGTGATATCACTTCAGGTTTTCGTGCAAGAGCAGTCTTACTTCTTAAAGAGGCTGTGCAATAGCAATCATATTTCTGTCAACGTGTCCATGTAATAGCAATGTTGCTTCTAAAAAGGAACTGTGAAATAGCGATATTATTACTAACATGTTTCGTTTCCCTTAATGAAATTATCATCGTGTCATGGTCTTGGGCATAAATGAACATACAACTCAAAATGTCAATGTCACAGTACATACAAAATTAACTTACCATAAGGTACACCTTGAAACACAAAGAGTTCTTATTAAAAAGTAAAACAAGAACAAAAGCAGAAACAAAGCGAACACACGTAAAAAGGGACACACTTCGGGCGTCAGAATGGGGGAATTGCCTCGCTGTACAATTACGCACGTGCTTGAATCCTCTTGAATCGACGCGTAATGACGTCACGGGTCTTCTCCAGCATCCAAATGTCGAATTTGAGGAGCGATGTACCGTGCGTGCGTGTGATGTGTAGATATGCGAGCAAAATAAATAAAGGAATAACCTTGGAATTGAACTGGAAAATTGGTGAGTGTGTGTGTGTGTATATATATCTTGTGAATGAGGTCACTAGGCTTAGCATTGCTACTAATGGGGCACTTGCTCGGTATGATTCAGGCTCTCAGTTTGTTATTCTTAGTCCCACGTTCTGAGAGCTATGGCGTCTGGTCGCCGCCTCCTTGTATAGTCTGTGTGAAGCCTAGAGTGGTGCTGGTCTTACCCCAAGCCAGGGCCTTGTTTTCACAATGTTCGACTGTTATTGGGCTCGCCGCTGTATAAACAGTACACTGTTGTGTCGGTTAAAATGCTGTGTATTGATAAATAAGAGAAACGAGTTGTCTGTCAATATATTAAAAACTGTGCTCCGTGTGTTTGTGTGTGTCTACGTGCATCACCGAGGTTTTTGAGAGGAGCGGGCAGGGGCGAGTCTTTCAACGGGGAGGCATAGCTCAATCCCCGGGGGAAGGGGTGGGTTTTTTCTCGGTGCTGATTGTCTCTTTCGTCGGGGGTAAATCCCTGGATGCGGTCTTAAATTAGTGCGCGCGTGCCTATAAGTGGGGTTGATGGTAGGTCGGCAGCATGTCTAGTGGCCGCATGCACGTGGCCATGCATAGGCTATACTCAGTACCGTCAGCCCTCGTACGTCTATTAAACTGCTCTTCGAGTTTTGGGATGACATCATTATCATCGCACATCTTTTTACCTCGTCTTCACGTGCTTACATTTTTAATGAAGGGTGGAAAAGGGAAGGTCTTGCAGCATTGCTAATAGGACAAACGCCTTATTCATGGCGCATCCATCTTGTCACCTTCCTTGTATACCCGTTGGGAAAGATAACACCAATTCTAAAAAAGAAAACGGGTACCAGACTTTTTTAAATCCAAGCCTCGTTTTAATTGCACTGCATTGAATGTAAGATGGATTCACCAGGGGCCAATTTCATAAAACTGTTAAGCACAAACAATTGCTAAGCATGACATTTCTGTCTGAATAAAAACAGGGTTAACAACCAAATGTTCACGTGCTGTGTATCACTTGTGATTGTTCTTTGCCTGTTCGCTGACCATGAATATCAAATGGAATTTATGGTGATTTGTTTTATTGGGCGAGACATTTTTGTGCTAAGCAAATTGTTGTACTTAACAGTTTTACGAAATTGGCCCCAGGAATAAGGTCTATGTTGCGCGTATCTTTAATGATCCTTGGGATATAGCGGTAGGTGAGTGGTTTCATGGCTTCTGACTGCCAAACGAACAAAGATTATTGACTATTTTGGGACTACATATGAATTGTTTAGTTGGTAGAACACTGGTACGAGCATTCCGGGAGTTGTGGGATTGCATTTGTCGTTTTATTTACCTTTCACTTCTGACTTAAATTTAGTCCAGTCAGTTTCCCTTATACATGTAGTTATTTGATGATTATAAGAATAAAAGGAAGAATCAAGCACAAACTAGTATAACGATTTAGATATCATTAGTAAAATGTCAAGGAAAGATCAAAAAAAAATTTAGAAATTAGATTCAGAAAGGATTAAGAAATGATTAAAACAAATTAGGAAGGATTAATGTACTCAATGTTATAATGGGAGACTTTTGAGAACCGGTCCTCAAGTCAACAGCGCACGCGCACGCACAGCAGCGCAGACGCAAAACAACACGCGCATGCTCAATTGCGTGCGCGTGCGCTGTTGACTAGAAGACCGGTTCTCAAAAGTGTCCCATTACAAACGGGGTATTAGGGAGACACGTTTCTTTTCACACGACGCCAAAAAAACTCTCAACCATTGAGAAATTCTCTCAAGGTTGCGAAATCTTACAAAAGTGTCTTCGTGTGAAAGAACACCAATGCTTGAGAGTGACCGACGTCCCTGGTGAATCCTTGAGAGATTTTGACCGAGGTCCAGACCTACGACAAAATATCTCAAGGGTCCCTTGCGAAGTGCTTTACAATGCACATGCGTGTGTTTTCTATGTTTTTCATTGCCTTTGCCGACCGCGCGCACGCCCGCGTGCTTTACGCGCAACCTCAGCGCCGTGATGGTACTGGCAGCGTTTTACATGCATAAATGCATAGTTTATCGATTACCCGCGTTCCGTCTCAAGGGAGGCTTGCGAAATGTTACACTGTGCCGTGTGAAAGGACGCAAAAGCGGCCAGCGTAAAACCGTTTTGTAAGATTTCGCAACCCTGAGATAATGTCTCAATGGTTGAGAGTTTTTTTGGCGTCGTGTGAAAAGGGCTTAAAAGTGGACATTAGGGAGACATCGGGACTTAGGGAGACTTTTCGATGTCTCCCTAAGGTACCAGCTACCTTTTAAAGACATATTTTTGCGATCCATATTTTAATAGAAGACAAAGATAGAATGCTCTAAATATGAACATGATATGTCAATTTCAAGTTCATTGGTTTGGAGGATGTTTAGAAATAGGTAAGTAAAGTTTGTGTGCGACTCTATGGGAAAGTCTCCCTAAGTTCCCATTCTCGGTTATTGTTACCTAAATAACATAATTATTTGTACAAGTAATAAACTGCTGCAAACTACTCATCAACCAAAGTAATCACCTGAAATATACAAAATACTCAACATAAGGAATACTAGGATCGAAAGGCCAGGCCCTCTTAACTCTGAGCATTTGGAATACCAATACTATACTACTGTATCTATTTCTTTAATAGCATTCTGAATTTCCTGTGATATAAATTCCGTTGAATGTTTGAAATATAACCATATCCCAAACCTAATCTAAGCAACTATGCGTCGTGAAATGAGAAATTCTTCGACATTACGATTTTGTTTTCCTTGCAAATTTGGCTAGCATCTCCCATTGACCTCATCTAAAGCCCTTAATAAACATCAGCATTGCAACCTATAGTGTGTATACGAAGTATTGCGGGATCAGTGCCCGCTATATCTACTGCGTATAGGAATGTGGCGAGCAGCGCGCAGCGGTGTCTATAGCGCCCGGTCTACCTTCTTCAAATTCCCATCAATTTCGCCGAATTACCGCTAACACAGGGAGGTCCTCTCGTGTTTCTTTTTAAAGAGACTAGATAGGTCGTTAAACCCGAGCTAGACAGGGTCCGTCTTATTGGTTGTTAAAGCTCCCCATACGTCGGCATCTTTTATTGAACTGGGCCAATTTCATGGAGCTGTTAAAGGTAGTATTATACTTTGGTTTTTATGAAAGAAATACAGATTCATGGGCAAAAGTATCAAGGACGATACAGTGAATGTCATCTGTGAATATTTCAGTCCCATACGATGCCCACTTTTTGAGAAAATAGTGAAAAACAGCCATAGTATTTCTCATGTCTTTTTTTTTTTTTTTGATCTTTTAAAAAGTTCAAAAAGATTTTTGGTCGTTGTTTTACTAATTTCTTGATAAAAACACCATTTCAGGCTGACAAATTTTAACGGTATGTTTCTACCGCCACCATCTTCATACCTTGTAACTTGTACCTTCAAATCTGTGAACACTGTCTTGGTTTCTTATCAAAGTAAGATACTACCTTTAAGCAAAAAAAAATGCTTAGCACAAACGTGTTTTACCCAATAAAACAAGCCACCATTAAACATTTAATTTGATATTCATGGTCAGCGAACTGCATCCAAAGAACAATCACAAGTGATACACAACACGTGGACATTTATTTGGATAATCATGTTTTATTAGGACAAATGTATGTGCTGAGCACGGCCGTGAAATTGGCCCCTATTCTCTTTTATCTTTGTACACCAAACATTTCTTAAACTGTCAGAATCCACCAATGCAATAATAAAAAAAACTAAGATACAGTTTGTACAAAATGTTTCATAATAATTGTCAAAACTAAAATTGGTTGAGAAATAAAACAAAATAGGCTAAATCTAATTTTGACTTTCGCCCGAAGACAAAATAAATTCCTAATGCTGTGCATTCCCAAATATCTTTGAATTTGTTTCCAAAATAAGTTTTGGCGAATCAAAATTCATTGATTATAGCGAGGTTAGGCCATGTCATGTGTGTTTTTTTTTGAGAATCTTTGACATGAAAAACGAAGAAGAATTTTCATATTAAAGCTAGTATCATACTTTGGTAAGATACAAAACAGAAATGTTCACAGATTTACGTATAACTTAAAAGGTATGAAGATGATGGTGATGGTAGAAACATACCGTTAAAATCTTTCCGCTTGGAATGGTGTATTTATCCGAAAATTATTAAAAGATCAAAAATAAAAGAGAAACTAAGACTTAATAAGTACTGTGGCTGTTTTTCACTGTTTTCTCAAAAAGTGGCCAACGTATGGGACTGAAATTTTCACATATATCTGTTACTGTATCTGTCTTGATATTTTTGCACATGAATCTGCATTTCTTATAAAAACCAAAGTATAATATTACCTTTAAGGTCATTGTCACTGCTTGCGTAGTACGTACGTGAATACGAACTAGGGTTTGTACTATCGTACGCGTGCATTATAGGTACAGTACAGGATTGGTAACATACCCAAACAGAAATGTGACTTCACAGTTTTACATAGCCTATAATTTTCAGGGTATGATGATGGTGCTGGTAGAAACATACCATTATATTTCTGCCTGAAATGGTGTATTTAAACAGAAATTAGTAAAAGTCCGAAAACTGTTTTAATCTCGGGGTAAGACCAAAACCATTCTTTATGGTTTAAAAGAAAAATGGAGACGGTTTTTTGTTTTTTTCTCTTGACTCAGATTTCATGTACGTGCTGGATCAGACAAAGTCTGAGTGCTGTCCTGTGACCTTAACCAATCAGTTTTTATACTTCGAAAAACCTTTACCGCTTACTCAACCTTCGAAGAGCTGTCAGATTTCGGTTTTGGAGAGGTGAAATTTCAGCCAATTATATCCACATGGCGAGTCTTTCCAGTCCAATTGACGCGTCATGACGTGCTGCAGTGAAACGCATGAAATTGCCATATGGTGCTACCTTAGATATCCAAGGTTGTACATAACAACATGTGAAATGCAACACTTTTATTTGACCTCAAATGATCAGACTGAATAATTAGGAAATAATACCTGACTGTAGTGAAAACATATGACTGGGCAGATGGGGTAAAAATAAACTACCATGTACATCGTGTTCCAGAAAAAAAAACGCAACATAGTGTCGGGAACCATTTTGTTAAAATTATACTGTTTATAACTTAAGGATTCAGACATATGATACAACTATATCTTGGCTATTACCTTGGAGATTTTAAGCAAAATCGGGCTGAAATTGGCGAAAATATGACCAATTGAAAGAGTACTATTTAAAAACATATGTGCAGTATTACAGAATAAGTTGTCAATACGCACATAATGTATGTGAAAGAAATATGAAAATCAGGTTTTGAGGTTGGGCAATTCAGTCTTAGTTTTTTTCCTCAATTTCAGTCCAATTTTGCTCAAATTCTACATGGTGGTAGCCAAGACATGGTTGTATCATATATCTTAGTCTTGAATTGATAAACAGTTTATTTTAATGTAATGGTTCTCGACGCGACATAGAGTGTTCCGTTGTGGGGACACCCTGTATATGAAGCTTACACTTTTGAAAGACAGTGATTGTACCAGGATATATGGATCGTTTACGAAACGGAGGCTCAGGCTCCGTCTCAGGCTCCGTCTCAGGCTCCAGCTCCATTTCGTGAGTTCATTCTGAAATAACTGGTATAAAAATAGAGGTTTTTGGCTGCGGTTCGGAAGTAGATTCTCTGGTTTGAAAAGGAAAACAGAGCTTCATTCCAAATAGTGCCCCACCAGGAGTTTGCAACGCGTTGGCCAATCACAATACGCGGAATTTGTCGACCCTTTTCAAACGCGCATTTGGGTCGACACATTTTATCAGTACCACTGTGGAGTGGTAAACTGACCTTCCAGGGGTGGGAACAAACAGATGCCCTTGTGCCCCTGGGGTCGAGGTTACCAATTTGCTATATTAATCCGCGCTTTTGACACAGACACGTGCCCACGTTTCTACCGTGCGACGCCCACACGCGTTCGATACATCCAAGCTTGCTCACAGCTATAGCTATACCCCTGACTTCTTCGAAATAAGTAATTACTTATTGATTTGCCGCCTATAAGCCCATCCTGACACATTTCCCCCATAGAAATCTTGGTGGAATGACACGAAAAGCCCTTTATCATACACCTGTAAATAACCATCGCGGTGGTAGGCCTACCGGTACACTCTTAATCAAACACGGGGCCCGCAGAGGCATCACCCCACACCGACCGGGGCCACAAGCTAAAGCCTCACCGGGGTCAGAAATGAATTTCTCCCGTGATGTGGAAGTTGTCATCCCGCTGAAAGTCATCGATCCGCGCTTTGATGGGAAGCCCCCCACACACCGCGCGTGGTCAAGGAAATGTTCTCGCTCTCTGCGCGGTGCAATTTTTTCTCCCTCAAAATCCTAATCAGCTTTCTTTTTTTGTGTGCAATTTCTATAATGTAGCTCGTAGCTCAGGGCTCGTTTTAATTAAGCCTCAGTTGTTCTTTTGATAGAATGACAGTTTGAGGGACTAAACCACCTTTGCTCTTTCATACATTTTTGTTTTACTTCTTTGTTAATTTCGCCTGGCTGCGCCCAACGCAGACCCAGTCATGGGGAAGAGTCCAATTTAGAATTTCAGCAAAAATTCGCGCGCGGGGTGAAATTAACACAGTTTTTTGTCATGTCGGCTTAACACAAGAAATGATATAGCAGCTTTTCGCATGGCTTGCTTCGCGTGCGTGTTGAGTATGAATTGGTTTTTTTTTTTCAGTCTTCACAGATGACCGGTACTGTCAAACAAACAATCATACCTTGGGCAAAAATTGACTGCTCAAATAAATACATCTTTAGAGCTATCATACGTAGCAGTACATTCTGTCCAAAATATTAAATAACAAACGAAGAAAATTGACTATTAAGGACATCACCACCATAGGACTGGATAGCTCAGCTGGTAAAAACGCCGGTATGATATTCCAGAGGTCACTGCATGGTTCGAATCCCGCTCCAGTAATTTTTTTCGGGCCTCGGGCCTTTCTGAAAGCTAATCTGCACTCGGCTTCAGCTTCAATGAAAAACTACAACCTAAATTTTCAGCATGTGAATTATACAGAGACGAATCCTGAGTCTGAGCCGAGCTTTGAGAAAAGCCCCCCAAAAAATCTTGAGTCAGCCAGATTGTTCTAAAATCACACAACGGCTGCGTCCAATCCTGTCATGTGTATCTCTGCATGCCACGCACACAACGATCGAAATATCTACGGTTGTGTACACGGCAGATTTTGTTTGCCCACTATTAAAATATTTTGGCAAGTTGAAAGTCCACACATTTTCTGAAAGGTAAATATGCAGTGTCAACAAACACGAAACAGGATCGTTGGGCGCCAACAGCTGACCATTGCAATAAAAATAATGTTTGAAAACAAAATATTGCAGGCCTAATCATTTAATTTATATGTATTTTAGCAGGCAGCTGTGTATTTGTGAGCACTTGTGAACGTGTTGTGTAATGTAACCGAGGACATGGGGATAAATGTGTTTCGATGAAACCGTTCCTTGTCCTCGAACGGTCTTCTTGTATTCAATGCCGTCCTCGAACGTACAAATGTGTGCTTTGTCTATGGGAGATTATGTTAAAGTGTAGGAGTCGATTTCACTCATCGTAACTTACTATCAATGGAAGGACGTATGATGCATTGATGCCCTATGTAGGATACGATGGGTTATCCATCGTAACTTGAGTTACGATCGATCGTAGGGCTTCGTAAAATCAACCTTAGGGACGATAGAAAACATAATGCCTTGTCGTTTGACAGTGTTATGTGAAACACGAATGTGCGTCAATTTCGTTGATGAGGTTCCATTCTGTGTTAAACTACATTTACATAAATCTACATTTAGGCTACCTTTACAAACTGACCTACGAGAAATTAAGCCTCTGAGAAAGATCCTGCTAGGATTGAAACATCAGGCCCTCCTAACTCTAAACAGTCTTTCAGAAAGATCCTGCTAGGATCGAAACATCGGGCCCTCCTAGCTCTAAGAATTTATATATTGCAGGTCACGATCTTGGATGATGAGCAGTTTAATTTTCAGTAGTTAATTACTCGTATAAGAAATTCCCGTATTTATCACGAAGTATTTTCTGTTAAATCAACACTGCTCATCTGCAGAACTGTAGTACTGACATATATTGCCTGGTGCAATTTCTGTGGTTAATACTCATTTCGCTAGAGTCACAGCCAACCGAAGTACTTACTACTTCTGAGCATGCAAACCTTCAAACGAGGTGTATGTATTGATGGCCTGATGCATTCATTATTATAATTTTGCTTGAAATTGTAAGATCCTGCTAGGATCGAAACACCAGGCCCTCCTAACTCTAGGAATTTATATATTTCAGGTCAAGATCTTGGTTGATGAGCAGTTTTCAGTAGTTAATTACTCGTAATTGGAAATTCCCGTGATTATCTCGAGGCGTTTGCTGTTAAATCACCACTGCTCAGATGCAGAACACAACAATATGTGAAATATTACAACACAATCAACTGAAATGGCACGCAGATGTTTATCAAGTAAGGACGACCTTTATTTCATATTTACACAATTCCCCCGTGGAATTAACGGGAATATTATGAAAAAGTGCAATGAGATAATGTCTTCGTTTAAAGGTAAGTTCATTCTTTGGTTTTTGTCAGAGAAATGCAGATTCCTCGTCAAAAAAAATCAAGAAAGATACAGTAACAGTCATCTGTGAACATTTCAGTCCTATACGGGCCCACTTTTTGAGAAAACAGTGAAAACCCCCCACTGTATTTTTAAAATCTTTTCACGGGATATTTTATTTTCTGAAGATCCAAACTGTTTTGGGTCAATTGGTTTACTCTTTTCTGGATTAATACAGCATTTCAGGCAGAAATTGTTTAAAGGTAATATCATACTTTGGATTTTGTCAAAGAAATACAGATTCATGGCAAAAAAAATCAAGGAAGATCATTCCTTGAAGAACAGTCATCTGTGAAAATTTCAGTCCCATACGGTGCCCACTTTTTGAGCAAACAGTGGAAAAACAGCATAGTAATTATTATGATTTTCTCTTGTATGTTTGATCTTTAAGAGATCATCTTTCCTGTAAAGATCATTACACACAGTGGTGACTGGTGAGTTGTCCCAATTCCCGCTAAGCGTGGGGCCGGCCGTGGAACGGGTTTGCATCACCAGGGGGGCTCGAAGGACGGACGCTAGACCGGGCTTGAGGGCCGTTTGAAAAGCAACACGCTCGCCCGTGCGGACAAGGTTTTTTCCCCACCGCTCTCCAATATAATGGAGTCGTTTGGAGTAGAGTGGCGGTCTGGGTACTTTTACAACGGCCGTCTACAGTGACCACTTGTCCGGCCTCTTCAACGTCCTCTCAACAGTCTGCCTCGCTATCGTATACCATTATGCGCCCTCTCCGTTTCCTACTTCACGATGCCAACGGCTGTTCCATGTCTGATTTATCCAAAGCCAATGCCATGGTGTTAAAATTATCACGTAGAATTAGTTTTTATCGACTACATTGTAAACCTTCCTTAAAATAATACACACAAGGTCAGTCATACACTGTGTGCTGGATGTGTGGTCCGTTGTGGTGTACAGTAAAGCTCCTGTGTGGCACATGTCAAACGTTAGGGTTAAGCCTATCAGAAACGGGTTCCCTGCCGTTGAATGGTTTGGCTTGACATCAGCCGCACGGAATAATGCCAGGGTACCAGGCAAAATCAGCCAAAGATCGATAGGTCCTATCCGAACGTTTTTCTCCGAACATTTGTAAAAATGCTCAAAATAATGCATTCCGCGGTTAAAGGTAGTAGTATCATACTTTGGTAAGACACCAAAACAGAAATGTTCACAGATTTACATATAACTTCCAAGGTATGAAGATGGTGCTGGTATAAACATACCGTTAACAGTTTCCCGCCTGAAATGGTGTACTTATCCATAAATTAGTAAAAACAACGACCGAAAATCTTTTTGATCTTTTAAAAGATCAAAAATAAAAGAGAAAAGACTTAAGAAATACTGTGGCTGTTTTTCACTGTTTCCTCAAAAAGTGGGCACCGTATGGGACTGAAATTTTCACAGATGACTGTTACTGTATCTGTCTTGGTATTTTTGCCCAAGAAGCTGTATTTCTTTGATAAAAACCAAAGTATGATATTACCTTTAATTAAGCCAAACGTACGACACACAACAGCCACTGTGAGAAAACTGGAGCAGACATGCAACAGCCGCTGTCTGTATGGGCCAGCCCGTTCGTGCACTGCGCACCTATCCCAAGCCCGAGCATCGGATACATTCTTAACCTGATTCATACATATAATTTGATCCTCCTCGCCGAAATATCGGTCTGTGAAGAGCACTTAAAGAGTTCCTACCGAGAAAGACCTAAGTATGTTCGTACTGATGCGATGCTTGGCCCTTAATTGCGGTCCCTTACCTAGAATATTACACATTTTAAAAGCAACTTGGTCCTGAGCGAGTTTACTGCTTCAGTGTCGCATTACATGCTTTGCAGCATTGTTATTGGCAATATGTTGCAAGTAATCTTTAATATGCAAATTATAGGCTTGCCCTTCACCGACGTGGATGAGCACTGTGATTTTTTCTCACGGGCTCTCACAAGCACTGAGTATACAGTGCTCATCCACGTCGGTGAAGGGCAAGCCTAATTTGCATATTATCTTTTTTCCCGACAAAAATCATTTAATATTCAAGTAATCTTTAAGAAGCAAAGAGAAATCAATGCAAGTAATAAGCAGCTGCAAATTACTCAATATATAATAGGCATATATCGACGTTTTCTGGCTTTACAACTGATTACTGGCGATTCCAAATAGTTCACTCTTTCCAACCAGAACAAAATGTGCGCCTAAGCATGTTCTTGTCTTCTTGTCATTTGGACTTTGATCACGTAAAGATCGAAACGTCAGGCCTTCCTAACTCTGAGCAGCCTTTGAGAAAGATCCTGCTAGTGTCGAAACGACATGCCCTCCTAACTCTAAGCAGTATTTAAGAAATACATTGCCATAGGATCGAAACGTCGAAACTCCTAACTCTGAGCAGTCTTTGAGGAAGATCTTGCTAGGATCGAAACGTCAGACCCTCCTAACTCTGAGCAGCCTTTCAGAAAGATCCTGCTAGGATCTAAACGTCTGGCCCTCCTAACTCTGAGCAGCCATAATTGAGAAAGTTCCTGCTAGGATCCAAACGCCAGGCTCCCCTGACTCTGAGTAGCCTTTTAGAAAGATCCTGCTAGGATCGAAACGTCAGGCCCTCCGAACTCTGAGCAGCCTTTGAGAAAGATCCTGCTAGGATTCAAATATCAAGGCCCCCCTAACTCTGAGCAGCCTTTCAGAAAGATCCTGCTAGGATCCAAACGTCAGGCCCTCCGAACTCTAAGCAACCTTTGAGAAAGTTCCTGCTAGGATCAAAACGTCTGCCAACTCCTAACTCTGAGCAGCCTTTGAAAAAGACCCTACTACATTAAAACACCAGGTCCTCCTAACTCAAAGCAAATTCCAAAACCAATCCTTGAAAATCACTACATATTCTCTTGAATGTCTATTTCGACTCATAACTATGTCTCTGCTAGACCTACGAAGATTTAATATGGAAGTATTTTTGATTCGAAGCTTATTAAACTGATTTCAGAAGAAGAAAAAAAGAGCACGGCAATCAAAAAAAAAATAACAAGACTTAATCGAAGTCAGAGCGTATCTATTTTTAACAATCACGGAGACAGTTATATAAATTATTCTAAATCCGGTGGGGAAAGCTGACCTAGTTTTTCTGTATTTATTTCTTCCTGCCGACTGGGTATTTGTGTCACGTTTCCGTAATGTTAACCGCGTTTATTCTCTATTAGGTCAAGCGAACTAATCGCTATGAATTATTCATGGCCAAAAACGTTTAGGGCCTGAA
The DNA here is from genome assembly GCA_963971285.1 of Astropecten irregularis. Lineage (NCBI taxonomy): Eukaryota > Metazoa > Echinodermata > Asteroidea > Paxillosida > Astropectinidae > Astropecten > Astropecten irregularis. Next base: position 7,063,328 of record OZ020265.1, on the reverse strand, counting down.
ACTGTACTTATACGTATTGTACGTACGCACGGCAATGCCTAATAAATGAAATCTCGAATGTGGACACTGCTTGAATTTGCGTGATGCATAGTCCTTTCGAAGATGACGTATTTTCGGCACTACGCATGCGTGCGCAAAGGACAGTAGATAATGTGGTTGTTAACTGGGCCCAACCCAGTAAAATTGTTAAGCACAAAAGTTGGCTAAGCATGACATTTCTGTCTTAATAAAAACAGGGTTAACTACCAAAATTCCAAGTGTTGTGTATCACCTGTGATTGTTCGCTGACCATAGATATCAAATGGAATTTTCAATGGTGGTTTGTTTTATTGGGCGAATCATTTTTGTGCTAAGCAACCTTTTGTGCTTAACAGTTTTATGTAATTGGCCCCTGTTGCCTTTCTCAATGTTTAGGTTCTGCTCAGGCTCCATTTTCATGAATTCGTTTTAAAATGACGGGTATCAAATAGAGGCTTTTGGCTGCGGTTCGGAAGTAGATTCTCTGGTTTGAATAAAAACAGAGCTTCAGTTTTAATGAGAAACCACAACCTATATTTTCAGCATTTGGATTTTAGATGCGAAGCCGGAGCCTGAGCCTGAGCAGAGCTTTGAGAAAGACCCCGAGTTTAACCACACACGTTAATACATATTATTTCTATAGGCCTCATTCACTGTGCATCCAACCTAGATTCAAAGCGAGGCTTAGATTCGAAATAGTCTGGTCCCCGTTTTCTTTTTAGAATTGGTGTAATATTTTGCCAAGAGTATACAAGGAAGGTGACAAACTGGATGCGCCATGAATAAGACTCTTGAGGTTTAAAGTTTACTTTTTGTTCTATAGGAGAGCCTTACTTTGAGTTGTTTATACATGACGCTGCTGCACAACGGTCCATGGAATGTTACTGTCGAGTCACTTATTCCATTTGGTGTGAAGTTGGGTACTTATTCATAGTTGAATTTTATGTTCATACCTGGTATGATGCAGTGCACTCAGCACCAGCCCTTGCAACATTTATTTCCAAGAGTGCTTTGCCGGTTTGGGCTGTCTTCGATAAGGTCCTTGTCGTGAAGTTTTGTTTGCGTGATCACGCTTAGTTTCACGGTCGGTGTTACGCGTGACAAAGGGTCTTAGGACCGTGTCAGGCTAGACGACTGTCACGCAATTTTTCAAAAGCTATTTTGAAGAAGAAATATAACAGTCTTCTTTATTTTAATTAAACAAAACCTCACAAGGCAAACTGACTGGATTGATCTTAATTCTAAAGTGAACAAAGAAAAACTAGCCGGATCTCCAGTATTCCGGAGGTTGTTGGTTCGAATTCCGCTCCGGTAATTTTTTTCTGTGCTATCCCTTTAAGTATCATTTTATACTTTTGTTTTTGTCAAAGAAATGCAGGTTCTAGAGCCAAGATATCATAGAAGATACTGTAACGGTAATCGTGAAATATCCAGTCATATATACGTCGCCCAACTTTGGAGAAAACAGTGAAAACGCCCACAGTATTTTCCAATCAATTCACAGGAGTTTTGATCTATTGGTTTTACTATTGGATCTATTGGTTTTACTATTTTTTGACAAATACACCACTTCAGGCAGAAACGTTTTATGAGTATGTTTCTACCATCACCATCTTTATACCCTGTAAGTTATTTGTAAATCTGTGAAGATTTCTGTTTCTGCATGCTACCAAAGTATGATACTACCTTTAACGAACCACAATCTAGCAATTCCCTCCATTTGACCTTAACATAAAAATAAATGGCCACATACTCAAATAAACCACACGTCTGCTTGTCAGAACCACTGATTGAGCAGTAATTATATTTCTGGTCTAGCAAACTGCCAATACGGAACGGTATTTTTTTTTCTTGGATGTTTGATAGCTATAGGATACTTCTATTTCGAGTAGTGAAAAATGTTCTGAAGAATGTACGTCTATTCAGTACAAATCCAGTGCATATTCATGTCCTATTATACATATGCAGTGTATACCAGAATCAATCATAAACCATTTAATGAAGCAATGAAGACATAAAGTATGAAGCTTATTTCTAACTCTCCCTTTTAATTATGTAATTTCAGTATAGGAGAATTTGAAAAGCATGAAGAGATATGCAGGGTTACTGCAGTGCTTTTTTCAGTCAGGTTATTTTATTGCCTTCATACAGAGAATATACTGCAAGATAATGAATGGCAAGTCTGATCTTATTTTGGTTTCAAACTAGCATTTGGTTTTCATTTGAATGGCTTTGCAAAATTGGGGATTTCCATGCATGCTCATGTAGGGAACCAACAGCAAAAGTATATTGAAAAAGCATAAAAAATGAAGAGACAAACTTGCCTCACATTAATGATTTGGTAAAAAAAATTAAACCACAAGTTGGGTAAAAGGAACATATTCGGCACAATAAAACCCACTGGGGAGGAAAAGGTCTCTTAGAAAACCTATACAACCCCAACTTCGTGTGCAAAAAACAATTGGTTTACTGCTCCCAATAACCGAGATGACATCACAGTTTTGCTCATGAATATGGAAATTCTAATTAGCATACAAACCAAAAACATGTTGTTAATCCTGAAACAGTGTCAGGAAGTGGGTAAAATCACAGGCCACATGAAACAGTTGCTATTTGGCACATGTTCAAGTCATAATATTCCTATTGCAGAGACCCTTTAATGTTGTTCATTTTCAACTGTCCCCTTTTTATAATTTAATTTCAGTATGATATGTTTAAAAGCATATTATGTTTAGAGGCATACCGTTCCAATCAGTGAGTTAGAAGATAAGGTTATATTTAGTTTGACTGCAAATATAATTCAAATTTGACAGATGATATTTCATGCTATTCATGTTGAAGATTCATAATATGGATGGTTTGCAGTAACACATGGGGTCGATTTCACTAATCTCATCGTAACTTACTATCAATCGTAGGACTTATGCTAACATTGCAGCCCGACGTGGGAGACGATGGGGTATCCATCGTAACTCGAGTTTCGATCGATCGTAACGCTCCGTAAAATCGACCCTACATAATACCTCTTTTGTGAGCGTAACCGTGTTCTATATAAGGAGACATGATTGGACTCAACATTTCGATGCAGTATACTCTGACCGTCGTCGGAAGGGTCTGTGACTTAAACTTTACCAAATAAGCAAACATCTAATATTAATTGTTGTTTTTTTTGTATAATGCATGGGCCTTATTAAAGATAACCTGTCTTGGGCACTACGCATGCGCGCACGCAAAGGACAGTGGGTAATCTTCTGGCAAATGGACATCACTCATCGCCAGCCCTAGCAATAATTTTACCCAGAATGCTTTGCGCATACCCCATTTGTACTGGGCTATCTTCGAGAAGGTCCATTGTAAGCCATGTTTTAGAGAGGGAGTTTTTAATCAACTCATCATATTATTGCAATAACACACAATTTTTTAAAAGGTGCCACAAATGTAATAAACTACATTTATGGCAATTTCATCAAACCTGTCCATTACATTTGTACTAGATAAGGATTTACTGGTTCTTGTCAATTGTGACAGCATGTCAGGGGGGACTTTTCACAGCAAGTATTGGCATTAATATCAACATAGCAGACGGCAATCCTTCACAGGGAAACTGAACCGTATCTTCGGTCGAAACCAATTATTCCGTATACCATTATGCTGTATTTAAAGATGACTTATACATATGACTTAAATACGGTAAACAAGAATTGTGAACATTGAGTGCGCTAAAATAATCTTGCGTAAAAGACAATAGAGTAAGAGGAAAGAACAGATTGAAGATTAACGATTGAAGTGCGCTAGAAAGACTCGATACAAAAAGACAGAGTGAGAGGAATGTAATATATGATGAGTAATTACATGAAGTGCGCTAGAATGATCTTGCGTAAAAGACAATAGAGTAAGAGGAAAGAACAGATTGAAGATTAACGATTGAAGTGCGCTAGAAAGACTCGATACAAAAAGACAGAGTGAGAGGAATGTAATATATGATGAGTAATTACATGAAGTGCGCTAGAATGATCTTGAACAAAATGACATAGAGTAAGAGGAAAGTAATAACTGAAGAGTGACAAGTGCGCTATAATGACTTGGTATAAAAATAATAGGGTTAGAGGAAGGTAATAATTAAAAGTAAAATGAATTGCGCTAGAATGACTTGGTGTAATAAGACATAGAGTAAGAGGAAGGTGATAATTAAGAGTAATATGAAAAACTAGGACAATCTTTTGCAGAAAGACAGAAGAAAATAAATGTTGTGCTAAGAGTAATATGATATGTGCTAGAATGATCTTGTGCAAAAAGACATAGAGTAAGAGGGAAGTAATAATTAAGAGTAATATGTAGTGCGCTATACCGACCTCGTGCAAAAAGACATAGAATAGAATGAAGATAATGTTAAGAGTAATATAAAGTGCGATAGAAGACCTTGTGCAAAAGTGTTAGCGAGTGAAGTAAACATTGAAGAGCAATAATGAAATGCTCTAGAATGACCGTGTTCAAAAAGGCATAGAGTGAGACGAAAGTAATTGTTGAAGATTAATATAAAGTACGCTGGAATGATCTTGTGCAAAATGACATAGAATAAAATTAAATTAATGTTAAGAATAATTATGAAGTGCGCAAGAATGATATGGTGCAAAAAACATAGAGTGAGAGGATAGAAATACAAGTGCTGTAGAATTACATGTTGCAAAAAGATGAGGAAGACATGCATCAATTAGAGCATGGAGTGTTATACAATGACCAGGTCAAAATGACATAGAGTAAAATGATAGTCATTATTGAATTAGACTAATACGAGGTGCAATAGAATGACCTTGTGAAAAAAGACATAGAGTGAGAGATAATAATTAAGAGTAATAATATGAAGTGCGCTGAAATGAAAAAATGCTGTGAGCCTCTGTTTTGATGAAGGATTTGAAAGTTCACACGTATAATATTCAGGAGTTCCCTATAGCATTGTTTGGATAATTTATCCAGGAAAATGAAAAAAAAAAGAGCCTCATCCATGAACCTTCCTCTACTTTAATCCCATAGAGGCTTAAAACAAACAGTCATTAAGGGGGCATCACCGGGACCCTGCGTGGACCGAGCGAGTCCCGAGGGGTTATCAACGGGTAAAGAACGCCTCTTTACCCCGGGGGCTCTGTCAGCAACGCACGCTCACACTCAAGGTTTTAATTAAGAAGAAAACTCGCTTGAAATCATTATCTTCCCCTGCCATCTGCAAAATGAAAACGAGCGATCACGCATGCAAACAATCTATATCTCGAATATAACATATCTCTAGTTTTTTTTTTTTTTTTCCTCTTCAATTTCTTGTCACCACGATTCGCACACACAAAAGCATAAGCACGTTCGATGAATATTATGCACACACTAGTACGTGCTGGTTGTATTATAAAGTTGTGTTTTGGGATTGCATTTGATAATGAAAAATGCGTTGAATCTGACCTGGTTAAGCCTCAGTACCACAAACCAGGCCAGGTATTATAAGGGTATTCAAGCCTATAGCCTCGCTAATTTAAGCGATGAATGAAAAAATTACTATGCTGGGTGTCCCCCCCAAAAAAACGCAACACTACTGTCGAGAACTATTATATAAGAATTAAACTGTTTATCACTTCAAGATTCAGATATGTGATACAGCAATGTCTGGCTATCACCATGTAGAATAAGAGCAAAATTGGACAATAATTGTGTGAACAAATTAAGACCGAATTACCCAACCTCAAAACCCGATTTTCATTATTCTTTCAAACACATTATGTGTGTATTGACCACTATGCGGGTCATCCTTGCAAATTTGATTTTAAGAAGTACTCTTTCAATTGGTCATATTTTCGCCAATTTCAGTCCCATTTTGATTAAATCATACATGGTGATAGCCAAGACATGGTTGTATCACATATCTGAATCTTGAAGTGATAAACAGTTTAATTTTAACATAATGGGTCCCGACACAGTGTTGCGTTTTTTTCTGGGACACCCTATACAAGGGGTGTTTTTGAACGATGTTATGTTTGTGTGTTTATGGGTGAAAGGGTGTACTGCACTTTACGGGTTTTTGTTTGGCATTGTGATAAAGCAATGTTTGCAATATTGATAGTATGTGAAGGTTAATTATCAAGGCAAGTGTACCATTGACGCGCACTACTGCAATCAATAAAAAGTACATTGGTGCTGTTACGTGAAAACACTCACTGTAGGCCTCTTATCAGAGAAATTAGGGGCGTGGCATTCACACTGTAGAGGGGGTCACGTGATGACAATACTATGAGCCTTTACGAAACCTGGCTTGAGGCTAGGCTTGGTAGTTATTCCGCTACCGCCATTTGAGTCCCAAAAAACGAAATGAAGGGATTGGGCCACATGACGAAACCGACGAAAGGCTCCAGCTTCGACATGTACATGTATCTCAAGCCCTTCATTTCATTTTGGACACAAAATGGCAGTAGCAAAATCTCAAGCTTAGCCTCAAGTCTCATTTCGTAAAGGCTCTATAGACCTTACTCATGGCGCATCCTTTTTGTCACCTTTCTTGTATATTATAAAAGAAAATATAAGTGCGAAAGTACGAACGATTCTTACATGGTGTTCCCGCAAACCGATCCACATTCAAATATACATGTATTGCTGAATGCAACACAAACAATGGTTGTATGTATTTTGCACAGCTATGAAATGTTTGATAACATGTTGAATTTGGTCATAATCATAATTCTGTCAAGAAAATGAAATAGTTTGTAATATTTGGCCGCCCGTGCCAACCACCAGCGATTGTATGTCAACAAACGTATATGCGTTCGTTTAGCTTCCACGAGTCGACACCAATCAACCTCGTTCCCACCCTCTCGCTTGTTTTGTGTAGTATACACCGCCAGACCCAGGTCAGGGCTGCCCCGTGGAAGCTAAATGAACGCACCAAATGTTATGTAGGGCTGGATGGCTCAGTTGGTAGAGCGCCTGTGCGGTATTCAGTAGGTCGCTGGTTCGAATCCCGCTCCAGTCAATTTTCCTTTGTATACGTTTCAATGACTTTGAATAACATTATATTACATTGATGTCAAGTATTGTGGAGGTCTGGTTTTCGCCTCCACGTGCCAACCCATGCCCGCACACTCATCAACATAATGATGGTTGTATTTGTTTTGGTCTGGTGTCCGCAAGTTCAGCATTAGATAACGGGTGCGTGCGTGCGTGCGTGCAATAGTATTTTCCTTCAACCCAATTCTATGGGGACACTACTTTACTCGGTGCTGTGAGTAGAGTGCTCAGTGTCCGCGTTCTCGCGTTTCGAGGCCGGCCGGATCAGGACGATTTCAACCCCCTAAGCCTCCAGAGAGATTACGAACACAGTGAATGATGTAGACCTCTGCTCAATCAGCAAATTAGATAAGCCTACAACTCTTGGGAGGGGTGGGGGTTTAGGGGTGGGGGAAAACAACCTTTAAGGGTCTGTTTGTCTTAATCCGCTTCGGTGCATCGATGGCTCGTCTCACCGTGGCCAGGCAGCGTCGGTGTACCGTACGCTGCTTATTATTTCCTCGCCTCATGAACTGCTCTCACACGGCTGAGTCCCGTGCCCCGGAAAAAAGGTCGCCGTCAAATCCACAAAAAGGTCGTACAGATTAAGAACTGATAAATTAGAACTCCTGAAAATGATCTCGGAAAATGATTTCTAGTATAACGAGGACTAATTTGAAATACATTTGCAGCAAACTGCTCGTCGACCACGATTCTGAATTGAAATTGATCTTCATCAGAAGTATTTTAAAAGGTTAATGGTACAATGCTTTACTGATGTATTTTGCCTTGTCGGTCCGCTGTCGCAGGTTGAACGGCGAAACCTGTTTAGGTCAGATAATTAACTTTGGCCGAAATCTGTGAAATCTAGCGGCTTCCACGAACAGGCTGTAAGGTGCTTGCCCTTAGTTGACACCATCTCTTCAATCGGTCATAAATATGCAAATTCACATCGGCAGCAACAAAAATATTGGTCACCCTTTAATGCCAAAAATGCAAAGAGGTTAAACTTAGACAAGCTTACAAACGCAGTTCGGAATGAGGCTTGATGATATGGGCGTTTACGAAACGGAGGCTCAGGCTCCGTCTCAGGCTCCGGCTCCATTTTCAAGAATCCATTTTGAAATAATGGGTAGGCCCTTTAAAATAGAGGCTTTTGGCAGCGGTTCGGAAGTCGATTCTTTGTTTTGGAAAGGAAGACAGAGCTTTAGCTTCATTGAAAAACCACAACGGATATTTTCAGCATATGGATGTCAGAGCTGGAGCCTGAGCCGCCGGTTCGTAAACCCCCATAGACTTGGGAGTGGTTTTGCTATGGCAATTCTGTGTCCCTTGAGATACATGGCGAAGCTGGAGCCTTTTCTTCGGCTTCGGCTTGTGACCTAATCCCTTCGTTTCGGCCCGTTGGCTTCAAATGGCGATAGCGAAATAACTCCTAAGCCTAGCCTCAAGCCTGGTTTCGTCAAGGGCCCAAATGTGACTATAAGCCTTTCTTTGTTTCCGTTACATTCAGCAATATCTGTCAATGTTTATGAAACAAGTTGTGTACATTGTGGTAATTTTTTATGCCCAGCTTGGATGGCTCTCCATAGTTTCCGCCATCTTGGTTGGCAAAAACTCGGGCTGTGACGTTGCAAAAGAAAGGTCTATACGTATATACGTAGCGAGTGCAGAATTCGACTACGCACAGTCAGCAACGAAAGAAGATATGTCCCCCTTTTGTTTTATGCATTCCCAATTTTAGAATCGAATGGAAATTTGATCTCCGGGATTCTATTCAGCTATTATCTGCTCCCGGAAAACCATTTCAGGCTAAAACAAAAAATCCTCTTAGGCTTGATATCCATGGATAGATCCTTATTTTTCCCCCAAAGACAATACGACCACTTCGTCTCGCCCCGTATAAAATCTGTTTGTCCAAGTGCTTACGTACTTACTTCCAAGCTTCAAATTACACGCGCGAGTTATTATATTACAAAGCTGTGGAGTTTATCGTGAGTATATCTCAATCGTGATCATTATGCACTGTATTGCGATATTATGTCCCCGTGGAGAAAATAATATCTGAGATATTAGTCTTGAATTTGCGAGAGGGAATGAATTTCATGTAAAAGATCGTTTTAGGAAAAAAATATGCTTAGCCGGAAAATATGTTTCCAAATGGACCTTATTTATATGCTTTGGTTGGCTTTGGCAATCGTATTGAAATTATGGCTTATAATCTACCCTTGCTTAGTAAGGCAGAGTGTACACTGTCAATATTTTCGGTAATAATCTCGGTAACATGTTGCCCAGGTACGTTGTTGCTGAAAATGTTGTCAGTGTACACAAAGCAAAACGAGTTGGATAACATGTCGCAGCAACGTCTCGGTAACATGTAGGCCAAAAATGTTGCCAGTGTACACAGGGCCCAAAGTCGTGCTGCCCAGGGACAAATTTTATAGAGCTGCTTAGCACAAAAATTCGCTAAGCATGACACTTCTGTCTTAATAAAAACCAGATTAACAACCAAATGTTCATGTGTTGTGTATCCCTTGCGATTTTTCTTTGGCTGTTGTTCGCTGACCATGAATATCAAATCGAATTGTCAATGGTGGTTTGTTTTATTGGGCAAGCCGTTTTTGTGCTAAGCATTTTTTGTGCTAAGCAGCTCTATGAAATTGGCCGCTGGTGTGTTGCCCTAACTGGGCAACATATAACCGACATTGTTGACAGTGTACACTCTGCTTAAGGCAATATCAGTTCGAACACGTTTTGCGCAGCTAACACATTCTTAGCAAATTGACCAAAAAAACTCATAAAATCAGTTCTGTCATCATTTAAAGAAAAACGAAAATATCACGCTTAGCAGATATCAGCTGGATGCCAGTTAAAAGGCATTAAAACGTGTTCGGATTCTCGCTGGTAACCCGTGTCCGGTTACCATAATATGTATTATGTTTTAGCATGGGTTTTCGAACGTGTACCAACCCCAAGGTGTTATCAAATATTAGCTCTCAAGATAGCACGGCGCGTAAATGTGTTAGCCTGCCCCGATTCATAAAGGTCACCGGGCCAGAAACACCATCTCTGCTTGTAGTAAATAGGCCAAACATTTTTCCTACTCTACTCAAATGTAGAGTTTAATCAACATGTCGAATGCTCCAAGAAATGGAACTTGTATGATTTGTTTAAAGGTATAATACATGATTCATAAAGGTCACAGCACTCGCACTTTGTCTGATCCAGCATGTACATGAAATGATAATAAACCTGTGAAAATTTGAGCTCAATCGGACATCTGAGTCACGAGAAAAAATCGAAATCTTACTAAATTTTTCTTATAGAACTGTAAAAATTGTTTGATCTTACTCCAAGATTGAAACTGTTTTACTTTACTGTTTTTGTCTTTGTCTTGCTAATTTCTAGATAAATACACAATTTCAGACGGAAATATTTTAACGGTATGTTTCTATCAGCACCATCTTCATAATATCATAATAATTAAAGCTTATAATATTAACCAAGGATGGAACCTTAGGGAGACTTTTACATACGGTCGTGCACACAACCTTACCTATTTGTAAACATCCTCCAAACCAATGAACTTGAAATTGACATATGTTCATATTGAGAACATTCTCTGTCTTCTATTAAAATATGGACACAAAAATATGTCTTTAAAAGATAGCTGGTTCATTAGAAGACATCGAAATGTTTCCCTTAGTCCCGATGTCTCCCTAATTTCCACTTCTAGACACTAACGTGTCTCCCTAATACCAAATGTGTAAATATAGATAAATCTGTGGAGATTTCTGTTTGGGAATGTTACCAATCCTGTACTGTGCCTTTAATGGAGATTCATTTTGAACGAGGGTAAAAGCTTTCTGTCGTTATTGGGCCACAATAAGGAGATGTTCATTGAAGCAGAAGATAGGATTTGACATTTCTCAAATGAAGGAATATTAGTCATCAAATGTAATAAGAATTATTGTTGCTAGGCAGAATGCTGCCCTCTCTCGTGACCTCATTACATTACATACGTTTCAGAGACATTATATTGCTGTATTTTTTAAGGGATGGTACAGAACTGGTTTTTGCGACAAAACCGTTGCTGACAGTGAAAGCACATTATGAAATCCATCATATACCTTAACTGACAAACCTGTAGACGTAGACGTTTGAGGTCAATCAGCCATCTGGGTCACGAGAAAATAGTGAAAACCCGTTTACAGACGTAGACGTTTGAGGTCAATCAGCCATCTGGGTCACGAGAAAATAGTGAAAACCCGTTTACACATTTTAACGAATGAATAAAACGCTTCGAAGCGATTTAATCCAATCGGAAAATAGTTTCATTTATTTCTTAACGAATATGGCATTTCAGACAAAAAACATTTCATGGGATGTTTTCTCCTATCATCATCATTATACTGTGTAAGTTTTATGTGAATCCGTGATCTTGAAGTCTTACCAATTCTGTACCATCCTTTTAAGAGATGTATAAGTGTTAGAACACATGCATAGCTTACAACACGTACGTTGTACATGTAAAACTATAACACGACATAAGGGCGTGTATAACGTTGGTAAAGGATTCAGAACAGCACTCACACTTTGTCTAATCCAGCATGTACATGAACTGATAAACCTGTGAAAATTTGAGCTCAGTCGGACATCTGAGTCACGAGAAAACGCGACTTATATTTTTTTTATAAAACATCAAGAAGGTTTTTTGGTCTTGCCAAGATCAAAACTGCCAATGTTTTGGGTGTTTGGTTTTACTCTTTCTGGATAAATACACCATTTCATGCAGAAATAGTTTAAAAGTATGTTTCTAATTGCACCATTTTCATGCCGTAAATCTGTGAACATTTGTGTGTTGGTTTGTTACCAATGTTGTTCATGCCTTTTAAGTGTAAATCTGTTTCTCTGTTATATCAATGGGAGACTTTGGAGAACCGGTCTTCTAGTCAACAGCGCACGCGCACACACGCGCAAAACAATGCGCGCATGCTCACAGTTGCGTGGGCGTGCGCTGTTGACTTGAAGACCGGTTCTCCAAAGTCTCCCATTTCATTAAGTCTGGACTCTTTCGGCGAAATGGGCACTTTGAAACATGCAGAACTTGACACGTAGCTATGCCGTATTATGCGTACCCGATCTTCACCTGAACAGTATTGTGTTCTCCCGAATCAGATCAAGTACTACAAAGCCGTAGCCAATACCAGCTCCATTTCTCTGTGTCTTGCCTAGGAAACAAATGAGCCGAAGACGAAGCCAGAACCCAAGCAGAACAATTCAAAATTGACAGGGGGATTTTTGTTTTGCACATTTGGCTTGAACTTCACGCATTGTGACGTTTTGCATGACGTCGCGCAAAGACTTCAAGTGCTAGGCTTGTCATATCGGTCGTAGCTGCTAAGCAACGTGACTGTGACGTCACATGTTGCCATGGCGATTTGACGACTCATCCAACAGTCATGAAAAACCGATACTTGCACAGATCATTAAAGTGATCATTCTGGTAGTAATGTGCTAGCACGGTCTAATATTGGTGTGGGCCTTCTGACAAGTACCAAGCAGTATCCGGTTTCCGGCTTGTGATAGCATAGTCATTTCAGAGACTTGAAACTCTTATTTGATGCACGCAGTTTCCGGTCTTCCTGTGTTGGCACTTGCAGAGAGTCTTAATGTAAGAGTGAAGCCCCGTAGTTTCCGGTTCCACTGTGATATACCTTCCAGGCGTATAGAATAGAAATTTACATAAGTAACCAGAAGTTTCCGGTTCCACTACGCTAGCACTTGCAGACGGCATGTACACATGTTTCTATGCAGTGTGCGAGTCCTGCACCAATGCTGAATAATTTCCGGTTCTCTCAAGATAGAACTTACAGACGGCCCATTAAGAGGCCAATGAAACTGAGTAGAACTTCATACCAATAACTAACCAATTTCCGGTTCCACAAGCACTTACAGACGGCATGTAAACAGCCTTAATGCACATTACAGCCTCGCACCAGTACCAAACAGTTTCCGGTCCCATCGTGGTAGAACTTACAGACGCGCATAAACAGGCTTATCCTCTAAATGGGCTTTGTAAAGTGCACGCAGCGCGTGATTCAATTTGTGATATTAAAGGCTGTCCGTTCATGGTCCCAAGCCCCGTTGCACCCCGAGCCCAATCCATCAACAAACATGCCAGGTTATCAAATTATAGATTAACACCGCCAAATATTCCTATGCCTTCAAGTTCAACAGCCCGTATGTACCTGTAACATGGAAATTTCAAAGGCTTTCTAATTCAATTGAGTTAGTGTAGGTAATCCATGGCTTAGATGCACGTCCCATTTGCTCAATCTTAACGTGTAGCCATTTCCATTCCTCTAGACCTTAAAAGCCTCGTACTTTGAAAAGTGTTTTTCAATGTTTCAAATCCATGCTAAAGAACAGGGGTCAATTTCATATCTGCTTAAGCACAGAATCTGCTTAAGCATGAAACTTCTTCCTTGATCAAACAGCGCTAACCAACCAAGTTTTTATGTGATGTTTACTGCTTTTGACTATTCAGCCATATGAGTTTTGGCTGGCATACCTATTTTATTTTGCAAGCCTTTTGATGCTTTAGCAAAGTTTGGTGCTTAAGCAGCTCTATGAAATTGGCCCCAACTTGTCCCAAAATTCAAAGATTGTTCACGTTTGTCTCATTAACTGTTACATCCTGTTTATATGCATGGTATCTATAAAGAGAGACGTAACGTACTATCAATCGTAGTTGCAGACCCACGTAGGATACGATGGGTTATCCTTCGTAACTCAGGTTACGATCGATCGTAAGCGTTTGGCTTCATGAAATCAAACCCTGGTTACAAAACGTTTTCTACTGCTGGTCCCAGGAAAGTGAAAGAAACATTTCTCAGACGCTTCATGCATCTATCTCAGTTTACAAGAAACGTCTTCAAACCTTCCTCTTTTCACTACCTTAATTTTAAATATCTCACATCTTAATTGCTCAGCAAAGTGTGATGTCACATTGCAAATCTCTACAGTGATATTGGAAACTCAAAGTTAGGATTAATTTTAGTGATTGAAAAGTAAACAGGATTCGAAGCTACGACCCCCGAAACACCATACCGGCGCACTTACCAACTGAGCTATACAGCCCTATATTTGCAGTGTCCAAAATAGAAAATTATCTCCCCAGGACGAACAGAGCACACTGCTCGGAACGTCGAGAAAATACCACCGGTTCTTCTCAGAACCACACACTCTCACAGAAGAGATTACGTGGTTTCACAGCAAACCTACCATAATTTCAGTACTATTTTGAATTGGTTCTTGGCCATTTGTGTCTTTTGATGCAGGAAGTCATATAAATGCACAAACTGAACATGAATGCACGATTGGGAGATATCACAGCAAGTGATGACATTTTGAGTTCAACCCTTGCTCTTTTGGTTTACCTCCCTCTCACCCCTTCCCCGGCCATAACTAGCCCCCACCACCCCCAGGGGGCTACCTATAAGAGTCGGAAGTCCTCCACCACCTCTTCAAGCGTACCGTGCCGTGGGGCTTGCTCCCTGGCACGGAAGCAAGCTCTCCTTAGTCATTTTGTTGAGTCGCTCGGTAGACTAGCCCAGAGTTAGTGATGGCTTATCGGAAATTCCACCCCTTCCACCGTGTCTGGGCTGATTAAGGTGCCCCGGGCCCTCGAGCCGTCTTTACCGGGCGGCGTGACTCCGGTCTTAGGCCACGCCACGTTTCTGGAGCCGGCCGGAAGTCGAGACTGTGGATAATGATTTTTATTAATAAAATCGGAACCATTGTTTTTTGACTTAATATTCCCAGTGGCTGAACATTTTGAAAATCGGATTAGCAAACTTGTACATGTTCATATAGAGAATAATTTAATGCGAGTAATAAATTGTTGTAAACTGCTCATCAACCAAAATATTGATCTTAAATAATTAAAAAAATGCTTGAAGTTAGGAAGGCGTGACGTTTCGATCCTAGGAGGATCTTTCTTAAAGGCTGCTCAGAGTAAGGAGCGCCTAGCGTTTCGATCCTAGCAGGATCTTTCTCAAAGGCTGCTCAGAGTTAGGAGGGCCTGATGTTTCGATCCTAGCAGGGTCTTTCTCAAAGGCTGCTCAGAGTTAGGAGGGCCTGACGTTTCGATCATAGCAGGATCTTTCTCAAAGGCTGCTCAGAGTTTGGAGGGCCTGATGTTTGGATCCTAGCAGGGTCTTTCTCAAAGGCTGCTCAGAGTTAGGAGGGCCTGATGTTTCGATCCTAGCAGGGTCTTTCTCAAAGGCTGCTCATAGTTAGGAGGGCCTGATGTTTCGATCCTAGCAGGATCTTTCTCAAAGGCTGCTCAGAGTTAGGAGGGTCTGACGTTTCGATCCTAGCAGGATCTTTCTCAAAAGCTGCTCAGAGTTAGGAGGTTCTGGTGTTTCGATCCTATGTCAGCAATGCCCCAAATGATCAATTATCTTTGCTCGTTTGCCCGTAAGAGCCATGGAACCACTCACAAGACGCCACATCCCAAGGATCTTTTAAAGGTAATAACATACTTTGGTTTTTGTATAAGAAATGCAGATTCATGACCAAATAAAAACTAAAAAAGTTACCGTAACAATCATCTGTGACATTCCAAGTCCCACACGATGCCCACTTTTTGAGAAAGCAGTGAAAAACGGCCACAGTATTATTCAAGTCTTTTCTCTTTTATTTTTGATCTTTTAAAAGATCAAAAAGATTTTCGGTCGTTGTTTTACTAATTACTGGATAAGTACACTATTTCAGGCGGGAAAAATGTTAACAGTATGTTTCTATCACCACCATCTTCATACCCTGTAAGTTATACGTAAATCTGTAAACATTTTTGTTTTGGTTTCTTACCCAAGTATGATACTACCTTTAAATTTGGAGTCTGGGTTAAATGGAAAAGAACATGAAGAGCCAAATGGTTAGGCCTACATGGCGCTTTGATATTTTAGAGAGCGAGAGAACATGATGATGTTCATGTTGCTTGGCGCCAAGATCTTCTGCCTACGCTAAGGGTCTTCAACTCTGCTACCTACAAATGTGAATGACCGACTCCGCGTCCCTAGACAGCAAGTTGCTAGACCGTCGAGCCGATCGAAGGCAGACAGCGAATCGCGGAGTTCCACAAATAAAAAAATAACATTATCCTACGGTTAGAGTAAAGTTCACGCATCTTCAATATTAAAACATCGTCCGTAGACTGCAGCTCCTTAACAAAATCTTCCGTACAAACACGTTTCGTGTCGTCAGGGCACCGCACAATAATTAATCCCAATGCAAATAAAAATGCGTTGACAGTTTTTTTGTTTTTGTTTTTCTTTGGTTTTCGCCTTGTCAACGGCTGTTTTATTAGCTTTATGAAAAACACAAACCCAAAAGTCATTATTATTTAAAAACGGATACTGTTTGTAAAGTGTTTATTACTGGTTATACTAATAGTCTAGGAAATTATTCCCATACGTTGTGCACAACGTTGTGCACTTTGCTTACCTATTTCTAAACATTCTCCAAACCAATGAACTTAAATTTGACATATGTTCATATTAAATGCATTCTCTGTCTTCTATTAAAATACGGAAGTTAGAAATGTGTCTTTAAAAGGTAGCTGATACATTAGGGAGACATCAAAATGTCTCCCTAATTCCCGATGTCTCCCAAATGTTCACTCCCAGACGCTAACCTGTTCCGTAATGTACAAATAATTTGTTTCCAGTATGAAAAACATGCGATTAAATTAAATAAGCCTCTTAGCTAAGCAGAAAACTCCACAGATATACGAACAACTTACAGGGTTTTAAATTGGTAATGGTAAAAACCGTCCTGTTAAAATGGTTCTGCCCGAAATGCTACACTAGTCCAATAAGAGTAAAACCAAAGACCAAACAAACTTTTGACCTAAAAACTTAAATCAAAACTCAGGTAAATAGATTTGAAAATCCCGTGAGCGTTTTTCACTGTTTTCTCTAAAAGCGGTCACCATTATGGGACTGGAAATTTTATCTATGTTTGTTGCTTTATCACTCTTAAAAGTGTTGCCTATGAATCTGCATTTCTCTGTTATGAAGCATCAAGTTACCTTTAAGTCCATCCAAGCCAGCGTGGTACACTGCAAATTCGTCACGAGTGCTGCATGCATACCTTATGATGGCTATACGGGACTCAATTCGGTGTAACTAAGCCGTGCATGCCACACCAGACCAGGGTCCAATTGCATAGAGCTGCTTAGCACACACAAAATTGCTTAGCACAAAAATGGCTTGCCCAATAAAACAGACCACCATTTGAAAATTAGATTTGATATTCATGGTCAGTGAACAACAGCAAAATAACAATTGCAAGTGATACATAACACATGAAAAATTTGGTTGTTAATCCTGTTTTTGTTAAGATAGAAATGTCATGCTTAGCAAATTTTTGTGCTAAGCAGCTCTATGAAATCGGCTCCTGTACTGTACCTTTAAGTCCTTCAAAGCCATCGTGGTATACTGCAAATTCGTCACGAGTGCTGCTTGCATACATAGGTACTTCTGATGGCTACACTGGAATAAATTTGGCATAGCTAAGCCGTGCATGCCACACCAGGCCATTCCTATATCCGTCGCTGCCCACACTGTGAATAACCAAGGCATACACTAGGATTCAAACACAGGAAACCGGGACAAAAACGCAACATCAAATTTGACTAGCTCTCCAAGATATGTGGTTTTGCCATGTGTGTCGTAATTCTGATTCCACACACGAACTCAAGCGAACGTGGTGGGAATACTCGCCCTGGTCAGATGCTCCAAATCCCCGTGTCTTTTTGTTCGGTAAATCTCTTGTCGTGACTGCCGTTATCAGTCAAGTATGTACTCAAGGAAGGGTGGAAAAGGTCTCCATGAAATCTCAAATCACGCAATTGTATCTTCTGGTGTATCAGGGGAGCTCGAAATTGGTCACGAATCTTTGTGATACTAAGAGTTAGTGGGAAATTGTATTATTGTAGGTATTTATTTGTTACAATCCCGATATATATGGTACAATATGTGGCTTGCATTGGTAACATGGAACATGGGTTGTCTGTTTGGAAGATAAGCACAGTATGGGCCGTTACCAAACCAGGGGCAAATTTCATAAAACTGTTAAGCACAAAAAGTTGCTTAGCACAAAAATGTCTTGCCCAATAAAACAAACCACCATTTAAAAATCCATTTGATATTCATGGTCAGCGAAAAACAGCCACAGAACAATCACAAGTGATATACAGCACATGGAAATTTGGTTGTTAACCCTGTTTTTATTAAGACAGAAATTTCATGCTTAGCAAATTTTTTTGCTTAACAGTTTTATGAAATTGGCCCCAGACTTGAGGTTAGCCTTGGAACTTATTTCGCTACCGCCATTTGAGGCCCACAATACGAAATGAAGGGATTAGGCCACATGACGAAGCTGAAGAAAGGCTCCAGCTTCGTCATGTATCTCAAGCCCTTCATTAAGAACACAAAATGGCAGTAACAAAATAAATCCCAAGCCTAGCATCAGGCCCCATTGCGTAGAGGCCCTACATTTCAGATGAGGCTGGAAACCACGTTTTAATTGTCTGTAAACACCAATCCGATGCAGATATGTTTTTCTGTGTTGTCGTGGATAGCAGATGATTATTCATATTGGTTAACAGTTGAGTAGACGTCAAAATAAATCATCTGATTTCGACATGTTGGCGTACTTAGGGTGTTTAGTTGCAGTTTGGATAGGTAGAATTTTCGGCTAGTATTTTCTAATATGAATGGCAGTAAAACATAACAATCAGTGGTAGCCGCAGCAGCAGCAACAACAGCAGCTTCAGCCGCAGCAATATCCGCAGTAGTAGCAACAACAACAGCATCAGCAGCAACAGTAGCAAAAATAGCAATATCAGAAACAACAGCAGCAGCAGCAGCAGCCGTAGCAGTAGCAGTAGCAACAATAACAACATCAGAAATAGCAGCAGTATCAGTTGAAGCAACAACAGCAGCAGAAGTAGCAGCAGCAGCAGTAGCAACAGCAGCAGTAATATCAGCAACAACAGTATAAGCTGCAGCAGTAATAGCATTAAAATCAGCAGCAGTAATAGCAGCAACAACAGTCAAAGCTGCAGCAGTAATAGCAGCAACAGCAGTAAAATCAGCAGCAGTAATAACAGTAGCAGTAATAGCAGCAGCAACAGTCAAAGCTGCAGCAGTAGTAGCATCAACAGCAGTAAAATCAGCAGCAGTAATAGCAGCAGCAGTAATAGCAGCAACAACAGTCAAAGCTGCAGCAGTAATAGCAGCAACAGCAGTAAAAGAAGCAGCAATAATAGCAGCAGTAGCAGCAACATCAGCAGCAGTTAAACCATTTACAGTAATTCCAATGTTAAATCATTAAACGAAAACCAGACATAAATTCATTTAAAAACTCCACGTTTGCTCACATAGTCTCTACCAATTTCCCTCTGTAACAATTCGTGTAATCATCATAATGAGCGTATGTAAGTCCCGCGAGATTACACACCAAATCCCCTGACTTCCTCGCTAGATTAAACGTAATGCTCGTACGGGGAACTCCAATTCCTCATCACAGGATTTCCGGGCTCATCCAGATCTGCCTTTAATCCCTGACCCCCTGGTAAGATTTCAATCTTGGATTCCAAATTGAAAAAAAAATATTAATAATCTTCAATTTCTCATCGGTAACTACTAAAAGTGCACTCTTGTCAGATTGAAAAATGGTGAGTTTTTACAAGCCTCTATAGTTATACAGAGTGTTTCAAAAAACGCAACACTTGTGTCGAGAACTATTTTATAAATATTAAACTGTTTATCACTTCAAGATTCAGATATATGATACAGCCATGTCTTGGCTATCATCATGTACAATTTGAGCAAAATTGGACTGAAATTGAGTGAAAAAACTAAGACTGAATTACCCAACCTTAAAACCCGATTTCCATCTTTCTTTCATACACATTATGTGAGTATTGACCATCATGCGTGTTATCCGTGCAAATTTGTTTTTAAGGAGTACTCTTTCAATAGCGCTCCGCACTAATGACGTCACAAAATCCCCGGATGTCAGACAGACATTGACTCACACACGTAGTGGACATGCACGCGCACTAACACACACGTTTGCAAGGTTGCAATGTTTGTCTGAGACCCGGTGCTATTTTTAGCACAAGTGCGAAGCGCTATTGGTCATATTTTCGCTAATTTCAGCCCCAGTATGTTTAAATTCTACATGGTGATAGCCAAGACATGGTTGTATCACAAATGTGAATCTGGAAGAAATAAACAGTTAATTTTTTAACATAATGGGTCTTGACATAGTGTTGCGTTTTTTTCTGGGACACCCTGTATACCCTTGCAGAATTTGTGCAAAAGACCCTACCTGGTTCATATCGAAAGATGTTCATTTGGCCATTTGGCCAATTTTTTGCCCTCTTATTTTCATCGTATGGATTGAAATCAGGGCTGATAATAGCCGGCTTCCCAAGAGACTCCGAGAGTGCTCGGCGAGGGGCGGGCGAAACATGAGATCATTCAACGGTCTGTCAGCGCCGCGGACCCCGGTGCTGAAAGGGTAAATATCCCGGTGCCGTATATGAAAATGTTGCCAACATTGGGCCGGTCTAATGGATTCTACATGCCCAACCTCCTGGGTGTTGAGTAACATGAAAAGGGCAATATGCCCATCTCAGAATATTGCAGAGATGACGCCGACCTTTGACCTTTGGGGAAATAGGCTCGTTCACTGCAATACTCAAAATTAATAATTCTCAGGTATTGAAAATGTAAATCTTTTCCACGAAGAATAAAAGTAAATGACTTTCATATAATACATTCTAGGACTATTATGTTTTGTATCTTCACGAATTTACTTTGGAATTGGAACACAACATTTCTGCAACTACAACAGCTGGTGGTGTTAATATTTATTTAATCGTATACGGTTATATATAAATGTTATATATTACGGTTTTATATTAAATAATATAAAGATGCTTAAAATGATATTTTAAAGGAATAGATAGAATATTCAAAATTGAAATTCAATATTATATACACATAATACGACGGAACATCAGGTTGAAAAAATAATATTATGCGTACCGTTCTTCGTTTCTTTAATTAAAAATGTAATTGACTTATGCCTCATTTTGTGGTGACGTGTCGCAATTCTGCACACCTGGGGCCAATTTCATGCTTAGCATAACAATTTGCTTAGCACAAAAGTGTCTTGCCCAATAAAACAAACCACTTTTAAAATGTCCATTTGATATTCATGGTCAGTGAACAACAACCAAAGAACAATCACAAGCGATACACAACACATGGACATGTAGTTGTTAACCCGGTTTTTATTAAGAAAGAAATGTCATGCTTAGTAAATATTTGTGCTAAGCTCTATGAAATTGGCTCCAGTTCTACGGTTCTTTAATTAAAAGTATGTAGGCGACTTATGCCTCATTTTATGATGGCGTGTCGCATTTTTGCATGCCAATCCTCCAGGGTTCGCTGAGCGTTCTGAGATGCCCGCGTTGACGCACGGAAGATGTAGGTCAATACATCATTTTGGTTAATTTGTAGGTCACCGGTTCTGTAGGAGAGGGATTTGTGAGGAGTTTAGGATATGCAGTTATTATTCCCTGGCAAAATCCGTTCCTGTGATCGCTGAAAGCCTCGAAAAGAAGGGAAAAAATTCTCGTTTTTGTCGAGACCAACGATCGATTTGGGACTAGACGAGACACAAATTTACCACCGAGCACCTGGTACATCTGCTTGGTATCCCGGGCGGGCAAAGCACGGCCCATCGCGGCGGTGATCTCCACCCGTCACCCCGGTATATAACCGTGTCTCGCGTACCCGAGCGGTGAAGAAAATTGACAGTTTTATTAGTATTTTCCTGTATGAATATTCGCCTCGACGGTGTCAAATAAATTGGCGCAAATGTCGGTTGTCAGTTTGAGTAGATATCTGTCAAGAAAGAGAATCTCTTTGGTTTTTATTGATAGCGCGAATTGGTTAGATCAATACTTTTGTTTGGCGCCGTTTCCATCGCTAATCATAGAACAAAACTATATTTATTCAGACGATGTGAAATCCATTTGATCAACATTGTAGAATGATTGATATGTACAATATTAAATGCTTGAATTGATATTGCAGAATGCCGTTGTGTTTTTAGCCCATATGCTACACGGGGTATTTTTTAAAAGGCAACCTGAGGCCTATTCACACGATACTGAAAAAAAAATCTAGCTAGCGAGTTTTTTCTCATGCTTGAAAAATCTAACAAAAGTGTCATCGTTTGAAAGGACACCAATGCCTGAGAGTGAATGATGTCCCTGGTGAATCCTTGGCAAAAATTCCTCAAACATGAAAAAACTCACAAGACTGAAAGTAACATATCGTCATTCTCCTGGCAGTTTCCTATGCACTACACCTATAAATTATATCAAGATTTAAAGATGATTGCTTTTTCTTCTTGGGGATTCCCTGGAACTGGTTTTCATTAAATTGCCTCGTGTGAAATGGGCCTTACTTTCACTGTACACGATATACAACCAACAAATTTTGCATAACTGGCTTCTGACTGCCAAACGAACAAAGATGATTGACTAATAATCGACACCACCAACATAGGGCTTGAGATCTCAGTTGGTGAGAGCGTCGTTACGGTATTTCGGTGGTCACAGGTTCTAGTCCCGCTTCAGTCTATTCTTCTTTGTCGACTTTCCAATTACTGGAAAATAATAATTATATGCTTGCAAACACATCGTTGACCTTTGATCTTGGCAAATGCAAGTCAAGTTTTTCAATTCTAGATGTCTAAATTTACTTTTATACATCTTTCAACACATAATTACTGTCAGTATTTTTAAACAGAAATGTTCTTAAAATACCACATTTTCAATGTGAAGTTCATTGTTTGGAGGAACATCAACATAGTTTTGTAAAGTTTAATACAGGCCTATGAAAATGTACGATGTGCAATTTTGTCTTTTTCTATAAATGGAGACCTTCGTAGCTAAGGTAGTTTCTGTAATTAAGTAACTCTTTCAAAAGACCCCGTAATTTCTGTGAGCAATTTGTATGCTCTTAAACTAAAACAAAACATTGTTTAAGTTTAACCTTGAGCACAGCATAGATATGTATTTGGATTAATGTTCGTTTTTGGAGTACATATTTCATTCCATAACGTTTCCTAACAACATAAGGAGAATTTATAAATAACCTAGGGTCAATTTCACGAAGCCCTAAAATCGATCGTAACTCCAATTATGGAAGCAAACCCATCATAGAATGTCTATTCAACGTAGGGCTGCAATGCATCAAAAGTCCGTTGATAGTAGGTTACGACGACTTTGGCGAAATCGACTCCTGGCACACACACACAAACAAAATCCCATGCTGAAAAATTTCAAATTCTTGAATGTATAGCTATGGAACCCTTTTGTGAGACGCACAAATGCGTGCATTTCTTTGCAGCGGAATGCCCTTGGCCAAAATTTATACCGTAATGTACTATTGGGAATTTCGCACCCGTTTCAAAGATTTTTTTTCAACTCCCCGGGACTTGAAAAGGCAGGAAAACATTTGCATTGCTATAGATAGCCCAATTTCAGCCCCGCGAACAATGTGTTTGCACTAATTACGGGCCCCGCGCTGGGGTCACCTCACAGAAATAGACACCCTTTAACGGATGCTCGCGCCAACTCTATGGTTCGGTCCGGATGAGACTGTAGCCGGACACAACGGCTGTTCCATGTCCTCACTCGAACGCGAGACTCTGCGGTTTCACAACCCTTGCGAGGTTTCGTGATTACCATCTTGATTGCGCGTTGCAACAGGGCGTGATTCCTAAAGCAAACACAAGTATATAAATATCCCCGTCTGTATTTGAGACACGCTAAAAGAACAAACATCAAGTGCGTGTATAGGGAAAGTAAAAAAAATAAACACGAAATCGATATACAAATAGCCGTCGGGTGTTTAAGGCCGTGTTGCTATACATGACTTCGTGATCGGCCGCCGATTTTGTGCGGGAAGTGTATTTACTTAGGTTAAAAGAAACTTGAAACTGGAGAGGTACACGGCTCACTTATCGATCGCCGGTGCTTGTTAAAAAAAAGAGAGAGAGCGTCGACTTGAGAGTGAACATGGTGGGATGACTTTAGCAGGACCGGCAGTATGTATCTTTTTACGGGGGATTGTAAAGTTGGGGACCCCGTTCCTCTAATAGAAAGGAAACTTAATTTTAAACTTACCAACTTACCTTACTAGATAACTCTGTCTCCATTTTGAATAACTACATGATTAATTCGTGGAAAGACCGCCGGGTTTTGAGAAATGAGGGAAATTATCTTGTAAAAACAACCACGGCAAAACAACCCAGTCACTGGTAATTAAACACGGTGACACTCGTTCCGGCGTGTCAGTGTCTGGAAGTCAAATAAGAAAGTCACAATTTTTGGAGTATTTATTGATCTTAATTCACTCAAAATAGGGTGAGCATTATTGACAGAGCATTAACTGAAGTTTTTGGACTTTTGTAGCTTGACATCTTTGAGCAAAATGATAAAAACAGAGGTGTCCTGAAATTTACAATTCCCGTTTTACGCTGGTCTCTGGGTCTCTTGGCCTCGTGTTGGGAAGGTGAGGTCTCTTACTTGAAACTTCAAACAACTGAGGAGCGATAGTGCTTAATGGCGCCGGCCGAATGCACTGGATTGAAACCGATACAAAGCATGTCCGAACTTACCCCAAAAAGAGTTGAAACTCTTTTTCCAACAGTATTTTTTCTGCAGTCACTCTTGGAGAGTTCGTCTTTTACATAATGTATGAGGACACGGCATTGTCCTTTCTATTGTCCCTGTAGTTTAATACACTCCCATGGACTAAGAACCATGCATGTTCCTCTAAGGACAACTTTGAACAATAGAAAACCGTGCGAGGACAATAATGGTTTCATTGTAATTCCTTTATCCTCCCGTCCTCGGTCTTAATACAGCGTACAGAATATCACTCAACAACATACAACATAATAATATGGACACTTTAAGTGCGTCGTCACACCAAACATTGTTACTTGGAGACAAGGTTCAAAAACATTACATAGGAAAACTTTAACCCACAAAAAGGACATTTTTGAAGACGTTGTTAAACTATTCCCTGAAAATATTGCGACGATTTTTGACCTTGTCCCTTGTTACATCAGTGAACCCACACATGTTTGTTTTACATACCTTACGTGGACTTCCCTTTGTTCTCATGTACTGAGTACAACTTCAATCCATTGGTATTTGAACTCTACCCATTATTTCATGATGAAATTTTGACCAAATATCCCTTGAATGATAAACTTTAATTTGAAGTTGAAAATGTCTCCTTTTGGCATTTTCGTTGGCATCAGAATATTATGCGGACGTGTGCGAGTCCACATAACGTCTTGGGATCCTACATTATGTGGACGTCCTTTGTCATAAGGTCAGCAGTGTGTATGCATCACAGAAACATACCATTTGTTAAAGAACAGTGGATATGCACCATCAAGTGAAGGGATAATGAATGATGAAAGTTCGCTATAACTGGGGCACTGTCACAAATCATGCACCAACTTGGTGAAATGACCCACATAATTACGTATGTCATTTCGATTGCGTGGAAATGATTGCCTGTAAATTGCATCCTGTGTCAGGGACCCTAAACAAACCTTTGAACTTAGATGTGAAGAAAATCATGGTAGATTTTCAGCCATTTTAAAGTATAAAGGTTTTTATGATAATAAATGAAATGTCCAGATAAGAACATAAAAAACCACTGTGCGATTGGATGAGTGCAAAGAGATATTCAAAGCATAAACAAGTTTTGAAAATTTCAGTCCGCTAGTCATATTTTTTGCAAATTTAATGCAGCTTAAACTGTTATTCTTTAAAGTAGTATTATACTTTGGTATCATACCGAAATAGAAATCTCCACAGATTTACGTAAAAAACTTACAGGGTATGAAGATGGTGATGGTAGAGACATACCGTTAAAATTGTTCTGTCTGAAATGCTGTATTTTTCCAGTAAAGAGTAAAACCAGTGACCAAAATTATATTTGATCTTGTTGAGAAACATGATCAAAGAATTGTTTCAGAAAATGACCCATATTTAGAGAAAAAAATGGAAATTTTTAAAAAGGGAATAAAACATGTGTTTTTATGTAAGTAGGTTTCCAAGTAAGTAATGATGGTGCTAAAAGACAATCCAATGATGAAAACAAATTAAATTAGTTAAAAAGGGAATAATACATAGTGAGTTTAACGTAATCTATTTACTTTGGCAAGAGTTCTGGAAGTGAATGACAGAACAGTTGTTACTGTCTGTTTCATTGCTACCCAAAGACACACAATTATCATTAAGAAATAAATATGTACACGTAGGCCTATAGCTATTGAGTTGTTTTTAAAAGGTTAATTAAATGTGGCACAGGACTGTTCTTAAATCTAGTTATCATAAAATTCATCGTAAATTCATTACAGACGCTCCATTGGGATGTCCCGCTTATGTCTTGCCCCACAAGCGTGTGGAAATCGTTTTCTTTTCAATGTAGTTGCTAAAATCAACCAGGGTTATTCATTTTGTTATCTCGGGCAAACGGAAGCGCGTGTTCCGGCCACAGTACTGCAGCTCCACCTCTTCGTGTCTCAACATCCCATGAATGATTTCGAACAGTCTTATGTTCTCCGTGTTCTCTAAGCTCTCTCTGTATCACTCAAGTGTTTGAGTGATAAAGCTCGGTTCTTGGCATAGCGTCAGAATCGACTTAAAGGTAGTATCATACTTTGGTGTTTGTCAAAGAAAAACTGATTCATAGGCACAAATATAAAAAAAGATACAATAACAGTCATCTGTGAAAATTTCAGTCCCATACGGTGCCCACTTTTTTTAGAAAACAGTGAAAAACAGCCACAGCATTTCTTAAGTGTTTTCTCTTTTATTTTTGATCTTTTAAAATATCAAAAAGATTGTCGGTCGTTGTTTAACTAATTTCTGGATAAATACACCATTTCGGGCGGAAATAAATTTAACGGTATGTTTCTACCACCACCATCTTCATACCCTGAAAGTTATACGTAAATCTGTGAACATTTCTGTTTTGGGTTCTTAACAAAGTATGATACTACATTTAAGTGTACAGTACAGGATTGGTAATAGACCTAAACAGAAATGCTCACAGATTTACGTAAACCTTTCAGGATATGAAGATGGTGCTGGTACAAACATACCGCATGAAGTCGTGTATTTATCCATAAATTAGTTAAACAAAGACCAAATTAAACAGTTTTGATCTCGGAGTAAGAATGAAAACCATTCTTTAAGTTTTATAAGAAAAATTGAGTCGGGTTTTCACTTTTTTTTCTCGTGACTCACATGTCCGATTGAGTTCAAATCTTCACAGGTTTATTATATCATGTACATGTGGAGTCTGTGGTAATGTGTGGTAAACAGCTCCCGTCTTCCGTGGTAGGTGCAGAGGATAAGAATTTAACCTTATGCCTAAAGGGATTTTGTTTTGAATCTCAAACAGTCTCATTTACATCAATTTCCCTTTGCCGTCTCAACCTTTATCGCACGGTATCCATAAACATTAAAGTTATGGCTTTGAGTTTATAAAGATTAAGATGTGAAGGATAGATATATTCTCTCATTACAAGGAAGCGAAATGGCGTCTTGGAGTAGCGCGTAAGATCGTTAATGTCGAGACCTGAGGTAAATGGTGTCTATTGAAGTCTGAGTCAGCCCATGACGAATGCCTTTCAGGCCATAAAGACTCATATTTCGTTTCTTTACAGCATATGCATCTGTCATTCAAATATAAACATCAGCAAAAATTTATCTGACATCCGTCTCTTAACAATGTTTTAAAGTAACAGTTATCGAAAAATTTACGTTTTGCTACCGTGGCCAAGCATATGCTGTATTAAGCTCTTAGCAAAATCAGTGGCGTATGGGCAAATTTCAGAGGTGGCACAAGGAGTGCACCACATTTTCAAAAGACCACTGGATTATTAGTAACTAGGCAACTGGGCAATCTTGAGAAAGATCCTACTGGAATCGAAACGTCAGGCCCTCCTTACTCCAAGTAATGTGTAATAAGTATTTATATTAAATGACTGACTGTGACGTTTTGGATACATATGATGCTAATTAGCTTAAACTTATCTTACTCCATGAATAATTTTGTCCAATGAGATGGTTTCAGTATGCACAAAGGTCCGCCCATGTAGACATATCAAGTGTTGTGCATATCAAGATTTGGCCTTGCCGTAAATTATAACCGTGCTAGCGTTTAATTCACGTAAAACATGCATCTAAGGCAGTGTCCAAAATCTCTGGCTGTGGCTGCATATTACACACGCCCCTATGGCAGCCACTAGCCAGTGACTGCAGCCATATCCATAGACTTGTGTGTTATTTGCGGTCGCAGCCAAATATTTCGGACGCGGCCTATAGCATAGGGCCGTGTCCGAAACAGGCTTGCAGAGTAAAGGCTATGCGCATTGTCTTGGTGTCTCCACATATTTCCAATGGAGCGAAGACCTAGACCTAGCTCTAGACAACAAATTTCGATACAGCCTAAGCCTGTCTAAATACCGCGAGTACAGGGGCCAATTTCATGAAGCTGCTAAGCACAAAAATTTGCTTAGCACAAAAATGTCTTGCCAAATAAAACAAACCACGGTTAAAAAATTAATTCAAAAATTCATGGTCAGCCAAGGAACAATTACAAGTGACACACAACACATGGAAATTTGGTTTTTATCAAAACATAAATATCATGCTTAGCGAATGTTCTGTGCTAAGCAGCGCCGTGAAGTGGCCCCAGCGCGTGTGCATCGAGAGTCCGCGTGGCGCTGTGCGACCACGCGTTTGATGCTATTTCTATGGGCTTATATAACACCTCCGCTGTGTTGATCGAAAAACACGCGAACTCTTCCCTGGAGCCAAGTAATAAAAACAAAGATTTTCTGCTCTGATGAGAAATGGAAATTAAAAGAAAACAATATGGAGTGGGAAGGGTGTGAAAACGTGGACATTAAATCCAGTGCGATCATTATGGGGCTTTTTTTTATTTAGGCCTTTCGAAAATTTACCCCAATGTGGTTATGGTGAACTGTGCCAATTTTCATGCTAGCTTGGACTTACCCCTGAGGCCAATTTCATTAAACTGTTAAGCACACAAATTTGCTAAGCACGACATTTCTGTCTTAAGAAA
The DNA here is from genome assembly GCA_963971285.1 of Astropecten irregularis. NCBI lineage: Eukaryota > Metazoa > Echinodermata > Asteroidea > Paxillosida > Astropectinidae > Astropecten > Astropecten irregularis. The sequence continues at coordinate 7,034,004 of OZ020265.1, read as the reverse complement.
AACAGGTTTAACAACCAAATGTCCACGTGTTGTGTATCACTTGCGATTGTTCTTTGGCTGTTGTTTGCTCACCATGAATATCAAATGGAATTTTCAATGGTGGTTTGTTTTATTGGACGAGAAATGTTTGTGCTAAGCAAATTGTTGTGCCTAACAGTTTTATGAAATTGGCCCCAGTTCATAGCGTCGCTCGCGCGTCCAGCACGTGAAAAAAACACAAATCGTTTTCTTCTCAGCAAAGTAGTATTAAAGGGATGGTACAGAACTGGTTTTTGCGACAAAACCGTTGCTGACAGTGAAAGCACATTATGTAATCCATCATTATACCTTAACTGTCAAACCTGTAGAAGTTTGGGGTCAATCAGCCAACTGGGTCACGAGAAAATAGTGAAAACCCGTGTACAGAGAACTGTACACATTTCAACGAATTAATCAAACGTTTCGGAGCGATTTATTCCGATCGGAACATTTCTCAAACGAATATGGCATTTCAGACAAAAACATTTCATGGGATGTTTTCTCCTATCATCACCATTATGCAGTGTACGTTTTATGTGAATCTGTGATCATGAAGTGTATTTTGTCTAACCAATTCTGTACCATCCCTTTAAACAAAGAATTGTTGCTAACGGCCGTCTTTACAGCTCTATGAAAGTGGGCCTAGGCCTTTGAGCCTTTAGCTCAGTTCACACTTCATTCGAATGAATGCTTCCAGCTAAGCGAAATTGACATCACAACTTGATATTCGTATCGAATGTTTAATTGGCAAAAGGTTGAGCACATTTCAACTTATTGGGAGAATTTGTTCGATACCAGTTTTGCTATGCAATTTGCAGCACGTATGAACCGGTGTCTCGGGATAGGTTGTCCGGGCGTGCTCCGTGGTCTGACTGCGTCTGGGGGACCTTGCAAAGGTCAAAATACGTCACACCGCGCACGCGCTCGGCGAAGTAATTGAAAAATAAGACTTGAAGCTATGCATGGTGGAAGTACTAAGATAAGGTAGGTTTGCGGTGACACCGTGTAATCTCTTCTGTGAGAGTGTGTGGTTCTGAGAAGAACCGGTGATATTATCTCGACGTTTCGAACAGTGTGCTCCGTTCGTCTTCAGGAGGATGGACATCCTAACCAGCCACCCTCCTGGAGACGAACAGAACACACTGTTCGGAACATCAAGAGATAATATTATCGGTTCTTCTCAGAATCACACACTCTCACAAAAGAGATTACATGGTGTCACCGCAAACCTACCATATAGTATTCCACCATGAAGAGCGTAACGTTATGCTGTGCATGCATTGTTTGGTTTCAAACTTACCTTATTTTAAAACGTAATACACGGGTTAACACCTTGGCGGCCATCTTAGATTTTGATCGCAACTTCAAAACGAGGCACTTCCACGCATGCGCACTTTTCGAAATGTAAACCAGTCCATTGTCGAAGACAATACACGGTTTTACACTTCGGCGGTTTTGATCGCGACTTCAAAACGAGGCACTATCACGCATGCGCACTTTTCGAAGTGTAAACCCGTATTGGTTCATTCTCGTGCGACATGCGTGCTCAGGTCATCCGGACAGCTAGCCATGCCGGGCAATAGAGCTCGTTACACCGGCCTTTACTCACTAGCCTAGCTGCCGGTGTCATTGCCCTGTACCGAATATTCAGATGTATATGAGTACTTTGTTGACTTAGCCCGTGAAAATCTTCGCCAAAAAAATTGTCTCCGGTTTCACCGTGTAAGAGGCAATAATCACACTTTGGACGTCACGCGCTACCGGAGAAATCTCTTCGAGCAATACACGGTGATTACATAGCGATTCCATTGCAAACACGTAGGCCTGTAGGGTGTCAAACAAAATTGGACACTATAGGGAATAGTGTACATGTACTTTGTAAAAAAAAACACACAAATTTTGCAACAACAAGGCACAACATTATCTGTATCTGTATTTAAATCCAAACTTACGGCACATCTCTTTATTTCAGTTTATTTAGCATATCAGGGGTCGAGTAAGATGGGTCTTAAAGGTAGTATCATACTTTGGTTTTTGTCCAAGAAATAAAGATTCTTGGGCAAAAATATCATGAAAGATACAGTAATACTCATCTGTAAAAAATTAAGTCCCATACGATGCCCACTTTTTAAGAAAACAGTGAAAAACAGCCTCAGTATTTCTTAAGTCCTTTCTCTTTTATTTTTTATCTTTTAAAAGATCAAAAAGATTTTCGGTCGTTGTTTTACTAATTTCTGGATAAATACACCATTTCAGGCGGAAAAAAATTATCAGTATGTTTCTACCAACATTATCTTCATATCCTGTAAGTTATACGTAAATCTGTGAACATTACTGTTTTGGTTTATTACCAAAGTATGATACTACCTTTAAAGGGTATAATGCATGATTGGTAAAGGCCACAGAACAGCACTCACACTTTGACTGTAGATAAAATGTTAAACCTGTGAAAATTTGAGCTCAATCAAACATCTGAGTCACGAGAAAATAGCGAAATTCCGACTCAATTTTTCTTATAAAAGACGAAGAATAGTTTTGATCTTACCCCGTGATCAAAACTGTTTTCGGTCTTTGTTTTACTAAATTCTGAATAAATACAGCATTTCAGGTGGAAATATTTTAGCGGTATGTTTCTACCACACCATGAGTAAATCGGGAAAACGAAAACAACTCAAGTAAGGGGTTTTTTATGTTTGTTCCAAAAATCGTTCGGACGAACGATCTTTTTACAAGACACTCAATCTTGATTTCCTTAAAAAAAAACAGCATCTGATGAACCAAGATTTCCCATGGTGACTGTTTGCACTTTTCACGAACTGTTGAGTCCATTGTCATGTCTCAAACTAAATTATTTTTTGGAGGCCTTGCAAATCCTGTACGCTACCTTTAAGTGTGAATCATTCTAATTGCTAAGCTAAGAGTGATGACAGAATACAAATCACAATGGAGATACTATAAACTCATCTTAAGATTAATCTTAGTGTTTGGTGAAATAAAGCAGGATCTTTCTCAAAGGCTGCTCAGAGTTAGGAGAGCCTGACGTTTCAATCCTAGCGGGATCTTTCTCAAAGGCTGCTCAGAGTTAGGAGAGCCTGACGTTTCAATCCTAGCAGGATCATTTTCAATAGCTGCTCAGAGTTAGGAAGGCGTTATGTTTCGATCTTAGTAGCATCTTTCTCAAAGGCTGCTCAGAGTTAGGAGGGCCTGACGTTTGGATCTTAGCAGGATCTTTCTCAAAGGCTGCTCAGAGTTAGGAGAGCCTGACGTTTCAATCCTAGCAGGATCATTCTCAATGGCTGCTTGGACTATACTTTCTCTGTTAAGCTATCCCTGCCACGATGTGTGTGCTCACATCTGAAAGTGGCTCGGTTCCTCTAACAATTTTCTGGTGACTCAGCGAGCCCATACTATCACAAGTGTGTTATTTCATGAACATCCTATAAAATTCTAAAGGAAAAACATGACTGCTGTTCTATGTCTCGCACACAAATGACACGTTTCCTTTTCAAACTCCTTGAATGTGAGACTTTGGAGAACCGGTCTTCTAGTCAACAGCGCACGCGCACACACGCGCAAAACAACGCGCGCATGCTCACAATTGCATGCACTGTTGACTTGAAGACCGGTTCTCCAAAGTCTCCCATTGCAAATGTATGATACACGGGTTTACACCTCGGCGGCCATCTGAGATTTTGATCGCAACTTCAAAACGAGGCACTTCCACGCATGGGCACTTTTCGAAGTGTAAACCCGTCCATTGTCGAAGACAAAACACGGGTTTACACTTCGGCCGTTTTGATCGCGACTTCAAAATGAGGCACTATCACGCATGCGCACTTTTAGAAGTGTAAACCTGTGTTTTGTCAAACATGCAACAGCCGTCACAGCAGCTCCTGTTAATTTCTCCTCGGAATTGCATGCACGCTTGGCTGCTTGGTGTCTCTTTTTTTTTTTTTTTTCATCGCACCTTGGGCTCGAGCCCCGCGCCTCGCCGCCCCACCGCACCGCACGTGGAGCTCATTCTCCCCACTGCAGACAGACAATTATGCCCCCCATCAGTGTAAATTTGTCTGAGCGCGGGAGGCAGAGAAGACAAGAGAGCTTCGCGGTGTTTGGAATTAAGTGCGGGACTAGGGTGACGATTACTTGTTCAATTGGGGGAAATTGTTTTTACAGGGGGAAAGGCTGGGCCCGATAAAATTCTTGACAGTTGCGCTCGAAGACAGCCACTTTCACAGGTAAATGCTCACACGCCGCTGGCAAGATTCTAATGAAAGAATTCTGAGGCTGGGAGCTAGACAAAAAAACGCGCATTTCATGAAGAGAAATAAACTGAATGTTTTTTTTTTTTCCGCGTTCTGCTCGTATTTTTGTTTCAAGACAAGGGCATTTTCAAGGCTGGGTTGAAATGTTTATCTTTGGCTCAGGAAAGGAAACCTTTTTTTTTTATATGAAGCGAGTCCTTCATACGTGTTTTATTTATTTATACGTTGCATGCTGTGCGTATTGATTTTAATGCATGGCTGCAACTGTTCAGCATTATATAGCGTGTTCGTTATTACAGCGGGGTTTTGCACAGGAAGTGAACAGGTTTTTGTATATATTCACGGTCGATATCAAGAAGCCCTACGATTGATCGTAACTCGAGTTACGAAGGATAACCCTTCGTACCTTATGACTTCTACGTAGGACTCTTATGCTGTCCTACGATTGATAGTAAGTTACGATGAGTTTGGTGAAATCGAACCCTGGTATATTCAATGTTTTGGATTTTAAGGAAAGTGGATCATGGTTGTCAAAAGAGGGCGCTGTGTATGATATGACGTCATCTCGTAAGGAATTCAGATTTTCAAAATGAAAACCGATAAGGTGTGGTGTAGGTGCTGATATTTTGCCATTGTGTATTGTTGTGGGAAAATGATTCTCATTGTATAATCAATATGTTTAATTTCTTCTCTAATAATTTTGTTTTTAACAGTTAGGCCTACATAAATAAAACCTGGGGTCAATTTCTTCAAACTCATCGTAACTTACTATCAATTGTAGGACTTGTGATGCATTGCAACCCTAGGTATCGGATACGATGGGTTATCCCTCGTAACTGGAGTTACGATCGATCGTATAGGGTTTCGTGAAATCGACCCCCGGAAATTTGCCAATGGAAGCAATGGAAAACGAACCGAATTCTCTTCTTAACATGTTTCAAATTTGAATCTTAAAAACGACTCAAATCTATGTCTTACACGTTTAAGGCTAGGGCTTTGTAATTCCTTTATCTTGTGGCTGTTCCCCCCATTGTGTCATGCGGTAAGCCATCCCTAGTCGTAGCCAATCAACTTTAGATTCTTCTAACGGCCCTATGAAGTCGAGGCTTGCTGTCGCATTAGCCTACTTTGATGACAAAACTCGGACGTGTGACAGCTGGGTTGGTCGATATCATACAAGAATGACCGTATCCAAAAGCAATCAAACTCAGATGTAGGTTGACAAGTACATGAGGTACGACACACACTGTGCCGCTGGGGTGCGCTTCTGAGAACGAGGTGTGACATAATATTGAGAACGAGGGTGTGACCTAAATAATATTCCGGCCAGGTAGTTCTGACCGTCCACATTAAGAGGTAGTATCATAAGGCGTTTTCGAAACGGAGGCTCAGGCTCCGGCTCCATTTCTTGAATCCAATCTAAAACAACGGGAATCAAAATAGAGGCTTTTGGCTGCGGTTCTGAAGTAGATTCTCTACTATGAAAAGGAAAACAGAGCTTCAGCTTGAATGAAAAACCACAACCTATATTTTCAGCATATAGATGTCAGAGCTGGAGCCTGAGCCTGAGCCTAAGCCTCAGTTTCGAAAACGCCCATACTTTCGTAAGAAACCCAAAACATAAATGTTCAAAGATTTACGTATGGTAATGGTAGAAACATACCGTTAAACTTGTTTCCTCTTGAAATTTTTTATTTATCAAAAAATTAGTAAAACAACACCCGAAAATCTGTTTGATCTTTTAAAAGATTTTCATATTTCTTTCATACATATTATGTGTGTTTTGACCACTTACTATTAGCTATTACTGATGCTATCCTTGCAAATTTGTTTTTAATGAGTACTCTTTCAATTGGTCATATTTTCGCCAATATCTGCCCCAATATGCTTAAATTCTACATGGTGATAGCCAAGACATGGTTGTATCATATAGCTGAATCTTGAAGTGATAAACAGTTTAATTTTAACATAATGGTTATCGACACAGTGTTGCGTTTTTCTGGGACGCACTTGTATAGTACCTTTGGGTATACATGTATAGTACTTGTACATGTATTTATGGCAAATTGTTCAACTCATTGAGACATGTACTTCACCTTCGCTCCCATTAAAAACCGTATGGTTCACATCACCATGACAAGTCAATATCCAATGATGCCTGGGTTCCTTTGAAGTATAGGACCTCGGACCGCTGACCAGCACTTAGCTACTTGGCCCAAAAATTTGCTAAGCATGAAATTTCTGTCTTAGTAAAAACAAGATTAACAACCAAATGTCCGTGTGTTATGTATATCACTTGTATTTGTTCTTTGGCTGTGCATGTTGGACGCTTACCGTGAATATCAAGTGGAGTTTTATGTTTTATTGGGCAAGCTATTTTTGTGCTAAGCAATTTTTTTGTGCTAAGCAGCTCTATGAAATTGGCTCCAGACCTTCTGTCAATGACCAATGTCCGGAAAGATGTAGAGCGACACGAATGAGACCGGCCGGCCGGCAAATTGCAAAATAAACACGGCGGCTGTTTCAGCAACAGTCAGCCCTTCAGGCCACAAAGTCGTACAAAATTCCCCACGAGCAGAAACTGAGCCTTCCCACAGGAAATGCAACAATAATGATGAAAGTCGAATTAAGATCGACGAGCAATTTTACAGGTTCCTGACGTAAAAACGAGAAAATCTCTAAATGATTGAGTTTGTGTACTGTCGGTTTTTTTTTAATACAGACGAAAAACGTATGTCTCTTGTAATGATCGGAGACAACAAGAGTGATGTAACGAATTGTGTGGTAACTGGCTTCGGACAGCGTCCCAAGCATATCAGCTTGAGATAGGGACGTGGATGTTATTAAACTTTCCACCTGCTACATCAAAATGACCCAGAAGTGACACTGATTCCAATTTCAATATGCGAGAACCACTGCAAATGAGTTGCAATACCATGCAATGTCCGAATACTGGTACTCGAGTACAAGTACAACTGGAGTACAAGTACATGCAAGTACTCGATTAAAAGTACTCGAAAATAAAATGTACGTGGCCCGTAATCGATTAAAAGTACTCGAAAATAGAATGTACTTGGCCCGTACTCGATTCCATGCACTCGACGATTGCAAATTTCATTTTCGCCACGGTTGATAATGTTACCGATTTCCGACGAATTATTCAAATTGAATATGAAGATCATCAGGGTTTAGTATCAAATGGAGTAAGCAGCACAGTGTCACTTGCAAAGTTTGAAAAACTAAAATTTCTGAGAAGAGTGGCACAACATACAATTATAAACATCTTTGTGAAACAAACTGCATTTTTTGGCACTGTGCGTTGGTACTATACTCAGACGTGGACTCGGAATTTGGTACTCAGACTCGGCCCTGTACTCGACCTTAAATATACTCCTACTCGATACCCTGAACTCGAACTCGCCAGCAATGTACTCGGACTCGGCCCAGTACTCGGACCGTACTTGGAGTACTCTGTATGCACTGATCTAATGAGTCGACTCCAAAACTACCATGCTGTCCAATGTTAGACATGGCATTTGTATTGCTATATATTTCTCTGTGTATAAATTTTTCAGAGACCTCTTTTGATGTTGTTGCATGGGATGAGTCATCTTCATTTCTTATTAATGTTTTTTCGTCGGGAATATAGAATTATGCAAATAATTTATTTCCCTTCACCGACGTAGATAAGCATGTGCCTAAATGCTTTTTGAGAGCACAGTAAAAAAAACATCATCTTCATTTTGTATGCATATGAATGTAGCTGTCCGGGGTCGATTTCACGAAGACTTACGATCGATCGTAACTCGAGTTGCGATCGATCGTAACTCTAGTTACGAAGGATAACCCATCGTATCCTATCTTAAGTTGCAATGCATCACAAGTCCTAAAATTGATAGTATTTTACCTTGAGTTTGGTGAAATCGTCCCCAGGCTGGTTACACATGGTGACTTTAGACTCATTTTGCTGTATCCGATGACACATCGCTGCGCTTGTTTCTTGATTCCCAAACTGTAGGAGGATAACGCGAATTGACTTGTTGGTGCTAGTAGGCATACAACCTGCACGACATCCGGAACAGGCCCAGCCTATACTTACACATTATAATAAGAAGATCGGACACTACTGTACCAAAATACACAATTCAGCGTGTACAAAACTGAAGCGAAAACTGTCAGACAACGCAACGCATTTCGGGGCAATATGCCTACAATACGGATTTATGGCTGAGGGTCAATAAACAGGGTCCATTTTCAAAAAAAAATGCTAAGCACAAAAATGGCTTTTCAAAAAAGACAAACCACCGTTTGTAATTCGATTTTATATTCGTGGTCAGCGAACAACAGCAAAAGAGCAATTGCAAGTGATATACACAATACATGGGAATTTGGTTGTTAATCCTGTTTTTATTAAGACAGAAATGTCATGCTTAGCAAATTGTTGTGCTAAGCAGCGCCGTGAAATTGGCCCCTGCTTATCACACAAATTTGCTAAGCATGACATTTCTGTCTTAATAAAAACAGTATTAGCAACCAGATGTCCAAGTTTTGTATATCACTTGGGATTGTTCTTTTGCTGTTATTTGCTGACCATGAATATCAAATGCAATTTTTAATGGTGGTTTAATTGTTGTACTAGGCAAGAGTTTTTCGTGCTAAGCATTTTTTTTGTGCTTGACATTTCCAAAAGTATGTAATTTGTAATGGTGGTTTGTTTTATTGGGAAATACATTTTTGGGCTAAGCATTTATTTGGTGCTTAGCAGTTCCATGAAATTGGCCCCAGGCATAGGTTCAATATCTATACTTTAGGCATCCGAGCCTGATGTTTGTTAATATTTGATTCCCTTTCTCCTTAATTAAAAGTAGTCTTGCACTCAAGGCTGATTTATAATTGATTCAATTGATTTGCTGAAGTAGGAGGTGGAGAGTTTTAAAAGCCTGTAACCTTGTGAGTTTTCATACAAGATATTGAATATCAACCAATACTTGTGTATTTTCACTTCAGTGGGTACTTGGGTGTAATTAATGCATGGTGGGTGCAGACCAGTAAATAATTTCCCATGGGCTCTAAAAACGGCAAATTTCAAGAAATTATTTTTAAAAATACTCAATTTATAAGGCAATTAAGCCATAACATCAAAATGAAACTGAAAATTTTAATTTTAATTTTATATAAAGGCCCCTTTGTATTACTGTGATTCTCATTTCTTTTTCTGCTAGAGGGAGGGTCGGTCGGTCGAAAAAAAAAATGTTCTGGCTGAATACACAAAAAACTCAGGAAAATGATGAGAAATGTTCATTGTATTCACTGTAATCGCGTTTGAATATTTTTTATTATTTCTGTGATAGAAAGAAATTCTTGATTAAAAAAAAACAAAATTTTCAATTTATATTATGTTATTCTGACAGGGTCGGCGGCAAAAAAGGGTTGTTTTTTGTCTTCGGTCGGAGCCCAAATGAGGTCGGTCGGGAAATGAGAACCACGGTAATAAAAAGGGGCGCCCTTTTATGGCAACCAATGACCATTTGAGAAACGACCATCCAAATGACCCTTAAACGGCCAAATTGCCTGGTGGCAGACTAAAAAATTTAACAAAATGTATTTATTAAAATAATATGATATTCATCATAATATACTTTGCATGTTATTTCCTTAATTTGATTTTTTTTAAGTGGTCGTGTTTGCTTTACCAAACAAATTCAAGGCATTAAAACTGTAATGTACCATTGCAATTTTAATATCATTCCATAAAGATCCTGCTAGGATTGAAACACGTCAGGCTATCCTCACTCCAAGCATCAAATATAAATATCATATTAAAGGTAGTATCACACTTTGGTAAGAAACCATAATAGAAATGCTTACAGATTTACGTATAACTTACAGAGTATGAAGATGTACCGTTAACATTGTTCCGCCTGAAATGGTGTATTTATCCAGAAATTAGTAAAACAACGACCGAAAATCGTTTTGATCTTTTAAAAGATCAAAAATAAAAGAGAAAAGACTTAAGAAATACTGTGGCTGTTTTTCACTGTTTTCTCACAAAGTGGGCACCGTATGGGACTGGAATTTTCACAGATGACTGTTACTTTATCTGTCTTGATATTGTGCCCATGAATCTGTATTTCTTTGATGAAAACCACAGTATGATATTACATTTAATATGTTCCCAATCGCTTGAATTCATCGAGTGGAACTGTGATGTACACGGTTTTTTCAACGACCTTGCCAGTATAAATGTTACATACTCGTGGGCGGCCGCGGCAGCCTACACGGCTGCAATGTAGTCTTCATCATGTACAGCATACACAGTGAATATTTAGACTGCTAACGCAAAATTAAACGTTAATGAATACCAGGGCTCCAGCCTTCCAGCGCGGGTTTATGTCAACAAAATGGATACAATAAAATGGAGCGCTGGGTTGAATAATGATTTGATTTTACAGGGTATGCTCTTCATTTCAATATACTGCAGCGGTTTTTATTAATAGATAAGGGTTCGTGAAGGTTACTGCATAGTCAGCCTCGAAATAGAATTATTGGAATACTAAATGATAAATTTGTATGACAATGGGCAATGATGTTATATAGATGGCTGGTAGCATGTCTATAAGTTCATGTCTGGCAGAGGAAATGGCTGTAGGGTTTGGGAATGTTGAGGGCGTCCTTGGTGCTATATTTGAGGTGACATGACATGAAGTTATGCTCAATATGTCAAAATATGAAATTAATGTATGGCAATATTCGAAATGAATGTAACGTAGATAAAGTAATTACCATTGTTAAGTGATCTGCATTTATGGTATATTAATGGGATTTCGTTTTTGACTTAGTACTTAAAGATGGCGTCCAGTACAGCGCCACCACGAGTTCAGAATTAAGGCCTGTTGGAATATTAACACCAATGTTATGTCTTTGCTTAAGTCCTGTTCTAATAATCTTTCTTCGGTTTAAGCGGTGCCACAGAATTTCTTAGCTAAACAAGTAAGCAAATAATCTTTACTAAGTGGTTTAACGCGCTTACATCTAAAAATGTATTGCTACTGCATGTATTGGAATCTCATCAGCAGTTTCTTAGTAAGCACCGATTCTACTCTTACGATAAGCACTGTCATCAAAGCTGGCCCTGAACTAAATTCCTTACACAGAATCATGCTGCGCTTTTAATTATCTATTTAATCATCTGAAGGTGAATCTGTAATTTCATGAGAATATGACCCTGCAAGAAACTGCATTTAAATTGAATGAATTTGTTTTGTTTATTTAGAACTGAACTATAATCCAATGACTGAAATGGCGAGGCCATGGCAATTACTTAACTTTATGATATTACGTGAGTAGAAATAAACTGGGACCAATTTTGTTGGTCACTTGGGATTGTTCCTTGGCTGTAGTTATTCGCTGACCATGAATATCAAATGGAATGTTTACTAGTGGTTTATTTTATTGGGCAAGACATGTTTGTGTTAAGCAAATTTGTGTATCGCTTGTGATTGATTTTTTTTTGGCTGTTGTTGGCTGACCATGAATATCAAATGGAAATTGTAACGGTGGTTTGTTTTATTGGGCAACATATTCTTGTGCTAAGCAAATTTTCTGTGCTAAGCAGCTCAATGAAATTGGCCCAGTTGACATGATTAGCAAATTTTCTGCTAAGCAGGGCCGTGTAATTTGCCACTGCAGTAGACGCATATACCACAGACTTACAATCAAACTGATCGTGTGCGGTACCATAGAAATAATATCGCATCGTGAGCCACTTCTGCCGTAATCGTCAATCGATACAATTATGTACTGAGATGTGCGTGTCGTTTCGCTGCACGCGGTGCGTGGCGTTGTGTCGCGTGATCCGCGCGGACGCACGCGAGGTTTTCGCACCGTAGCCGTCGGGCTGCGGTGGCTGCAGGGACCCCGTATCCCCGGTCGATACTTTACCGGTCCCGTCGCTCTTCAGCGAGCGTAAACAACGGACGTGCTATCGACTGCTCGGTGCGTGGGGTCAACCTCGAAACAGCTGCGCGGCCCAGATATTTTTTTGAAATTGATGGAAACTTTGGCTCGGCTTGCACAAAAAGGCAGTGCACTGTGAACCTTAAGGCGCAGTGAGCATATACGTTGAATTCTGTTACGACAACAACCAAACATCCGAACAACAAATAACAGGCATTAAACACTAAGTGCCAAACAACAGTAAACAACTAGCGTCCAATATTAATTAATTGTAAATAATTATAGGTTTTCCCGACGGTAATTTTCGGCAAATGAGCTGCCAATTTAATTTCCACGCATTCGTGTTCACGTGATTTTGCCTCCTCGGTTGAAACCGACACTCGATTTCACTTTGATGCATCCGTATTTGAATAGCAATGCGTTCAATTAAATTCAACAGTCGTTCAGTTTAGCCATGCAAAATCGGCATTCAGTTTAACACGATGCCAAAAGCCGTTGCGAATTTGAATGCTTGTTTACATGTGCCTGTACATGAAATGAATTTTGACTATTTTGAGGTGCCTTGCAGTTTCACGCGAAATGGAATGACGCAGCGTTTAAATTGTCTGCTCATTTGCCGAAAATGACCGGGAAGACCTATAAATCAATAAGAAACAAGAAATGAAAACCTAAACAAAACATTCCATAACCACTGATACAAAGTACAATGTAACTGATTGATCGAAAAGCCACACAAGACAAGTGCTGCTGATGACCATATAATATCACAGTCTTCACAGGGGAACTGGATATTAACCCTTACCCTGTGCACTTACCACACAAGACAAGAGCTGCTTACCACACATTACCACAGTCTCCACAGGAGGACTGGATATTAACCCTTACCCTCTGCACCTACCACACAAGACAAGAGCTGCTTACCACACACTACTGTACCACAGTCTCCACAGGAGGACTGGATATTAACCCTAACCCTCTGCACCTACCACACAAGACAAGAGCTGCTTACCACACACTACCACAGTCTCCACAGGGGGACTGGATATTAACCCTTACCCTGTGCACCTACCACACAAGACAAGAGCTGCTTATCACACAGTACCATAGTCTCCACAGGGGGACTGGATATTAACCCTAACCCTATACACCTACCACACAAGACAAGAGCTGCTTGCCATACATAACCACATGTCTCCACAGGGAGAACTAGATCATAAACCATGCATTATAAACCACACTGTAATGTATTGTGGAGACAACATTATCATATCACTATACTCAGTCTTTCCTTGAGATCAGGTGTATATTTTTCTGTAACTCAACCAAGCTCCCCGAAGCTTGTAAATCAAACAGCATCCCTCACACTTCAGGGACAAATTTCAGGGAGCTGCTAATCACAAAAAAAATGCTTAGCACAAAAATGTCTTGCCCAATAAAAACAAGCCATTATTAAAAATTCCATTTGATATTCATGGTTAATGAACAACAGCCAAAGAACGATCCCAAATGATACACAACACATGGACCATTGGGTTGCTAATCTTGTTTTTATTAAAGGTAGTATCACACTTTGATAAGAAACTAAAACAGAAATGTTCACAGATTTACGTTTAACTTACAGGGTATAAAGATGATGATAGTAGAAACATACCGTTCAAATTGTTCCGCCTGATATGTTGTATTTATCCAGAAATTAGTGAAACAACGACCGAAAATCTTTTTGATATTTTAAAAGATTAATAATAAAAGAGAAAAGACTTGAGAAATGCTGTGGCTGCTTTTCACTGTTTTCTCAAAAAGTGGGCACCAGATGACTCTTATTGTATCTTTCTTGATATAATTTTTTTACCCCTGAATCTGTATTTCTTTGATAAAAACCAAAGTATGATATTACCTTTAATACAGAAATTTCATGGTTAGCAGATTTGTGTGCTAAGCAGGACCATAAAATTGGCTCCCGATAGACGAATGGTACGTTTATTATCGTCGCAGGTGGCAGAACTTGAAACATAAGCTAGCTTTCAATTCGAGCTTAATTAAAAAACGTGTAGCAATTGACACCTCGATGACAAGGATAGAATATCTATCTCATGGCTGCTGGCGAAGGGTGACATTTATTTTCCTGGCGATGTGGTCCCATTTATCGTGGTAAATTGAGCCCTGGGTCATTTGAGGAGTAATTTTAATGTAGTTTGTGATGCTTTTCAACTGGACTTGTCAAATTAATGTCATGGTTTGACATGCAATTAGATATAGCTTGGGCCTTTTTTTCCAAACCTCGGCTCCGGCTCAGGCTCCGGCTTTGTATAAACTGTCCGCATGCTGAAAGTATAGGTTGTGGCTTTTCAGAATGGATCCCGAGCCCAGATATAGCTACAGTAATCCGTGACGGGACGTTATGTAGACTTAAATTGTAGCTCAGGCTCAGGCTCAGGCTCAGGCTCAGGCTCAGGCTCCGGCTCAGGCTCAGGCTCAGGCTCAGGCTCAGGCTCAGGCTCAGGCTCAGGCTCAGGCTCAGGCTCAGGCTCAGGCTCAGGCTCAGGCTCAGGCTCAGGCTCAGGCTCAGGCTCAGGCTCAGGCTCAGCTCAGGCTCAGGCTCAGGCTCAAGCTCAAGCTCGGGCTCAGGCTCAGGCTCAGGCTCAGGCTCAGGCTTCGTCTCTGTCATCCATATGCTTAAAATATAGGTTAATTATGGTTTTTCATGGAAGCCGAAGCTCTGTTTTCTTTTTCATGCCAGAGAATCTACTTTCGAACCGCGCAGCCAAAGCCTCTTTTTTGATATACCCGTTATTTTGGAATGGATTCACGAAATGGAACCGAAGCCGAAACCTGAGCCTGAGCCTGAGCCTGAGCCGAAGCCGATGTTTGAAAAAGGTCCCTGTAAAACTTATTTCTGTCTGGATTGCAACTGAAACCAGTTGCCTAAAGCTAGAGCTACAGGTCTGGGCCCATTGCAAATACATTGGAACACGCTGAATATAGACGTAGCCATAACTCTGGAAACCCATTTCGGACAGGACCTTGCTCATAATTCAAGTGAATGAATACGATTGGAGACTTTTAGCCGTCGGTGGCAGCAGATACCACTTTTTTTAATGCAAGATGGAATTTATCAATAATAATTGACCTAATTTCTTAAAGGGCTCGTAGTTCATTCACAAAAGATACGTCAAAACCAATGACGTATTTCCCTATGTTCATCTTAACATTCTCCATCGTACTTTAGCAGACCATAGGCCTATAACTTGTCGCGTGCTCACATATGACTACGAGAGTAACACATTTACCTAAATTTATTGATATGGAGTCATAACTGGATTTATATGCACTTTGGCTCTTGCAATTTGCAAGTGTGTGGAGTCCGCAACAGCGGCAACCTCTTAGGGTCAGGGGAAAGCACGAACTCAATTTTATTAAGGACTAGGGTCATCACCGACTTCGAGGTCCTATTTCACTTTGACAAACAGAAATGTGAGCTATGAGAAAGCTTTCTAATGGAGAAGGTTCGAAGTGAAAGAATTTCAAATTTGCGGCGACGAGTTTTAAAATTATGGCACCTCCGTAACATTTCCGAGGCATAGTTTTCGTGCTAGCAGGTGTTTCTAAATGTTCATGTAAGGCCATGCGCCTATGTTGTCTGCGTTCAGTACATGTACATCAATAAAAGGCGTTAGTTGTTCCGAGGCATCAATAAAAACAAATAATCGCGGTGGAAACGCATCTTTAACAGTGAACTCGCGGACATACTTTTCAGTTAATGAAAAAAACATCTTCCAAAAAGAAAAAAATAGGCCCTGGGTCTGTCTGTCTGTCATTGTTTATAGAAACCCTAGACACTCGAATTATCCAATATCTGACCTCAAACTCAATCCCTACCAAGCACTGTTGGCAGTTTTCAACAAAACCAGCACATACAAGGCTTTTAAATTAATGAAAATTAGCCTAACCTTAGTGCACAGCTCCCGCGGTATAGTAGCGAGCACGACAGCTCATTGTCAGGCTAGCCCTGGGCAAGTGGTGAACTGTCTCATCGCGCTACTTGCGTGGAACATCGCGGCAAGAATGGATTTTTTCCGTCCTTCCTATTCTCCTTCACTGTCTTTAGTCCTGTCTTCCTGTTCCTTTCCCCTGCCACACTCATGTATTATAGCCTTGCCAATTCTGCAACATGCTCTAAGCTACAAACTCCTCTCTCTTTTTTTTTACTCTCTTTTTCTTGGGATGCAATTACTTTCTTTGATTTTTGCCCCGGACCATTTTGTTGGATTGAATTTCGCTGCGAAGGAGCCCTGGCTGACTAAAGAGCGCGTACGCGATTGACTTTGCTCGCGGCTTTCTGAAGTGTATAGTGTCCATTTATAGAAAATGAGAAATCTATCTGGATGTGTGCGAACTTTTTCCTTTCTTTTAGTCCCCCTGTGCTAGGCCGTGAAGACTTCAAGTGTGCGCACTTCAGATGCTAACAGTGCGTTCTGGCGTTGGCTGTATGAGTAATTTGTGAAGCATTCGGTTGTGGGTTGTTATTCTTCTTCGTTAAGTGCCTAATTGTTTTTCTAGAACGTTGGTGACCATGGATCTCCACAATCATCTATCCTTTAGTGTTCGTATTATTTCAATTTCACTGTGGGTTGTTATGCAGGTTTTTTTTATGTTTTGATAACATGTGTGTGAGGCTTTCGTTTCAGTGTAGACAGAGGAACCTTTTTTGTTTAATTGACGATAACCATGAGGCTATGCATTGGAGACTGACTTGGCTTGGAACTGAGGCTGCATCCGAATCTGTTGTCTAGAGCTAGGTCTAGGTCTTCGCTCCATTGGAAATACGTGGAGACGTCTAGATAATAGACCTAGCCGTAGCTGTGGCTGCATCCGAATATGTTGTCTAGAGCTAGGTCTAGGTCTTCACTCAATTGGAAATAGGCTGAGACACAAAGACAATAGACCTAGCCGTAGCTCTGGAAGCCCGTTTCGGACACGGCCTGGGATTCCCAGAAATGAAGAGATAGACCTGTGGCCGCCATAATGGCAAGCGACTGTCGCGCTTTCCAGACGCGTGGTGGCAGCAGACTGCTTCGGCATTATAATGAGCATGCGCTGAGAATATGATAAAACCTGATGTTTTTTTATGGCACCAAGACGTATATCCAGACGACTGCATTCAATGCACGGTCGCTATATAATGGGACACACCAACAATGGCCAAATGAAACCGGAGATTTCAGCACAAAATGGCCACCCCTCTTTTCTACCCGAGGGCTGGAAATTGAGAAGTGAATTAAAGCCAATTTTATGCACGGGCAACAAAGACGATCTGGTTTTCCCGCTATAGTCCTTTATGACATGAAATGTGCTGATGGATATGGCGACAAAGATAGCCCATGTAAGTCTCGCTGCTGGGTCCGGAGGCTATGCAGTCTTTTATGTATAGGTTCCTTAAAGAGGGCACACTAGGTCAGAAACACACATTGAGGCAAGTGGAATTACCATGTGCATGCATGGTACAATAGACAATAAGGAAATGGAAAGGCCCTGATAAAGCACGGTGTTCAGAATGTCTGTCATTTCTTGCATCTTTATCCTGTTTAGACCTCTCGGATGATATCCGAGAGGAGACCGCTATCTAATCATACATATGCAGTCACATAGTCCCATGTTACTGACCTCTTGTTGAGTAACTGACTGAGTCTTGTCATTGTCCCTATAATCAAATTGTGACATGACCTCTGGTTGAGTAACTGACTCAGTTATGTCATTGTCTTTCTGACCAACTTGACACCTGACCTCTTGTTGAGTAACTGACTCAGTTATGTTATTGTCTTTCTGACCAACTTGTGACCTGACCTCTGGTTGAGTTACTGACTCAGTTATGTCATTGTCTTTCTGACCAACTTGTTACCTGATCTCTTGTTGAGTAACTGACCCAGTTATGCCATTGTCCCTCCGACCACCTTGTGACAACTCTTGTTGAGTAATGGACCCAGTCATTTTTCCCTCTCACCAACTTGTGACCTGACATCTGAGCAACTTGTAATGTTACCGATGGTTGAGAAATTGGCTGAGTCTTCTCATTAACCCTCTGACCAACTTACTCAGTTAGTCATTAACGCTCAAAACAGCATACTCTGACCTTAACGTCACAAAGTCTACATAAAGTATATTAATCAATCATAGTAAATTCCTTAGAAATATCTTAAAATACACTGATCCTTAAATAGAATTGTTTATTAAGGCGATTGTAACGTAATAACGTACTAGTGCACGTCAAAATAAAATGCAATTTTAAAACCGACATAATGCGAGGTGCATAGTATTACCAAATCAAAACACACATAAAAATGTTATTTGTATAAATGGATAAGATGTAACAGAACAAAAAATGATGAACAGAAACTGTGCAGATTGTCTCATATGTATCGAACATTAACTAAATTTTTAAAAGAAAACAAATTCGCGTTTCGATTCAGGTTTTCACTCATGCGAACAAACTCCAATGATTTCCTTCATATAAACTCAGCATGTGTATAAAAGCTGTAATCAAATGAATTACCGCTATGCTAGTTTTCATAGAAAGCTCTAGATTCCTTGTGCAATAATATTTGCAATTTCTGACGATGTGTATTGAACTATACACACACAAAAGAGAATAAATAACATAGTTTTTGCAAAAATCCCTTTTGCACAGTAGTACTGTGTTTATCCTATTAATTCTACATATTCTGCCTTCGGTTGCTTTTAGCGAACACACGACGAACACATCGGTGTTTTTGAACTATGTATCCTTTGTAAACAGCCATTTATTCTTAGCATGTTCAACGTCAACAATAAAAGATTACTATTCACGTCAAACAATAGCAAAAGAAAACACACAATTGATCCGGGCTGTACATCTACAGACGCAGAGAAGTATCTCAGAATTTTCTTGGCGTTTTTGTTCCTTTTTCTCTCCATTATCAAATAATTCATTTTACCCAGGGGATTTGCTTTTCTCTTCAAAATCGACCGCGAAGACGGCAATATTCGCCTCCGTTGTGAGACTAGACGTCGAGGCGACTCCGTTGATGTTTGGGTAACCTTTTCGTCGATCGTGCACGAAACAGAAGAGTGATTTTTGACTGGGTGCACAGGCGTAGCATTAATGTGTACTTCACGACAATGGACGTCCACATAATGCAGGATCACAAGACGTTATGAGGACTCACACACGTCCACACAATGTTTCCTATGCTAACGAAAATGCCAAAAAGGATAATTTTCAATGTGTCTTTATCTGACAGAAATTGTTTATCATTCAAGGGCTATTCTGTCCTAATTTCATCATGAAAAGATGAGTACAGTTCAAATACCAATGGTTTAGAGATGTCCATTTGGTCAGTATGAAAACAAAGGAAAGTCCACATAAGGTATGTAAAACAAACATAATGTGTGTTGAGAAGGTTTGCTTCAACATGATACAAGAGCAGCAGAGTTTATACACAGGCTAAACAGAAGAAAAGAAGAAAAATCTATAACTAGATATGAAAAAAAGGAACTTGACGATGTACATAATGGTGAGGTGTGAGATGTGTTGATTTCGGTAAGGGCTACTCTAATTAAATTGTACATGATGTGGCTTGAAATCTTTTCCATAACATACAAAGAGCAGCAGAATTACACACGCTAAAAACGAAACCTAAAACTAAACTTGGTGAAGAGGAAAACCAGACGAAGCATGGCGAACCTTGTTAAAGTATTTACCCACGGTTGGGTATAGAATTTTTGTAACTTGCGGTAACGGGTACAATAAACGTGTAAACGTGCGCTTCCTTGCAAATCTTTAGCTTAAAAGTACACCACAATGAAATATGAATAAAACATTTGTTTCTTTTATCAATTCCAAGGATTTAAACTTAAAGTAATAGAAACAGATAACTCTTCAGGAATTGTGGTATTCATACCAATTAAATATTCATTTTCTCAATTGTCACAAAGGAAATTGGTTTGCATTTCATTTCATGTATTATTTATTTACGACAAGCTAAAGAAGGCACAATACAAAAAAAAAATGACAAAAACAGTACAACAAAACATCACAATCGAGTGGCTCTCCGAATGCTGTCTTGCGCGATAACACTTACATGTAAGAAAAAAATTTTCATACAATAAAAGCAAAACAAGAAAAGAACATTAATTTTTAAATAAATAAATTGATGTAAGTAGACAAATAAATAAATTATTCTAGGTCGATTAATAAAATCATTAATTAATATCGCAAGCAAACTTAAAATTGGAATTAATACATTGGATTTCCCAGGTTTAATAGTTTGAACTTTATAAACACAATTTGCTTTCAGACCAACGGTTTCAAAATTTACTAACCTCCAATTCACCTTTAAAGCTCTTTTTAAGTTTTAATCTGTCTGATTCTCCAACATTTCAGCAATTTGTCAAATTGGCAACATAATACTCATGCACATAGTGTGTCAGATGTATACATTTATATCACATCCTGCTATAATTTTTCATACTTTGATTACTTTTATATGACATTCTGTCTCTCTCCTGGGAATTAAAATTGTCTGACTGAAGCGGGAATTGGTCATGCTCTCCCCGGTAGAAGAGGAATTTATCACCCGTGTAGCAGAGACTAAAACACGGTCCATGCATTAATCATGGTATTTTCGGAGTGAATAACGCTAGTCATGTAGTACTGGATGAAACGGCATGATTTATTACTGGGGATGTTTAATGGATTTTCCGAAGGCGTGCGGAAAATATTACATTAAAGCGTGACAGCGCGTGTAATTTTTGAATGATGCTTTAAATGTTAGGTGACAACATTGTCTGGCTACAAGATTGTATTAATGTACAGTGGATTTATAGCAAGGGACACTGTGTCGACGATGTTCAAATGGTGAAGCTCGAAACGTTGACAATGATATATTCAAGTCTTAACGTGACTATAATTCAGGATCCGTGGCATTTTGTACACGTTGGGTATATCGTGCACTTTGTTAATACGATTCAAACTTGTTCAACAACAATGTAGTGTACCATTCGAACATCGAATATTACTGTTATTAGGTAACATCAGTAAATACGATTATGCAAATACATCTTCGATATTTGCAACAGAAATAACGTCGATGTCGTCTAACATCTAGAATCAGTATAGTATCGACATAAACATCAACAGCATCAAACATATCAGTATCAATATAAAACTCGTCGTCAACATCAGCATCAGCATGAACATCAATATCAATATCAATATCAACATCAACATCAAACTCGTCGTGAACATCAACATCAACAAAAGCATGAACATCAGCATGGACATCAATATCAACATCAACATCAAACTCGTCGTCAACATCTACATCAGCACAAACATCGGCATCAGCATCAATATCAGCATCAACACTAACATCAACATCACCAACATCAGCATGAACATCAACATCAAACTCGTTGTCAACAACATCAGCAACAGCATCAATATGACCATCAACACTAACATCATCGCCAGCACCAACATGAATATCATTAAACATGAATATATCATTATTAAAGTATATCGACGTAACATCATAATTAGCATTAGTATCAACATCGGCATAAATGTCAACATCAACTATATTAAACTCAAAACAAGCATCAGCATCAACCTCATCTTCAAACATTAACCTCAACCTCGACATCCCTCCAACATCAACATCAATATCAGCACCAACATTAACATCAATATCAGCATCAACACTAACATCAACACCAGCACCAACATCAGCATCAGCATAAAACATCAACATCAACATCAGCATGAACATCTATATCAACATCAACATCAATATCAGCATCAGCGTCAATCGTTAACCTGAACATCCACATTAGCATCAGCCTACAGCTCAACCAATATCCACAACCACATCCACAACCACATCAACAAGAAGACAGTCCAATCTACTTAATACATTAAATACAGGCAGTCAACGATCTTAACACGTAGCGACGAGGAGATAAAACCCTTCCCCTCTCCCATTTGAATATACCTCATCGATTTTCAAAAGACCGAGTGAAGCAGACAAAAACGCTCAATAACAGGCTCAGTGAGTGGCCCGAACAAAAGACCGGAAATTGAGAGTTGAAAAATTGCAGAGGAGGGGCGGGGCGGAGGGCAAAATAGTACAGTGACTCATCATCTTGCTCACACCTCTTTAGAATCGTTTTTGACGAACAGAATGCTTCTAGAGTAGAGATCGCTGGTGTTTATCTTTAAAGGTCAACAAACGTGGATTTCAATAGACAACCAGGCGTGAGTTCATATTTCCGGAGCTGCCCTTATCTTTTATTCATCTTCAACCAAGTCTCAAATTCGAGTAACGGCGCTGGGGTAACAGAGTAAAATCCATTCCGGAGTAGGGTTTGGTGAAGCTTGTACCACCTGCCCTATTGAAGACTGACCATGCTTCTACCGTGCTTGCTAAACCCCTCACGGCACACGCCACTGTATGTTATTGCATGTCAGCCATTTAATGTCTACTTATTTTTCCTTCTTGAGTGGGAAAACGCAATAAATCCACGGAATCTTTTGCTCGAGATTAAACCCAAATAAATGTTTCAGCTGTGCCGCGAACGTGCTTTTGCCTTCGTCTTGTTATTATTTGTCTTCGCACATTCCATGACTAGCGCTAAGGTAGTGGTTTTGCTCTGCTAACTTGTGAGCGCTAAAGCGTATGGAGCGTTCTTGTACAAAGTCATGGGATTTACTAAATGAGACTTGAGGCTAGGCTTGGGATTTATTTTTCAACTGCCAAATTGTGTGTGTTCTAAATGAAATGAAGGGCTTGAGATAGGTCTAAATGGCGAAGCTGGAGCCTTTCTTCGGCTTCGTCAAATGGCATAATGCCTTCATTTCGTTTTATGGTCCTCAAACGGCTGTTACCGTAGCGAAATAGGTCCCTGGTTTCGTAAAAACCAATGGACGAGTTTTTATGAAACCACGATGGCGGAAATTGCGAAGAACAACCAGTCAAACGAAATACTGTAACAACAATGTTTGAATATGTTTCATAAACATTCAACACATTACGGTAGTGTTGAATGTGATGGAAACAAAGCGAGTAACACATCATAATGGGATGAGATGCATTTAAAGGTAGTATCAGTATATAAGGAAGATACAGTAACAGTCATCTGTGAAAATTTTAGTCCCATAAAAATACGGTGCCAACTTTATGAGAAAACAGTGAAAAACGACAACAGTATTTCTTAAGTCTTTTCTCTTTTATTTTTGATCTTTTGAGAGTTCGAAAAGATTTTCGGTCGTTAATTAATTTCGGGATAAATACACCATTTCAGGCGGAAACATGTTAACGGTAGGTTTCTACCAGCACCATCATCATACCCTGTAAGTTATACGTAAATCTGTGAACATTTCTGTTTTGGTCTCTTACCAAAGTATGACACTACCTTTAAAATAGCTGTAGAAAGTTGAATTTATTTGACAAATGTTGAATTTAATAGTCTTTTTGTCTGTGAGGATGACATTTATACAGTGTTGCAGCCAATGCGAATTGTTTGTCAATACAGAAATATCCATAGGCGACCTGCGGTATATCGCCAGCGTTATACCTCAACATGCTATTAATACATTCAAGCTGCCGTTTAAGCAATCGAATTGAAAAGAGCGAGATTGCAGCGAGTTCCGATGTCTGATATTTCTGCCTCGATTAGTTTTTCTCTCGTTTCCCCTCGAGAAACGTAGAGGCAGGTGCATATTTCTATGCAGACCCTACAGGAGTATTTCCTCTTGCTTGCTTTCCTGTTGAAAGCATGTGGGATTCTCAATACAATAAGCTGATACAGATCGTGGGGTATCGTTGAAACATTTGTAGCTCTCATATTATAGAAGGGGCTTATGTATTAAAGGTAGTATCGTACTTTCGGGATCCAGGGGCCGATTTCACTAACGTTTTGCGATCTTCGCTAGGCCCAAATCCATCGCTAAACGGAGAATTCCTACACAAAGTTAGTAGCAATCATTTTTCCATTTAGCGATGGATTTGGGCTTAGCGATGATCGCAAAGCGTTAGTGAAATCGGCCCCTGGGGTTGATTTCACCAAACTCATCGTAACTTACTATCAGTCGTAGGTCTTATGATGCATTGCAGCCCAATGTACAACGTTCGTAGGAAACGATGGAATATCCTTCATAACTTAAGTTACGATCGATCGTAGGGCTTCGTGAAATCGACCTCAGGTTGGAATAGCGGTTCTTTTCTCGCCTTTCACCTCTGTGGACCGGGTTCAAGTCCGGCTCAGTCCACAAGTGGTTTGGGTTTTCAGTCCCTACCTGATTCTGTGGGTTTTACCCAGAATATTACTCTGGGGTTTCCTTCCCACCTCTAAAACTGTACCTTCATCTTTCTATGGTTTCATCAGGCTTTCGAGCTACAGTTTAATGAATCCTTGGTTTCATTACCAGAAGTAAATAATAAATAATAATAACTTTTGTAGCAAACCAAAACAAAAATGTTCAAAGATTCACCTATCACTTACAGTGTATAAAGATGATGGTGGTAGAAATATACCGTTTAGGGTACAGTACAGGATTGGTAACATACCCAAACAGAAATGTTCACACATTTACGTATATCTTTCAAGATGTGGAGAAGTTGCTGGTAGAAGCATCCGATAAAAAATTTCAGCCTGAAGTGGTGCATTCATCCAGAAATTAGTCCAACAAAGACTGGAAACAGTTTTGATCTAGAAACATACCGTAAAAGGTACAGTACATACCCAAACAGAAATGTTCACAGATTTACGTATTACTTTCAGGATATGAAGATACAGCTGGCAGAAACATACCGTTAAAATATTTCCGCCGGAAATCTTGTATTTATCGAGAAATTAGTCAATCAAAGACCAAAAACAGTTTTGATCTCAAGGTTATATCAAAACTATTCTTTATTATGATGTTATATAAGACAAATTGAGTCGGGCTTTTGCTATTTTCTCGTGACTCGGGTGTCCGCTTGAGCTCAAATTTTCACAGGTTTATTATCTTGTATAATACATGATTGATCACACAAAGTGTGAGTGATGTTCTGTGACCTTTACCAATAACGTATTATACCTTCAGAACTGTTCTGCCTGAAATGCTGTATTTTTCCATAAATGAGTAAAAGACAATATCGAAAACTGTTTTGATCTTTGAGATCCAAACATCACAATTACAGTTATCTCACCTAGCAATTACCATGGTTTTTTTTTGCAATTTTCTACTGTTTCCAATGATCAATTGAGCTCAAAATGTCACAGGTTTGTTTTTATTCCATGACACATCAGATTGTGAAAAGGCCGCAGCTGTTCTTTCACCTTAACCAATGTAATGATACATGTCTAGTACCTTTTAAAAGCGTTGGTCTTTATTGTGCTGATTGATTAAATGATTTCACTGCATTGAGGCTAGCAGGTCCTCCCTGGAAATCCGACGGCTGTTTTGTGTCTTTGTTAAAGAGAGCTTCGTACTTTGGTTTGTGTCGCAGAACTGCAGATTCAGTCACCTGTGAAATGTCCAGGTCTATACGGTTAGGAACTATCAAAGAAGTAGTTTTGTTGCGCATCTGAAGATGTCTTTTTGTAGTACAGTTGGTTGACGTCAACTACATGTAGAAAATTGCATCGTGTGTCATGACCAAGACTTTGATTAGAAAACGTACTCCTGGGCGTTGCGAATATCTGCTGGCTTCGTAACATCGGAGCCCACATATACCCTCTTATCTTGAGACGAGTAGTCTTATTTGATTTGGTTCTTCCACCGTGTCGTGAGCAGGGAATTGGTGGGACAGGATTAGTGCCTGAGCCCGGTCACTTGAGCGTCGCTCGCTCGCTGCTCGTGGCGTAATGTCCGACAACCGCCATCGAGACACATGACATAATTACATTGATGTCATAAGTATCTCTCGATTCTCCTGGTATGATATTAACTCACCTGAATGCCCCAGTACAAAGCTGAAATCTCTAAACCTAATCTTTTCATCCTTTTGTGGAAGTCCAACAGCTCGGAGCCTTTGCTTTTATGTTTAACATTCTATTGAGGTGTTTTAAAGTGAGCCTCTATCACTGGATGTAAGAGGCTCGAACGTTGCGATTTATATTTTGTGAAAAACATTTTGAAGCAAAATTCGGACTACCTGCGAACATTAGGTTTGTGTTTTGTCTCACCAATGTGAGAAACCATTTGTCAGGGAACAAGCAAGCAACCAAGTAGACAAACAGATATAGAAGGCGACGTGAAACTTTCATGACTTACTAAGATGAATCGATATCAATGCCATGCCTGACTGAGGTGAGAAACCACCTCATAGAATAGACAAACAACCTGACAAATTTAGAAGGTGGTGGCAATGTCATATCTCACCGAGGTGAGCAACCACCTGACAGAACAGACAAGCAAGCAAACAGACTGATGTAGAAGGCAACGTGAAACTTTCATGACTAACTAAGGTGAATGGATATCAATGCCATGCCTGACTGAGGTGAGCTGCAAACACCTGACAGAACAGACAAACAAGCAGACAAATGTAAAAGGTGATGGCAATGCCATGTCTCACTGAGGTGAGCAACCACTTGATAGAATAGACAAACAAGCTGACAAATGTAGAAAGTGGTGGCAACGCCATGTCACACTGAGGTGAGCAACCACCTGACAGAACAGACAAACAAGCAGACAGATGTAGAAGGCGACGTGAAACTTTCATGACTAACTAAGGTGAATGGATATCAATGCCATGCCTGACTGAGGTGAGCAACCACCTGACTGAACAGACAAACAAGCAGACAAATGTAGAGGGTGGTGGCAATGCCATGTCTGACTGAGGTGAGCAACCACCTGACAGAACAGACAAACAAACAGACAAATGTAGAAGGTGGTGGCAGTGCCATGTCTCACTGAGGTGGGCAACCACCTGACTGAACAGACAAACAAGCAGACAAATGTAGAGGGTGGTGGCAATGCCATGTCTGACTGAGGTGAGCAACCACCTGACAGAACAGACAAACAAGCAAACAGATGTACAAGGCGACGTGAAACTTTCATGACTAACTAAGGTGAATGGATATCAATGCCATGCCTGACTGAGGTGAGCTGCAAACTTCTGACAGAACAGACAAACAAGCAGACAAATGTAGAAGGTGGTGGCAACGCCATGTCACACTGAGGTGAGCAACCACCTGACAGAACAGACAAACAAGCAAACAGATGTACAAGGCGACGTGAAACTTTCATGACTAACTAAGGTGAATGGATACCAATGCCATGTCTCACTGAGGTGAGCAACCACCTGACAGAACAGACAAACAAGCAGACAGATGTAGAAGGCCACGTGAAAGTTTCATGACTAACTAAGGTGAATGGATACCAATGCCATGTCTCACTGAGGTGAGCAACCACCTGACAGAACAGACAAACAAGCAGACAGATGTAGAAGGCCACGTGGAACTTTCATGACTAACTAAGGTGAATGGATACCAATGCCATGTCTCACTGAGGTGAGCAACCACCTGACAGAACAGCCCAACAAGCAGACAGATGTAGAAGGCCACGTGAAACTTTCATGACTAACTAAGGTGAATGGATACCAATGCCATGTCTCACTGAGGTGAGCAACCACCTAACAGAACAGACAAACAAGCAGACAAATGTAGAAGGTGGTGGCAATGCCATGTCTCACTGTGGTGAGCACCCACCTGACAGAACAGACAAACAAGCAGACAAATGTAGAAGGTAGTGGCAATGCCATGTCTCATTGAGGTGAGCAACCGCCTGACAGAACAGACAAACTAAATCAGACTAAAATGCAGAATGAACCCCCTGAAAAAGAACAACACCTTTAGACCTTGGGTAAAGATCTTCGGTTTTGATCTCATAGAACGAGGGACGGCATTTGAAAATCTCCATACCACCGTGATGATGTTGTCAGTTGCGAGGCACGTGCCAATAGATAGAATAGTAAGGAGAATTGATCTGGCAAGGTGGTTTTACATTGATCGGTTTACAAAGGGCAAGGACGATCGTGGAAACATGTTTACAGACGAAAGATAGAAATCGTTATACCTTCCTCCGTATTGTGTGGCATATATGCAAAGAATCGTCTCACGTCAGTGATCCAGCACTCACGAAATAAAACGTTGCCTTTGGCTCAGGCCTTGGCTTTGTCTTCGTTCTCCATAAGCTGAAAACACAGGCTGCGGCTTTCCTTGGAAGCTGTATCTCAGTTAACAATTGCAAAGGAGAATAATCTACTAGTAAGCCGTAGCCAAAAGTCTTCATTTTGATATCAGTTACTAACAAATGGATTTGCTATGTGAACAAAATATTAGATGCTTGGAAAAGGCCGGCAGTGGAAGCCTAAGCCCTTAAATAGTCCAAATAAATAACTGCTGAAAACATTTTTTCTGATCCTTATCAAGTTATGCGTGTCTTCACGTGCATGTTCTTGTCATCTTGTGATTTAAACTTTGATAAAGATCCTGCTAAGATCGAAACGTCAGGCCCTCCTTACACCAAAAAATTATTCCGAAGGTCGATCTATGAATATTGTTCCTGGATATTGTGGATATACTTTGACATAAAAAAAAAACACTTACATTTCGCTACATGTCCGAAAAAAGCCCGGCACAGCTAAGCTTAAGTATTGCTCCCACAAACCCAACCAAACCATCGGTAATGCACTTTTTACGCTTCACGCTAAATCTGTGCTCTGAAATGGAAGCAAAAATACGAAGTAAAAACGGCGGGGAAAAAAATAAAAAAAGACTTTCAATTTAGCGTGCACTTTGTAAGATTTCCCTCTATAATCTGTGACAAGTCTAGCTCAACTGATCTGCCTTATTCCTTAAAAGTCACCCGATTCGCTAGATAAAATGCATTACCCTTTCAGCACGCCATGGTTGCACTTTGAATACAAGGAGAAAATGTGTTCAAAAGGACGAATGGAAGAAAAAAAAAATCAAAAAAAAAAAAATTCAACAGAAAAACAATCTTAACTGAAATCCCCCCTGGGGTTGAATTGCATAGCTTTGTCCGTTCGCACGCACTTATATTGGACAGTCACGACAATGAAAATGATAAGAAATGACACCATTCTGTCTATAAATCCTATACCTTATACTGACACATAGCCTTATTGAGCTGGCTGTCAATGTAGCCGTGTAATTCCACTAATGGTACTTGCCAGGAGGCACTCCGTTTGTTATTTTGGGTCGGTAGGTGTTTGTGTTGCTTTCTCTAAAAGCAGAGTGCGTCTGATGTGCGTTTTACTTTGATAGGCGTGTGTTTTTTGTCTAGTCTTTTATCCAGCCGCGTTACAGTCTGTCGCAATTACCGGTTGGGAAGTGTCAAAGTGCCGAAGTGCGTATACACTTCCTGAAACATTTAATCACGAGGGAATTTCTTCTTGTGTGTATTATTCTGAATGGGGCCACTCGCAGAATTAAAGTGGTACTGGAGCCTATAGGTATGAAACACAACGAAAAACGAGTCCCTCACAAAGAACCAAGACTGATGAACTCTTCACAGTATACATTGGACTGGAAGGTGTACCTAGTCCACAGCAAGGCAGCAATGAATGCCTCTACCCCTATGGTGTGGATAAACCAGTCCCTCACACTGAAACAAGACTGATGGTCTCTTCACAGTACAAATAG
This sequence comes from Astropecten irregularis, assembly GCA_963971285.1. Lineage (NCBI taxonomy): Eukaryota > Metazoa > Echinodermata > Asteroidea > Paxillosida > Astropectinidae > Astropecten > Astropecten irregularis. Next base: position 7,004,080 of record OZ020265.1, on the reverse strand, counting down.
GACTGGAAGGGGTACCTAGTCCACAACAAGGCAGCATTGAATGCACCCACTCCTATGGTGTGGATAAACCAGTCCCTCACACTGGAACAAGACTGATGGACTCTTCGCAGAATAAATAGGACTGGAAGGGGTACCTAGTCCACAGCAAGGCAGCAATGAATGCCTCCACCCCTATGGTGTGGAGAAACCAGTCCCTCGCACTGAAACAAGACTGATGGTCTCTTCGCAGAATAAATAGGACTGGAAGGGGTACCTAGTCCACAGCAAGGCAGCATTGAATGCACCCACTCCTATGGTGGGGATAAACCAGTCCCTCGCACTGAAACAAGACTGATGGTCTCTTCGCAGAATAAATAGGACTGGAAGGGATACCTAGTCCACAGCAAAGCAGCAACGAATGCCTCCACCCCTATGGTGTTGGGAAACCAGTCCCTCACACTGAAACAAGACTGATGGTCTCTTCACAGTATAAATAGGACTGGAAGGGGCACCTAGTTCCCTTACAGTACAGGTGTGAATTGAAATATCACCATATCCCAACATTTGATGACGGCCTCAAAGCAGAAATCAACGCCGACGCTTAAATGTTCGAAAAACCACAAAGATGTATACGGAAAAATGGCGTCAATATGGCGCCCCATGGAGTCGAAATACTGCCATTTCCATGATTTTCACTTGTGATTTTCACTTAGTGGATATAATACATTCGCGATCAAGTGTGTTTGTGCTCGCAGTTATTGGGACTTAGACTTAAACTATACGCCGTGCTACTGCCGTGCTGAACTTAAATCATTTGACTGCAGTAATAGCACGGCAGTTGCGCTAAAAGCCGAACTTAATTGAAAGTTTCTTGCCACTGCCGTTCCGAATACCGTTAGCGTGGCAGACTCTGTCGAGCCAAAGAGCTTGCCGTGCCGAACTCAATTTGCCGAGCCAAATTCACGCTTAACGCCGTGCTTTTGCCATGCCAAACTTGAAAATGTAAAATTATTTGTGTTCGGCGCGGCAGTAGCACGACGTATAGTCTAGGCCTCAACGAGCGAAAGCCTGTCTGCTTGGGGGTCAGAATCAACCATCCTGCGCAGAGGACAAAGATGAACAACCGCTCGGTTCTCCCCCTCCCAAGAACCTTCCTCGAACCCCTTCCCACACACTCCCCACGGACTCTGTTTCCATTATCGCACCAAGACAACTCTTGGGAAACACGGCCGTGCATTGAGGGTCATCGGCACAGCACGAACTAACACGAGTGCCTCGTTATTACAAAGACCCTCTACACTACAAATGTTTCGTAGAAACGGCAAAGACGAAGCGACAGTCACTGTTCAAACATAATTCAATTTCGTGGAGAGTAATTTCTCACTCCGGAATCAGACGATGCTGGTTTGTTTGATCTTGGGAGAAATTAGAGATTGATATAAAGGTGACCTGCAAGGAAGCGGCTTCGTGTTTGTTCTCCCCTTCGCACGAGCTACAAGCAACGCGAGAAGACAAAAACAACCTAGTCAAAAAGCACTTTAAAGGTTGCATCATACTTTGGTAAGAGACCAAAACAGAAATGTTCACATATTTACGTATAACAGGGTATGAAGACGGTGCTGGTAGGAACATGCTGTTAAAATGTTTCCGCCTGAAATGGTGTATTTATCCAGAAATTAATAAAAAAAAACAATCGACCGAAAATCTGTTTGATCTTTTAAAAGATCAAAAATAAAACAGAAAACACTTAAGAAATACTGTGGCCGTTTTTCTCTGTTTTCTCAAAAAGTGGGCAATGTATGGGACTGACATTTTCACAGATTACTTTTACTGTATCTTCCTTGATATTTTTGCCAACGAATCTGTATTTCTTTGACAAAAACCAAGGTATGATACTACCTTTAAAAGTGTACAAAATATTGCTTTATTGTCCAAGATTTTATTCTGCTGTGTAGATAACAGTATAGCGAAGTCGCAAATTGGAGTTGTGAAAACGCAAGATCAGGAAATATGAGTTCTATGTGTTGATATTAATAAAGTTCACTGGGCGAGTATGTAAAGATGAATTTTCTTTTCATGTAGTCACCATCCTTTGGTATGAATGCTGTTCACATGTACTTAACATGCCTTCGCTAGGGTTTTGCAATCAAAGGGGCTCTGAACATCTCAAGTAAGTCCGAAGTGCTAGTTGATGTTGAAGTAGAATTTTAAAATTAAACGAAATGAAATGAAATGAAATTGAAATTTAATTATAATTTTACCGAGACATCACTAGCACTGAAGGACTTTTTGAACCTTTAGGTAAAAAAACGTACAGGATTATATTATGATAATTTCAGTCAGTTAATAAGCTAGATTTTATAAACATAACACAAAATAGTATTCTACAGACCCTCATTTTTCAACTTCTTTAACTGCGTGTATGGTCCTTGAACCAGCAGGTTTAGATTATGATAATTTCAGCCACCTTACAAGCTACAAAAATACACTAAAACATGAACTTCAAACTTTAATTTGATTTAAAATGATCATCAAATAACCAGAAGGGAAACTGACTGAAATTCAGTCAGTTTCCCTTGTAGTTATTTGATGATTATATTAATAAGAAAGCCGTATCCTCTTTGAGTGATCCCCAATGTACTGTTCCCAGGTTGCAACATTGTTGCGTGTATCATTGAAACTATCTCTGGGGTGTGGCGGTGTCTGCGTGGTTTCATGGCTTCTGACTGCCAAACGAACAAAGATAATTTACTATTGGGGTCACCACCAACGTAAGGTTGGTAGAGCGCCTGTACGGCATTCAGGAGGTCGCCGGTTCGAATCCAACTCCAGTCAATTTGTCTTTGTTATCTTTTCATTGATTTAAAATGCTTAGAGTTAGGAGGGCTGACATTTCAATCCTAGCAGGATCTTTCTCGGGTCGGACCCGTGTACAACCAAGGATCGATTTCACCTAACTCGTCGTAACTTACTATCAATCGTAAGACCTGTGATGCAATGCAGTCAAGCATTAAATACTATGGGCTATCATTCGTAACTCGAGGTACGATTGATCGTAGGGCTTCGTGAAATTAAATTCGACCCAAAGGTTTGAACCTTTGGGTCGAATTTACCAAACTCATCGTAACTTACTATCGATCGTAGGTATGTAAGATGACGCATTGCATCTCTACGTAAGATACGATGGCTTATCCTTCGTAACTCGACTTACGTCGATCGTAGGGCTGCGTAACATGACCCCTAGACATGTTGATAGCGTGAAAAGGTCTTTGACATATACAAACAAAAAAACAAAACGATTTCTTGTTATTTTGGTGTAGCCTTCGTATTTTGGTGTAGCCTTCGTAAAGTGCAGTGAATTTTGATTTAAAATCCATCATCAAATGATCGTCTGCTTCGGGGGAAAAGTGCAAAAGCATCACATGGGAATCACGCGCAACAGATTACCTTTAGAAATCGAGCAGAAAAGAAAATACCTGATACGGAATAAAACAAGAATTGTCGCTCTAGCAGACGAAAGGATGCTAGTTTCCATGGCAACGGGGATCATCTACCTCTTGCCATCTGCTCGCATCAGTACGGTGGATTGTGATCGGATTGTTATTAAAAAAAAAAAAACGTGAGGAATTTTTTACAAGAAAATTGACGCAGAAACCTACACCGGTGGATTTTTTCTTTACAGCACTGCAAAATCAAACGCCCCAGGCTAAACAGTGTGTAGACATTTACATGTATACGATTCGCATGCAAATGTCATTAACCAAAAATACACGTTGACACTACTATGCATTTACAACAAAAGTGTGTTTTACTATTCAAACCGTGTATGCAACACAGTATACGTGCGGTGTATGTTATTCTACCAATGTTCTGATTTAAACACTACAGTGTTGCATGGTTTACACCACTTGTGTTAATTTAACACGAAGCAGTTGGCTCAAATTCGTGGGTCATTTTCATAGAACTGCTTATTAAGCACAACATTTTGCTTAAGCATGAAAAGTCTTGCTTGATCAACAAGGATTACCAACCACATTTACAGGGAGCACATAGGATTTGCAAAGATGTGCGTTTTGGCTGAATTTGGTACTTAAACAGAGATGAAGGTCTTAAACTTCCTTACAGACATAATTTTGTCATGTACATTGTTATGCTTTGTTTATCTGGATAACTGGAATACGGCCGAAATGATCTTGCCCCCTCCTTGTCACGGTTACACCACGCTTTCGTAATGCTAAATAGATCGTCTTTTTTAAGACACTAAGTCTTGATTTCCTTGAAAAACCTAAATCTGATGAATCAAGATTTCCCATGTTGACTGTTGAGTCCATTTTCTGTCTCAAACTTTTAAATTGTTTTTGGAGGCCTTGCAAATACTGTACACAGCATTTAAATTTGATGTTAACTGCTTTTGACTTTTGACCATTGTTTGCTGAGCAACTCGTTCACAGGGAGTTTTTGGCTGACATAATGATTTTATTAACCAAGTTTTGTTGTGCTTAAGCAAATTGTGGTGCTTAAGTACCTCTATGACATTGGCCCCTGTTGCTATGTCTGATATTCATACTGAAGGTACAAATAGGCTGACTATGAAAATAAACATAGGTAATAAATTTAACAAACTGAGTAATATCCGTATGATTAGGAAAGAAATGCATTATGGGATTTGATATGGTCAATGTATGAGGTCTGTAGATTTCTACATTCTATAGATCGACATACATATTGTAAAGCACATAATATTCCTATTGTTCTACAAACTGCGTTATATTTTGATAATAAAGGCCTTTTCACACGACGCTGAAAAAAACTCTCAACCATTGAGACATTTTCTCATGGTTCCGAAATCTTAAAAAACGGTTTACGCTGGCCGTTTGTGCGTCCTTTCACACGGCACAGTGTAACATTTTACGCTGAGGTTGCGCGTAAAGCACGCGGGCGTGCGCGCGGTCTGCAAAGGCCATGAAACACATAGAAAAAACAAGCATGCGCATTGCAAAGCACTTCGCAAGGGACCCTTGAGAAATTTTGTCGTAGGTCTGGACCTCGGTCAAAATCTCTTAAGGATTCACCAGGGACGTCGGTCACTCTTAAGCATTGGTGTCCTTTCACACGATTACACTTTTGTAAGATTTCGCAACCTTGAGAAAATGTCTCAATGGTTGAGAGTTTTTTTGGCGTCGTGTGAAAAGGGCTTTAAGTCATAACTTGTAAGCATGCTGAGTGACATATGACTCTTTTTAACAGATCGAGTCACATTTTGTTGAAAGATTGCTCATCAAGGCAAAATTACAGTAGTGCTTGATGTTAACTGTCCTTTATTCTGTTTTACTCACGCAGTGCGATATGGCAACCGGTATGAAGGCGTTCTTCGAGTCGCTCGCGGCGGGCCCTCCGAAGTACATGGTGTTCGGCGGTGCCTGCCAGGTCGTCACGGAACCCATCGCCGAGGCAGTCCACTTCTGGAAAATTGTCCAGGTCAGGAAATAATTTTGTTCTCTATATGTCTGTCTTTCTTTAAAGGTAGTATCATACTTTGGTAAGACACGAAAATATAAATGTTAACAGATTTACGTATAACTTACAGGATATGAAGTTGGTGGTTGTAGAAACATACCGTTAAATATTTTTCGCCTGAAATGGTGTATTTATCAAGCAATTAGTAAAACAGAGACCGATAATCTTTTTGATCTTTTAAAAGTTCCAAAATAAAAGAGAAAAGACTAAAGAAGTACTGTTGCCATTTTACACAGATTTCTCAAAATGTGGGCACCGTATGGGACGGAAATGTTCACAGATGACTGTTATTGTATTTGTGTTGATATTTTTGCCCATGAATCTGTATTTCTTTGATAAAAACCAAAGTATGATACTATCTTTAAACTGTGCTAATAGACCTTTCGTTTGTTTACAAACACATTGACTGGTGATTGGCAATACTTGTAAATCATTTCGTCTTCTTGACAGACGGCGTGACCAACATTTCTGGTAACTTTCTTTGGCTGTACAAAATACATATCATAATTGCTTGTGTTGTTTCCATCACAATCAGCAATATATTTCAATGTTAATGAATCGTTGTGTACAATTTTGGTGCAAATTGTGGTTATCTCTTATGCCTGGTTTTGATGGCTTGCAATAGTTTCCGCCATCTTCGTTGGTAAAAACTCGGGCTGTGACGTTGCAAAGGGTCTTTACTCTTCTATAGGGCTGAAATGTTTCAGTTTTTTACTTGTACTATCCTCTGTGTGTGGCACTTGTGACACCAGTAGTCATCTTTCTTCCTTTTGCAAACCGACCTGTGGTCGATTTCACCAACTGCTAAGATCAATCTTAAATCTCGAGTCAATCTGAATTGCTAACCAAAGTGTAATGTTACAAAACAAACCACTCCGGTTATAGTATTATTTACTCATCTGGAGATTAATCTTCACGTTTCCTCGTTTAATTAAGTAAAAAAAAACTTAAATCATGCACAAATCATGATATGGTCTTCCTTAATTATAATTAAAGGTAATGCCGTACTTTGGTGCCATACCAAAGCAGAACTCTTTCTATAACTTACAGGGTATGAAGATGATGCTGGTAGAAACATACCTAGCATAAAACGTTTCTGCCTGAAATGGTGTATTTATCCAAACGAAGAGTAAAACCAATTGACCTAAATCAGTTTTGATCTCAGGGTGAATAGATTTTAAAAAATACTGTGGCTGTTTTTCATTGTTTCTCTAAAGAAGTGGGCACCGGTCCGTATGAGACTGAAAATTTCACAGATGACTGTTACTGTATCTGTCTTGATATTTCTGGTTCAGGAATCTGCTTTTCTTTTACTCAACCAAAGTATGAAATTACCTTTAATTTCATGTACTTTTCATCAATTGGAATAGGCTCTGATCGTGTCTATCCTTTGGTTTTCATGTTTTAAGACGATACATTTCCGGTTGAAAAGTAGAAAAAAATAATCTTCCGATCGAAACTCGAGTTCAACAACCGATTTCTAGGTAGTAATTTATCTAGCTGAAATCCAGGAGTGCGGCATTTTGTTCAAATCCCCTGTTTATCCACGGTGGCTAGTATTCCCTCTGGATTTGTGTGCGAGGCAACGGGCCAAATCCTTCATCGTAATCCTGCAGGCTACCTCTGTCGGATTACGGTCGTTTGTGGGTAGTATTCGGCAGTGGATTCCTCATAGCTTCTGAATAAACCCGAGCTACGGGTAGTTGGATAATAAGCTGAATAAAGGGACGCTGGTTAGCCCAGGTGTAATAATGTTTAGCACTTATTTCGTTAAAAGTATGGCTTCTGACTGGCACTCTGATCAAAGATAGTTGACTATAGGGAGGCCCCATCATAGGGCTGGATAGCTCAGTTGGTAGAACACTGGTATGGCAGTTAATGGGTTATATGGCTTCTGACTGGCACCCTGAGCAAAGACAGTTGACTATATGGAGGCCGCATCATAGGGCTGGATAGCTCAGATGGTAGAACACTGGTATGATAGTTACTGGGTTATATGGCTTCTGACTGGCACCCTGAGCAAAGATAGTTTACAGTAGGGAGGCCTCAACATAGGGCTGGATAGCTCAGATGGTAGAGCACTAGAAAAGCAGTTAATGGGTTATTTGGCTTTTGACTGGCACCCTGAGCAAAAATAGTTGACTATAGGGAGGTCCCATCATAGGGCTGGATAGCTCAGATGGTAGAGTGCTGATATGGCGTTTAATTGGTTATATGTCTTCTGACTGGCACCCTGATCAAAGATAGTTGACTTTAGGGAGGCCCCATCATAGGGCTGGATAGCTCAGATGGTATAGCACTGGTATAGCAGTTACGGGTTATATGGCTTCTGACTGACACCCTGAGCAAAGATAATTTACGATAGGGAGGTTCCATCATAGGGCTGGATGATAGAGCACTTGAATTGAAGTTCATGGGTTGTTTATACGGTTTCTGACTGGCAACTTGAGCAAGAATAGTTGAATACAGGGAGGTCCGATCATAGGGCTGGATGGCTAAGATGGTAGAGCACTGTTATGACACTCAGTTTTGCTTCTGATGTTCATAATTAGCTTAGAAGAGTTCACTAAAGAAAGACGCAGCAACATACAGGGCGGGTTATCTCAGGTGACACATCGCTCTCGTAGGTCAGCCCAGTGGTATCCGGTTCAATCCCCCATCGAGGCAAAATTACCCTTGCTCTTTCCAAAATCTGTCGACTATCTTTCGAGTATTTACATTTATATGAGGGGAAAAACGTGATAAGGATTCTGAAATGTTACTACCCCTATCTTTCCTCGAAACGCTGGAACGTCTAAGTGCGTCTTTGTGTAGTGAGTGGGCGGGAGGTCAGTTCATATCGCTCCAGCATATCAGGGAATTAATCTGCCAGCGTTTGTAGACCCAAGGGTTCTCTCCAGGAAGTCTTGATGGTCTTAGACGTCTGTGAATTCACACAGGATATGCTATCTTTCCCTTGGTGAACGTCCTGACAGATACCCATCTGACTCACTCTTCGTCCTTGCCCCGACGCTGAAGACTCGCCATGCTTTTTTTGCCCAAGACGCTATGAATAAGGAAGTAAAAGGGGGTTTACGAAATGAAGTCTCAAGCTCAGGTTCTGGCTCCAGGCCTGACATCCATATGCTGAAAATGTAGGTTGTGGTTTTTCATTGAAGCTGAAGCTCTGTTTTTCTTTTTCAAACCAGAGAATCTCATTCCGAGCCCCAGGAAAAAGCTTCTACATTAATATCCCTTGTTTAAGACCACAACCTATTATTTTCAGCCTATGGATGACAGAGCCTAGGCCTGAGCCGGAGCCGGAGCCGGAGCCGAGGTCTGGAAAAGACCTAAAATGTTCAATGACATAATTATCTCATCACAACCGACCGCCCTCATTTGACGAGAATAAGACCCCACTTCGCATATTCTGGTACAACTTTGGAGTGCATTCGTTTAGCTCCCCGGCTCGACACCGGTCAACCTCGTCCCCTTTCTCTCGCTTGTTTTGTGCAGTGTAGCACGGCCATTCCCACTAAGGGCTGACCCGTGTTATCTAAACGAATGCACCCTTAATGTTAGATGATTCAGACTGAGACGAGTGCTGCGTATTATTTGTCAATTTGTTTGTTCATTTGACCAGAATAGTGACCCTACTTCAGAGAGTTTACTAATATCTTTTTCATTTCCTATAATTATACCACAGTTGTCGTACGCATCAACCACTCCGGCCCTGTCCGAGCGCCAGAAGTACCCGTACTTTTTCCGCACTGTACCCTCTGAGATGGACATAGGAGCGGCCAGGTTGAGACTGTTCACGTACTTCCAATGGAACACCATATCTACAATTCACCAGGACATACCAAGGTTCTTCTACGTAAGTATGTCAGCATCGAGTAAAGGGGGAATTACAACCCACTGATGGTTCTACCATTTATATCCACTGATCCCGTTCACTTATATCCACTGATATCGTCCACTAATGCCATCCACTCATGCCATCAATATATATAACTACTTATTATAACCGTTGGTCAATTCAGTAATATCCACTGATACCGTTCAATGATATCCACTGATGTGATCCACTGATTATAGCCACATCCAATTCCACTCATATCATAATAATTTCATGCAATGATATTCACTATTATCATCCATCGATATCCACTGATCTCATCCAATGATATCATCCACTGATATCCACTGATCCCATTCACCGATATCTATAGATATCGTCCACTAATGTCGTCCACCGATATCCACTTATCACATTAGGTGATATTTACCGATTTCATCCGCTGATATCTACTGACCCTATCGCCGATATCCACTATTATCATCCTCTGATATCTCAATATCCACTCATATATGACCTCGTATACCTCATTGACCACTAAGGGGCGAGTATTTTATCCACTGACCCACCGACCACTTAGGGGAGAATGGAGAATTTGGTATCCACTGATCTCCATAAAAGAGCTGAATATCTCAGACCAAAATATGTCCACTGATATTCGAAAATTCGTGCTGAATAGCTCACTGTACATCGAGTAATAGTTCATCCACTGATCTTAACATAGATACTAGATGACTTCCTGCAGAATGCTTCGTGTGAAGAGAATTAGACCAAGACGACGTTGTCACTGTGTAGCTTGTTACCCATTCATCTTGTGGTGAAATAGTTCACACAAATCCGTGTTTTCTAATTGGCTCAATAAAACATCTGCGTCACCAGATGCTCTTGCGATCTGCTCTGTCAATGTGGGTCATAAGCCACAATAGTGACAAATTGAGAAATCTTTATGTTCAGGAAGAGAACATTATTAGGTTTAATACGATAGGACTATGTGTCGCGATTTTAAGGGGTGATATGTTAAAGAAAACTCAACTTGATGAATATTCGTGTTTTTTGTGGGGATTTTGCTTCGATCGTGCGAAAGTTTACTATCTCGCTCTTGGACTATTGCCAAAATATGGGATATACACTCTCACGGGCCACATGTGGTTTTTGCTTCGACCGTGCGATAGTTAACTATCTCACTCTTGGACGATTACAAAGATATGGAATATACACTCTTACGGGCCGGACGTGGATTCTGCTTCCACCGTGCGATATGCGACTATCCCACTATTGGACTATTGCCAATTTGTTGATAGACACTCCCATCCAAAGATGGTCGACCGTGCGATAGTTTGCTATCTCACTCTTGGACTATTGCCAAACGTGGATAAACACTTTCATCTTAAGACGAGTCAAATGTGGATTTTACTTCGACTGTGAGATAGTAAACTATCCCACACTTGGACTTTTGCCAAAATGTGGATAGACACTTCCATCCAAAGGTCACAATGTGGATTTTGCTTGGACTGTACGATAGGCGACTTTCCCACTCTTGGACTATTGCCATAGCGCTAGCTCTCAGCAGGGTCATTCCAGTACACACAGTCTCTCCCTCGAAAATTAAATGGATATCCGTCGTGTCCTTGCATCCACGACTGGAAAAGAAATCGAGTTTCGCCCGCCATGATGAAAAAACTTGAACCTTTAGCTACGTGCCGCAGTCTGCACTCTTCACCAATTTGTCGCACAGTGACGGTGCCGCCGTTGCGTTCAGCCACGCGCGTGGATATTGGTACACGATCGCAGCTTCGGCCGTCCTTTTAGCGGGTCCCATCTCACACCTACACCCGCTAATTAGTTTGACGGATGCTCAGCCTTTTATGAAAGTGATCTCCCTTTTTTTCCCGCGCGGAAGGAGGCGAAAGATATATCCTAATGAGATGTTTCCATTAAGGCAATACTGGGCCCTCGGGGAAATTAAAGTAAGACCTCTGCATAGAAGAGTTCGAGTGTTGAATACGGTGTTGTGGTTTGGTTTCTCATATTTTTGCTTTGGGTGGAAGCAGTTGAGTTTGTTTGTGATAGATCTATTTTGTTAATCGCTTGTTCGCCGATTGTCACAATATTTGGATGCAAAGTCGTATTCTGTTTCCAGATTGGGTTTACGTGGTGCAGCATTCCTACGTAAACACAACTTAAGTGTTTGGATTTGTCATTATATACCTAGCCTAGCTATTGCGAGGCAATAATCTGGAGGGCGCCCTTCTTGCGAACGCATCAGAGCCTGAGAAAAAGACTGCTAGGAAGAGTTACTTCATGAGAGTATCATAGGGCCTTTACGAAACCTGGCTTGAGGCTAGGCTTGGTAGTTATTTCGCTACCGCCATTTGAGTCCCAAAAAACGAAATGAAGGGATTGGGCCACATGACGAAGCTGAAGAAAGGCTCCAGCTTCGCCATGTATCTCAAGCCCTTCATTTCATTTAGGACACAAAATGGCAGTTGCAAAATAAATTCAGAACCTAGCTTCAAGCCTCATTTCGTAAAGGCCCATAGGCTCCGATGGTAGACCTATGCCCACAGTACTGTTGTATAACTGCCGACAATACTTCTCTCTCTCAAACAATACACAATAAATATGGGTAGCAATTTTGTTTCAAGTATCTTAACTTGTTGCTAACCTTAATGGGTCTGCAGCTACGGATGCTCTTCGCGGACATTTTAAGCGAAGACCATAAAAAAAACAAGCCAGCAAGACTATGGAGGTCTCATACAGCACAATGCAACCAATTTATTTAATTGATTCATCATTTAGGCCCACAAATGGTCTTTAATACAGTTTCGTTCTAACTTTCAGGCTCGAACGTCACCTCTAAGTTATTCAAATTCAATTTAAATTGCCCTAGATGGAGACTAAGGGCCTTTACAAAAAGAGGTTCGGGGTTGAATGCTTGGGATTGATCTTACTACACCAATTTTGTGTCCTCAGTGAAATGAAGGGCTTGAGATACATAGCGAAGCTGGAGCCTTTCTTCGGCTTCGTCAAGCTGCCCAATCCATTAGTTTTGTTTTGTGGGACACAAACGGCGGTAGCGAAATAAGTACCAAGCCTAGCCTCTAAGCCTGGTTTCGTAAAGGTTCTATGATTCAGTCCAAACAGAGCGCGGATCTTGTTCCCATCTCGTCTCACCCATCAGCGAATCCGGAATCCCCACTCCTACGAGGATATTTGCAAAAAAACAAAACCCGACCGGTGCATACATCCGTCACTGACGATATCCATCACTCTACATCGGCCGCCCAGCTCCCCGGCTAGATTTTCATTTGCACGGCTGCCAACCGTCATCGGTCGCCCAACCGTCAAATTTGAAAAACACGTGAGGGTTTTCAATCCCAAATACCAATGAACGAAACAAGTCTAAACGAACCTATAAACCTAATAAGACAGTGATATTAATACGTTACGTGCCATTAGGAATGACAAAATTATCAGACCATGTACAATTCATACAACAGCTTAAAGGTAATAATATCATACTTTGTTTTTTTGTCGACGAATTGCACATTCATGTTCACAAATATCAAGGAAGATACAGTAACAGTCATCTGTGAAACTCCCAGTCCCATACGGTACCTACTTTTTGAGAAAACAATTACAAACGCACACGGTATTATTGTTGGTTTTTGGGGGTTTTTTTTGTTTAGTTTTTTTCGTTTTCTCGTAAATTTACTCCTACTATCATGGCAGGGGTCGATTTCACCAGCCTCATCGTAACCTACTACAAAACGTAGGACTTATGATCCATTTCAGCCCCACGTAGAAGTCGTTGGGTACGATGGGTTTACCTTAGTAACTCGAGTCACAAACGATCGTAAGGCTTCGTGAAATCGATCCCAGATGATTTTAACTCAGCAATATCTTTGGACTTATTAAAATGACTTTTTTTTTCTGTGGTATATTCCTTTCCCAATACAGGCACAAAGTCAACAGGTAAAAATGATGGCCGAAAACGGAATCAACATTCTATCAGAAGCGATATTCGCTGATGACCCAAGCCCAGCGATAGCCAAGCTTAAGGTAAGCGCATCATGAAGAGACTATATCCATACACACGTAATGAAGCGTTTCCATTTGTGGTCTTGTCAGGCCCTAGCCGTAAGCTTGAACTGCGACTTTGGCTCCATTGTATCCATACATTTCCAAAAACAGGTATGGGAAAAGAATGTTCTGGCTAAGGCTTTCTGTTACTTTCAAGAAGTATAAATGGGTGAACGTCATCTATAAGCCTCAAAATGTGTTTTAAGCTTGTTTTATGTCGGAGACAAAGCCGGAGCCAGAGCCGTAGCCGAGACTTCTAATATTGCCTCGGTGGCTGCTGTGACGCACAGATCATGTGACCTGTGTGTCCATACCGCCCTCTTTTGAAACCTTACGGACGTATCCTGATATGCATAATTTGGGATATTGTGTAAGTTTAGAAGTAGTCAAGTATGTTGTTGGACTTGTTGGACATTTTAGTGGACACCAAAATAACAGCAGTACTTCATATTATGTTATCGTTGACAATAGTCACAACGCATTCTCTACAAAATGCATTGGTTTATTAATCAGTCGTTGACTCCACCCTATCCTACATGCGGACATCATTATTCATTATATGTACGACGGCTGTTTGATGATATATAACTCTCAATTAAGTGCTGTTTGATAATTGCGCACAACACAATGCGGATTTTAAGCATTGAAATAGCGAGGCAGTCGAGCTGACATGAACTACACGAAATAATTCAAAACCTAGCCTGGCATTCGAAAGGTACGTTGACCAATTAAAGTTCGTGAAAAGTTTGTTTGCAGCAAGACAGATTGAGATCACTTGTAGAACTTTCTTCTATTCCTAATCCCGCGCTAATGACTAGGGATCTCGATATTTCGAGAGGGAAGAATTGCAGTTCAATCGACAAGTTTCTGTTGGTGCGCTTGGTATCGCCATCTCAACATGAGACGAGTTAACCATTTACCCCTTCGAAGACACCAACTTCATCAATTAAAAGTAATCAGTCAGGCCCATGTCAGTTCCCCTTGTCTACCTCCTTGGCAATCGTGCTTAGTTCAACCCTGTCATCAAGTAGAGCGAAAAGAAGGATGCTTTAGACCGATGATCGCATGCATCCCCTTTTCCCCACTGATTGCATCAACGGAGCGATGTATGGGAGCAAGCACCGGCTCGCTCGAATTATTCATGGGGGCCAGAAAGCAATTAGCCCGGCCAGAAGATGCCTTGATAGTCACGATTCACTCGGTACGTCGACAGCCAGTGAATCATTATAGTGCATTGGAAAGAGACGCAGGCTTGCCAGACCTGTGTAAACTATTTTTTCAGGAAGATGCTGGAAAGTATACCTTTGTCAGCTTTATGAGGTGATTTTGGAAGTCTTGTTCTTGGATTTCAAGTACGGAAATCAACTGTTGATAATAATTATGTAAAATGGGACGTATGATGATGACTAGAGCAGGCTTATCGAAACGTTGAGACCTTTACGAGAAGTGCAAACGAAATAGAAGTGCAAAAGTATGAACGATTCTTACATGGTGTTTCTGCAAACCGATCCACATACCAATTGTCACCATGCAAAGCCTCAGAGCTTTCTTGGGACTTCATTTGCCACAAAACCGGTTATCAACTGAGTAATCCAACCAATAAAACTTATTGGGAAAAACAGTTTTATACCTGCTGACACGTCTTATTATCGATTGGGAAAAATCAACGGTTCATATTAAGAATTAGGAATAACAATAGTAACAGTAGATAATAATGAATGATGCTTAAAGGTAGTATCATACTTTGGTAAGAAACCAAAACAGAAATGTTCACAGATGTACGTTTAACTTACAAGGTATGAAGATGGTGGTGGTAGAAATATACCGTTAAATTTGTTCCGCCTAAAATTGTGTATTAATCCAGAAATTAGTTAAACAACAACCGAAAATCTTTTTGATCTGTTATGTTAATTTCAAGACGCTAATCAGTCTTCGAATAATAATTTGTAAAAATAGCAGTACATAACTGCTGCAATTTACAGATTGAGTACATCAATTATTGGTAATAGAATTAGTATTAAACAAAGGTACAAAACTCCATACTAACAAAACTCAACCGTAGCATGAATTGAAAAACTTGTTCCAAATTACAATTTTTCGTCCATAAGGATGATCTGAACTACAAACAACTATCTTTATTTTAGAGCAGGATTTGCATTTTTTATTTGCTGCATGGTTTAAGGGAGCATTTATATGATTTGCAAATTTTTTTATTGAGGTTGAGACAAAAAATTGACTCAACAGTTCGTAAACAGTGCAAACAGTCACCATGGGAAATCTTGGTTCATCAGATGCTGGGTTTTTCAAGCAAATCAAGATTAAGTCCTTTTCAAAGATCGTCCCAACGATTTTTGGAACGAACATAAAGTAAACTATTCTTCATGTTTTATAAGAAATATTGAGTCGGGTTTTCGCTAGTTTCTCGTGATTCAGATGTCCGATTGAGCTCAAATTTTGACAGGTTTATTATTTTATGTACATGTTTGATCAGACAAAGTATGAGTGCAGTCCTAAGACCTTTACCAATCATTTTTTGTACCTTTAAGTTGTAGGCCTATAGCATATCAAGTCGCGAAAGCTGCTATTGAGTTGCAGAATATTATTCAGTTGTTGCACATTGCAAATTAATAATATTGATAAAACAAAAATCCTGACATTTTTATCTCTAACTTGACGTCATTGTCATGAAATAGACTAATTTGTCTAAAACGACAGCTTAACGCGTATCGCACGATTCATGAATAAATTCAAGAAGTCAACTGTAGAGCTTAAGACTCATTTCGTGAGATTCGACCACAAACAATCTCAGATCAATTCCCAATGATGTTACCTTTAAGCCCTGAGCTCAAATGAGGAATATGTAGCAGACCTTTTTCTTATAGAAGTCAACTGTGGAGCTTAAGACTCATTTCGTAAGATTTGACCACAATCAATCTCGTATCAATTCCCAATGATTTTACCTTTAATCCATGGGCTCACATGAGGAATATGTGGCAGACCTCCTTCATAATAGCTACGGGCCAGTAGCCGTGGGTCGGAAACCAGACCCTTGTGACTACAAATTACACATGGAAATGAGGAGTATGTAGACGGAATGGATATTAGTCAACGGGACGCCAAGGGAATTACTATAAAGCATTCACGTCAGCGGGGCTCAGGATCCCACAAGTGGTGCCATACAGAACCAGTTGCGATAGACTGGTACGCCGTCCCTTCGCATTTGACAGCTGGTGTAAATTAAAGGGTAATTCTGTCCCCGTTGTAAAGCCCGGTTCGTATCATAGGGCCTTTTCGAAACCTTTAAATAAGTTACTCGAAATACGAATGATAACACTTCATATCCTAAGTAAGGCTGCAATGCATCATAAGTCCTACGATTGATCGTAAGTAACGATTGCTAAAATTGCTATGCAAAGTAGCAATCGATTTTCCGCTTAGCGATGGATTTGGGCTTTAGCGATGATCGCAAAAGGTTAGTGAAATCGGTGCCTGGGGCTTCAAGTTTCGTCTCGCCATTTGAGGCCCAACAATTGAAATGAATGGATTGGGCCACATGATGAAGCCGTAGAAGGCTCCAGCTTCGCCATTATGTTTCTCAAGCCATTAAATTTAAAAGACAAATGGCGGTAGCAAATAAATCCCAAGTCTAGCCTCAAACCTCACGCTGTAAGCCTCTTATGAAACTTAAATACCTAGATAGGACGTGCGTTTCATACGCGGGTTCTGATTGGGTGCCTTCATTGGTCACGTGAATAGGGCCAAATCATTCAAACGCAGTTTTTCGGCATAAAGACAGCCTCATAAGATTGTGACAACGTGCAGCTGTTTATAGCCCCTATCACGGATGAGCCCGAAGTGTACAGTATAATGGTATATGAGAAATGCGTTTTCTGATAGTTTTAAGTTTTGCACACAAAGTCTCACAGGAATCGATCGGCTGCACACAAAACAATGTAATTGCTTGGCCCTCTGTAGGCCTAGTGACTTTCAATACGTCCATGAACGACGAAGGAGTTTATGCACATTGAATGGTGCGTGTGAACGCGCATCCATGCTAAAGCTAAGGATGGTTCGATGCTAAGCGAATTTATATAACGTAGCAAAACACCACGTCTTGCTTTTTCATTGTGACCATTATCATAATTCACTTTGCATAGCTCATTTCCAGGACGTTTGGAAGGGACTTTACCTACACAAAAAGTTTTCTTCTGACAAATTTCCATAGTAGGCCTATAGACTTAGTCTGTCAGGCCGGACACATTTACCAGAGGGGCAGTATTTTCCATCACACTGGCCTGCGGGGACTTAGTGGCTACGTCTGATTCAGGATGAGGTTACCAATTGCACGATTCCTGGCGACCGAATGAGAACACTACGTCTATGATATTAAGGTCACATTAGGGCCATGGATAAAAACACAGTTTAAAGTGGAATTCTGTTTCAGGAAAATTGAGCGAACGAATGTGAGGAAGGCAATATTTTCAATTTCATAGAGATGCTTAGCACAAACAAATTGCTTAGCGCAAAAATGGCTTGCCCAATGAAACAAACCACCATTGAAAATTCGATTTGATGTTTATGGTCAGCGAACAACAGCCAAAGAACAATTGCAAGTGATACACAACACATGGACATTTGGTTGTTAACCCTGTTTTTTATTATTAAGACAGAAATGTCATGCTTAGCAAATTTCCGTGCTAAGCAGCTCTATGAAATTGGCCCCTGGTGTGTGGTACTCAAGGTCTCGTCAATTTTCAGATTGTTGGTTCGAGTCCAGCCATGGGCTAGTGGTGCTTGCATCCTTGGGCAAGACGCTTTGTCACACATTGCTCCTCTTCACCCAGGAGTAAATGGGTACCTGTGAGGGTTAGATATGGCTTTGTGCTTGATTAGCATTTGTGCGATTACACCAGCCAGGGCTGTGTACTCCCTCAGGGATTTGAGATGGTTTCAGGAATAGCAATATAAACCAATGACCAGGGATAATTTGCCCTTAAAGGCCTTTCCACACGACGCAAAAAAACTCTCAACCATAGAGAAATTCTCTCATGGTTGCGAAATCTTACAAAAGTGTAAACGTGTAAAAGTACACCAATGCTTGAGAGTGACCCACGTCCCTGGTGAATCCTTGAGAGATTTTGACCGAGGTCAAGACCAATGAGATAATTTCTCAATGGTTTTACAGTTTTTTTAGCGTCGTGTGAAAAGAACTTTAGAGACATGGTATTAAGCGTTAGATTAATGTAATTTCTTATTGTTTTTGCTGTTAGTGGATCACTGGAAACCAGCGGATCTCATTGTACTAGTGACCTCCACTCATACACTCTATCACTGGTAACCGTCATTACCATTAGCCTCCCTCGCTTCAGTGGCCGTCTCAATCCCTGGTATCCTCCATCCCTGGTAGCCAACATCGCTGGTAGCCTCCTCACTACCAGTACGCCCAATAGACCTTTTGGCAAAGCGAAGCGAAATCATTATAACCACAATTGTATACACAACATCAATCATAAACGTTGAAAGATATTGCTGAATGTAAGGAACACAACGCAATGGTGGAAGGTTTTTTGTATAGCATCTATGGAACGTTTTCTGAAAATGTTGAATGTGGTCACATTATAATTTTAAGATGATGAAATATTTTGCACCATTTGGCAGCCCATGAAAACTATGAAGAGTCAGTTTGTAACTGGCAAAAGAAAGGTCTATTACAGGTAGTATCATACTTTGGTAAGAAACCAAAACAGAAATGTTCACAAATTTACGTATAACTTACAGGGTATGAAGATGGTAGTGGTAGAAACATACCGTTAACATTTTTCAGCCTGAAATGGTCTATGTTTCCAGAATTTAATAAAGAACGACCGAAAATCTTTTAAAAGATCAAAAATAAAAGAGAAAAGACTTAAGAAACACTGTGGCTGTTTTTCACTGTTTTCTCAAAAAGTGGGCAGCGTATGGAACTGAAATTTTCACAAATGACTGTTACTGTATCTGTCTTGATATTTTTGCCCATGAATTTGTGTTTCTTTGACAAAAACCAAAGTATGATACTACGTTTAAACCTCCACTACGAGACTCCACAAAACTCATCAACTTAGTACAAATGTGTCGCCCATTTTACTCAAGCCAAATTGCAGAAACTGTCTTAAACGGTGCACCATTGCATTTCCGCCGTCTGTGTAAATCCAACGTGGGTAATATAATGATAGCCATGCAACCAACCTCCTCGCTGTATAAAGATAGAGCCACATCAAAGCCCTTTGCCGAAGAAGATTAATCGTAATGGAGCAGCTTAATAGATGGGCCCAAGCATTTGACAAGATGAATTGCAGAATCTTGTGCTTAGTCCGTGTAAGAAATACGCCGACACGTGTAAACAGACCTGTAGTTAATGTGTTGCAAGATTTACGCGTAAGCTTGGCAACAAGTAAGGTACAGGCATTTAAATTGCTAGTCCGTGTAGCACGCTAGATTGCATACCACTGTGCTATAGAAGGTAAGAACTCATCGAAGATAGCGAGCGTGTTTACGGATGGAATATTTGAATGCCTCTTGATGACAAGCGGTCCATTGCCAATGAATTTAATGACTGGTTATTATTAGAGGCTCTAATGTAAATCATACAAGGTTATTACACTTTTGGATTCTCTACTTATTCTGTGTAGACATAGGGCGTTTACGAAACGGAGGCCCAGGCTCCTGCTCAATTTCGTGAATCCATTTTGAAATAGCCGGTATCAAAAAAGAGGTTTTTGGCTGCGGTTCGTAAGTAGATTCTCTGGTTTGAAAAGAAAAACAGAGCTTCAGCTCCAATGTAATAATACCACAACCGATATTTTCAGCACATGGATGTCAGAGCTGGAGCCTGAGCCTGAGCCTCTGTTTCGTAAACGGCCTGAGTTGCTACGCGTGGTATAATGTATGCACATATTGCCGTCCACTTTCAGAGTGTGATAGGGTCTTTACGAAACCTGGCTTGAGACTGTAAGCTTGGGACTTATTTCGCTGCAGCCATTTGAGACACGCAAAACGAAATGAATATATTTAAATAGACAAAGTCTTTGAAGATGTAACTTCCTGGGCGTTATGTTTTGATATGTATTTTGGAAAGACGGTATGCCTTTACGAAGCCAGGGGTCGATTTCACGAAGCCCTACGATCAATCGTAACTCGGTTTACGAAGGATAACACATCGCATGTGGCCCTACCCTAAGTATGACTACAATGCATCATAAGTCCTACGATTTATAGTAAGTTACGATGAGTTTGGTGAAATCGACCCCATGCCTCTACCGCCATTTGAGACACACACACAACGAAACGAAGGGATTTGGCCACAAGACGAAGCCGAAGAAAGGCTCCAGCTTCGCTCAAGCCCTTCATTTTATTTAGGACACAAAATGACAGTAGCAATATCAATCCCAAGCCTAGCCTCAAGCCTCATTTTGTAAAGGCCCAAAGTAATACTCTATTTTTCCTTCCATGGAGTATATTGAAGATATACTTTTTTCGAATTTTTATTACATAATGTTTGTGTTTTTTAAAGGAAGGTGAGAACTTGTACACTATCGAAGACTGTAAAATTGTTTTATCCGCTATGAGAAATTGTACACTACACTGCATCTGTTTCTCCACTTCCAAAATACTTTAAGATGATATGATATCGAGAAGATATCAAAAAAGGTTGACTGTGAAGGTCGTTCTTGATTGGCCGTAATTAATCACATAATTAGATACCGTTCCGCCATTGGTTGACAAAAATTAAGATATATCGAGGACCTGATTTTCCAACATGGCGGTTTCTTTGACTGGAGAATATTGGATTCTGACCACCAAGTGGACAATATTTTGGGACGCCGTCGATTTTTTAGTGGGCTGTCTGGTTTGATTCTGAAAATAAAAATGACAAAATTGCAGTTCCTTTGCTATAAAGTAACAAAATTCACAAGGCTTTCCCGCGCATACCAAAAAGGTTCGTACAAAGTGGTTGACTTCAATAGAGGTGAAAATTGTAGCAGTCAAAAACGATTATCTGTACATACTAGGGTACATGATAAGCGACATTATGAGTTTTGGCGGCTAGAAAATGAGGGTTTGATTTGGAAAGGTGGGGTGATGTTGCTTAGTGGTCTGGCGTGTCGTACTCAAGATCTTGTAGTCATTGTGGGTTCATATCCAGCCATGGGCTAGTGGAGCTTGCGTCCTTGGGCAAGATGTTTTGCCACATATTTGCTCCTCTTCACCCAGGTGAAAATGGGTACCTGTGGTGGTAGAGATGGCTTTGTGTGCATGGTTAGCCTTAATGGGCTTATTCACAGTAGCTTCATGGCTTTTGACTGCCAAACACCACAAATATTATTGACCATTTGGGAACACAACTAACGTAGGGCTGGATGGGTCAGTTGGTATAGAGCGCCTGTGTTCAGAAGGTTGCCGGTTCGAATCCCGCTGCAGTCAATTTTTCTTAGTTCACTTTTCATTGATTTTAAATTCAGTCAGTTTCCCTTGTAGTTATTTGATGATTATGCTTGGAGTTAGGATATGACCTGAAATTTTCGATCCTAGCAGGATCTTTCCCAAAGGCTAAATGACAAGAGGACAAGAACATGCAAGTGTAGACTCACATAATTGGATGAGAGGATCAGGACAAATACTAATTCTTAGGGCGTCTACGGCCGGAACGGAGGCTCGGGCTCAAGCTCAGGCTCCAGCTCTGACACCCGTAGGCTGAAAAACATAGGTCTTAGTTTTTCATTGAAGATGAAGCTCTGTTTTCCTTAGCAAACTAGATAATCTACTTCAGAACCGCAGCACAAAGCCTCTATTTTGATATGCCTGTCATTTTAGAATGGATTCACGAAATAGAGCAGGAGTTTGAAACGGATCTGAGCCTTCGTTTCGTAAAATGCTCTCCGAAAAGATAGTGCTCCATACTCTTCTGCATTCAGTGCTAGCAAACAATTGTGGCTGTGATCGTGCAAGAGAAAGATAGATCTATTTGGTACAGGACTTTGTGAACGTGGTGACCTTATAGACGTCGTGACCAATCAGATTCCAGCATGTTAGTGGTCGGATAAAGTTTTGCATGGACAGACTGTTATGCGACACCGGCACCTATTTGTAGCAATCTGTATGGGCTCATTCTAGTTTTGTACCACATTATATTGGCACGACAAAACAAAAAGTACAATATCTGTGCACAGATATCAAATTTCACAAAACCACACATTGCACCCTTTGACTCCATATTTACTCTGACTAAAAGTCAGTCCAATCCATTGTTGAATATCTAAATAGATGACAATGGTGAAATTGGCAAATGTTGCTAAACCGGATATGCACCAGACTAGTGAATAAGCTTTTAACACTTTGATGCAGCGTGAGGTTATTACGAATACAGAACAAAAGCAGTGTGAAATTATTGTTTCCCCCCTAGCCTTTTATAACTCAAGAATAGGAGAATAGTTTTTCAAATTTTGTTGCATTTCAAACCAGGTGCAGAGGCTTGGCTGTTAAATAGCAATGGAAATTGGCTGTAGTTTCAATCAGAAACATGAATACTTCTCCACTGGGGAATATCCGGTTGCTGTATTCGAGCACAGTCCCCGTCCGAAATGCCATTTTTCCTCTCACGAAAAAAAAATCATAAAGGCCCTTTAACTGCTGAACAATCGCCCGTCAAATGGTGAACATTTGCCGATCAATACTCCCCAAACCAGCTAATAAACCTCAGCTGTAAAACCTACGCAAGTATTCCCAATACGCACTGCTGTATTGTATTCTCTTCCCTCGCAAATTTTGGTAGGATAAATACAGCATTTCAAGCAGAATAGTTTTAACGGTATACCTGTAAGTTATAGGTAAATCTGTGAAAATTTCCACGGTTTCGGTATGCTACTAAAGTATGATCATATTATCTTTAAAACCACGCAGTTTCCAATACACGTGCCAATATTGTGTAACTCCACCGTTACTAAATCTAGACAAAAGTCCACACAATTTCTGCAAGGTTTTCCATAGGAGCAAACGAACTTTCCATACTTAAAAAATGTAACGAAAAGTTACTCAGAATTCTACATGGAAAATTGTGAGTACTTTGACCAAGCTTTTGCTGTAAGTAAATGCACCAGTTCTTGCGTGGGTAGGTAGTAGTTTTTTGTTACAGATATTTGTCTAACTTCTGTGATATTTGCTCAACTTTGTTTTTGTGGA
The DNA here is from genome assembly GCA_963971285.1 of Astropecten irregularis. NCBI lineage: Eukaryota > Metazoa > Echinodermata > Asteroidea > Paxillosida > Astropectinidae > Astropecten > Astropecten irregularis. The sequence goes on along the minus strand of OZ020265.1, from coordinate 6,980,448 downwards.
CAAGGCAGTTTTGCAAATCGCCCACGAGGATTCTTAAAGGTGATATCATACTTTGGGTTTTTGTGAAAGAAATACAGATTCATGGACATAAATATCAAGGAAGTTACAGTAACAGTCATGTGTGAAAATTTTAGTCCCATACGGTGCCCATTTTTTCTTTAGAAAACAGTGAAAAAAACAGTCACAGTATCTCTTAAGTCTTTTCTCTTTTATTGGTGATCTTTAAAAGATAAAAAAATAATTTCGGTCACTGGTTTTACTCCTTTCTGGATAAATACAGCATTTCAGGCTGAAAATTGTTAACGGTATGTTTCTACCATCACTATCTTTATACTCTGTAAGTATAGGTAAATATGTGAAGATTTCTGTTTTGGTATGCTAGCAAAGTATGATACTACCTTTAAGGAGAATACTTTTCAGCTCGACATTATAATGTTTAAGACGTGCTATCCTAGAAAAACATAGCCAGGAAAATGTCTGTTTCGTCTTTTGTTTGCTGCTGAAGTGTACATTTTCTATTCAGTGAAGTGGTTGCCTACAGGCTGAGTGTAAAAATCTTCCTGTTACAAGGAAATTGGACTTGAGACTAGGGTAACACCCAAGTAAATAAGCATATAACTCCCATAGACAACAGTGATAACTCCTAATTCTCCAAAAAATCATTTTAACATTCTCAGATCTCTCACAGGTGTTCAAGTTGCACAGACAAGTGATGATGATGTCACCCTTCATTTTCTTTTCATTTTATGGTGGGTTGACTTTTGAGGTTTTTTTTTTTAATATACTCATCCTCAGCTCAGCTGACCACAAGGTATGGTTCACTCCCGTCAAAGAAGCCATTTTAAGAAACATCCCTCTGCAAAGCGGCTGAAATGGTCCCACTTCTTCACCTAATTGCATCAAATATGGTCACAAATGGAAGCATGGAATGGAATCGTCATAACTCCCATAACTCTCTCATTTATAATATATTGAGTGTATAACTTTTATTAATGATCTCGGCGGACGGATTTTGGGACTACAGTATTTACGTGGTTGCACCCCTAGGCTTGGGGTTTGTTTTTCATTGCTACCGCCATTTTGTGTTCGAGATTGAATGAAGGGCTTGAGATACATGGCGAAGCTGAAGCCTTTCTTCGGCTTCGTCATGTGGCCCAATCCCTTCATTTCGTTTTGTGGGACTCAAATGGCGGAAGCGAAGTAAGTCCCAAGCCTAGCCTTAAGCATGGCTTCGTAGTACAGTCCCATAGGGCGTTTACGAAACGGAGGCTTAGGCTCAGGCTCAGGCTCCAGCTCTGACTTCATATGCTGAAAATATAGGTTATGGTTTTCATCGAAGCTGAAACTCTGTTTTTTTTTTCAAACCAGAGAATCTACATCAGAACTGCAGCCAAAGCCCCTTTTATGTACCTATTGTTTCAGAATGGATTCACGAAATGGAGCCGGAGCCCGAGACGGAGCCTGGGCCTCCGTTTCGTAAACACCCATAGTTTGCAGTGCAGCTCGCGGTCACACAGTGACATTTCCATTGTTTAAACACGCGGGATTCCTCTTGCTAACATGATGCAGTGCCGAAGATAGCATCGTAAGCACACAGCATAGCAGGAGCTTAGCATTAGTGTAAAAATATCCACGTAGGCGACTTAGTGTCTACTCACACAACGGGCCAAGATTCTGGCTCGATTTGGCAAACATTTATTCCCAATGATATTTATACTGCACAGAGCCCCCGTTAACATAAGCTTTGACATTTCCGAACGTTAGTCACATGGGAACAGTATATACGCGAGGTTAGGCGATGATATCTACTCGAAATACGGTTTAGAAAACGAATACAATTCTGCCCTTGCTATTCCCACGAGACTAGGCCTACTAGCAAAATGCAAAAACGATTTTGCTTTCAAGAAAACAACAAAACAACGTTTGTTCCTTTATCCTAAGCTGTTATTATTCCTGAAAATCCGGCTGTGGCAAGTTAAGTACTTCGTGTCAATTCTAAATTCCAGATTGTCCTTGAGTGTAATAACTGCATGACCCTTGTTTGTCCTTATTATTTTCCCTTGCTCTAACCATGACCGTTACGGTACCTTTGTCACAGTTTTAATATCTTTGCAATCGAAAGATTACTGTTAAATTCCCGTTGCACTTTTTCTTGTTACATTGTCACCTTTAGTAGTTTTATTCGGTGTTTTCTTAATAGTACCGTTCAGCTGCAGACCAACGTTATAATTTTTATCAGTAAAATGGAGACCTATAGGGCCTTTCTCAAAGCTCGCTTCCGGCTCCGCCTCCATTTCTTGAATCCATTTCAAAATTACAGGTATCAAAATAGAGGCGTTTGGCTGCAGTTAGGAAGTAGATTCTCTGGTTTGAAAAGGGCAATAGAGCTTCATCTTCAATGGCAAACCACAACCTATATTTTCACCGTATGCAAACAGAGACAAAGCCGAAGCCTGAGCCGGAGCCAAGCTTTGAGAAAAGGCCTTAGATAAAGAATGAGCATCCTATAACCAAATCATTAATTTCAGACTTTTGAGACGTTGGAGGCAGCAGACTGATGTCTCTTTTTGTGCTAGTTCTGAGCATGCGCACGCAAATGTGAGCATGCGCGCATTGGCCCTATCTTGGCCTACATGTGCACGTATACGTAACGTAAATCCGAAGAATGTTCTGTAAGGTGCTGAGAAATGATGAATTTTGGAAAGAATCAGTGAGATTCTTGAAGGATTCTGACCAAAAAATTCATTCATTTGTTTTTCACTTTTCAGAACGAAAGCATTTTGTCAAGAAGAAAAATCATTACGCGCTAAAGACTAAGTCTGCTCAATTTCTTCAACATCCACTTGATGACTTTTTCCCCTGTTACCTGAACTCGCAGGAGTCATCAGCCTTCACGCTCTAACACAAGCCAATCCAAGCAAAATGAGAAAAACGTACTCATTCTTTCTCCAAATGACGATGGCCTCAGCGTGTCTTGACCCTGAAAGAACCATATGAAACCAAAGGGGAAAGGGAATTAGGTCACACGGTCGTGATTTGCACAAAGTACAGACACCAACGGCTGCACATCTTCACTGGTATTACATGTCATGTCGTGATTTCTAGCCAGCTTGTGTGGTTAAATCCCCTTGCCCTGTAATGGCATAATGCGAGTGAATTTGATGACAAGGATTTGTCTCGCTCTAGTGGCAGTTGATGGTGGGTGATATACAGCAAGCGCTGCTGAGTTTTATCCTGTTAAAGGCAGTATACGGGATCTGACGCGTTGTTGTCTTTAAAGGTAATGTCATACTTAAAAATATCAAGACAGGTACAGTAACAGTCATCTGTGGAAATTTCAGTTCCATACGGTGCCCACTTTTTGAGAAAACAGTGAAAAACAGCCACGATATTTATTAAGTCTTTTCTCTTTTATTTTTGATCTTTTAAAAGATCAAAAAGATTTTCGGTCGTTGTTTTACTGATTGCTGGTTAAATACACCATTTCATTCGGAAAAATTTTAACGGTATGTTTCTATCAGCACCATCTTCATGCCCTGTAAGTGATACGTAAATCTGTGAACATTTCTGTTCTGGTTTCTTACCAAAGAATGATTCCACCTTTAAATGCCGTTTCACACGAGACCATTGTAGCTAGGGTTTAGCAAGGGACGTTGGATACAATCACATCCATGTTAACAATAGGCTCGTGTGAAAGGTATATCCTGGTATATCACCAGGGACCCTTGTTGTTGTTTTTAAACTAAGATCGAGACCTACTGCAAAAAAAATCACATCCATGCTAAAACATGGTTAAAATAGCATGGATGCGTCGTGTGAAAGGTTCGTTCAGAATAAGGCAAGGATCTTGGCACATACTGCATGCACTCTTGCTGAGCATGTTGACGTATGTATTACACACACTGTACATGTAGGAGTGTGTGTTGTGCTGTGAATGGTAACAGACAACTTTTCCCACAAGCATTTTGAAAGATAGCATTCGTTGCAATGCTAGGGCCTTTACGAAATGAGGCTTGAGGCTGGACTTGGGATTTATTTTGCTACTAACTGTCATTTTGTGTCCTAAGTGAAATGAAGGGCTTGAGGTACATGGCGAAGCTGAAACCTTTCTTCGGCTTCATCGTGTGGCCCAATCCCTTCATTTCGTGTTGTGGGCCTCAAATGGCGGTAGCGGTCCGCCCAAGCCTGGGATAGCTTTCACCAAACTCATCGTAACTTACTATCAATCTTAGGACTTTATGATGCATAGCAGTCATAGGATATGGCCCCGATCGATGGGTCATCATTCGTAACTTGGGTTACGATCGATCGACGGGCTTCGTGAAATCGACCCCTGGCTTCGTAAAGGCATACCGTCTTTTCATAACACATATCATAACATGACGCCCAGGGAGTAACACCTTCAAAGACTTTGTCTATTAAAAAATGTATCTTGATGTACCGTTCTCAGGTTGCAGCATTGCTGGGTGTATCGATGACATGGGCGTAGATCCCGGGGGGGGGCTAGGGGGGTTGCAACCCCCCCAGGTTTTCACTTTTTAAATATATAAAAAATGATTTTGTGCACAAACGTATATGGAAGTACGACCCAGCTATACACGATCAACCCCCCCCCCCCCCCCCCCCAGGTCCGAGGACGTGTCTGATCCTCGAGATATGACGGTGTGTGCGTGGTTTCATGGTCTCTGACTGCCGACCGAACAAAGATAATTGACTATTGGGGTCACCACCAACGTAGACCTGGATAGCTCGGTTGGTAGAGCCCCGTGTACGGTATTCAGGAAGTCGCCGGTTCGAATCCCTCTCCAGTCATTTTGTTTTTCTTTGTTCACTTTTCAATGACTTTAATTTCAGTCAGTTTTCCTTGTGGTTATTTCATATTTGGGAAACGTAGGGCTGGATAGCTCAGTTGTTAGAGCGCCTTTACGGTATTCAGGAGGCCTCCGGTTCGAATCCCGCTCCAGTCTTTTATAATTCAGTCTGTTCCCCTTGTGGTTATTTGATGAAATTGTATTATCTTTATTAACCACTCATTTATTTTTAATCATAGATTTCATACAGCATGACGTCTAGGTGCCACACATTATTTTCTATTCCATCTGTAATAAGTGTGTGCTTAAATGCCACGACGTTCACTGCTCACGTACAGTATTAACCTGCTACCATGCACTAACCTTGACGGGGAAAACCAAGGTGAAGGACTCTATGGAAAGACACTTAAAGCTTGTCACTGACGAGGGCCTCTGCCAAATTTCATCAACCGATCAACGACCAGATACAAATTTCCATTAATAGTACAGATAATATACCATTTTGATACACCCACTCTAACTCAATTAGTGATCGTCAATTGCATTTTATTTTAATCGGATTTTCCATTTGGGTGCTTGCGTTGAATCAATTCCCATCTGCCTTAATTGGTAAGAAACCTTCAGCGTGTTTAGTTGATCGAAGGTCTTTGGGCTGGATTCCAACCAGTAGACTAATAAAAGGACAAGCCATGTGTCTGTCTGTCAAGTTCAAAGTCTTGGGCGCGAAGCATCTTAAGCCCACCGCACACTATACGATCCGACTACGACCCGACTGGTTTTTGGAAGGATCGCAAAGCATTCTGGGAGTCTTAACCGTGATTCGACAGTCGAATCTTGCCGACTGGCCATCAGAGTGGGTCTACTACTGGGAACAATCACGGTTAAGACTCCCAGAATGCTTTGCGATCCTTCCAAAAACCAGTCGGATCCTAATCGGAATGTCGGATCGTATAGTGTGCGGTGGGCTTTAGACAAGATAAGTTTATAGAGTGGCTGCAATGGGTGTTTTTGCTTATATATTGATGGAAAAAAGTCTTTAAAACGCAGTTCTGTGGCTGTCGTAGTTTCAGCCTCCCTTACGTTGGTGTTAGAATAATTTTACTAACTTGGAGGGAGGAACGTCGTGACGTCATCTTGGGAACCTGGTAGCTGGTTCACAAGCTATCAAGTAATGGTAAGCTGGTTCCCGCGTCACTGATGGCATTCAAAATCCCGTACTTGGGGGCGGATTATTTGGAGAGAACAGAATACCAGATACGGGGGGAAAACAAAAAACAAACTTCAATCAAATTTAATATATTTTATAATTAAATTATTTCGGTGGATTTCATTAAATACCATTGCAGCCACCCTTTAACAGTATCTTGAAGACGGTAGAGCACACACTGCTCGAAACGTTGAGTTAACGGCTGTTCTCGGAGCCATAGACTAGTTCCAATACTTGGCGACACCACAGATATTATACGTTAAGATTAAAATGCAAGAATACTCTAGCCACAATCTGCAAGAACAGTTATAGCCACAATCTAGTGGAATACTACAAACAATCTGCAGGAATACTAGCCTCAAACTGCAGGAATACTAGCCACAAACGGCAGTAATACAAGCCACAATCTGCAGGAATACTAGCCACAATCTGCAGGAATACTAGCCACAATCTGCAGGAATACTAGCCACAATATGCAGGAATACTAGCCACAATCTGCAGGAATACTACACACGTTTTGCAAGAATACTCGTCACAATAAGCAGGAATACTAGCCATGCAGGAATACTAGAATGAAGCCCCTTTAAGACGCCGACACACCCTTCGTATAAATTGCAGCAGTATTATCAGCGACGCATTCATTCAGCATTATATACACGTTCCAAAGCATCGCATACAAAATGTCATTCACTTTGTGCCGACATTTCAATAGTTCGCCCGCCATTATTTCGTCCTTGACATTCCATACAGCATATGCCAGACAATGCAATGTCGCCGAATTAGTCAAAATCCGTCCACACTTTAAACTGCTGTTGTATTTGTATATTACGCACATACGTCTGTGAACCTGCAGAAAGGGATATTCAATAGAGCGTTGTGTAGCCGCATTTGCACTTAAACACGAAGACAATTCATGGACAGATAATAGAAGTTTTCAGACAATGATGTTGAAAGTTCATGGCTTTGATGGTTTACGTTGACACCATGTGTAAATTTTCCGTGAGTAAAGGTGTACAATACTTCCATACGCACTTGCACAAGTCCAGAGAATGTTTTCACGAAATAAAAAATGAGGTTTTTTTCCCTCCAAAACGGGGCAAATTTCAATGTGGTTTTACATGTATTTGTCGCAAATTGAAGTTAACCATTCAAGGAAAATTTGTTCCAAATGACACCATGCAAAAACAAACCTTGTCAGACCATTGGTAATATGAGACATAGACCGATAATATACAACTGTATACTGCATTTAGATTCTTTATGTAGATTTTCTGAATTTTAAATGGTTATAATTACTATTATCATTTGGCAAAAAATAGAATATCAGCTACCAAACTCTTTACAGATGTAATTTTTAGGTCTTCTGAATATGCGCAGAATTACTTATTGAAGAGATTGTCATTCTCTGGAAGTGTGCAACTCTTGGAGCGTACCGAATAATGAAAATCGCCACAGATGTACCGATAACTTACAGGGTATTAAGATGGTGATGGTAGAAACATACTGTTGCAATTTGTCTGCCTGAAATGCTGTATTTATCTAGAAAAGAGTAAAACCAATGACCAGAAACATGTTTGATCTCAGGGAGATCAAAACTCCTATGAATAAACTTTTCTTTAGACTGAGTGCTTTTCACTGTTTTCTCGAAAAGAGTGGGCACCGCAAGGGACTGGGAATTTAACAAATGACTGTTCCTGTATCTTTCTTGATATTTTTCTCCATGAATCTGCTGCATTTGTTGGCAAAAACCAAAGTATGGAATTACCTTTTAAAAGCAGACTGTTTTCCACCGTTATTTCACGATTCGGTGAACGGATAGAGCTGTAATATTCACAGGTGTGCCATGCCATGCATGCCAGTGATCAGATAAAGTATCAAATGTTATACTGTGACCTTTTGCTGATGTTCCAAGCGGCCTTGAGACAAGCTATAACCGATGAACGCTCCGATCAAATGGCTAACTCAATTTGTCAAATTCGCAACTTCAGAGGCATTCTCTTCCAATGCATATTGCATATAGACGATGCAGATATTGCATATTATTGGAGCAGTGGAGCGCACAGTGCAGACGAGATGTGCTAATGGCAGAACACGTCAGAATTCTGTAACTACGGTGCTCCGTGGGTGCCATATTGATATACCTAGAACGACTTTATTTTAGTGGTAAAAGTCGTGGTTCGATTTGCGGTAACACCATGTAATATTCGTTCGTTTTGATAATAATTATTATCTCAGCAGGATTACTTTTGTTAGGTGAGAGGTATGATGGTGGTTTATAGCTTCTTAATGCCAAACAAACAAAGATTTTTGAATATTAGAGCCACCACCAACATAGAGCTGGCTAGCTCATTTGGTAAGAGCGCCGGTCTCTCCATGGTTCGAATCCCACTAAAGTCAATTTTTCTTCGTCCTCTTTTCAATGACTTCAAATTAATCAACTTGGTTACCCTTTTGGTTATCTTTTGGTTATTAATTGAAGATGGCTTTTAGTGAAAACGAGAAGTCGACATATCCTGGCCCAGTCGACTAAGTCAATCTAAAAAGTCGTCTTTGCAGTATAAGGGTACGTTCGTTTGCCTTCAACGGGGCCGCCCTGACCTGGAAATGGTCGTGTATACTGCGCAAAACAAGCGAAAAGGTGGGGAGGAGATTAACTGGTGTCAGCTCTTGGAAGCTAAAGGAACGCACCCTAAACTATCAAGACAAGTCGACTTCCTTCTTTCAGTAAGTCGTCTTGGCATAATAATCATCAGGATATGTCGACATATATGATTCAGTACGTCGTCTCGGCGAATATATTTTCAGGATATGTCGACTCCTTATTTTGTACTAAGTAATCTTGCCCAGATAAAATTATCCCGATGAGTCGACTCAGGGGCTGAATAAGTCGACTTGGCGAGATAAAGTATGTGGTTGTCTGGCTAAGTGAAATGGCACTCGCGGAGCACCGTACCTATTGGCCCAAAAATCCCTAATTTATTCCAATTGTAGAATCACTCAGTCACTTGGGTTACCTCCACATTTAGTGAAATCTCTCTTGGTTATGCATGAGCACAAACCTACTCAGATTCGCTGGCAAGAGGGTGATCCTTATGGACAGCGTGACGACGTATGTGCCAATGAAAACCAAGTTTATTATAAACTGAATATGAGGAAAGTTCGACCAGGCATTTCTTTCCTCGGAGTTCAACGGGATCTCCAGCACGCACCGGGGAAAGCATTAAACCCACCTTTGGGAAACCCGACCTATCCCGGGGCTCTCCAAATTGCCGACTCGGTCACGATCGTACGAAACGCGATCTGTTAAAAAAAATTCCCATATTATTCACAAACGGATCGCTTCTAAATTCTCATCGCCATTTTCTATTCCAAAAATAAGTGCTCTTAATATATTTGGCAAGGCTGAAATTAATTGCGTCCCGATTAAAATAAATTTTGGATAAATTGAATAGTTTGATCGAAATTTTCTGGTGCAAGCAAATGTTAATTTATAATTTATTTTAAACTCCATGTGGAGAACTTGTGAGATGCACATCGTACGCAATTTAAAAATAGATCCGTTTTCCGCAGTATTGGTTGGTGTGTGTTTTTTCGGTCAAGCTAGTTTTTAACGACGATGTAAGCAGTTTCGGGAAAGCTTTGTCATATCAGTAGAGATTTTTTCCTGTGAAAGGCCTTAAAGGTGTCTTCTTCACTTTTGTAAACACATCCGTGGTTAAATCCTTGCGTTTACAACAGGCGCGGTTTTAGAGCCAAAATTTTTGGGGGGCTAGAAGAGCCATTATTTTTTGGGGGGCTAGACGACCCAATATTTTGGGTTCTTCTAACACTCGCTTCTGCTATGTCTTATTAGGGGTCGAAAAACATGCACATTATAGCCCACACACCGCGTTTTTAATGTAATTGGTGCTTTATAACAGAAAAAATCCAGTATCTTCAAGAATTTGAAGCCTCCCCTAGACCCCCCCCCCCCCCCGTAGAACCGCGCCTGGTTTACAGACCTCCTTTTGTTAACAATCATTGGGCCAGAAACGGCGCATGCACAGTTTCTGATTGCTAAGCTGTGTCTTTATCGTCTGCGTTACGAAAATAAGTCTCACTGAGAGAAAGTTTCAATTTTAGACGATTTTAAAACTTGTCTTGAACCGAGTTCTGAAACAGCGTCAACTAACAAGCGACACCATTAAACGTAGTCCTGTAGCAAGATGCTAGTCATAATTTCCTTATTACATAGAAACTTGATAGGAATGATTTGTACAAAGATTTGAAACTAGACAGATGACCACCCAATATTGTAAGCTAATATTAAATTCACACGTGCATGATTAACACAATAACAAAGGACAGTGTAGAGTCAAGCTAATTGAAAACTGTGCATCAGTTGTAGTGCGTATGGAGAAATGTGACTTCGAGCACGTAGTTTTGTAAAGAGACTTCCTATCACTATTAACACAGTGTGTGCCGGTGGCCTTTACATTACGCAGTCTGACTGATCATACACGTTGGTCTTCCATATACCATGGATGAATTACAAGAATAGCCACATTTAATAACTCAATATTCATCCATTTGCTTCGATTAATAGAACGGGATGTCTCCCAAGAGATGGCGATTGTTCCACCCCAGGGTGTCGTGGGGGACCTGTGTGCGTGATGGGTTTGCCTCCCTGCGCATGCGCGTTGCTAATGGGATTCTTCAATGTCCCTTTTTTACCCAAGACATCGGTTCAGGCCTCAGGTCACGAGTTGGAAACTAGAATCGATTACAGTAAATCGAAAATCGAAATCTATTTTGTTCAACATGCCGTGTCTTAAAAGTGTCAACAGGTTTAATCAAGATGTTCATGTCTGATCAGTGTATATTAACACCAACGGTGTCATTTAAAATTGATGTTTTGTTTTGGGTTCTTGTATCTTTTTCTTTTCTTCCTTTTTCATTTCCCTCTTTTTTCAGTGTACTTTTCTCTATTTTTACTGTAATATTTAAATGTTCTTTTTTTGTTTAATAGGAGGACAAGGCGAGGATAATTGTTGGTTTCTTCGACGAGGAAATGGCGCGAAAAGTCATCTGTAAGGTATGCCAAATTATTATTGAGTATAAGAGATATATTATTGGTCTCTAGAGGGCGTTTTATACGAGAAGGCGCTGTCTACGACGCCAGTTTTTTTTATACAAATCAGGAAATAATCATAATCATGAACAATACTTTTCATGAAGTAAATGTAAGCACTACACTTTGAAATCAATTCAAGTATTTGTAACGTAGAATACAATGAATTGTAATATCTCGCCATTTGTGGCTTAATAAAATACTTTATTTGCCCCAAAGATGGCGTCGGTCGAGCGCCCCCAATAATCCAGAAATATTAACCTTTCTACGAAAAATTGCCTCTGGCTGTGGCTTCTACTTGGTACGTGTTAATTTTGAAATAACTTGTACCAAAGTAGAGGCTTTTGGCTACGACTTCAAAACAGATTCTCTCTTCTGAACAAGGTACACGGCGTTTTGCGTTGAACGTGAATAATATAGAAATTTCGGCTTTATGAAAGGCACAGCCTTAGCCAAACGGAGCCTTAGTTTGGGCAAAATTATAAGAATAATGAGAACGAATGTAGCTGCTTACACAATGGGCAACTTGTGCCTTTCTTTGACCTTTAACAGAGGGCGCCCTTTAAAAAGGACGTTACGTGATAGAGTGGAAATTATTGAAATTTTGCCAAAGTATATAAACAGGCAAATAAGCACGTTCGTGACCCAAATATAAAATGTCATGCCTAAATTTGCAGTACACGGCGGCGACATAACTGTTTTTTGACATGAGAACCATCTGGAATACACTATAAAAAAAAGATACATAGGTTTTCTTTTCCTTTGGGACTATTTTCGCGTGTATTATAAAATGTGGACTTTTCACCTTTAAGAAAATGTTCCTTAATTTGATTTGGGGTAAGTTGGCTCGGTATGTCAAAACGTGCAGGAACATGCCAAAAGCGCCAAGTGCGGTTTTTAATGGAAGCTTTTTAGGCGTTTCTGCTCCTTCGTGGCTACGTCAATTACCGGCCCATCAGGCTGACTTAAAACTGAAATAATTTGATAGATCTTCAGGAAGGTTGGGCGGGCGATTTCCTCTCCAGATGGAGGGGAATTCGATTGCTGCTGAAGACCCAAGGTCGGACGTTTCAAGGGCATATTTTCATCTCGAGTCGAGACCTGCTGGAAAATTTTGCCTAGCATTGAAGTGTAGAGCTTCAGTGCGTCATTCGGCATAATCAATTAAGTCTGATGTCTTTGGCATCACACTTAAAGGTAGTATCATACTTTGGTTTCTTTGGTAAGACACCCAAACAGAAATGTTCACAGATTTACGTAGAACTTACACGGTATGAAGATGGTGGTGGTAGAAATATACCGTTAAATTCTTCTGCCAGAAATAGTGTATTTATCCAGAAATTAGCAAAACAATGACCGAAAATCTTTTTGATCTTTTAATAAGATCAAAAATAAAAGAGAAAAAAACTTCAGGAATACTGTGGCCGTTTTTCACTGTTTCCTTAAAAGTGGGCATCGTATGGGACTGACATTTTCACAGATAACCGTTACTGTTTCTGTCCTGCCCACGAATCTGTATTTCTTTAATAAAAACCAAAGTATGATACTACCTTAAAGTCTTATTTCTTTGGCAATGCACTAGAACCTTTTTCAGAGTGGGACTTCACATTTTAACACATAATTATCAGTCTTGCCTCATCATTCATGCCGTAACTGCAGCATAATATCATATTGCTTTTACGAAATGAGGCTTGAGGCTAGGCTTGGGACTTAATTCGCAGCTGTATCGCCTTTTAGGCACACAAAGTGAAACGAAGGGATTGCACCACACGACGAATCCGAAGATAGGCTCCAGCTTCACCATGTATCTCAAGCACTTCATTTTCAGTTAGGGCCTTTACGAAACCTGGCTTGACGCTAGGCTTGGTACTTTTTTGGCTACCACCATTTGAGACCCACAAACGAAATAAAGGGAGTGGGCCTTATGATGAAGCACAAGAAATGCTTCAGCTTCGCAATGTATCTCAAGCCCTCCTTTTTATTTAGGACACAAAATGGCAGTAGCAAAATAAATCCCAAGCCTAGCCTCAAGCCTTATTTTGTAAAGGCCATATTGTTACAAAATGGATCCAAAGGCCCAATTAGTCTCATAGGTCTTGCATAGGCATCCATCCTGTCACCTTTCTTGTATACCCGTTGGAAAAGTAACACCAATTCAAAAAAAAAATTAAAAAACGGGTATCGCACTGCTTTTAATCCAAGCCTCGGTTTGATTGCACTGCTTGTTAGGATGGATGCACGGCATGTAAATAAGGCCCAAAAACAAAAGTTTACTCGAAAGGCCGTTTTATATTCTTTTGCAAGCTGATGTTTCCTCCTCATACAAACTAAAGATTTTTCGGCCAAATGTCGATTTTGGTTCCGTCTCAGAATTGACTAAAAGGCTGAAATTTAGATTGTTTATTTTGCACTTTTATTGAAACTGCAATAATTTGACGAGCCGATCAGAATTCCTACCTCGAAATATAAGTGTAAAAAAAAACTCTTATTCAACACTTGTTACTTTGAAATAAATGTAAGAGATCGACTCGATGCCCAATGCAAAGACGAGTATTGATAAAAGGGCACTAGCTTTGGAAATGGTCCCGGAAACCATGCATTGCGTACGTGCCAGCTTACAGAGCCTGTTCAAGCTGGTGTGTTGGAGCACGTGTAATCCCGTATATAAACCTGGCTACGTTAATTCACGCCGAAGTGGTTTCCACTATGTAAATAACATGCACAAAGTATATGCCTTGCATTATCAATGCGGATCGTTTGCAATTTCCTCCACCGAAGCTCATTTGTAAGACAGAGTTTAATTTCGTCTTTCCCCTCCTCCTTCCCCCAGTCTAATTGTCAGACGAGGGACGGCTAATTTTATCCCGGAATCAAATCAAAGGAGCTGGTCATGCTGGTGTGTGCCAAAGCGGTCTTCCATAGGGGCCCGTGAAGCCGCAATCTATGCCTTATCAGCCGTTTTATTTACCCGTAATATTTGATTAACGGGGAGGTAATTTTTGTTCAGCGGGGCTAGGTTGTCTGGCTAGGCCGTGGTTTGGCGTGCCGAGCCCCCAGTGGACCGGTCGTGCCGCACGCTGGGGTTACGATCAGTAAATACAGACTAAAGAAAAAACCGTTTGTTGGATAAAGTCGGTTGGCAGGATATGAAGGGAATCCGATGCTATCATCGGATACTGATGAACTTTGGGTGATTATTTGCGATCAGTATTGAAGCTTAACTCCGTCCTGGACATTGAGTGGTTTAGGTTCAGATGTACGTCAATGAAAGACTCATTTATTTTTATCTGAAACTGACTCTCTTATCATAACGTTGGCTGGTAGGCTAATAAATCATTTTTTTGTTTGATGAGCAAACGTCACTGGTGACAAACAAAGCCAATAACAGGGGTGATTCATAATAGTGCGCCTCCAAGAGTTTGGAAGGCGTTGGCCAATCACAATGCGTGGAATCGGTCAACCCTTTCTAGGGGCCTATCTCAAAATTCGGCTCCGGCTCAAGCTCTAGCTCCATTTTGTGAATCCATTCTAAAATGTATGGGTATCAAAATAGAGGCTACTTAAATAAAATATACGAGTTTGCAGTTCGCTGTTCGCTGTCCACCAATTTTTTCACCAGAAAAGAAAAGGTCAAGTTAACCTTTTTTCAAAAGGGTGAAATACATTTTGAGATGTTACATTTCAGCATAATTTAATATTTTGTGTATTCCAAGATGGCGTCGAAAGGGCGTCCCCATGAGACAGAAAAAAATCCATCGCAAATGCCATTAGACAAGCCGAATAACCATACTTACATCATTTATTTCACTCTTAGCATTTAAAACCAATTCTTCAATAGATTTGTAATTAATGTTGCATCCGAATCGTTGCTTTTTATTGAATAGTTTCGAGGTTTCACATGCAATGTAGCTCACCATCTAAATGTACGTCAGCTTTAAAGGTAAAAATATTCTTCATTTTTCGTTTGCTACATTTCTGTTCAGGCTTTTCAGGAAGGCATGTACGGGAAACGACACGTGTGGCTCTTGCCTGGATGGTTTGAGACCGATTGGTGGCGCTCTGGTGACCCTACCGACGGCTGTTCCCCGTCGGACTTGCAGCTGGCTCTACAAGGATACATATCGACGGAGCTACTGCCGCTCAGTGGGTCGGATGAACCCACGATATCCGGATATGTAAGTTTGCGCGCACGCGTATTTGGGGAAATCATACAGGACTGGTTATAGTTGAACGTGTGGTGGCAGCAGACACGCAATCCCTTCTTTTTTTTCTTCTTTTTTTCTCCAGAAATTTTGAAAAAATTCTTCCTATGTTAGCAAAGAATTCCGAAGGCACCCTAAACAATTCTTGTAATAATGTCACGATAACGTAGTTTATTGTCACTTTTTAATTCTCATACAATTTCGGTGATCAAATCTGTGCGAGCCACGAACAATTGTTCAAACTTTGTGGCATGAATAGGCCCCCTTAATTATTTTGAAACACTTGGTGGCAGCAAACACCTTCGTTACCTTGACTTGAGAAGTAACTATAAACGACCCCACGTGTGTCGTCATGTGCACAGATTTTACCTGTAAATAACATCTTACCTAGTTTATAATGGTCATTTGTGGCCGTGTAGATGTGGTAGCAAATATAATGTGTGGAAATAAAAATATTCAGTTTGGCAAAATGTGGCTGGTTTATAAGTAGAATGTTTAATATTGATTTGGTACCAGGATTCAATGGGCCTTTACGAAACTAGGCTTTGGGCAAGGCTTGGGACTTAGGCCGTATCCCAAATCTCTGGCTCCGACCGCAAATAACACACAAGTCTATGGAAACGGCTGCAGTCACTGGCTAGTGGCTGCCATAGGTGCGTGTGTAATTTGCAGCCGCAGCCTGAGATTTGTTACACGGTCTTAATTCGCTACCGTCATTTGAGGCCCACAAAAACAAAGAGATTGGGCCACTTGGTGCAGCCGAAGAAAGGCTCCAACTGCACTATGTATCTCAAACTATTCAAATCACGGTTTTAGGACACAAAATGGCGGTAGCAAAATCAATCCCAAGCCTAGCCTCAAGCCTCATTTCATACATTTATTAATAAAAGTACAATTTTGCTGATTTATGTGATAGACACCACAAGAATATGACCGTCTGTACAACATGAAGCGAGGAAATGAGTACTCGGCCTTCCACGGCTACGCCTACGACGGGGTATGGGTCATGGCACGGGCGATGGACAGCGTGCTGGCCACGCTGAAGTCACGGGGGAACCTGACGCGATTCACGGGTTTCGACTACATGGACGACGGGCTACTGGACATGTTCAGCAAGGCCATGAACGAGACCAACTTCCGTGGCGTTACCGTAAGCATCTCTTGTAATTCCACATCTTGTCATCCTAAATTTCAAAGGACTTATCGTAATGGCACCCATTCCTAAAAACAAGACACGCAAGCAGTGTCGTACCTAGAGAAACGGCCCCTAACTACGCTATTGCACGCAATGGAACGCGAAAAGCGCACCCGACCTACACTGCAAACTCGCAACAAAAGTGGCTAACATTCTACCTCTCTTTCCCATTAACTTATGATATCTGGGGTCGATTTCACGAAGCCCTACGATCGATCGTAAATCGAATTACGAAGAATAATCCATCGTATCGTGCATCATATGTCCCACGATTTATTGTGAGTTACGATGAGTGTCTGATATGCTACTCGAAGGCACATTATCCCTGGTCATTGGGCAACATTTACTTTCCTGAAACCATCTCAATTCCCTGTTGAACTCACATTAAGGCTAATCAAGCACAAAGCCAACTCTACTCTTGAGTACCCATTGACTCGTGGGTGAGGAGGAGCAAAATGTGACAAAGAGTCTTGCCCAAGGGTGCAAGCTCCTCTAGCCCATGGCTGGACTCGAACCCACAATCTGTACATTGACCACAAGATCATTCAAATGTGTGTATTTTTATCTCAACTCCCAGGAAAGCACACAGCCCCGGCTGTTGTAAGGCGCACAAAAGGTTATCAGGCACAAAGCCATATCTCTCTACACTCTTGAGACCTTCAGAGCAACGTCCCAAGTTCTCCCTGATTCACTATGTTTCCATCTTGATTTCTTATCCAGGGAATTGTGCAGTTCCGTGAGGGTGAGCGGCTTGGCTCGACCGTCCACAAGCAATTCCAGGACGATGCGCTGGTCAAGGTGGCCGAGTACTACGCCATTACAGACTCACTCAACTTATCGTCTGGTGGCGGATTCCAATGGCCAGGTAGTGTTCCCCATACTACCCAGTTCCAATAATCCTTGGGGCTCTGACTATCTGAGTCATGTCTCATATTCCAATTATCTGGCTGCGACTGCAAATAACACACAAGTCTGAGGAAATGGCTGCAGTCTCTGGCTAGTGGATGCCATAGGTACATGCGCAATTTGCAGCCGCAGCCAGAGAATTGGGATACGGCCTTTCTCAGGGACTTTAATACAGAGGCTTGAGGCTATGCTTAGGCTTTATGCTATGGCTATTTTGTGTCCTAAATGAAACGAAGGGCTTGAGATACATGGCGAAGCTGGAGGCTTTCTTTGGCTTCGCCAAGTGGTCCGAGCGCTTCTTTTGGATTTGTTAGCCCCTACGATCGATCATAACTCGAATTACAAAGTATAACCCATCGTAGGGGCATATGCTTCTTAGGGCTGCAATGCATCATAAGTCGTACAATATTGATAGTAAGATACGAAGAGTTTGGTGAAATCGGCCCAAGTCCAGTTTGCTATGCGTGGCCCTTTCAAACGGCCCCAAGTGGACAGTCAGAAGTTGATAGTTCAAGGCCAGGGGTAACAGAAGCCCAATCTAACATGGTGCTACCGCACATACTATCACGTAATTAGTCCAAGACTTCAAGCAAAGCCCATATGCCAGGCCTGGCTGGGCCAAACCAGCATTGAAGTGTCTCTCACTAACGAAATTTTCTCTTCTGTCTACAGTTCAACAGGCCTATGCGAGGCCCAAGCCCCAAGACCAAAGCCCAGGCCTGACGAGGCTTGTCAATGGCTGGACCAGTTTACATTATCTCCCTACCGTAGTAGCAGATTTTCATGTTTGGTGGGCTTGTTTTTTTTACAGGAGGGAATGACAAGCCACCACGAGACACCCAGGTCACCAAGTTTGAACAACTGAACATCTCCCTAGCTCTGTTCATCGTTATGTCAGTTATTGCTATCAATGGCATCGTCATGGCATTCGGATTCCTGTTCTTCAACATGAGATACCGAAATCAGAGGTAAATTAGAACGTAACCATTTGATCGAGAATTAAGAAGATCATTTATCAATGAAGTAACTTTTAGTTAAAGACTTTTCGCAAATTGAAGTGCCAGACTAGCCGTGGATTTCACAAACCACTCAGATGTTTCTTAACTGAGCGTGAATTGTCGGTCTCACCATAGTATTTTGACAAAAACTTTGTGAAATCGACCACTATGATATTTTTATGACTAGATGGTTGCAGACTTGCAGGTATACTGAAAATACTTTTATCGCTAACCCATCATCTTACTTTATTTTTTGACAACTGGATAATTTTTCTGGATTCGGTTAATTGCAATACGTCATATACTTTTTCCAGTTCAATTTTCTGAAAGCATTCCTCTACTTTGAAGGCCAAATAGAACCATATTTAGAACCAAAATATAGGAAGCCTCTTCAAAAGGTAATGCTTATATGTGTCGTAAGCACACAGTATTATTAAATGCACTTCCCCAAGTTAACCATAAAAAAGGTTGAGGTATACAAAGTACTATGACCCTTTACGAAATGATGGATTAGGCTTGGGCTTGGGCTTGGGCTTGGGCTTGGGCTTGGGCTTGGGCTTGGGCTTGGGCTTGGGCTTATATAGGCTCCGTCATCTTAAAGCTGAAAATACAGATTGTGAATTTTCCCTGAGGTTGAAGTTCTGTTTTCTTGATCGAAACAGAGTATCTACCTCAGAACTTTACCCCCAAACCTCTTCGTACCTGTTACTTTAAAATGGATGTAAGAAATGGAGCCGAAGCCGAAGCCTGAGCCCAAGCCGAGGTTTCATACAGGCCCTATTTGGTCTATTAATTAATGTTGTCATCAGGGTTGTCTGCTGCCACCTAAAGTTTTTTAAATGTCCAGTTCCTTTGTGAATAAAATCACGTTTACATATTTTCTTCCTAGGTACATCAAGATGTCGAGTCCTTTCCTGAATAATCTGATCATTATGGGTGGTATCCTGACGTACGTTACCGTAGTGCTACTTGGCATCGACAATGGTATCGTGGGAACCGAGTACACTTACAAGGCCATTTGCACGGTATGTAGAACTAAAGTTCATATTGTGGAACTTAAGTAGAGGAACCTTAATGATTGGGTCTTGTCTTTGACAAGCCAGGCCAGGCCTGGGCTTTGCCTGGGCTCTTGGGCTTCTATAATCCCCAGCTTTGAACCATCAAATTCAAGACCCTGCTGTGTCCAGGATCATAGTTGAAAAGCCTGGCCAGGCCTGGGCTTTGCCGGGGCTCTTGGACTTCTATAATCCCCAGCCTTGAACTATCAACTTTAAGTCCCTGCTGTGTCCTGGATCATAGTTGGCTTTATAAACCTGATTGACAGATTGAGTCCGCATTGATCATGGACAGTATCCAGAAGCCAGGCTTGATTGATTTTAAGTAGCTCTATTGTAGTGAAGTTCAGGGCTGACAAGCAGCGGCGTAGCTACGGGGGGGCCTGGGGGGCACGTGCCCCCCCACAAATTCTGTGTGCCCCCCCAGGTGCCCCCCCCCCCACAAAAAATCGTGGGTATAGAAAAAAAATTAAGTGTTATCTGCAGGGTATGAAAGCTATAAAGGAAATAAAAAATAACTTAACAGCTTCTACTGTTCCAAAATGATATTTTTTACTTTCAGCAAATGTTCCTGAGTCCTTAAAGCCCTATAGTGAAGAAATCTGTGCAAAATTTCAGTGTAAAAAATGCAATTTTCTTACGCGCTTACGGTTGCGAACTTCAAAACAGCGGCAGCCCATCTGCCATTTTGTCTGGTTTGGCTAGTTAGTCTGGTCCCCAGATTGAATTTCTCCCGCTCATTAGTGTTGGATTAAAAAGAAATAATGAAGTAATAATATAAATAAATGAATAAATTCATCGGAACAATTGCTTCCAAAATAAGGCTCAGATTGCACCAGAGAATATCTAGAACCCCTGAGCTTCCACGGCCCTTAAGCGGGCCCTGGACCCCGGCCGCAAGGCCTTCGCGCTTATCCATGATTTTCCAGGGAGCGTGGAAATAAAATGCACCAATTCAATAGCGATGGATGCGTTTCGGGACGATCAAAGCTAGCAAATTTTGTCTTCCCCCTCTTTTTCAGCTCTTTTGGAGTCTTTCTGTTTCCCTTTTATTAATTTTTTTTCTGTTTTTTTTTTTTTTTTTTTGCTTAAAGAAAAGGTTGCCCCACGCCAGCTGGATCCGCCCCCCCCCTGCATTTCTCATATTTTGCAAATCTCCAGTTTTGAAAAAATTCCGGGTGCCCCCCCCCCCCCCACAAAATTCCAAGGCCCCCCCAGTGCCCCCCTGCTGAAAAAATCCTAGCTACGCCGCTGCTGACAAGAGGAGGATTTCAAGCCCAGGACTGACCAGGCTTTGTAGTGGCTGGGCCTGGTCAGGCTTTCAGTGGCTGGGCACGACCAGTATCAATTAAGTTTCCTAAAAATCAATCACTTTGGCCCTCCATCTCAAACTTCGAGATCTAATTGATATATTTTTTGTCTTTTTTATGCCATTAAATGGGATACTTGATTCCTTAAAGCTCATTGAAAAACAAAATAAATGAAAAGCTTAATTTGTGCTTGTGGGCTTAATTTTTTTTACTCTTAAAGATCTAATTGGTATTTTGGCGGCCATTTTGTTCTCATTCAGTCACGTGCCTGGTTCCTGTGTCTTGGGTTTACTATGGCCTTCGGAGCGATGTTCAGCAAAACATGGAGAGTTCATAGGATCTTTACCAACATCAAGATGAAAAAGAAGGTAGGCAGATCACCTTGCAGTGGAGACGAAATAACAGATATAAAAAATAACAAAATAAAAGATCAAAAATAAAAGAGAAAAGACTAAAAGAATACTGTGGTTGTTTTTCACTATTTTCTCAAAAAGTGGGCACCGTATGGGACTGAAACTTTCACAAATGACTGTTACTGTATCTTTCTTGATATGTTTGCCCATGAATCTGTATTTTTCGATAAAAACCAAAGTATGATATTACCTTAAGGAAAAGGTTGGGGTGAAATGATTACAGAAAAAAAATATTATTAAATAAACCATAATGAAAACTTCCTTGATTAATGTTATAGGTAAAAGTAGATTAAAATAATTGTAAGGAGCGGGATTCGAACCTGCGACCCATTGACCTACAGGCCTACCGGTGCTCTACCAACTGAGCTATCCAGCCTTATATTGGCTGTGTCCCTAATAGTCAATTATCTTTGTTCGTTTGGCAGTCAGAAGCCATGAAACCACTCACATACCGCTATATCCCAAGGATCATTTAAGATATGCAACATTATAGAAGTGTTGCAACGGAGACAAAAGGATCACTCAAATATCCTCTAATCCGGTATTCAAAAGGTTGCAGGTTCGAATCCAGCTTCCGTCTATTTTGTTCACCTTTAAATGACTCATTTTTATGTACTTACATTTTAGCCTTCGATAAAGATCCTGCTAGGATCGAAAGAAGTCAGGCCCTGTTAACTCCAAGCATTTTTTAAATTTCAGATCATTATTTTGGCTGATGAGCAGTTTATTTACAGCAGTTTATTACTTATTGTTTGGGTTTGTTTGTTTACAGGTTATTAAAGATGGCCAGCTGATAGCTATCGTGGGCTTCATGGCTGTGGTTGACTTGATCATCCTCGTCGTCTGGCAGGTCCTAGATCCGATGAACCCGAAGCGCATGGAGCTCAGCCCAAGGGTAAGGAACCAAGAAAAACTGTCAAATTTAAGAAGTCATTGAAAAGTGAACAAAGAAAAATTGACTGGAGCAGGATTCGAACCGGCGACAATACCGTACAGGCGCTCTACCAACTGAGCCATCAAGCCCTACGTTGGTGGTGACCCGAATTGTATATTATCTTTGTTCATTTGACAGTCAGAAGCCATGAAACCACGCAGACATGCACCGCCCAGACCCCAGGGATCGTTAAGTCAATTAATAATAACAAAGTCCTGTTCTTCCTGAAATCTTCTCCAAAGTCAAACCTCTGTTTCCTCTAAGTTCAAAAGAGTGGCCACCAGGCCCACGCTTTCTGACCTGAAATCCTCCTCTGGTCAGCTCTGAACAATAGAGCTGCTTAATATCAATCAAGCCTTGTTTCTGGATACTGCCCATGATCAACGTGGACTCAATCTGTCATTCAGGTTTATATTGCTATATGTAGGACACAGCAGGGGCTTGAAGTTGATAGTTCAAGGCTGGGGATTATAGAAGCCCAAGAGCCAAGGCAAAGTCCTGGCCTTGCCTGGCTTTCCAGTGACCGAGCCCAACCAGTTTTAAAGTTCATCTCCGTAATCTGTGGTGATAACACCAATATCTTCTTACTGAATCAATCAACATTTGTTAATGGCCATTTCACTGTATCCATTTGAAGCTGAACAATGGCAGGATCAGTTCAAGAATTGGGATCATAGAAGCCCAAGAGCCCAGGCAAAGCCTTGGTCTGGGCCTAGCCTTTCAGTGACTTTATCCAGGACACAGCAGGGGATTGAAGTTGATAGTTGAAGGCTAGGGATTATAGAAGCCCAAGACACCAGGCAAAGCCCAGTTTAGGCATGGATTTTCAGTGGCTTGGCCCAACGAGTATTAAAGTTTCTCTTGCTTATGTCACTCTGATAAAGGGTGGCTATTTGCATTATCTTGCTTCAACTTCTTTCATCTTGGTTTTGTCCATTTTCCAGATGGATAGCTCAGGCCTGGACGTCATGATCATCCCAGTCATGAAAACCTGCGTCAGTGAGAATATGACAATCTGGTTGGCTTCAATCTACATTTACAAAGGAGTCTTAATGGTAGGGGAACTATTTACTGACTGTTCAAATTCTGAAGCTGCTGTATTTACAGCTTGAAGGTAGTTTCATACTTTGGTAGAAAACCAAAACAAAAGAATTTCTCACATTTATGATTCACTTACAGGGTATAAAGAAAGACCTGGGGCCGATTTCATAAAGCTCTGCGACGCGTCGCAACTCGATTTGCGACCCGTCATAGCTGCAACGCGTCACATCTATGCGATTAATCCAAAGAGAAAAGATGCGTCTTAAGTCTGCAACGCGTCGTAAATTTTGTGAAATCGGCTCCTGGTACAAACATACCGTTCAAATTATTCTGCCTAAATTGCTGTTTTTCCAGAAATTAGTGAAACAAAATACCGAAAAACAGTTTTGATCTCCGAGATTCAAACCCCACAATTATAATTACCTCACAATTCACAATGATCAATTGAGCTGAGATTTGTTGTTTATTCCATGAAAAATCAAATTAAGTATGATATTACCTTTAACCAGTTCTCGTACAGTTTGTTGTGGCACAGTTGATAAAAGCTTCGATTGGTGATACTTACTGAAAATGTGCAGTAGAGAATTGAGACATAATTACCAGTACTCAGGCATGATGTCACTCTCCATTGGTTTGTAGAGCCATTTTACCGACAATTGTTGTTGTTTTTTTCTTCAGATATTTGGTCTGTTTTTGGCCTGGGAGACGCGCCACGTCAGCATACCCGCCCTCAACGACAGCAAGTACATCGGGAGCAGTGTCTACAATGTCGTCATCATGTGTGTGTTGGGTGTTGCTCTGTCTTCTGTCATCACTGATGACCCCAACGCCTCCTACGGCATGGTGTCTTTCTTCATACTCTTCTGTTCAACGGTCACCCTGTGTCTTGTCTTCGTGCCAAAGGTGAGTAGAGTGAAGATTCGTGGCTAGTGAGTCACCACAAGTCACCTCAAGTCAACACAAGTCACCACAAGTCACCACAAGTCACCACAAGTCACCACAAGTCACCACAAGTCACACAACACAAGTCACTACAAGTCACTACAGGTCATCACAAGTCACCTCAAGTCAACACAAGTCACCACAAGTCACCACAAGTAACCACAAGTCACCACAAGTCACCACAAGTCACCACAAGTCACCATAAGTCACCACAAGTCACACAACACAAGTCACTACAAGTCACTACAGGTCATCACAAGTCACCAAAAGCACCACAAGTCACCTCTCAAGCCACCTCACGAATCACCTCACAAGTCACCTTGCAAGTCACCTCGCAAGTCAACTCACAAGTCGCCTCACAAGTCACCTCACAAGTCAACTCACAAGTCAACTCACAAGTCAACTCACAAGTCAACTCACAAGTCACCTCACAAGACAACTCACAGGTCACCTCACAAGTCACCTCATAAGTCAACTCACAAGTCAACTCACAAAGTCGCCTCAAAGGTCACCTCACAAGTCACCTCACAAGTCAATCACCTCACAAGTCACGTACTCGCAAGTCACCTCACAAGTCACCTCGCAAGTCACCTCACAAGTCACCTCACAAGTCACCTCACAAGTCACCTCATAATTCACCTCACAAGTCACCTCACAAGTCACCTTACAAGTCACCTCACAAGTCAACTCACAAGTCAACTCACAAGTCACCTCACAAGTCATGCAACTCACAAGTCACCTCGCAAGTCAACTCACAAGTCAACTCACAATTAAGTTGCCTCAAAGGTCACCTCACAATTTACCTCACAGGTTGCCTCACAAGTAACCTCACAAGTAGCCTCACAAGTAACCTTAAAATCACCTCAAAATTTACCTCACAATTCACCTCACAATTAGTCTGGTCTTTAGCTGTGTAAGAAGCTACTCAAACACACCTGTGAGGTGACTTGCGATGAATATTGTTAATACAATTAGGACATTTTGCATACCAGGAAGATGTCTTCAGAATAACACTCGTTTTGGCAATTTTTTCGTAAATTGTGCCTCAATGTCTCCATGTTTCAGGTCATTGAGATGAGAGGCAATCCCAACGTGAATGACCGGGTCCGAGTGGTCGGAACCATGGACAAGACCAGGACGGCCTCAACATCCATCCACACCTTCGACAGTGACCACAAGTTCAAGGTCCTCTGCTCGGAGAAGCGAGAGCTGAAGTCCAAGCTAGAAGAGGTATGGAAACTGCTCTCACATTGCTCTCACTTACAAAATTCTAGGCCTGTTGCTTTCTCAAAGGCTGGCTGCTCAGAGTAATAGGAGGGCCTGATGTTCCGATCCTAGCAGGATCTTTCTCAAAGCTGGCTGCTCGGAGTTACATGTAGGAGGGCCTGAAGTTTGGATCCTAGCAGGATCCTTCTCAAAGACTGCCAGGAGTTAGGATGGCCTATGAGAAAGATCCTGCTAGGATTGAAATGTCAGGCCCTCCTAACTCTGAGCAGCCTTTGAGAAAGATCCTGTTAGAATTGAACATTCAGGCCCTCCTAACTCTGAGCAGCCTTTGAGAAAGAAACATTCAGGCCCTCCTTGCTGCAAGCTTTTATTCCAATTATCTTTCTTCATGTATGAAAGATCTAGACTGGCATTTTTTTAGTCCTTGTATGTGGTTTAATAATGATTTCACAAAACTCGACCTGGTCTGCATTTCTTTGGAACTCTTTACCTAGTTCTGTCAGTCTTTCAGACATTTTCCCTTAAGATGAAAGTCAATTCCTATCCCCAGCTCTATCGAGCATCTTCACATTAAACATCCATATTTTGCCTTAGAAGACAAACTTTAATAATTGTTGGGCCCAGCCATTGAAAAGCCAGGCTAGGCCTGTGCTTTGCCTGGGGCCTTGGGCTTCTTAAAATCCTACCCTTGAACTATCAACTTGGCACTATAAACCTGATTGACAGATTGGGTCCACATTGATCATGGACAGTATCCAGAAGCCAGGCTTGATTGATTTGAAGCAGCTCTGTTGTAGTGAATTTCAGGGCTGACAAGAGGAGGATTTCAGGCCCAAAGGCCCAGGCCTGACCAGGTTTTCCAGTGGCAGAGCCTGACAAGTTTTAGAGTTTCTTTCTCTATACAGGGTGTCCCAGAAAAAAAATGCATCACTGTGTCGGGACCCATTATATTAAAATTAAACTGTTTATCAAATCAAGATTCAGGTATGTGATACAGCCATGTCTTGGCTATCACCATGTAGAATTCGGGCTGAAATTAGCAAAAATATGACCAATTTAAACAGTACTCCTTAAAAACAAATTTGCAAGGATAACGCGCATAGTGGTCAATACACACATAATGTGTATGAAAGAAAGATGAAAATCGGGTTTTGAGGTTGGGTAATTCAGTCTTAGTTTTTTCACTCAATTTCAGCCCAATTTTGCTCAAATTCTACATGGTGATAGCCAAGACATAGTTCTATCACATATCTGAATCTTGAAGTAATTTATAAACAGTTTAATTTTTATATAATAGTTCACGACACAAGTGTTGCAGGGTTTTTTGGGGGGGACACCCTGTACATGAGTTCTGAAGACAAATCTGGCGTCCTATATTTTGCCACTGCACAGGTCTACGGAAAAGTTATAATATGTTTGTACTCTTTCTTGTGTTTCTAGCAAAATTCAATGATCAAGGAACTGGAGAAGCAGTTGTACGCCATCGCTCCAGACGAGGTACCTCTACTTCAAGACCGGGAGGAGGGACGACCACTGGGAATTGACATCATGATCCCCAACTCGACTGGTGATCAGATAATAGGTAGGAGACAAACATTACGCATGGCTGATTCTGTTCCTTTGTCATTGCCTTGGTATACCTTGTTATTGCCCTTTGCCCTTGCAGTTGCAATATGGCCCTTGCTATTGCCCTATGACCCTTAATGCTTTTGCCCTATATGCCCTTTCCATTGTAATTTGGCCCTTGCTATTGCCCTATGCCACTTTCTATTACCCTTTGACTCTAATTCCAGGTGCAATATGGCCCTATGATTCGTGCTATTTGCTTTTGATGCTTGTCATTGTAATATGGGCTTTGCTATTGCCCTAGCTATGCCCATTGCTCCTGCCCTTCGACTCATGTAATTGCAATGTGGGCCTTGCTATTGCCCTATTATGTCCTTGCCAATGTAATATGGCCCATGCTATTGCCCTATGCACATTGCTATTGCCCTTTGACTCTTATAATTGTAATATGGCCCTTGCTATTGCCCTATGCACATTGCTGTTGCCCTTTGACTCTTATAATTGTAATATGGGCCTTTCTATTGCCCTATTATGTCCTTGCCAATGTAATATGGCCCTTGCTGTTGCCCTATGCACATTGCTGTTGCCCTTTGACTCTTGCAGTTGCTATATGGCCCCTAATATTGCCCTATGCCCATTGATATTGCCCTTTGACTCTTGCAGTTGCAATATGGGCCTTATTATTGCACTATGCCCATTGCTATTGCCCTGTATATCCTTGCCATTTTAATATGGCCCTTGCTATTGCCCTGTGCACATTGCTATTGCCCTTTGACATTTGCAGTTGCAATATGGCCCCTAATATTGCCCTATGCCCATTGATATTGCCCTTAGATTCTTGCCATTGCAATATGGGCCTTATTATTGCACTATGCCCATTGCTATTGCCCTGTATGTCCTTGCCATTTTAATATGGCCCTTGCTTTTGCCCTATGCACATTGCTATTGCCTTTTGACTTTTGCAGTTGCAATATGGCCCCTAATATTGCCCTATGACTAGTGATATTGGCCTTTGATGCTTGCCATTATATGGCCCTTGGTATTGCCCTATGTCCCTTGCTTTTGCCCTATATTCGTTGATATTGCCCTTTGACTCTTGTAGGTTGCAATATTTCCCTTGCATTGAAAATCATTTAAAAAGACGCAATAAGACAACTTGAATTTTGGCCCCAAAATAAGCAAAATGGCAAGAGGTACCCCTTGCCACATTTTGTCATGGCAAAGTACATGTAAGAGTAAGAGTAAGGCACTTTTGAGAAAAATGAGAAAAATGGCAAGCCGTTTTTGTCAATTTTGACCCCAAATCGGCATTTTCTAAAATCTGTTAAAAATGCCCCAAAAGCTGCCTTAGAGTAAGAGCAAGGCATTTTTGATATCATACAGTGAAAATAAATGACTTGAATTTCGGGCCAAAAATGAGAAAAATGGCAAGGGGTACCCCTTGCCGTTTTTGTCAATTTTGACCCCAATTCGGCATTTCCAAAATCTGTTAAAAAATGCCCCAGAAGCTGCCCTAGAGTAAGAGCAAGGAATTTTTGATATAATACAGTGAAAATAAATTACTTGAATTTTGGGCCCAAAATGAGCAAAATCACAAGAGGAACCCCTTGCCGTTTTTGTCATTTTTGACCCAAAATTGGCGTTTTGAAAAATCAGTTCAAAATGTCCCAAAAGTTGTACTTAACTAAGAGAAAGGCATTTTTTATATCATACAGTGAAAATAAATGACTTGAATTTTGGGCCAAAAATGAGCAAAATGGCAAGGGGTACCCCTTGCCGTTTTTGTAATTTTTGACCCAAAATAGGCATTTTCCAAAATCGGTTCAAAATGCCCCCAAAGCTGCCCTAGAGTATGAGGGAGACATGTTCGATATCATACAGGAAAAATAAACCACTTGAATTTTGGCCAGAAAATGAGCAAAATCGCAAGGGGTACCCCTTGCCATTTTTGCCATTTTCGAGCCAAAATTGGCATTTTCTAAAATCAGTTCAAATTGCCCCAAAGGCTGCCCTAAAGTAAGAGGAAGACATTTTGGATATCATACAATGAAAATAAACCACCTGAATTTTGGCCCAAAAATGAGCAAAATGGCAAGGGGTTACCCCTTGCTGTTTTTGTCATTTTTGACCCAAAATTTGCATTTTCCGAAATCGGTTAAAAATTCCCCAAAAGGTGCCCTTGAGTAAGAGGAAGGCATTTTTGATATCATACATTGAAAATAAATCACTTGAATTTTGGACCAAAAACGAGCAAAATGGCAAGGGGTACCCCTTGCCATTTGTGTCATTTTTTACCAAAATTGCCATTTTCCAAAATCAGTTCAAAATGCCCCAAAAGCTGCCCTGAACTAAGAGCAAGGCATTTTTGATATCATACAGTGAAAATAAATTGCTTGAATTTCCTGCAGTGAAATTAAATTACTCATATTTTGGCCCCAAAATAGCAATTTACGTTTTTGTCATTTTTGACCCAAAATTGATATTGTTATTGCCCTTATATGACCCTTGTCATTGCCATATGCCCCTTACTATAGCCCTATGACCCAAGTCATTGCATTGTGCCACTTACTATTGCCTTATTCCCCTTACCATAGCCATCTGGCCCTCTCTATTGCCCTATGACCATTTCCATTGGCTGGATCGGATCTCCTTTATTTCGTTTAACCGCAGCGTCAGCTGAATTCGTGTTCCAAAATCTTGCTGGTAAATAGCAGTAAAGTTATCACAGAAGTTACTTGTGAAGTCTAAATAGCAAATTGTTTGAACGTTGTCATTCTCCAGGTACCGATGCATCCAAGTTGTATGCTTCTCCTGGTGGGGTCCGATTCTGTGTCACCGAGCCGTCCAGTGACCAGTCCCAAAAGTAAGACTTCTTCCGTCAAACCTCCTTTTATCAGCCGTAGAACTTGCAGTCGAACCTCTTTGATAAGAGGTATTTTGGACTTGGTAGGAACCTTGTTATAACAGGAACAATGCATTATTACAGTCAAACCTCTTAAATAAGAGTTTGTTGGAACTTTCCATGAGCCTTGTTATCATAGGAACTTTGTTATAACAGGAACCTTGTATTGTTAAAGAAAAAAGAGTTTGTTTGGACTTTGCAGGAACCTTGTTATAACAGGAACCATGCATTATTACACTTGAATTTCTTAAATAACTTGAGTAACTTGGAACATTGCAGGAACCTTGTCATAACAGGAACCTTGTACTGTTACAGTCCAACCTCTTTAGCAAGAGTTTGTTTGGACTTTGCAGGAACCTTGTTAAAACAGAAACCTTGTATTGTTACAGTCGAGCCTCTTTAGTTAGAGTTTCTCTGGAACTTTGCAGAAACCTTGTTATAACAGGAACTGTGCATTATTACAGTCAAACCTCTTGAATAAGAGATCCTTGGAACTTTGAGGAAACCTTGTTATAACAGGAACTTTGTATTAAGGTCAAACCTCTTAAGTAACAGTTCCTAGTGACATTGCATGAACATTGTTATGACAGGAACCTTGTATTATTACAGTTGAACCTCTTTAATAACAGTTCAAGTGGAACTTTGCAGGAACCTTGTTATAACACAAACCTTGCATTATAACAGTCAAACCTTGTTAATAAGAGTTCATTGAAACTTTGCAGGATCTTTGTTATAACAGGAACCTTGTATTATTACAATTTAACCTCTTTAATAAGAGTTCAAGTGGAACTTTGCAGGAACTTCGTTGTAAACAGGAACATTGAATGATCAGGAATGAAAACAATAGAGAACAATGGACTTGGACCTCAGATTGTCCATAGCAGCATGCTGTATTAGCAGTACTCTTATTAATGAGGTTCCATTGTATACGCTTAGTGTGGTACATGTATTGCCTTGTTGCCTCTGGTCATTGCCTCGGAGCACATGGCCATTGCCTTGGTGCCCTAGTCATAGCCCTAGCTACCATCTTAAGATGGCGGAGTGATGACATCATTGTGAGCAGTTGATTATTATCATCTCCCAATTGCTTCTTTCCAGGAACGGAACGCCCAGTAAAGGCCGCTGGGAAGCATCAGAAGAATACGACAACGATGCCGGAGACAAGTCCAAGCTCTGCCCCGTAGCCTTCGGAGGTGTCTACATCGGACCTCCAGTCGCTCCTGTCGTCCGATCAACCCCGACCTCTAACAGCACCCCGACCAAACCATCCTCTCTATCAACCTCCATCAGTGCCCCGATCTCCATCATCAACAACTCCGTCGCTCCAGAGATCCAGCAACCCGCTCTCTCCAAGAGTAACAATCCCAGCTTGGAGCGCATCGCGCAGATCCACCGACCCTTCACTGATGTCGATCCAAGTGACGACCCAGACCCGATCGGCAGTCAAACAGACGAGTCCAACAACAACTCCCAGGATTTGGATCTGGTCGGGAATAGCTGTCCGTACCAGCTTGCCAGTAACGTAGAGACTTCTTTTGCTTCCTTAACCAAAAATCTATTAGACTAATATTTATGCAGTGATGGAGAAAAGCTAGACTGCCTTGCCAAAAATGTTGTCTGGGGCCGATTTCATAGAGCTGCTCCAGCACCAAAATTTGCTGAAGCACCAAAAACCTTGGTAGATAAAATCAGTATGCCAGCCAAAACTGTGAATGTTATTGCTCAGCAAACAATGGCCAAATACAAGTCAAAAGCAGTAAACAATCACATGGACATTTGGTTGGCAATCCTGTTGGATCAAGGAAGACTTTTCATGCTTAAGCAATTTTTGAGTTTAAGTAGCACTATGATATTGGCCCCTGGGCCCAATCAATGCCCAATTTCATGACTCTGCCTACTGTATTAAGCGTAGAACCGGTGCTTACAGAAGCAGACAATTTTGTGCTTATGGGATCCTATTTCATGGATTAGCAAGGAATTTTCAGGTGTGTGCTTGTGTCTGGATTCCTTGCTTGCTCAGCTAGTGTTGAAATTTGACGCTAGCCTTGTAAACAGAGAATGAGGATCGTAAACGTGGAATGCTGCGGTAAGCAGAGCCATGAAGAAAGGCCTTAAAGATGGCATGCTTCTAAGCGGTGACCCCAAACTATGTTGGCCTCTAGTGTAAGGCCTAGTTGGATAAGTGTATGGGAAATTCTACAGAGCCGTGCAGGAGCCATCTTTACCTTTACAGGAGAGAAACTTAAATACTGGTCAGGCCCAGCCATTGGAAAGCCTGGCCAGGCCTGGGCCTTCAGGCCTGAAATCCTCCTCTTGTCAGCCCTGACCTTCACTACAATAGAGCTGCTTAAAATCAATCAAGCCCGGCTTCTGGATACTGCCCATGATCAATGTGGACTCAATCTGTCAATCAGGTTTTAATAGTGCCAACTATGATCCAGGACACAGCAGGGGCTTGAAGTTGATCATTCAAAGCTGGAGATTATAGAAGCCCAAGACATCAGGCAAAGCCCAGGCCTGGCCAGGCCTTTCAACTATGATCCAGGACACAGCAGGGGCTTGAAGTTGATAGTTCAAGGCTGGGGTTTATAGAAGCCAATGAGCCCAGGCAAAGCCCAGGCCTGGCCAGGCTTTTCAACTATGATCCAGGACACAGCAGGGGCTTGAAGTTGATAGTTCAAAGCTGGGGATTATAGAAACCCAAGAGCCCAGGCAAAGCCTAGGGGCTTGAAGTTGATAGTTCAAGGCTGGGGATTATAGAAGCCCAGGAGCCCAGGCAAAGCCTAGGGGCTTGAAGTTGATAGTTCAAGGCTGGGGATTATAGAAGCCCAAGAGCCAAGGCAAAGCCCAGGCCTGGTCAGGCTTTTCAGTGGCTTAGACCAACCAGCATTTAAGTTTCTCTCAGTAAACACATTACAACCAATACATCACAACAGTCTGGTTACATTGTCTTCTTTCCTTTCCTTATGTACATATTATATAGCGATTTCAACTTTATTAAAATTTGAACTTTTATTGTTAGATTTTACAAATTTTCATCTACTAATTTATTATTAAAAAAATTTCCATATTTGCAAAGGTGTGTAAATTTAGCTTCAAATATTCTAAATAAGATTTGATTGCAGCAATATATTTCCGCAAAACTTTGAAAAAAAAATTGTATATTTTTGCCAAACTGTATGATAATATGTATGTTTACTATTGAAAATACACTGGCAATGCCCTTCACAAACATTATTAATTCATAAATATTATTTACACAAGATTAATTCTCTGCCTGAAAATTTTTTTGGACCAAAATTTCAAAATGGAAAGAGGAACCACTTGTCATTTTTATTAACTTTGACCAAAAATATGTCCCCATTTTATAGAATTTCAAACGCTTAAATTTTTGTGAATAACAAAGACATTTTTAGACACAAAATTCAGTTTGTTTTGTTGACAAAGATTGAAAAAAGCAAGGTGTAGCTACCATCATTCACATGCAGGCTTCATATGTTTAGCTATCATCAATCACATACAGGCTTCATACGTATAGCTACCATCAATCACACACAGGCTTCATATGAATAGCTACCATCAATCACACACAGGCTTCATACGTATAGCTACCGTCAATCACACACAGGCTTCATACGTATAGCTACCATCAATCACATACAGGCTTCATACGTGTAGCTACCATCAATCACACACAGGCTTCATACGTATAGCTACCATCAATCACACACAGGCTTCATACGTATAGCTACCATCAATCACACACAGGCTTCATACGTATAGCTACCATCAATCACACACAGGCTTCATACGTATAGCTACCATCAATCACATACAGGCTTCATACGTATAGCAACCATCAATCACACACAGGCTTCATACGTATAGCTACCATCAATCACACACAGGCTTCATACGTGTAGCTACCATCAATCACACACAGGTTTCATACGTATAGCAACCATCAATCACACACAGGCTTCATACGTATAGCTACCATCAATCACACACAGGCTTCATACGTGTAGCTACCATCAATCACATACAGGCTTCATACGTATAGCAACCATCAATCACACACAGGCTTCATATGTATAGCTACCATCAATCACAAGCAGGATTCATACGTATAGCTACCATCAATCACACACAGGCTTCATACGTATAGCTACCATCAATCACACACAGGTTTCATACGTATAGCAACCATCAATCACATACAGGCTTCATACGTATAGCTACCATCAATCACACACAGGCTTCATACGTATAGCTACCATCAATCACATACAGGCTTCATACGTGTAGCTACCATCAATCACACACAGGCTTCATACGTATAGCTACCATCAATCACACACAGGCTTCATATGTATAGCTACCATCAATCACAAGCAGGATTCATACGTATAGCTACCATCAATCACACACAGGCTTCATATGTATAGCTACCATCAATCACAAGCAGGATTCATACGTATAGCTACCATCAATCACATACAGGCTTCATACGTATAGCAACCATCAATCACACACAGGCTTCATACGTATAGCTACCATCAATCACACACAGGCTTCATACGTGTAGCTACCATCAATCACATACAGGCTTCATACGTATAGCAACCATCAATCACACACAGGCTTCATATGTATAGCTACCATCAATCACAAGCAGGATTCATACGTATAGCTACCATCAATCACACACAGGCTTCATACGTATAGCTACCATCAATCACACACAGGCTTCATACGTATAGCTACCATCAATCACACACAGGCTTCATACGTATAGCTACCATCAATCACACACAGGCTTCATACGTATAGCTACCATCAATCACATACAGGCTTCATACGTATAGCTACCATCAATCACACACAGGCTTCATACGTATAGCTACCATCAATCACACACAGGCTTCATACGTATAGCTACCATCAATCACATACAGGCTTCATACGTATAGCTACCATCAATCACACACAGGCTTCATACGTATAGCTACCATCAATCACACACAGGCTTCATACGTATAGCTACCATCAATCACACACAGGCTTCATACGTATAGCTACCATCAATCACACACAGGCTTCATACGTATAGCTACCATCAATCACATACAGGCTTCATACGTATAGCAACCATCAATCACACACTAGCTTCATACGTATAGCTACCATCAATCACACACAGGCTTCATATGTGTAGCTACCATCAATCACACACAGGTTTCATACGTATAGCAACCATCAATCACACACAGGCTTCATACGTATAGCTACCATCAATCACACACAGGCTTCATACGTGTAGCTACCATCAATCACATACAGGCTTCATACGTATAGCAACCATCAATCACACACAGGCTTCATATGTATAGCTACCATCAATCACAAGCAGGATTCATACGTATAGCTACCATCAATCACACACAGGCTTCATACGTATAGCTACCATCAATCACACACAGGCTTCATACGTATAGCTACCATCAATCACATACAGGCTTCATACGTATAGCAACCATCAATCACACACAGGCTTCATACGTATAGCTACCATCAATCACACACAGGCTTCATACGTATAGCTACCATCAATCACATACAGGCTTCATACGTATAGCTACCATCAATCACACACAGGCTTCATACGTATAGCTACCATCAATCACACACAGGCTTCATACGTATAGCTACCATCAATCACACACAGGCTTCATACGTATAGCTACCATCAATCACATACAGGCTTCATACGTATAGCAACCATCAATCACACACAGGCTTCATACGTATAGCTACCATCAATCACACACAGGCTTCATACGTGTAGCTACCATCAATCACACACAGGTTTCATACGTATAGCAACCATCAATCACACACAGGCTTCATACGTATAGCTATCATAAATTTTCAACAACAGGTTTCCTAAAATCTAGATCCGCTCTAAAACCCCTTGCTATTTTCTTAAATGTTCCCCAAAACTAAGAATTGCTAAATTTACTTTTTGACCAAAACAAAATAAAAAACCAAGATATTTTCAAAGGCATCTTTGTCATTTGACCAAAAATAAGTGTTTTATTTCCAAAATAGTCTCCAAGTTTACAAGAAACACGCTTTTTACTGCTTAAAACGGCAAAATATTTGGACCAAAAAGTACATATTTTACCTCAATTATTGCCTGTTATATAATACTGCCATTTTTTGAAGATCATGTGACCACTGCTTTGCAACATGACAGTGTGTAATGTTAAAACCGTTTTATGATAGTACCTTTAATTACATTACAGAACCGAGCCCAGTCAATTATGGTGTTTTTTTTTAGATTATTTAGTACCTAATCTGTGTACCTTACCACTTAACAAACTATCATTTAAAGGTAGTATCATACTTTGGTTTTTGTCAAAGAAATACAGATTCATGGGCAAAAATAACAAGGAAGATAAAGTATCAGTCATCTGTTAAAAATTTCAGTCCCATACGGTGCCCACTTTTTGAGAAAACGATGAAAAACTACCACAGTATTTCTTTAGTCTTCTCGTTTACTTTCTACAGATCTTTAAAAGATCAGAAATAATTGGGTCACTTTTCTTGATAAATACAGCATTTCAGGCAGAAATAATTTAACAGTATGTTTCTACCATCACCATCGTCATACCCTATAAGTAATAGGTAAATCTGTGAAGATTTCTGTTTTGGTACGTTGCCAAAGTAAGATACTACCTTTAATTTTAATACATGAGTAGCAACTCTTTTTTAGAACAAACTGCAATGGTGTATCAGTTTAATACAAGGAAGTGAAAATGTGGCTGTAATCTGCTTCAGGGGATTGTCTGAGTGGAAACACAGCATGGTGTTCATGAACTACGAACCCCAGAATCTGGCGTTGGCAAAAACATAACAGAGTGGGCTTGTTTCAGTGAAACTTGTCCTGTTGTTAGAAACTTACGAGTAACAATTAACGATCACCAGTAAATTTTCTGTCCGAAAGTCCAAAACCATCTTGTGTAAATTTGGCTCTTTGCTCTGACTTAAAATATGAATATAGATGACATTTTGTTGCTGAAATCATTTTAGGTCAACAATTTTACCGTTTCAGATTTCAATTTCGGACTTTTGGATATCAAAATGAGCTCATGTCCATTTGTAGACAGAATTAGATGTCACAATATCGTGTCATTATGGTTCAAACCTCAACAAATTTGGTGATTTTGGACGGATTTGTTACGGAGGGAAAATGATCGGCATCAAATTGTAGGAGAGCGTTGTCTTTTTATAAATTTCACTGGGATTTTTTTCTCATAATTCTTCATATTGATATCTTAACTGAAAGCAAATAAACTTACTCCTTTGACGGGGAGCTGAAAAAATTCTGATTACAATGTTATTGCCCTTGTGTGTCTTATTTTAAGGAGAGAAACTTTGATGCTGGTCAGGCACAACCACTGAGAAGCCTGGCCAGGCCTTTGGGCCTGAAATCCTCCTCTTGTCAGCCCTGAACTTCACTACAATAGAGCTGCTTCAAATCAATCAAGCCTGGCTTCTGGATACTGTCCATGACCAATGTGGACTCAATCTGTCAATCAGGTTTAATAGTGCCAACTATGATCCAGGACACAGCAGGGGCTTGAAGTTCATACATGTAGTTCAAGGCTGGGGTACATGTAGAAGCACAAGAGCCCAGGCAAAGCCTGGCCAGGTTTTCCAACTATGATCCAGGGCACAGCAGGGACTTGAAGTTGATAGCTCAAGTCAAGGGGATTATAGAAGCCCAAGAGCTCAGGCAAAGCCCAGGCCTGGCCTGGGGCCTGGCCTGGCTTTTCACTATTTGGGTCCAACCAATATAAAAGCTTTTCTCCCCAAGTCATATACTAGTTATTCTCTAAACTTAATAAGTTATTGCTTTCCATACTGCCAAAGAAAGACGTCACTAACTGTTTAATGTTTTCCTAGAACTAAGCATTGTACAGTAAACTGGAAAAACATGGGCCTTCAGTAAAAATTCATTTTGTCATAATGACGTCTGAATAAATTAAGATGGAAAAAAGCTTAAGGGCATGTACAACATTGGTAACAAACCAAAACAGAAATGTTCAAAGATTTAAAGTATTAAAGATTTCAAGTATTTCCACCTGAAATGGTGTATTTATCCAGAAAGATTAAAACCAAACACCAAATACATTTTTGACCTTGGCAAGATCATAAATCCATCTTTATATTCATATAAGAAAAATTGAGTCGTGTTTTTCAATATTGTCTCAGGACTCGGATGTCCGATTGAACTCAAATTTTCACAGGTTTATTATTTCATGTACATGTTGGATCAGACAAAGTGTGAGTGCTGTTATGTTACCTTTACCAACGTTGTACATGCCCTTAAAACTAAAAAAACAACAACAATATATTTACATCACTAACTTGCAAAGGCCCAAAAGGTACTGATTATTTCAAATTTTAAATTATAATTTAATCTATGATATAACAAATGGACGGAATTTAAATATTTCAACTACTGAAACTTCCAACTTGCACTCTTAACAAATTTACAAAAACTTGTATAAAATTACGATTAAATTTCAATATATTTTGGACGGATATATACATAAAATTGCAATTTCTAAAAAATATTGGATGGAATTTTTTCAGCATATGTACAAGATCTCAGTTACGGAAGTTGAAAGACTTCTATTTAAAAGCTGCACTATGATTGCAAAAAGTCAGAATCAGACAAGTTTGTAAAGGCCGGTTCATACTCGCTGTGTATTCATTGCGTACGCAGCGCGACGGTCTTTTTCAAAATGTCGGGTAAGAACGCGCACCACATACTGAAAGTGTGCGTCTTTGTGCGCAGCATTTGAAAATGAAGAAAAGTCTGTGCACCATTTTGATCTGTATTCGGACACATTCAGACATTTTAA
Source organism: Astropecten irregularis (assembly GCA_963971285.1). Taxonomy (NCBI): domain Eukaryota; kingdom Metazoa; phylum Echinodermata; class Asteroidea; order Paxillosida; family Astropectinidae; genus Astropecten; species Astropecten irregularis. Next base: position 6,941,693 of record OZ020265.1, on the reverse strand, counting down.
TATATTCGTCGGATGCGTACACGCAGTAGAGACTTGAAAGATGGCGGAATATGAACATTAAATGTGACATTCACATTGTGCGCTGCGTGTGCGTAAACGCACGTTACACTTGTGTAAACGCATCGAGTTTGAACCAACCTTAACAGCCAAATGTTGAATGAAAATACAAATCTCACATATAAACATAAACACAAGACCGTTTCCACGGAAATTTAGAGCACTTTTGCCAATTTCACCACAAAATATACACACATGATCGAGCTACCATAAGAGTCATTTAAATTCTATTTTACACGAAATAAACCAAGAATTATAGACAAATCTTTCGTTTACAAAAAATACGGGGCACAATTTTTGTGTTTTCCCATGTATTAAACATCTGACATGATAATGGTTGAGACTGTACATAACTTGCTAAACAAATAAAAGAAATTATCGAAACGCCTTTTCGAAACGGAGGCTAAGGCTCAGGCTCCATTTCGTGAATCCATTCTAAAATAACGGGTATCAAAATAGAGGCTTTTGGCTGCGGTTCTGAAGTAGATTCTCTGGTTTGATAAGGAAAACAGAGTTTCAGCTCCGATGAAAAACCACAACATATATTCTCAGCATATGGATGACGGAACTGGAGCCCAAGCCTCCTTTTCGAAAAGGCCCGAAGTCAATTTAATTTAATATCCATTGTTCTTTTGATCATACCTAAGTTACATTTTTTTTTTCATTCACTTTTTTGTGTTTATCATCTCAGTTTTAGTCTTGCCGACCTGATTCATTCCTGTTGCCACAGCAATGTGTCTACCTTTTATAGAGAGAAACTTTGATGCTGGCTAGGCCCAGCTACCGATATAGTTCATGGCTGGGGATTATAGAAGCCCCAAGACCAGGCCTGGCCAGGCTTTTAAGTGACCGGAACCAACCAGTATTCAAATTTCTCTCAGCTAAGCATTGTGGTCACTTTCAGCGGTCGGAAAACATGCCACGGTGATAAAACTAAGGCCAATTTCACAGCCCTGCTTAACAGAAAAATGTGCCAACAATGAAATCTCTGTCTTAATAAAAACAGGATTAACAACCAAATTTCCTTGTGTTTTTTATTGTTTGTGATTGATCTTAAGCTGTTGTTCGCTGACCATGAATATCAAATGAAATTTGTAATGGAGATTTGTTTTATTGGGCAAGACATTTTTGTGCTAAGCCATTTTTTCGTGCCTAGCAGCTCCATGAAATACGCCCCTGATGCTTATCTTACAAAAAAAATATCTTCAGCTACAGGGCTGGAAATAAGGTTTGGTGAGGGCAAGGCCAATTTTCCATTGCAAGGGGCACTTCCATTGGAAAATCATAATGTCTATGGAAACATTTGAAGGGGGCACGAAGGCCAAAAACAAGGGCAAGGCCATGGCCTCCGTGGCCTCCGTTTATTTCCAGGCTTGCAGCTAGAGTTACTAGTGATAGCAAAACAGCACAACGTCCAAAACAACGTTAATATGACTGGATTCCTTACCGTACTCTAACTCCGCTTTTCCGCTTCGTTGATTCGGTCTAGAGCTCCGAATGGCTGCCCTCATAGTGGTACATGTAGTCCACGCTCCGACGGCGACGCCGCCGATTGTCCGGATGCGTGACCTGGAATCGCCCCTGATCCACAAAGCTAGGCGTGAAGACAGGGTTCCCAACGATCAGTCCGTGGTGGGCATACAGGCCCTGATCTAGAAGCATGTCACCTGATGAAACCAAGAAGATGTCGAGGAAGACTGTTTAGGGAGGGAAACTCTTAATACTGGTCAGGCTTAGCCTCTGAAAAGCCTGGCCTGGGGCCGATTTCACTTACACTTTGCGATCATCGCTAAAGCCCAAATCAATCCCTTAACGGAAAATTATTACGCAAAGTAGCGATCGATTTTCTGTTTAGCGATGGATTTGGGCTTTAGCCATGATCGCAAAGCGTTTAGTAAAATCGGCTCCAGAACTTGGCCTTCAGGTCTGAAATCCTCCTCTTGTCAGCCCTGAACTTCACTACAATAGAGCTGCTTCAAATCAATCAAGCCTGGCTTCTGGATACTGTCCATGATCAATGTAGACTCAATCTGTCAATCAGGTTTAATACTGATATTAAACTATGATCCAGGACACAGCAGGGGCTTGAAGTTGATAGTTCAAGCCTGGGGGTTATAGAAGCCCAAGGGCCCAGGATTAGCCCAGGCCTGGCCAAGCTTATGAAAGGGACAAAAATTGAAACCTGCTGAATTTTTGCTCCATTTGGCTGTCCATACCTGTGGTTTCACTGTCCATATTGTAGTGTGCGTCGAGGAGATCTTTGTGTTTTTGTCGCTCAAGGCTTGCCAATGTCATATGCTCCAATATTTCTGCATCTGTCAGTGTAACTCCCCATATACGAACCTAAAAGGAATTGAAATATATTCAAATGGGGAAAATATACAATTAGTTTCTGCTAGGAACATTCCTGAATCTGCCAAAGTCCAACACCGTGCAGTATCCCTATGGCACATTCTGTAACCCTAACCCCCTGAGCATTTTGGCTAGGAACCTTCCTGAATCTGCCAAAGTCCAACACTGTGCAGTATCCCTATGGCACATTTTGTAACCCTAACCCCCTGGGCATTTTTGCTAGAAACCTTCCTGAATCTGTCAAAGTCCAACACTGTGCAGTATCCCTATGGCACATTCTGTAACCCTAACCCCCTGAGCATTTTGGCTAGGAACCTTCCTGAATCTGCCAAAGTCCAACACTGTGCAGTATCCCTATGGCACATTTTGTAACCCTAACCCCCTGGGCATTTTGGCTAGGAACCTTCCTGAATCTGCCAAAGTCCAACACTGTGCAGTATCCCTATGGCACATTCTGTCACCCTAACCCCCTGGGCATTTTGGCTAGGAACCTTCCTGAATCTGCCAAAGTCCAACACTATGCAGTGTCCCTATGGCACATTCTGTAACCCTAACCCCCTGGGGCATTTTGGCTAGGAACCTTCCTGAATCTGCCAAAGTCCAGCACTGTGTAGCACCCCTATGGCACATTTTGTAACCCTAACCCCCTGGGCATTTTGGCAAGGAACCTTCCTGAATCTGCCAAAGTCCAATTACACTGTGCAGTATCCCTATGGCACATTCTGTAACCCTAACCCCCTGGGCATTTTGGCCAGGAACCTTCCTGAATCTGCCAAAGTCCAACACTGTGCAGTATCCCTATGGCACATTCTGTAACCCTAACCCCCTGGGCATTTTGGCTATAGGAACCTTCCTGAATCTGCCAAAGTCCAACACTGTGCAGTATCCCTATGGCAAACTCTGTAACCCTAACCCCCTGGGCATTTTGGCTAGGAACCTTCCTGAATCTGCCAAAGTCCAACACTGTGCAGTATCCCTTTGGCACATTCTGTAACCCTAACCCCCTGGGCATTTTGGCTATAGGAACCTTCCTGAATCTGCCAAAGTCCAACACTGTGCAGTATCCCTTTGGCACATTCTGTAACCCTAACCCCCTGGGCATTTTGGCTATAGGAACCTTCCTGAATCTGCCAAAGTCCAACACTGTGCAGTATCCCTATGGCACATTTTGTAACCCTAACCCCCTGGGCATTTTGGCTATAGGAACCTTCCTGAATCTGCCAAAGTCCAACACTGTGCAGTATCCCTATGGCACATTCTGTAACCCTAACCCCCTGGGCATTTTGGCTATAGGAACCTTCCTGAATCTGCCAAAGTCCAACACTGTGCAGTATCCCTTTGGCACATTCTGTAACCCTAACCCCCTGGGCATTTTGGCTATAGGAACCTTCCTGAATCTGCCAAAGTCCAACACTGTGCAGTATCCCTATGGCACATTCTGTAACCCTAACCCCATGGGCATTTTGGCTAGGAACCGTCCTGAATCTGCCGAAGTCCAACACTGTGCAGCATCCCTATGGCACATTCTGTAACCCTAACCCCATGGGCATTTTGGCAAGGAACTTTCTCAAACCACTGTTGACCTACCTCATCAATCGTGCCAATGAAGAAATTCCCACTATTCCGTCCGATGTACAACTGTGTACCATTTCCCTGTGGAAGGAAGAAAACAGTAAAATTTGGTCATCAACGAAGCCTCACACCAACAGACAAATGTCAGAAGAAGTTACAGGTTTGAATCTCACCCAAACTAGCAAATAAGATTTTTCAGTCGGGTTGGGTTGATAGATTAAGCCAAATTAGAATTACACTTCACCAATGTGTATTAGCACTGCATGCTCAGTGCTGCTTGAACATACATGTGCTGGCTCAGGTGGGATTCGTTCCCACAACCTCCTGCTTGCTAGTGCAGATATCCTACCACTAAACCAGAAAGCTAGCTGGGGTCATCAGCAGGTTAATTCAAAGGATGAAGACAGCTTTGAAAAGACCAGCAAAGACTCAGGTGGGATTCGAACCCACGACCTCCTGCTTACTAGTGCAAATGTCCTACCACTAAACCACCAAGCTAGCTGGAGTCATCAGCAGATTAATTCAAAGGACAAACAAAGTTTTGAAAAGACCAGCAAAGACTCAGGTGGGATTCAAACCCATGACCTCCTGCTTACTAGTGAAGATGCCCTACCACTATACCACCAAGCTAACTTGGGTCATCAGCAGATTAATTTTTTTTAAAAGTTTGAAAATACCAGAAACTTACCCAAGTGTGGGTTGCCACGTCTGTTACCGTGGTTTCGGCCGTTGCGTTGACAAAAACACTCAATAAACTGTCTGAATAGAAAAAAGAAAAGAAATTAATTTAAAAATGGCCACCAAAAAAATTCATTTTTCCCTTCACGAAACTAATCTTGATATGCCCCCAAAAACAATTCTGATAAATATTTTGCATTTGACCACTTGAACAAGCTACATCATGAAGTTGAAATGACAATAGACAAGGCAGAACAATGGTCGAGCTTTCCTGAGGCGAAGCCCCACCAGGGGCCAATAGAGTTGCTTGAGCAACAAAATTTGCTTAAGCAACAAAACCTTGGTAAATAAAATCTGTATGCCAGCCAAATCTCCTTGTGAATGTTATGCTCAGCAAGCAATGGCCGAATACAAGTCAAAAGCAGTAAGCATACAAGAACATTTGGTTGGTAATCCTGTTTGATCAAGGAGTTTTCATGCTGAAACAAATTTTGTGCTAAGCAGCTCTATGATATTGGCCCCATTTTTTTCTTCTACATGTTCTACGTCCAGTGTGTTTGTTGGAAGACAACAAACTGAAACTGGCAAAATTTGACCAAAAGAGGGCGCCCTGTCCAGCATGGTACAGTGGCATGGACCTTATCGTAGATAGCTCAGGCTCCGGTTCCGTCATTCATATGCTGTAAATATAGGTTGTGGTTTTTCATTGAAGCTGAAGCTCTGTTTTCTTTATCAAACCAGAGAATCTACTTCCAAACCGCAGCCAAAAGCTTCTATTTTGATACTTGTTTTTTTTAGAATGGATTCACGAAATGGAGCCGGAGCCAGAGCTGGTGCCAGAGCCGGAGCAGGAGCCTGAGCCAAAGCCATGGTTTGGAAAAGGGCCTGGTCTATGGTACTTACTCTGAGCGTCAAACCTCATGGCAAGATGTTTCCAAGTTGAATCCGGTAGGACCGTCAGACTAGTGGCTACTTGGCTCCCTACTTGCGCCTTGACATACCTACACACAGACAAGTTACAACCGACAAAACCAGAGGACAATGAGTGACCCGAACACAGCAAAATGAGGCACAAGTCGCACAAAGCTTAAAACCAGGGGCCAATTTCATAAAACTGTTAAGCACAAACATTTGCTAAGCATGACATTTCTGTCTTAACAAAAACAGGGTTAACAACCAAATGTCCATGTGCTGTGTATCACTTGTGATTGTTCTTTGGCTGCTGTTCACTGACCATGAATATCAAATGAAACAATTTTCAATGGTGGTTTGTTTTATTGGGCGTGACATTTTTGTGCTAAGCATAATTGTTGTGCTTAGCAGTGCCAAAAAAATGGCCCCAGGCCATTTTAGTTTTAAACCAAAAAAGCTTGAGGATGACACCCCCACGCCTCCCTCTTTTTGTCATTGGTATCCCTCATCTTCTGAAGCCATTCCTCCTAGCTCAGAAGCACCATGGGTCCAGTCGAAGACGCTCAACCCGCCTGAGAACAGGAACAGGGTGATAAAAAGCTGTCATGTTCAGATAGGGCAAAGAAACTGCCTTGGCTGGTGTAAGGCACACCAGGGCTAATCAAGCACACAAAGCCATCTCTACCTTCACAGGTACTCATTTACACCTGGGTGAAGAGGAGCAATATGTGACAAAGCGTCTTCCCCAAGAATGCAAGCACCACTGATGACCACACAATCTCCAGTTTGACACACCAAACCACCTGGGCCCAATTTCAAGGAATCCGTTACGGCGTATTTTTTGTGCTTACGGGCACTGCTACCTGTGAAATCTATTTCATGGAATCCGTAAGCAAGACTCTCGATTAGCGAAGAATTTCTAGGGTTACCGTGATCATTTTCTGCTAACGCGCTGTCGTATGCATTCAGCACAAATTCCTTGCTTACCGTTACCAAAAAGGAAACTCTTCCGTGAAATACGCTAACCGTAACCCAAAAAATTCTGCTACCGTAAGCAAAGAATTTTTGCTAAACGGTAACGGATTCCATGAAATTGGGCCCAAGCCACAGCACCCCAGTCAAAATTGGTCGCTTACCCGTTTTCGATGAACATACACAGCGTCCCGTCTAGGGTACAAAGGACGGGCAAGGCTGTTGATGGGAAGCCGGAAGGGAGGTAGACCCAGGCCTCTAAGGTAAAACTAGAGGAGAGCTCCAAGGCTTCCAGCGTGGGCAGGAGGACGTAATCATCAACGCCATCAAACGCTAAGGCCTGATTCACCCTGAAACCAATAATAACAAAACAAAAATTGTTGAAGGAAGAGAAACTTTAAGCCGTGAAAACCACTCACATACCGCTATCATTGAAGATACTTGCAACAATGTTGCAACCTGAGAAACGGTACACGGGGAGTCACTCAAAGAAGATGCAGCTTTTTAATCAACATAATAATCGAATAACAACAAGGGAAACTGACGTAAACTCTTAAGCCTTGAATCATCCAAGGTACTTTTGTAAAATATTGAAAACAAATTTGGGTTGGTGATAAGCCTTAAGTGGAACCAACAACAATATAAAGTTCACATTTAATAATCTACTGACTCCAGCTAGCTAAAGTGGTCTAATGGTAGGACATTTGCAATATTAAGCAGGAGGCTGTGGGTTCGAATCCCTCCTAAGCCAGCATATGATGTTTTCCTGTGCGCTTACAGCAATGAAAAAAAAAACATGTTCAAATACGTTAGTGAAAAGCAAGGCCTAAATTAAATAATACTTTTCTGAAGATTGACTAAATTCGACAAACGAAAGTAATAAACAGCTCACCTTTCGGCGCACTTATAGCTGAGCTTGGACCAAATCACGTCCTTCTGGTCGTACACAAAAACGCCAAGTCTACCCCCAAGGTAGGTAGTGTCGTAGATGTCACCGGAATCCGTCAAAATATCCTCTCCGACCTTGATGACCACTCTGATGACAAAACGAAACGGTCAAGGATGGGAGAAAGTTATTACCAAGGTCAATGTTAAAATTGACCAGGGGCTAATTTCCTGGAGATGTTAAGCACCAAAAATTGCTTAGCACAAAATGTCTTGCTCAATAAAACAAACCACCATTAAGCATTCCATTTGATATTCATGGTCAGCGAACAACAGCCAAAGAACAATTGCAAGTGATACACAACACATGGAAATTTGGTTGTTAATCCTGTCTTTATGAAGGCAGGCATTTCATAGTTAGCAAATGTTTGTGCTAAGCAGGGCCGTAAAATTTTGACAATAAAAATGTCTGCCTCTAAGAAAATTCTGGACAGAATAGGATAAGAAAGTGAAGTAGACGTGGCGTCTTGGTTTGAAATTAACTCTAGGGAGATAAACTTTAATACTGGTTGGGCTCAGCCACTGGAAAGCCAGGCCAGGCATAGGCTTTGCCTGGGGTCTTGGGCTTCTATAATCCACAGCCTTGAACTATCAACTTCAAGCCCCTGCTGTGTCCTGGATCATAGTTGGCACTATAAACCTGATTGACAGATTGAGTCCACATTGATCATGGACAGTATCCAGAAGCCAGGCTTGATTGATTTGAAGCAGCTCTATTGTAGTGAAGCTCAGGGCTTTCAGGCCTGAAGGCGTGGGCCTGGCCTGGCTTTTCGGTGGCTGGGCCACAGTATTCAAGTTTCTCTCCCTCACCTAATGAGGCCGATATCAGGTCGGTGTGTGAGGTACCACTTGTAGGACGTCCGATGCTGCCACCCCTGCAACAGTGGATCCTGCCACAGAAGCTCAACCTCATTGGCTGTTGTGTAGGAGTGGTACAGGGCATTGGCTAGTGTCTGGCTGGGCCCAGTGGCAGAGTTCACTTTCTGCAATAAAAAGGGGTGACAGAGGCAGAACAAGAGAGGGATGGGTGAAAAAAGGGACTATAAAGATACGTAACATGAAGAAGTTAAAGAGATCACCAAATTTTACTTGGGTTTAATGCCAGAAAGCTCCGTTGGTATAATGCCATTTTGTCAAAAGTCTCAACATTTCATTGCTTATTACGATCAAAATTGAAATTAAATTTTCAATACAAGTAATAAACTGCAGCAAACTGCTCATCAGCCAAAATAATGACCTGAAATGTATAAAATGCTTGGAGTTAGGAGGGCCTGATGTGGTTCATAATACTAGTTATTGAAGCCTAACATCAAATTTAGAATAAGCCACAAGGGAAACTGTCAGCTGCGGCTGCAATGTCATGAATATCAAGCCACAAAGGAAGATGACTTTGTTGTGGCCGGGCCAACCTCAGTGTTCATATGCTTGTAAACATGGGTTCAAATCGTCTTTTCAGGACGTGTCTATGCGGCCAAATTCTACTGGCTGAATCCAGTACAAAGATGCAGTTGCAGCCACAGCCGTAGTCAATTGGGACAATAGGGACATGGCCTGAAAGATTTGTGGCTTCAACAAAGCATATCATTAGCAGGGTGAACTAGCTGGCCTAGATTTCACAAAACCCTTGAGAAGATTAATCTTTAAGATGAGTTGTCAAAATCACCAAAATGATTTGTGTTGTGACATCACACTTCGCTTAACAATTAAGATTCATCCACGACTTAAACTCAATCTTAGTACTTGGAGAAATCGTACCCCCTCAACCAGAATGGTGTTACAAAACAAGAGAGCTGCTTAGCACAATAAATTGTTTAGCACAAAAATAACTTTCCCATTAAAACAAACCACCACTGAAAAATCCATTTGATATTCATGCTCAGCGAACAACAGACAAAGAACAATTGAAAGTTATATACAGCACACGGAAATTTTTTTTCTAAGACAGAAATGTCATGCTTAGCAACTTTTTGTGCTAAGCAGCTCTATGAAATTGGCCCCTGACCTACCTTAATCTGTATCCCCCTGATGCCAGCCATGTTGCTAGGATTGTTCATATTAGAATGCCTCCACATCACCACGTAGAACTTCCGATTGCTCTGATATCCAAAGACGATACCGATGTACTCTATCCCTTCGTCCGTGTTGACAAACATGGTGCCCGTATAGTCCACTGCGGCCAGAGTGGCCTGGCTGACCATTAGTGTTGGCATTATGGTGTTACTGATGTCCCGCACTTCTTTACCCTATTAATTGTGGATACGCACAAGACAAACGAAAGAAATTATTTTCATTTTTTAATTTACTCGAACGATTCAAGCTAAATTTAAGGGGAATATCATACTTTGGTTTTTGTCAAAGAAATGCAGATTCATGGGCACAAATATCAAGGAAGATACATTAACAGTAATCTGTGAAATTTCCAGTCCCAAACGGTGCACATTTTTTGCAAAAACAGTGGAAAGCCTCCCTGTGATAGGGCTAAAGTTTACATTCCTGAAACCATCTCAACTCCCTGGGGAGTATACAGCCCCGGCTGCTATACACACAAAGGCTAATCAAGCACACAAAGCCATCTCTACCCTCACAGGTGCCCATTTACTCCTGGGTGAAGAGGAGCAAAAATGTGACAAAGTGTCTTGCCCAAGGACACAAGCAACTAGCCCATGGCTGGACTAGAACCCATAATCTGTAGACTGACCATAAGATCTTGAGTACGACACACCAGGGGTCCAATTTCATAGAGCTGCATTAGCACCAAAATTTGCTTAAGCACCCAAAACCTCGGTAAATATTAAAATCGGTACGCCAGCCAAAACTCCTTGTGAATGTTATGCTCGGAAAATAATGGCCAAATACAAGTCAAAAGCAGAAAACATCACATGCAAATTTGGTTGGTAATCCTGTTTGATCAAGGAAGACTTTTCATGCTTAAAAAGCAAAATTAGTGGTTAAGCAGCTTTGTGAAATTGGCCCCAGACCAATAAGCCGCGGCACCCCACAATCAATTTCACAGCTTATGCTGGGTAAAGAGACTTAACTTAGGTAATATTATAATTTTGTTTTTGCCAAAGAAATACAGATTCACGGGCAAAATTATCAAGAAAGATACAGTATTAAAAACAGTCATCTGTGAAAATTTGAGTCCCATACGGTGCCCACTTTTTGATCACTTGTTTTACTCTTTTCTGGATAAATACAACATTTCAGGCGGAGGTTTTTTAATTATTTTTTTTTATACACTGTACCATCACCATCTTTATACCCTGTAAGTTATAGGTAAATCTGTGAACATTTCTGTTTCGGTATGCTACCAAAGTATGATACTACCTTTAATGAAGGTAAATATTCATCACTTGTCATGGCAACTCACATTGTCCGTCACAAACCATATAGGACTGGTGCCGTTGATCAGGCCTGGGTAGAACTCGACCGAGATGAAGCCTTTAGAGAAGTCAGTGGTTTGGTAGCGATTGCTGTTGGGGCAGATGTCCTCGCTGTTGATGGTACCGTCACCGTCGTAATCAGTCTCGCAAACATCTCCGAGATTGTTCCCTAACAATAACAACGATCAATCAAAAATTTGTGACTACTATTTGTGGCTATTTGTTAGGGTACATTCAGACAGGATTTTAAATTCGCTAAAATCACTGTTTTATCCCGATCAGTTTTAACAAATTGTGTCCGGATGCTCTAAAACGGTTTTATATTTAAAACTGATTGGTTTTATCTGCCGCTAAAACCCTAAAGTTTAAACTGCTCGGTAGGAGGGTTTAGCACTTTGAACCGATCAACTTTTACTGCTAAAACGCTGTCGGGACAGAATAACTTTCCGATATCCTGTTTCAGTGCAGCGAAGCCTGGCAGCTGGTTACATAACACCTGTTGTGGAGCGCTTGTTTATATTCAGCACACACATAAACCAGCGCGCTTTATTTTATACCTGGAAGCTAGTACGGGGTCAAGGCACAGTGTATGACCTCTCAAAACCAAAAATAAAACCGATTTTAACTACAAACTGTTAAATGTTGTATGAACGCAACAGAGTTTTAACTTATGACTAACATGTACCCCCCCGCAGTTGCCAAGCGGTTTAACTCAATTGGTTTTAAATAAAAGGCTGTCTGAACGTATACCCATAGTTTGTACCCTTCCCCAGATAGAATTACAAAAAAACTAAGGTAGAGAAACTATAATACTGGTTGGACCAAGCCATTGAAGAGCCTGGCTAGGTCTGGGCCTTCAGGCCTGAAATCCGCCTCTTGTCAGCCCTGAACTTCACTACAATTGAGCTTCTTCAAATCAATCAAGCATGGCTTCTGGATACTATTACTGTCCATGATCAATGTGGACTCAATCTGTCAATCAGGTTTATAGTGCCAACTATGATCCAGGACACAGCAGGGGCCAAGGCTGGGGTTTATAGAAGCCCAAGAGCTCAGGCAAAGCCCAGGCCTGGCCAGGCTTTTCAACTATGATCCAGGACACAGCAGGGGCTTGAAGTTGATAGTTCAAGGCTGGGGATTATAGAAGCCCAAGACCCTAGGAAAAGCCTGAGCCTGGCCTGGCTTTTCAGTGGCTAATTATAATTTGCCCAAGCAGCACGTTAAAGATGCTCTGTGAGAGTTTAACTGTTCAAATTAAAACAATTTAATAATGGTTACCATTTGTGTTTTCCTGTGCGCTGTTTGAGACGTAAGGACAGTTGTCACTGTCATCCGAGACGCCATCGCCGTCCTTGTCATTGTCACACAAGTCCCCTAGCATGACAAAATAAAAAGCATGACAATTATACATGAGCAAATCGAAATTGGCCTTATGTAATGAGACTGTAATGAGAGTGTAATTACAGTGTAATGACAGTGTAATGGCAGTATAATGAGAGTGTAATGACAGTGTAATGACAGTGTAATGGCAGTGTAATGGCAGTGTAATGACAGTGTAATGAGAGTGTAATGACAGTGTAATGGCAGTGTAATGGCAGTGTAATGAGAGTGTAATGACAGTGTAATGACAGTGTAATGACAGTGTAATTGCAGTGTAATGACAGTATAATGACAGTACAATGGTAGTACAATGGTAGTGTAATGAAAGTTTAATGACAGTGTAATTACAGTGTAATGACAGTGTAATGGCAGTGTAATGACAGTGTAATAACAGTGTAATGGCAGTGTTATGGCAGTGTAATGAGAGTGTAATGACAGTGCAATGGTAGCGTAATGAAAGTTTAATGAGAGTGTAATGAGAGTGTAATGAGAGTGTAATGACAGTGCAATGGTAGCGTAATGAAAGTTTAATGAGAGTGTAATGACAGTGTAATGGCAGTGTAATGGCAGTGTAATGGCAATGTAATTACAGTGTAATGAAAGTGTAATATTAAGTGTGTAATCTTACCGGCACCATCAGCATCTGTATCTGTCTGGTCTGCATTGGGAATACTGATGCAATTGTCGTCTAGGTCCAGGATCCCATCGCCATCCCTACTCCCACAAACCAAAATAACAACAAGAAAATACATTCAAACAGAAAAAACTCTGGGCCATTTTTATAGAGCTGCATAATTTTGCTTAAGCAAGAAAAGTCTTCCTTGATCAAACAGGATTACCAACCAAGTTTTAACGTGATGTTTACTGCTTTTGACTTGTATTTGGCCATTGTTTGCTGAGCATAGCATTCACAAGGAGTTTTGGCAGGCATACTGATTTTTTTACCAAGGTTTTTGTTTCTTAAGCAATTTTACAAACTTCAAATGACATACATGTCTTTGTTTGTTGCTCCGATCACGTCACAAGCATCTCCATAGCCGTTTTGATCGGTGTCGGTCTGCGCTGAGTTGGCAAGATCCGCGCAGTTGTCACACGCGTCGCCAACATCATCGCTGTCGGAATCGCCTTGACCAACATTGGCCATAAGAGGGCAGTTGTCCGCATGGGTGGAATCCAGCAATCCTGCCATCAAATGATAAAGTCATTGAAAAGTGAACAAAGAAAAATTGACTGGAGCGGGATTCGAACCGGAGACCTCCTGAATACCACACAGGCACTCTACCAACTTAGCCATCCAGCCCTATGGTGGTGGTGACCAACTGACTTTAAATTCAATCAGTTTCCCTTGTGGTTATTTGATGATTATCAAATTATAAACAATTTGATATTCTTAACAACAAGGTTTACTGTATTAATCAAAACTCATATGAAGTTACCGGTAAAATACATCTGTATTATATTATAAGACAGGAATGACCTTAGTCCAAGCCAAGCGTCTAGCTCAAAAACACAGCTGCTTGGAAGAAACAGTGGATTGATAACATAACAAGAGTGGACAGGAATGAGCTTAGTCCAAGCCAAGCGTCTAGATCAAAACAGAACTGCTTGGAAGAAACAGTGGATTGATAACATCAAAGAGTGGACAGGAATGAGCTTGGTCCAAGCCAAGCGTCTAGCTCAAAACAGAGCTGCTTGGAAGAAACAGTGGATTGATGACATCAAAGAGTGGACAGGAATGAGCTAAGTCTAAGCCAAGCGTCTAGCTCAAAACAGAGCTGCTTGGAAGAAACAGTGGATTGATGACATCAAAGAGTGGACAGGAATGAGCTAAGTCTAAGCCAAGCGTCTAGCTCCAAACAAAGCTACTTTGAAGAAACAGTGGATTGATAACATCAAAGAGTGGACAGGAATGAGCTAAGTCTAAGCCAAGCTCAAAACAGAGCTGCTTGGAAGAAGGAGATAAGGAGATGCATCCAGATGGTAGCCAATCGTCAGTAATAACGGCGACCGAAGAATAAGAAGAAGAAGAAGAAAGTGTGACCGCCCCAGTATCAAAATATGAGTCTTAGTGAGACAGAATAATGTCACAGTTTTGGATCCAGAGGTTTAAAGGAAGACTCATACCATCATCATCATCGTCATCATCGCAAGCATCTCCGAGACTGTCTCCGTCAGTGTTGACTTGGGTAGGGTTACTGACCGAGGCACAATTGTCGCAAGCATCGCCCACAGTATCATTGTCAAAGTCTTCTTGGAGGTAGTTGGACACATACTGGCAGTTATCCTGTAAGAATAGAGACAGAGAGATATGTGGATGGGTACAAAATGTGGGCCAGATTATGAGTGGATAGGTTGGTATGTGGATGGGAGGTAGGAATAGTTTATAGATTAGTATGACTTGTGGATGGGAGGTAGGAATAGTGGATGGGTCAGTAAAGGTGGATGTGAGAAATTGGAGCAGTGGATAGGTGAGTTGGTGGATAGGAGACAAGAATATGTTAGTTGGATACATAGTATATGGGAGGTAGGAATAGTGGATAAATGTAGGTGAGGTGGAAGGGAGGTAGGAATAGTGGATAGGTGGATAGGAGGTAAGAATAGTGGAGAGGTGAGGTGGAAGGGAGGTAGGAATAGTGGATAGGTGGAAAGGAGGTAACAATAGTAGAAAGGTGAGGTGGAAGGGAGGTAGGAATAGTGGATAGGTGGATAGGAGGTAAGAATAGTGGATAGGTGAGGTGGAAGGGAGGTAGGAATAGTGGATAGGCGGATAGGCGGTAAGAATAGTGGATAGGTGAGGTGGAAGGGAGGTAGGAATAGTGGATAGGTGGATAGGAGGTAAGAATAGTGGATAGGTGAGGTGGAAGGGAGGTAGGAATAGTGGATAGGCGGATAGGCGGTAAGAATAGTGGATAGGTGAGGTGGAAGGGAGGTAGGAATAGTGGATAGGTGGATAGGAGGTAAGAATAGTGGATAGGTGAGGTGGAAGGGAGGTAGGAATAGTGGATAGGTGGATAGGAGGTAAGAATAGTGGATAGGTGAGGTGGAAGGGAGGTAGGAATAGTGGATAGGTGGATAGGAGGTAAGAATAGTGGATAGGTGAGGTGGAAAGGAGGTAGGAATAGTGGAGGGTGAGTTGGTGGATGGGAGCTAGAAATAGGGAATAGGGAATTGAGAACAGATGGCTATGTGGACAAGTGGATACGAAGCAGATATGTGGATAGATGGAGATATGGATTAGTGGAAGGGTTTAAAAGATTACCTTGACGTCAAAGATGCTATCGTTGTCATCATCATCGTCACAAATATCCCCGATGGAGTCGCTATCTGTGTCCTCCTGGCCACTGTTGGGATGTAGAGGGCAGTTGTCCTTGGAGGAAAAAACAGCATCTTACTAAACCCAGTATCAAGAGTACCACATCAGTCTCATTGCATTTCACTTGATACCATACTGGGAAACCCCACACAATTTCCCGTAGCCCATTCAGAACGAGCCCCGTCTGTTATGGTTTTTTCCAACCCTAGATTCTGGAGTTCATATTTCTTGAGCACCATACTGTGTTTCCACTGACATTGTCTGATGATCACTACTTTAAGGCCAGTGGTCAAACATTCTGGCCATGGTCTTATGGTCACTACTAATACTGGCCAATCATGTTGTACCAGTGGTCAAACACTCTGGCCATGGTCTGATTGTCGACTTACTGGCCTGTGGTCAAACACTCTGGCCATGGTCTTATGGTCACTACTAATACTGGCCAATCATGTTGTACCTGTGGTCAAACACTCTGGCCATGGTCTTATGGTCACTACTAGAACTGGCCAATCATGTTGTACCAGTGGTCAAACACTCTGGCCATGGTCTTATGGTCACTACTAATACTGGCCGATCATGTTGTACCTGTGGTCAAACACTCTGGCCATGGTCTTATGGTCACTAGTAGAACTGGTCAATCATGTTGTACCAGTTGTCAAACACTCTGGCCAGGGTATCATGGTCACTACTTACTGGCTAGTGATCAAACATTCTGGACATGATCTGATGGTCACTACTTACTGGCAAATCCTGTTGTACCAGTGGTCAAACATTCTGGCCATGGTCTGATTGTCACTACATGTACTTACTGGCCAGCGGTCAAACATTCTGGCCATGGTCTAACGGTCACTACTTACTGCCTTGCAAGATGCATCGCTGCAGAGGAGGGACAACTCCGGACGTCCATCCAAGTCAGCATCCATACCACAGTAGAGTCCGTTACCAGCCCAGCCAGTGTTACACTGACCAATCATAATAAGAACAATACAATATCAGGAGAGATTCGAACCAATGACCTCCTGCTTACTAGTGCAGGTGTTCTACCACTAAACAACAAAGCTAGCTGGGGTAAGCAGGTTAATTCAAATTCAATATATGAATCGCAATTAATCATTGTTATAACAATCGAGTTGAAATAATTCTAAAATCTCAAGAGAAAAAAAAAACTCTAATACTGGTCTGGCACAGCCACTGAAAAGCCAGGCCAGGCCTGGGCCTTCAGGCCTGAAATCCTCCAGTCAGCTCTGAACTTCACTACAATAGAGCTGCTTCAAATCAACACAGCCTGGTTTCTGGATACTGTCCATGATCAATATGGACTCAATCTGTCAATTAGGCTTATAGTGCCAACTATGATCCAGGACACAGCAGGGGCTTGAAGTTGATAGTTCAAGGCTGGGGATTACAGAAGCCCAAGAGCCCAGGCAAAGCCCAGGCCTGGCCAGACTTATCAACTATGATCCAGGACACAGCAGGGGCTTGAAGTTGATAGTTCAAGGCTGGGAATTATAGAAGCCCAAGAGCCCAGGCAAACCCCACGCCTGGCCTGGCTTATCAACTATGATCCAGGACACAGCAGGGGTTTGAAGATGATAGTTCAAGGCTGGGGATTATAGAAGCCCACGAGCCCAGGCAAAGCCCAGGCCTGGTCAGGCTTATCATCTATGATCCAGGACACAGCAGGGGCTTGAAGTTGATAGTTTGAGGCTGGGGATTACAGAAGCCCAAGAGCCCAGGCAAAGCTCAGGCCTGGCCAGGCTTATCAACTATGATCCAGGACACAGCAGGGACTTGAAGTTGATAGTTCAAGGCTGGGAATTATAGAAGCCCAAGAGCCCAGGCAAACCCCACGCCTGGCCTGGCTTATCAACTATGATCCAGGACACAGCAGGGGTTTGAAGATGATAGTTCAAGGCTGGGGATTATAGAAGCCTAAGCCGTTTGGGCCATGCTGACACTCACCTCACAGACAAACGTTCCAGCACCAGTAGAAGTACACGTGGCGTTCTCATGACAGTTGTCAATACCCAGAACGCAGTAGTCCCCAGGGGTGCAGCCAATCTTGCCGTTGCCTAGGTAACCGGCCGGGCAGAAGCCACAATTGTAGCTCCCCTGTGAAAACATGAAAGTTGATTGATCGAGATGAAAACAAGAACTGCATTATTCCAAATCAACACAAAAACACAGATGATGTTCTCCAAAATGATTACGGTTCAATCCAAAACAAAGAACGACGTTTCTCAAAAAGGATTCAAATATTTTTTTAAGAAAAGGACAATATTTATCAAGAAAGAACCAGTTTCCTTATGAAAGGAACAAAATTTTTCAAAACAGAGCAATTTTTCGTCAAAAAAGGACCTGCATGTTATCAATTTTTATCATTTTATCAATAACAATTAAAGAGAAACTCACTGGTTTTAAGTCATTGAAAAGTGAACCCCAAAAAATTGACTGGAGCAGGATTCAAACCAAACAGACTAATGAACAATGAACAATGACCAAAGATAAGGGCGCCCCTTTTTATAACTTTGGTTCTCATTTCTTGTTCACCTTGAGGGAGGGTCGGTCGGTCAAAAAAAGAGAAAAGTTTGGTGGAAAAAAAACCTGGCTGAATACACAAAAACCTAAAGAAAATGATGTTCATTGTATTCACTGTAATCGCCTTTGAATATTTTTGTAGTATTTCAGTGATAAAAAGTATAAAAATTGGAGGTCTATTGGCGAAATAAAAAAAAATCAGTCAAATTTTGTCTCCAGAAATTCTGGGAATTCTTTTTTTTTTCATTTTTTTTTTAATTATGCCATTCTGACAGGGTCAGCGGCAAAAAAGAAAAGGGTTGGTCGGAAATGAGAACCACAGAATTAAAAAAGGGGCGCCCTAATTGACTATTAGGGACACCATCAACATAGGGCTGGATAGTTCAGTTGGTAGAGCGCCTATATACAGAGTTCAGGTGGTCGCCAGTTTGAATGCCGCTTCCTTGTTCACTTTTCAATCACATTTTATCAAAATAGAGTCAAGATTTCTAAATCTGAATCTGAATAAATACGATGCAGGGCCCTACTGGGCATAAATGCATCGGGTTAGAGAGGGCTCGAAAGCCTGATGAAACCTGTTATGGAAAGATGGTGAGGAGAAGATACAGTTTTAGAGGTGGGAGGAAAACCCCAAAGTAATATTCTGGGTAAAACCCACAGAATCAGGTCAGGACTGAAAACCCAATCCACTTGTGAACCGAGCCGGACTCGAACCCGGTCCGCAGAGGTGAAAGGAGAGGAAAGAACCTCAATTTTAAGAACCAACAACAGTTTGTTATGGGGTTGGTGTGTGATTGTGTTAGCCCCCACCTATGGCCGCCTTGAGGACACGAGTAAATAGTAAATGGATCCTTGTGATCAAATTCTGTTCTTACCGGAGTGTTGTTGCATTCTGCTGAAGGGTCACACCCTCCGTTGTTGATAGCGCACTCGTCTATGTCCTCGCAAACCTAAACAGCAAAATTAGCACAGGCACGGGGGAGAGAGAAACATGTTAGGGTAGAGTGTCCAGTCTAATGTTCCCATCTCCAACATTAAGCCTTATCGTAAATGTTGGGCTATGGCTATGAATAGCGCGCGTACCTATGGTAGCCACTAGCCACAGATTGGATTCAACCATATAGACTTGTGTGTTATTATAAGCCGTAGCCAGGAATTTTGGACACAGACTTTAGGGATTACGAAACGGATGCTCGGGCTCAGGCTCCATTTCGTTACTCCATTCTAAAATGTAACAGGCATCAAAAGAGAGTCTTTTGGCTGCCGTTCAGAAGTAGATTCTTTGGTTTGAAAAGAGAAATTGAACTTCAGCTTCAATGAAAATTCACAACCTATACTTTCAGCATATGGATGATGGACCGGAGCCAGAGCCTGAGCCTCTGTTTCGTAAACCCCCTAAGTTTATCGGGGTCAAAACCTACAACCCCTTGCAATTTTGGCATGTTACCAACAAAGACCAGCTGGTACCCACAATCAACAGTGTTTTCCACCCCTGTCACTTTGGGAGTTACCCACATCGCCCCAACACTACCCACATACTGGGTTTACCTGGGCCCAATTTCATGGAATCCGGCCTATTTTTGTGCTTATGGGCACTGCTAAGCATATTCTTTTTCATCAAATATGTAAGCAGGACTTTCAATTCGCGAAGAATTTTCAGGTTAACCGTGATTATTTCTGCTAACGCGCTGTCATATGCATTCTGCAAAAAGTTCTTGCTTAGCATAGCGAGAAAGACAGCTCTCCCGTGAAATACGCTAAGGCCATAAAAAAAAAATTGTTGTATTGGCGTAACGGAGGTTTGGAAAATAGGGTAGGGCGGGCGGATTTTTTTTTTTATATATTTAATTTTTCATGGGGTATTAAATGCTTTTTACCCTGTAAATCACAGTATTTGACGTGTCAAATAAAGACAAGAAATGACATAACAACTTTAACCAGTGTGGTTTCCATCTTTTGCTCCTTTTAAGCTTTTAATCTGCATAGGAATTTGCGATTTTCTTTTTTTTTTTTTTTTCTTCCCCCGGTTTGTATTTATTTATTAATTTATTATTTGTTTTTTTGGTTTAAAATGTTTACGGTCGGGGCATATTTTTGGGTCGGGCGGGTTACGGCAATACAACAATTTTTTTTTTATGGCCTAACCGTAAGCAAAAAAGTATGCTATCGTAAGGGAAAGAGTTTTGCTAACAGTAATGGATTCCATGAAATTGGGCCCTGGGTGTTGTCCACCCCTATCCGATCAAGAGTTACACACATGCCACCCTTCTTCCTGTAGTGTCTTGCTTGACATACCTGTTGGTTGGCCTGGGCGTGTTCCACCCCTATCCCGTGGGGTGTGTTCCCTGTGTAGCCCTTGCCACACCCGTTGCACTCATAGCCAGGTGACAGGTTGATGCAGCTGAAATGGCAGGGGTTCGCGATGTCACACTGTAAAGTGAAGAATCCCAGTATTCAAAGAAAATCAGAAAAAGCAGGTTCTGTATTTAAAAGAAGTATTATAATACAGCTTGGGTCCAGCCACTGAAAAGTCAAGTCAGGCTTTGATTTTTCCTGGGCTCTTGGGCTTCTGTAATCCCCAGCCTTGAAATATCAACTTCAAGCCTTGCTTTGTCCTGGATCATAGTTGGCGCATTCCTCTTAAAAGCAGTCAGAGTTGTAGGTTATCATCCCAGGCAAAGAGTTCCAAAGAGAAATGGTACAAGGAAAAAAGCTGTAAATGGACTAGCTCTGCAATCTCACCTCGTTGGTGTCAGCAGTGGGATAGAGTGCGCTAGACTGGGTAAACTGAACACTAAAGTAATTACAGTTATGGGAGACTGTGGGCTAAGGGTAAGTGTATATGGGTGCTCAGTTTATGAAAGCTGCAATCTCACCTCGTTGGTGTCAGCAGTGGGATAGAGTGGGCTAGACTTGGTAAACTGAACAAGTAAGTAATTATAGTTGTGGGCGACTCTGGGCTAAGGGTATGGGTGCTCAGTTTATGAAAGGTGCAATCTCACCTCGTTGGTGTCAGCAGTGGGATAGAGTGGGCTAGAATGGGTAAAGTGAACATGTAAGTAATTACAGTTATGGGCGACTCTGGGCTAAGGGTAACTGTGCATGGGCATACGTACCTCGTTGATGTCAGCACAACTATTGCCATCCTCTGAGTAGCCGGGCGGACATCCACCACAGATGTAACTCCCAGAGCCTTGATTGACGCAGCTTGCTCCATCAGGACAGGGCCCCGATTTAGACATGCAAGGACCTACAGAGGCATCAAGTCAGAATCGAAACAGGACATGTAAGCATCACGTTAATAATAAACCCTAGCCCACCCAAACCTGCAGATTCAAGCAGGTTACTCCATCAGGGCAGGGCCCTACCATCTGAGCTATCCAGCCCTATGATGGGGCTTCCAACTATCTTTACAATCTGTGAGTTTGCTCTTAGACAGAAAAAAAACGAATAAAGACTGGGTGGGCCAAGCCACTGAAAAGCCAGGACAGGCCATGGGCTTTGCCTGGGGTCTTGGGCTTCTATAATGCCTAGCCTCTAACTATCAACTTCAATCCCCTGCTGTGTCCTGGATCATAGTTGGCACTATAAACCCGATTGACAGATTGAGTCCACATTGATCATGGACAGTATCCAGAAGCCAGGCTTGATTAATTCTAAGCAGCTCTATTGTAGTGAAGTTCAGGGATGACAAGAGGAGGATTTCAGGTCCGAAGGCCCGAGTCTGGCCAGGCTTTTCTGTGGCAAGGCCTGATCACAGGGTTTCTCTCGCTTATGCAAAAGGGGTTGTTTATACTTGTATGTATGTATCAATCTTTTAGCACTGAAGCAATGATATTGTATATTAAAATCTCTTACATTCTGCTTCACTGGAGCAGGATTTGCAAGGGGTGCCATCCCCAGTAGACCAGGCAGTCGGTGGACAGGGCACGCAGGATCTCTTGGCCTGGGTGCTGTGGTAACCTGCTGGGCAGTTCTCACAGATCGACTGACCGGTGAAGTTGTTGTAGGTCCCAGGCTGGCAGGGCTTGCAAAACTCTGCAAAAAACAAATCATGATCATCACAATATCATGCAGAATGCTATATTCTAGGGCGACAATACACCGATCCAGTAGGCCACGCCCCTTGACAAATTGACCAATTACAACACGTTATTTAAGATCCGACAAATTGCCGCCATTTTGTCCGACTAAAAGGTATACATTTTGTATTCTTTACTACACAATTTTCGTTGAGTTTACCTTTATTTTGTACATGTATGTGCAAGCCAATTCTTTTACAAACCTGAGTTAAATCCTTAACCATGGTCAAGCGGTGTTAATATTTTCATAGTATTTCTGACTCTCGATGCCCTGGCTGAGAGGAAATGTACATTTTTGGCCTTTTGCAAAACCAAAATCCAACGGAGAGAAGCGCTTTCGGTGGTTGAGGGTATACAATTCACCCCCTATGTGTGATCGTGACACGTGGTGTGCGTGCACGTTTGCGTCGTTGCTCGGCCGTTGCTATGGTGGGCGTGGCCTATTGGATCAGAGTATTCCATAGACTTGTGCATTGTGCAAATCCTTCTTCAATACATTGCGGTAGATACAGAAAAGGAAAAAGGTGATCAAAGTCACGCGATGTCTTCTTGCTGGTAGTAACCCTTCTTTTTTCCCTTGTTAAGAAACCCAGCTGAACCAAGAGTTTAAAATAACGCAGATTCCCAACATTATTTTGGACAATAAAATTCATTCTGGTTTTTGTTTTTTTCAAACGATATTAGGGCGACACCAAATTGTTGTGGACGTAATCAGCGACAGGGGATCTTAATCTGAGCTCACAAATTACAGTCTGATCGAAAATGCTGATCTATTCAAATGCAAATCAAGGCGGGTTTAATGTTGTATCGCAATGAGCACATTTGTTGGACAATTAAACTTGTTCATTGAACCTCTTGTTCCAGACAGTACCCCCATTCAATGCATTTCAATGGAAATAAGAATACTGAGATGCACCCTGTCCTGAATGGGTTATTAAATCAAATTTAGGATCTACCTACCTGTGTCATATCCCTTGGAGAAGTACCCATAGGGGCAGATCGTCTGTATTCCTCTGAAGCAGGTAGTTCCCGCATCACACAACGTACAGGACTCGGGACAATACTATAAAACAAACAAAAATTGGACAAAAACTGATGGCAAAATCTCTTCAATATGAGCAACACTCGGAACTCTTGTGGCCAATTTCATAGAGCTTCTTAAGCACAAAATTTGCTTGAGCATAAAAAGTCTTCCTTGATCTTACAAGATTACCACCCAAATGTTCATTTGATGTTTTTACTGCTTTTCTTGAATTAGGCAATTATTTACTGAGCATAACATTCACAAGGTTCTCTTGTTACAGTGAGAAACTAAGGAGCGCTACTGCTGGGCACCCAAATATACCCAGTTGTACCCACTTGGTTCCCTTGTTACAGTGACAAAATAGGGAGTGTTACTGCTAGGCACCCAAATGTACCCAGTTGTACCTAGTTTGGTTCCCTTGTTACAGTGAGAAACTATGAGTGCTACTGCTGGGCACCCAAACATACCCAGTTGTACCCAGATGGGTTCCCTTGTTACTTACTGTCTCATTGCATCTTCCGTGGTGATATGTAGGACAGGGTGTGGCGTAGCCTTCCTTGCACAACTAAAAGAAAATCCAAAAAGAAACAATTTAAGTGTGAAACTTGGATCAATTCTACAACAAACTCCTTGCAGTCCTATCAGTACTGTGAAGAGACCATCAGTCTTGTTTCAGTGTGAGGGACTGGTTTCTCCGCACCATAGGGGTGGAGGCATTCATTGCTGCCTTGCTGTGGACTAGGTACCCTTCCCAGTCATATTTATACTGTGAAGAGACCATCAGTCTTGTTTCAGTGTGAGGGACTGATTTCTCCACACCATTGGGATGGAGGCATTCATTGCCGCCTTGCTGTGGACTAGGTACCGCTTCCAGTCCTATTTATACTGTGAAGAGACCATCAGTCTTGTTTCAGTGTGAGGGACTGGTTTCTCCTCACCATAGGGGTGGAGGCATTCATTGCCGCCTTGCTGTGGACTAGGTACCCCTTCCAGTCCTATTTATACTGTGAAGAGACCATCAGTCTTGTTTCAGTGTGAGGGACTGGTTTCTCCACACCATAGGAGTGGAGGCATTCATTGCTGCATTGCTGTGGACTAGGTACCCCTTCCAGTCCTATTTATACTGTGAAGAGACCATCAGTCTTGTTTCAGTGTGAGGGACTGGTTTCTGCACACCATAGGGGTGGAGGCATTCATTGCTGCCTTACTGTGGACAAGGTACCCCTTCCAGTCCTATATTTATACCTACCCAGCCAATAGGGCAGTGCACACATTCGTACGCGTGTCCGAATGAGTGTTCGGAAGGGGATCGGTCACAGGAATCAGACGGTGGGTCGCATCGTCCGCACGGTCGTTGCAGACCGTCCCCTATGCAGTAGTTTGTCGTCTCACAACGGACACATTGGGTAAGGTCTGCGTGCAACAATGAAATGAAATCCAGCATGCAAAGTTGTTAAGTGTTAGACATGCAAGCTAAAAATGTTAGATCCATGCTTTTTGGTTTTAAGAGAGAGAACTTTAATTCTGGTCAGGCCTTGCCACTGAAAAGCCTGGCCAGGCCTGAAGGCTTGAAATCCTCCTCTTGTCAGCCCTGAACTTCACTACAATACACCGATCCATTAGGCCACGCCCACCATAGCAACGTCCAAGCAACAACGCACACGCGCACGCACATCAAGGGTCACGATCGGCCACACACGAAGCATCACATACTCTCAACCACAGAACGAACCTATTTCTGTTGGACTTTGGCTTTGCAAAAGGCCAAAAATGTACATTTCCTCTCAGCCAGGGCATCGAGAGTCAGAAATATAATGTAAGTATAAACACTGCTTGACCATGGTTCAGAATAAAACTCGGATTTGTCATAGAATTGCCTTGTACATACGAAACAAAAGTAAACTCAACGAAAAAAGTGTAGTAAAGAATACACAATTTAATACATTTTGTCGAACAAAATGGCGGCAATTTGTCGGACCTTAAATAACGCGTTGTGATTGGCCAAATTGTTAAGGGGCGTGGCCTACTGGATCGGTGTATTGAGCTGCTTCAAATCAGTAAAGCCTGGCTTCTGGATACTGTCCATGATCAATGTGGACTCAATCTGTCAATCAGGTTTATAGTGCCAACTATGATCCAGGACACAGCAGGGGCTTGAAGTTGATAGTTCAAGGTTCGGGATTATAGAAGCCCAGACAAAGCCCAGGCCTGAGGTTGATTTCATGAAGCCCTACGATCGATCGTAACTCAAGTTACGAAGGATAACCCATCGTAGGGGACCTTTATCCCATGTAGGGCTTCAATGTATCAAAAGTCCTACGATTAACAGTAAGTTACGAAGAGTTAGGTGAAATCGACCCCAGGTTTGGCTTTTCAGTGGCTGGACCCAACCAGCATTCAAGTTTCTCTCCCTTAAATGTACTTCAAACTAAAACAATGAACCACAAAATCAATTCAAAGGATAACACATGGTTAATTTGGTTCACAAAGTTTTAAAGTCAGTCTGAGTTATTCTATGTGAGTTATCATGCAATTTTAAGGTAGCTAAGTCTGGGTACCATGCCATGCTGATGGGCACCGGACTGTTTCAAAGTGACTGTGCACTGATACCGTACACTAGCGCTTTGTCATGTGGCCCAATCCTTTCATTTCATTTTGTGTGCCTCAAATGACTTAGCGAAATAAGTCCCAAGCCTAGCCTCAAGCCTGGGGACAATTTCATAGAGCTGCTTAGCACAAAAACATTGCTTAGCACAAAAATAGCTTGCCCAATAAAACAAACCACCATTGCAAATTCCATTTGATATTCATGGTCAGCGAACAACAGCCAAAGAACAATCACAAGTGATACACAACACGTGGAAATTTGGTTGTTAATCCTGTTTTTACTTTAGACAGAAATGTCATGCTTAGCAAATTTTTGTGCTAAGCAGTTCTATGAAATTGAGTTTCGAAAAGGCCCTATGTTTCACACTCCAAACGATATATCATTGAAACAGTGCCCCCACTTGGCCAAAAATAAAAGCTGGCTAAACTTACGCCGAAGTCGTCTCTCGGTGGTACACCCGATGATCTCCGCTCTTAATCCGATCATGTTGTTCCATGACTGGGGTAGGATGCGGATGTACTGGGCGTAGACCTCGTTGAAAAACGCAGAGGCAACACCATCTTGGTTTGAGTTGCCCGCGAAAAGCTGAATACAAACCAATACAATTACTATAATAATCATCAAACAACCACAAGGAAAACCAACTGAATGTTAAGTCTTTGAAAAGTAAACAAAGAAAAATAAACTGAAGCGGGATTCGAACCAGTGACCTCCGGACTACTGTAACAGTCGCTGGTTCAAATCCCACTCCAGTCAACCTCTGGAATACTGTATTCTGGAGGTCACTGGTTCGAATCCCGCTCCTGTCAATTTACGATATTCCGGAGGTCGCTGGTTTGAATCCCACTCCAGTCAATTTACGATATTCCGGAGGTCGCTGGTTCGAATCCCACTCCAGTCAATTGTTCTTTGTTCACTTTTCAAATTATTACGACTCCAGAGAAAAATTGACAATTTTAGTCAAATATTTGTTACCATGGTGTCTCCACGGATACAATCGCCAAGACAACTCACCTCGTCATTACCATCGCTATCTTCTATCATGTACCACGTGCTGCTATCGTTGGAGTAGGCCACGTAGAAGGTTTCGATCCACGCCTCCACGTCACCGACACCCTGCGTACGGACACCGGTGAAGATGGTAACCAGCTGCATGTCAATCTGTAGCCACTGGCTGGTGTCAGCGCTACCAGCTATCCACCCTGAGATTCCACAGATTTTTAACAAAATTATGTCATATTTTAAAGGTACAGTACTGTATTGGTAGCATACCCAAACAGAAATGTTCACAGATATAACTTTCAGGAGATGGTGCTGGTAGAAACATACCGTTAAAATATTTCTGCATGGAATGCAGTATTTATCCAGAAATTAATAAAACAAAGACCGAAAACAGTTTTGATCTCGGGGTGAGATCAAAACTCCTGTGACTAGATTTGAAAATACTGTGAAGTGTTTTTCACTTTTTCTACAATTTCCGATGATGACGTGAGCTGAACATTTCACAGGTTCCACGACAAATCAAATTTATGAACCGTCAGAAGTTCTGGATTCTGACTGCCAAACAAAAAAAGATAAATGACTATTTGGGACACCACCAACATAGGGCTGGATGGCTCAGATGGTAAGAGCGCCGGTACAGTATTCCGGGGGTCGCAGGTTCGAATCCTGCTCCAGTCATGTTCACCTTTCAACTTGAACTCACCTGAGCCTATTTTGCCGTCAGCACTGGCGTTGGCGTGTAGTCTGGCTCTGTGCGCCATGTGAGGCTCATCAAAAACGGATGAGGCTGTTACCATACGATCTTGGATAACACCGCTCTGCATGCCGAGTGTATCTCTGCAATCTGAGTGGGAAAGACAATCAGTGGACCGATATCAGCGGACAGCAATTAAGTCTATCATTATCAGTCAATCATTATCAGTCGATCATTATCAGTCGATCAATATCAATCGATCATTATCAGTCAATCATTATCAGTCGATCATTATCAGTCGATCAATATCAATCGATCATTATCAGTCAATCATTATCAGTCGATCATTATCAGTTTATTATTATCAGTCGATCAATATCAATCGATCATTATCAGTCAATCATTATCAGTCGATCATTATCAGTCGATCATTATCAGTTGATCATTATCAGTCGATCATTATCAGTCGATCATTATCAGTCGATCATTATCAGTTGATCATTATCAGTCGATCATTATCAGTCGATCATTATCAGTTGATCATTATCAGTCGATCATTATCAGTTGATCATTATCAGTTGATCATTATCAGTCGATCATTATCAGTCGATCATTATCAGTTGATCATTATCAGTCGATCATTATCAGTTGATCATTATCAGTCGATCATTATCAGTCGATCATTATCAGTTGATCATTATCAGTCGATCATTATCAGTTGATCATTATCAGTTGATCATTATCAGTCGATCATTATCAGTCGATCATTATCAGTTGATCATTATCAGTCGATCATTATCAGTCGATCATTATCAGTTGATCATTATCAGTCGATCATTATCAGTCGATCATTATCAGTGGAAAGTAAATAGAACGTGCAAAAATTGAACGTGCAATCTCACTGAATTTGTATTTGTATATATGTAGTACATAAACAATGAATTTAGGTTAAATTCAACCAAACCAGGATGTGAACCAACAACTTCTAGAATGACTGTACCAGCGCTCTACCACTACACAGCAAAATGTCAAACTAAAACAAAACTTGAATGTGCAAACCCACTGAATTTGTATACGTATTACATAACAATGATTTGGGGTTAAATTTAACCAAACCAGGATGTGAACCAACAACCTCTGGAGTGACAGTACAAGCGATCTACCACTACACAGCAAAGTAAAAATCCAAAACAAAGCTGGAAGGTGTATAAACTCACTGAATTTGTACACGTAGTACTTGGGCACCCTCAGAAACAGACCACCCGTTGCCAAGTCGATGTAAATGTTCGTCGGGACCGGCTCGTAGATGGCATCGATGAGGCAGGTGTTGCTAATGGTGACGGTGATGTTGACGATGGAGCCTCGGGCGGGTGTGCCGCCATCGATGGCCGTAATGGTCAGTTGCAGCAGAGAAAATGTGTCGTTGACGATTGGTCTAAAGATGACCACAAGAAAATGACAAAGACAAAAATTTAAAAACGAGAAAGATAAGCAGGTTTGTAGGTAATAAAAAATTTAACAAAATAAAAATAGTTTTCAAATTCAAATTCAAATTTGTTGCAATTTTCTACTTTTGAAAAAAGAAATCGGGATTTAATGTACAAATGGAAAAGTTATTTAATATTGACATACAGGTAAGGGAAAGAAACTTTCAAACTTGTTGGGCTCAGCCACTGAGAAGCCTGGCCAGGCTCAGGCCTTCAGGCCTGAAATCCTCAGTCCTCTTGTCAGCCCTGAACTTCACTACAATAGAGCTGCTTCAAATCAATCAAGCCTGGCTTCTGGATACTGTCCATGATCAATGTGGACTCAATCTGCCAATCAGGTTAGTGCCGACTATGAGCCTTAGCGAAATAAGTCCCAAGCCTAGCCTCATGCCGAGTTTCGTAAAAGCCAAACAATCCAGGACATAGCAGGGGCTTGAAGTTAATAGTTCAAGGCTGGGGATTATAGAAGCCAAACAGCCCAGGCAAAGTCTAGGTCTGGCCCCTATGTTCCCTATGTTCAGACGCAGTATTCCAGAGACCATAAAAGGTCTACCAACTCTTTTGTAGTGAAGTTCAGGCCTGAGCTGGAGCCGGAGCCGGAGCCGAAGCCGGAGCCGGAGCCAGAGCCAGAGCCGCAGACGGAGCCGAGGCTTGGAAAAGGGCCCAGATGTCTTAAGGCCCATTTGTGGACTGGTCTACGTAGTCTAGACCGTCCCTCCTCAGCGGTCTTAGTTTTGAATGATGTTAGCACCAAAACAGTCTACCGTAGACTGTTCAGACACAAGTAGGTAGACCCTTTTTTTCGGTTTAAACTAAAGATAGACCACTTTAAATACTGCGTCTGAACGCTCCCCATTGTTGAGACACTCACATTTGGGTGATGGATGAGGTGTGATAGGTGATCTCTCCGTTGGAACCGCTGTCGGCGTCCGATGCCAGCACCTCAGCGAGTGGCTCCTCTTGGAGGATTGGCAGGGGGAAGAAGGCGAGGCTGTTGTTGTTGACGATTGGGCAGTTGTCATTCACATCTAGGATGTCAATCTGAAATAAATAAATAAACAAATACACTCTATAGACCTTTCTTTTATTTACAAAATTTTGAAGAAAAAAAAAATGTATGTCACAACTTGTGAATTAAAGGAAGCATATAGGATTTGCAAGGCCTCCAAAAGAAAATTATTGAGTTTGAGACAGAAAATGGACTCAACAGTTCGTAAACAGTGCAAACAGTCACCATGGGAAATCTTGGTTCATCAGATGCTGGGGTTTTCAAGGAAATCAAGATTTAGTGTTTTTTCCCAAAGATCGTTCGTCCAAACGATTTTTGGAACAAACATAAAGTTAATTATAACTATTCTTCAAGTTTTATAAGAAAATCGAGTCGGGTTTTCGCTATTTTCTCGTGACTCAGATGTCCGATTGAGCTCAATTATTTTCACAGGTTTATTATTTCATGTACATGTTTGATCAGACAAAGTATGAGTGCTGTCCTGTGACCTTTACCAATCATGTATTGTACCATTAAGGGAAGATTGGTTTCGTTTTTATGCGACACAAGTGACCTCTAAACACCAGAGATAGACCATATTCAGTTTAACCCTGTGTAGTATGGATGCAAGGGGTTTGGGATAAAATGTTTATCTCCCGCTGTGACCACAAAGGGTAGGCCTTTTTTTGGTCTCCGGATTACTGTGTCTGAACATGGTGAACATATAGGGGCCAGGTCAGGGCTTTGCCTGGGCTCTTGGGCTTCTATAATCCCCAGCCTTGAACTATCAACTTCAAGCCCCTGCTGTGTCCTGGATCATAGTTGAAAAGCCTGGCCAGGCCTGGGCTTTGCCTGGGCTTTTGGGCTTCTATAATCCCCAGCCTTGAACTATCAACTTCAAGCCCCTGCTGTGTCCTGGATCATGGTTGGCACTATTAACCTGATGTTGCAAATCATTTCATCTTCAACGACAGATGGTGTGACCAACTTCAACATTTTTGCAGACTTTCCATAGCTGTACAAAATAAACCCCATCACTGCTTATGTTGTTTCCATATTCAGCAATAAATTTGACCCAGGTCAAAGTAAAATTCCCTGCTTGCGTAAGCGCCGATTCTACAATTACAGAAAGCAGGGCAATGAAGGCAGCTTCTTAACCCCTTCAGCCCGGGGAGCATCCATAGCAGTCCCCCGTCATGGCCTGAGAATATTCATGATTGCTTTGTTATTTCCATTAAAAAGCATTGAATGGGGTTACTGTCTGGAACAAGAGGTTCTGGGAACCTTTATTGTCCACAAAGATCCGCTCATTGTGGTACATTCACCTCCATAATTTGCATTTGAAAAGATCTGCATTTTCGAGAGAATGGCAATCTCTGAGTTCCGAACATCTGGGCGTGAACGGATTAGAGTCCGCCTTGAATGCGATCTTTTGTGCAGTGCTATTCAACCATTGCCAATGCGTGCCTGCATTGTTTATGCCGAGCACCCTGCACACAAAGCCGGGCCAGGTGACCTCTATTGTGACCGGTGGCTGATAATGAGGTCGGAACAAGCAGGGCTAAAAATAATCCCGGGCTGAAGGGGTTAATAACTTCAGAATAATTTAAAATGTAAAAATCTGTTGAGTTTTGTACCTTTACAGTAAGGGTGCCTTCGTGCTGCGGACTGGCATTAACATCGATCACGTTGATCTTCAAAAGATAAGATGTAGCCACTTCGTAATCAAGCTCTGTTGCCAAGGTAACAAGGGCCTTGTCCGTATGAACGTCGAATGTTTCTGTCGCCCCCTCATTCGGTTCAGGGACTAAAATTATGATAAGCAGAACAAAAAATTGCTTACAGGTTAACAGAATTTTACAATTCCTATCTAGTGTTCCTCTGCTACAACTTTTCAAAATGAAACGATTTTAAAATCAAAAGTGTCAAACTTGATGGTTTTTAAACTTGACTAAAACAAATTGTAATACCGCCCCTCATTCACAAGATTTAGAATATACCTCTGGGACTGATCACCCCTACTTCTGATTGGAACTTACCGAAAACTGCATCCGTATCCAACATGAAAAAGACTGTTCCATTCAAAGTGTAGGTAAAACAAATTGGAATACTGCCCAAGTTGACAAAAAATTGGAATATGAGTCCCCTCTGGAACTAATCACCCCTACTTCTAAATGGAACTCACCAAAAATTGCATCAGTATTGCACATGATGGAGACTGTTCCATTAATGGTGTAGGTTAAACAAATTGAAATACTGCCCACGTTGACAAAAAAATAGAATATGGAGTCACCTCTGGAACTGTGATCACCCCTATATCTGAATGGAACTTACCGATTACTGCATCCGTATCGCACATGATAAAGTCTGTTCCATTCACGGTGTAGGTAACTGATGGCGCGCCCATGGTTGGGGCGACGTCATCCGCTATGTTTGCTGCTGTGTTGTTTTTCAGCGTGAAATGTCTTGCTTCGTTACCTAATAAAGAGAAGAGAAAATTATTGAATAAACCACAAAGAAAAAACTGACTGGAGTGGGATTCCAACCTCAAGAATACCGTACCAGTGCTCTACCAACTGAGCTATCCGGCCCTAAGTTCGCAATTTTTGACACTAGCTACCAACATAGGGCTGGACAGCTCAGTTCCAGACAGTATTCCAGAGGTTGGATGTTCGAATCCTCTAAACCAGTACTCTAAGCAAAGATAGTTGACTATAGGGAGGCCCCATCATAGAGCTAGATATAGCTCAGATGGTAGAGCACTGGTATGGCAGTTAATGGGTTGTATGGATTCTGACTGGCACCCTGAGCAAAGATAGTTGACTATAGGGAAGGCCCAACATAGGGCTGGATAGCTCAGATGGTAGAGCACTGGTATGGCAGTGAATGGGTTATATGGCTCCTGACTGGCACCCTGAGCAAAGAAAGTTGACTATAGGGAAGGCCCAACATAGGGCTGGATAGCTCAGATGGTAGAGCACTGGTATATGGTAGTTAATGGGTTATATGGCTTCTGACTGGCACCCTGAGCAAAGAAAGTTGACTATAGGGAAGGCCCAACATAGGGCTGGATAGCTCAGATGGTAGAGCACTTGTGTATGGTAGTTAATGGGTTATATGGCTTCTGACTGGCACCCTGAGCAAAGATAGTTGACTATAGGGAAGGCCCAACATAGGGCTGGGTAGCTCAGATGGTAGAGCACTGGTATGGCACTGAATGGGTTATATGGCGTCTGACTGGCACCCTGAGCAAAGAAAGTTGACTATAGGGAAGGCCCAACATAGGGCTGGATAGCTCAGATGGTAGAGCACTGGTGTATGGTAGTTAAAGGGGTATATGGCTTCTGACTGGCACCCTGAGCAAAGACAGTTGACTATAGGGAAGGCCCAACATAGGGCTGGATAGCTCAGATGGTAAAGCACTGGTATATGGTAGTTAATGGGTTATATGGCTTCTGACTGGCACCCTGAGCAAAGACAGTTGACTATAGGGAAGGCCCAACATAGGGCTGGACAGCTCAGATGGTAGAGCACTGGTATATGGTAGTTAATGGGTTATATGGCTTCTGGCTAGAACCCTGAGCAAGGATAGTTCCCCAAGTTAATAGTTCAAAGCTAGAGATTATAGAAGCCCAAGACCCCAGGTGCAAAGATCAGGCCTGACCTGGCATTCCACTGGTTGGGCCAGACTAGCATTCAAGTTTCTCTCCCTAAGAACAAACTTACCACTTGCTATAGTCACTTGATAGTTTGGTCCAGTGGAGAAGGCATCAGCTACCCAGATGGATTCCAAGATGCCATTGAGGTGAAGGTCCTCGCTAACAGTGACAGCGTAGTCTACCGGCGGGTTGTCTGGGTCGAGGGGAAGGAAGTCGATCCCTTGAAGTTCCAGGAAGAACTCGGAGGAGCAAGGATTCCGCTCGGTGTGAAAGATGTCGAAGTGGTATGAAGTTCCAACCTGGTAGAAGAACAAGACACAAGCTGTTAATATTTTGACTTAGGAGGGCCTGACTCCTCGCAGGATCTTTTTCAAAGGCTGCTCAGAGTTAGGAGGGCTTAACGTTTCAATCCTTAACAGGATCTTTCTCTAAGGCTGCTTCAAGGATTCCCCTCGGTGTGTAAGATGTCAAAGTTGTAGGACGTACCGACCTGGTATAAGAACAAGACACAAGCTCTTACTTAACTTTTTGAGTTAGGAGGGCCTGATGTTTCAATCCTAGCAGGATCTTTCTCAAAGGCTGCTAAGAGTAACGGGACCTGATGTTTCAATCCTAGCAGGATCTTTCTCAAAGGCTGCTCAGAGTTTGGAGGGCCTGATGTTTCGATCCTAGCAGAATCTTTCTCAAAGGCTGGTCAGAGTTGGGAGGCCCTGATGTTTCGATCCTAGCAGGATCTTTCTCAAAGGCTGCTCTGAGATAGGAGGACCTGACGTTTTGATCCTAGCAGGATCATTCTCAAAGGCTGCTCCGAGTTAGGAGGGCCTGGCATTTCGATCCTTTTTAGCAGGATCTTTCTCAAAGGGTGCTCAGAGTTAGGAGGGCCTTAAGTTTCAGGCATTCCAATTCTGAAGATTGACAAATGCACATTACAAGTCTTCATTATTATGATTCTTATGATCATTATGTGTAAATTAGAAAAACCTGTCAATTATTCTAAATATTTGATACCTCTAGGTCTAGAGACACTTGTTCGTCGAGAACGGAATCCGTAATTTGGCATTCTCCATTCACGATGGTTCCTTGCTCTGGCGTGATGACACTTCCACCTACGGAATTCGGGAGATCACAAAAATTTGATTTTAAATGGATTGTAATGGATTATATGGCTTCTGACTGGCACCCTGAGCAAAGATAGTTGACTATAGGGAGGACATATAATAGGGCTGGATAGCTCAGATGGTAGAGCGCTGATATAGCAGTTCATGAGTTACATGGCTTCTGACTGGCACCCTGAGCAAAGATAGTTGACTATAGGGAGGGCCTATAATAGGGCTGGATAGCTCAGATGGTAGAGCATTGGTATGGCAGTTCATGAAAAACATGGCTTCTGACTGGCACCCTGAGCAAAGATAGTTAACTATAGGGAAGCCCCAACTTGAAACCCCAAAGCTAGAGATTATAGAATCCCAAGACCCCAGGCAAAGACCAGGCCTGGCCTGGCATTTCAGTGGCTCTCCCTATTAAACAACTCACCTTGGTTTGCGGCTGACGCCAGAGAAATTTTCTTGCAAGGGACCGGGCTGCCCGAAGCCACTCCATGTACCTCTAGAACAAGGACTTTGTTGACGTAGACCCAGATTTCGTCCCCTCCCCCGACGGTTATCATCTCAGTGCTATTGAACATGATGCCTGTGCGTATCGCACTAGTGAAGCTGAAAATGTGTAGAGACATTGGAGAAATTAAGATGCATGTTTAACCCCTTCAGCCCGGAGGACATCCATAGCAGTCCCCCGTCATGGCCTGAGAATATTCATGATTGCTTTGTTATTTCCATTGAAATGCATTGAATGGGGTTACTGTCTGGAACAAGAGGGTCTGGGAACCTTTTCCACAAAGATCTGCTCATTGTGGTACATTCACCCCCATAATTTGCATTTGAAAAGATCTGCATTTTCGAGTGGACGGCAATCTATGAGTTCCGTACATCTGGGCGTAAACGGAAATTAGAGTCAACCTTGAATGCAATCTTTTGTGCGGTACTATTCAACCAATGCGTGCCTGCGTTGTTTAGGCCGAGCACCCTGCACACAAAGCCAGGCCAGATGACCTCTATTGTGACCGGTGGCTGATAATGAGGTCGGAACAAGCAGGGCTGAAAATAATCCCGGGCTGAAGGGGTTAAAGGGCGTGGGCAACATCGGTAATAGTCTTGGTTCACAAAATTGTTTATTACTCGAACGTACGAACCGATTCCCCTCACTGAACAGCACGCACGATGTACGTAAAGACCTCTCTATAACAACGTCTTGGGAATCCTGTAAAGGCCATGAGTTGCGTGCGCACCTCGTTATGTAGCATGCAAGTACTGTTTTTTAGGTTGCAGCATTGCTAATGTTGTGCATATCTTCAATGATCCTTGTGATATAGTGGTATGTGAGTGGTTTCATGGTTTCTGACTGCCTAACAAACAAAGATAATTGACAAAACGGGAACCATCGACATAGGGCTGGATAGCTCAGTTGGTAAGAGCACCTGTACGGTATTCCGGAGGTAGCAGGTTCGAATCCACACAAACGTCTCTTTCCCCCATAAGAAACATAATAAAAAACCTAACATACACAAATCTCATGACTTCTTCTAGTCACTTAACAATTTTTTTTACCAAAATCAGGGTTTTCTTACCCAAAATTGTGGAGAATGAAGCTGCAGTCCCTCTGACCCTGAGCTGCATAACCCAGACCATCCACAGGGTAAAAGGCATCGGACCAATACCTAAAATGACAAACAAACAAATCCTTTAATACTAGTAGGGCCAAGCCCCTGAAAAGCCTAATTAACCAGGCCCAGGTAACCCAGTGTTAAAGGTGGTATCATACTTTGGTAGCATACAGAAACAGAAATCTTCACAGATTTACATAAAACATACAGGGTATGAAGATGGTGCTGGTCGAAACATACCATTAACATTTTTCTGCCTGAAATGCTGTTTTTATTCAGAAAAGAGTAAAACAAATGAACCAAAAACAATTTTGATCTTCCGAAGATCAAAAACCCAAGTGTGAAAAGGATTCAAAATACTGTGGTGTAGTTTTTCACTGTTTTCTCAAAAACTTGGCCCCGTATGGGACTGGGAATTTCACAGATGGCTGTAACTGCATCTTTTGATCTTTATATTTTTGGCCATGAATCTGTATTTCTGTAACAAAAGCCGAGTATGAAATTACCTTTAAAGACGTAGTAAAACGGATATTGAAAACAGACGAGAGTTTGCCAATGTGTTATTGATGTATTCAAATTGTATATATGTGAAGTTTCATATTTTTATGAACTAGAATACATTTTTTTTATAAAAATTGACCTATTTCTGGACGGTTTGATCAAATTTGTGTAATTCTCTCGCTGAGGGTGCTACACATGCATGGATCGGTGATACCCTGTCCAATGTATTGATACAATGCGTGAACGCAGTTTACCTGCGTAAACTGATGACGTGCAAAGGGGGAGTCGCCGCCGAGCAGCAGGATTACGCATGCGTGATAGCCATCGACGAGTTCCCTTCTACGCGTCATCACCAATGCAAATTAGGTAATTACGTCATCACCTTTTAACAAAAATGTCTTTGGCGTCGGCTCAAAATCGGCAAACTTGTTGCCTTTTTTCAGGATAGGAAATCAATTTTTTTTTTTATATTTCTCTAATCATTTTACTACGTCTTTAATAACAATTGAACTGTGATTTTGTACATGTTTACAGCCCATGGCCATTATCATAACATTCTAGTCTGAAAGAGAAATATCGGATCTGACCTCCGACCTCTGACCTCTGACCCCCTGACCTATGACCCCTGACCTCTGACCCCTTGACCTCACCTGTTGATTGGATCGTCCACGCCCGAAGAGTTGAGCCATTTCAGCACCAGCTCAGAGTTGATGGCATAGTTCAGAGAGGGGTCGTTGCGGAACCAGCGCGAGAACGTATCGCCGGACGGATTCTCCGATATAGCCAGCCAAGCTCCGTACGGCGAGACGACGTAAGATGGACGGTTGATGACGTCCTTAGTGACTGGGGTAAAGTCCGCATTCTCAAAGCTGTCAGGAACAAGATCAAACAATCAATTGAAATTATCACAAGGGAAACTGACTGAATTTAAAGTCATTGAAAAGTGAACAAAGAAAAATTGACGGGTGCGGGATTTGAACTGGCGACTTCCTGAATATCATACAGGCGCTCTACCAACTGAGCCATCCAGCCCTATGTTGGTGGTCACCCCAATAGTCAATTATTTTTGCTCGTTTGGCAGTCAGAGGCTTCTGACTGCCAAACGAACAAAGTATTCAGGAGGTCGCCGGTTTGAATCCCGCTCCAGTCAATTTTTCTTTGTTCACTTTTAAATCGATTGAAATTGGTTGAATTCTAATTATCGACTACACTTTAAGGGAAAGCTGACTGGATTAATTTGAGGTAATTGAAAGGTGAATGACAAAAAATTGACTGGAGTGGATTCAAACCTGTAACCACTGGAATACTGCATTCTGGAGATTGTAGGTTTGAATCCTGCTCTGTACTGGTACACTATTCCACAGGTCACAGGTTCGAATCCCAATCTGCAGCAAAAGAGTATTCCAGAGGTTGCAGAAGCCCAAGAGCGCTGGCATAGCCCAGACCTGGCCTGGTTTTTCAGTGGCTGGCCCAATCAGCTTTTATAAAATTATTCTCCCTTATAGTTTACATTGCTTTGTGTCAAGTTTAATAATAAACCTTTTCAAATCAAATCAAATCAAATCAAAAATCAACTTACCTGAAATCATAGTGAATAATACTCAGTTTAATATCCTCACCCGTTGATACTGTATTATTAGTCTCAGCTGAAATCAAATTTGAAAAAAATCAAAAATGAATGAATGATGATTTTGAAAATATTTAAAGGTATTGGTAACATACCCAAACAGAAATGTTCACAGATTTACGAATAACTTTCAGGGTATGAAGATGGTGCTGGTAGAAACATACTGTTAAAATATTTCTGTCTTAAATGGTGTATTTATCCAGAAATTAGTCAAACAAAGACCGAAGACAGTTTTGATCTGAAGATCAAAACCATTCTTAATATGTTTGAAAAGAAAAATTGAGTCAGGTTTTTGCTGTTTTCTCCTGACTCAGATGTCTGATTGAGCTCAAATTTTCACAGGTTTATCATATCATATACATGTTGGATCAGACAAAGTATGAGTGCTGTTCTGTGACCTTT
Organism: Astropecten irregularis; assembly: GCA_963971285.1. Taxonomy (NCBI): domain Eukaryota; kingdom Metazoa; phylum Echinodermata; class Asteroidea; order Paxillosida; family Astropectinidae; genus Astropecten; species Astropecten irregularis. The sequence goes on along the minus strand of OZ020265.1, from coordinate 6,902,798 downwards.
ACCAATCATGTATTACACCTTTAAACCTGCAAACATTTTCATGTTTAAGACAAAATGGTATAAAGTAGTAAAGTGTGATTCAAATTTCAAACAGAACAATAATGGGAAATTTCGGCTACGTACCGACATTCTCTAGCGTGGTTACAGGTACGTATTCGTCAGGTATGCCTGTGTAATTCCCGACAGTGAGGGCGACAGAGCAGATGTAATCGGTTCCCAGCTGAACGTCATCATCAGCGGTGAAAAGATGGCCGATGGACGTCACGTTGCTGTAGAGCATGGTGGCGGTGTTACTAGTGCACAAGACTTCGTATATCCTGTCGAAGAAAAACGCAAAAAATATTTGGGCTTCATACAGTAGCTATACACCGATCATACACCGATATACACTTCATCATTACCGGGGGTCGCATGATTTCACAAAGCCCTACGATCGATCACTCGAGTTTAATACAAAGGATAACCAATCGTAAAGGGCCTATCCTACGTAGGACTACAATGCCTCAGTAAGTCCTACAATTGATACTAAGTTACAATGAGTTTGATGAAATCGACCCCAGGGACCAATTTTCCTAATGCTTTGTGATCATCGCTTTATTAATAAGCCCAAATCCATTGCTAAATGAAAAATTGCTACGCAACCTGGCGATAAATTTTCCATTTATTGATGCATTTGGGGTCTAGTGATGATCCCAAAGTGTTAGTGAATTAAATCATCCTGGCCCCCGGTCTTGTTGAGCTACATTTACATTCCTGAAACCATCTCAAGTCCCTGTGGAGTATACAGCCCAAGCTGCTGTAAACAGGCATGCAACTTGGACACTCCAAAATAAGAGGAAATTCCAATCTTTACCATATTTGCTACAGTGTTTTTCACTTTTCAATGGCATAAGAGTGAAGTGAAAAAAGAGGAAATCAGCTGATCCGAGGAAAAGTTCCATGCCTGTAGTAAAGTGCACAAAGGCTAATCAAGCACAAAGCCATCTCTACACTCAACACCCTTGCTGGTATCCCGTCACTACCCCCTACACTGTATTGCTGGTACCCCATATGGTGTGCTTACCAATCCTCCATGGTGTCCAAGCCGCTGGGATACAGTTCAGCCGGCGCCGTCCAGTTAACAAAAATCTGAGCAAGATCGGGAGCCGTTGCTATGACATCGTAGGGAGCTGAGAAGGGCGGAGTTAGCACACAAAAAAGGAGGACAATTATACATGCAAATTTCGACATCAAACCAAAAAAGGTGGTATCACCATGCAATACCAAATAGGAGAGAAACTTAATTAGACCCAGCCACTGAAAAGCCTGGCCAGGCCTGGGCTTTGCCTTGGCTCTTGGGCTTCTGTAATCTCTAGCCTTGAACTAAAAACTTCAAGCCCCTGCTTTGTCCTGGATCATAGTTGGCACTATAAACCTGATTAACAGATTGAGTACACCTTGATCATGGACAGTATCCAGAAGCCAGGCTTGATTGATTTGAAGCAGCTCTATTGTAGTGAAGTTCAGGGCTGACAAGAGGAGGATTTCAGGCCTGAAGGCCCAGGCCTTGCCAGGCTTTCCAGTGGCAAGGCCTGACCAGTATTGGAGTTTCTCCTCTTTACACATCATGCGAGGAGTGCCATTTGTACAGTAGCAAGAAAACTACTAGAAACTTTAAATCCTTGAAAAGAGAACACAGCCGAAATTGACTGGAGCGGGATTCGACCTGCTTCCCCCAGAATACCGTACCGATGCTCTATCAACTGAGCTATCCAGCCCTACGTTGGTGGTGTCCCTAACAGTCAATCATCTTTGTTCATTTGGCAGTCAGAAGCCATGAAACCACTCACACACCGCAATATCCCAAGCATCATTTCATCGATACACGCAGCTATGCTGCAACCTGAGAAACAGTACATGGGGGACCGGATCACTCAAAGAGGAAGCGTCTTTTAAAAAGAACTTTCCAAGCTTAAAACTCACCGCACTGGAAAAGCCCCGTATTCACGTTGGCGAAGTACATGTTGGACAAATAGCTGGAGTAAGCGAAGAGAATACCAGCAGTTTCGGCCGGAGTGGCACACTGACCAGCCGTGATTGAGGTGTTATCATACCCGAGGGAGTAATACATGTTACAGGAACAGCCCAAGGGATTGTTATTCAAGTTCCTACAAATAAAAGAAAATATGAAATTTAGAGTAGAACAGGATTTAAAGAGGATGTTCAACACTCAACAAATAAATTACTTGAAATTAATCAGAAAAAAATATTTATCTCACACTGAATACAGAAAGAGAGTCTTTTTTGATGATTTTTCTATGAGCCTGCAAGCTCCCCAAAATTCAAATTCTCTGAATTGAGAGAAACATCATCCAAAAAGACTCTTTCATCCCTGAGTCACCCTCTCTAGAAAGAACTTACAGGGACCTGAAGACGTCTACATCGAGCATGTGGAAGGCGTTCCTTCCAACAGTCTGGATCTGGTTATTGGCGAGATCCCTGAACGCAACAAGAAAAGAAAATAACATCATGATGAAGCAATTAATATTTAGGGAGAGAACTTTAAAAAGAGTCGCTGAAAAGCCAGGCCAGGTCTGGGGCCAATTTCATAAAGCTGCTTAAAGAGCAGGCCTCAAAAAAAAAAATTATTGAGTTTGAGACAGAAAATGGACTCAACAGTTCGTAAACAGTGTAAACAGTCACCATGGGAAATCTTGGTTCATCAGATGCTGGGTTTTTCAAGGAAATCAAGATTCAGTGTCTTTTCCAAAGATCGTTCGTCCGAATGATTTTTGGAACATCAAACGATTTTTGGAACAAACATAAAGGACACCCTCATTTGAGTTGTTTTAGTTATCCCCTTTCACTCAAGGTATGAAGATGGGATTGGGATTATAGAAGCCCAAGAGCCCAGGCAAAGCCAACAGGCCTGGCCTGGCTTTTCAACTACGATTCAGGATACTGCAGGGGATTGAAGTTGATAGTTTAAAGTTAGGGATTATAGAAGCCCAAGAGCCCAGGCAACGCCTATGCCTGGCCAGGCTTTTCAGAGGTATTGGAGTACTTGTACTCATACTCGTTCTCGAGTACAGACAAATACTCGGCCCGTACTCGATTAAAAGTACTCAAAAATAAAATTAAATGTACTTGGCCTATATATGCCTGGCCAGGCTTTTCAGAGGTATGGGCACAACCAGCATAAATGTTTCTCTACGAAAAAATTCAATCATAAAAATATTTCAAAGTGCTAAAGAAAGGAACTTTGGAAGAACTTACAAACTCTGGAGCTGTGGAAGACTTGGCATTGTTGGCCAGTGAGTCAAGGAATTGGCAGAAAGGTCTCTAAAAGAAGGAGGAAAAAGCAAAATATACCTTCAAAGCGGAACCTCAAGGAAAACAGGGGTCGATTTCACCAACTCATCGTAACTCAATCGTAGTCCTGACTTATAATGCATTGCAGCCATACGTAGGATACGATGGGTAATCCTTCGTAACTCAAGTTACAATCGATCGTACGGCTTGGGGAAATCAACCAACTGATGGATCAATTTATATTGAAAGGTGAACAGGGAAAATTGACTGGAGCGGGATTCGAACCTGTGACCCCTGAAATACTGTAGCGGGGCTCTTACCAACTGAGCTATCCAGCCCTTTAGGTTGGCACAGTGTCCAAAATTGTCATTTAAATTTGTTCGTTCGGCAGTCAGAAGCCATGAAACCACTCACATACCGCTATATCCCAAGGATCATTTAAGAATTATATGTGCAATATATTAGCAATGCTGCAAATCTGAGAAACTGTACATGGGGGATCACTCAAAGAGGATATGCGGCTTTTCAATTATTAAAACCATAAAGAAAACAACAAGAAAAACTTAAGTCATTGAAAAGTACAATGTGGGACTGTAAGAGCGCCCTCTGTTGTCTATAATTGGACTTGTCGGAATTACTGCTCATGCATATTGATGAGGTGAACATCATGCAGTATATCGTGACAAAAATAGGCAGATGAATATGCAGATATGCAAATGAGCTGGATGAATATTCATGAGATGGCATGATATAATATATACTTACATGGTTTCCAAACTTGTGAGACCGTCAAAAGCACCCTCCTCAACCACTTTTATACTATTCTGGGACAGGATGCTAATTCAGTGGGACAATATTCAAATGAAGGAGATGAATAATGCATGATATGCAAATGATATGCAAATAATATGCAAATGATATGCATATGATATGCAGATGTCAATCGGAATGAACAGTTTTCTATGAAAATCAATTAAATCTTTGACTTGAGCACAACATCACAAGTGAGCGCAAATGTACACACACAAAATATAGCAGACTACCAGCCATAAGCAGATGATCATGCATGTGATTTTAGTCGGTAACCTACAGTATAGTCATAGCAATTAGTCTGAACATGTTACAGCATAATAAATGTACGTACAGTTGCTCTAAGCTGGTTAACGGTGACAGGATACCAGCCGGAATCTCGGTCAATCGGTTGTTCTCCAAGTTCCTGTGAAATGAGATAAATCCCAAATCATGATTATATCGAAACTGTTTGTGTGCTCAATGGATTGTAGCTCCCCACATGGCTCCTAGTCTATGTGATAGACGCACTCGCCGTACAGCGAGCGAGCATCTATCACACGCGTGCAGATTTGCTGATTAATTATGCAAGCAAACCCAGCACTCACCTCTAGGTTTTGACCAATCAACATACTCAGCCTCCGTCACGATCCTGATGGACATGTTCTCAAAACAGATCTGATTGGTTGATGTGCCGCGTTGCATAAAATCTGCATGCACGCATGTATCAGACGTTTGTACGTAGTGTGGCACAGAGTAGAATGTAGATACTCAGGACATTTACGAAATGGAGGCTTAGGTTCAGGCTCAAGTTCTGACATCCATGTGCTGAAAATATAAATTGTGGTTTTTCATTGAAGCTGAAACTCTGTTTTCCTTATCAAACCAGAGAATCTACTTCCGAACCGCAGCCAAAATCCTCTATTTTGATACCCGTTATTTCAGAATGGATTCGCGAAATGGAGCCGGAGTCTGAGTCTGAGACGGAGCCTGAGCCTCTGTTTCATAAACGCCCTCAGACCGCATGGCTCCATGCGTAAAGGCACATCATTGAACAAAGCCCTATATAAGGCCATACAAAAAATTGTTGTATTGGAGTAACGGAGGGTTGGAAAATAGGGTTGGGCGGGCGGATTTTTTTTTTTTTTATTAAATTTTTCCTGTATTAAATGGTTTTTTTCCTGTATATCACAGTATTTGATGTGTCAAATAAAGACAAGAAATGACATAACAACTTTCCATCTTTTGCTCCTTTTAAGCTTTTAATATGCATACAAATTTGCGATATATTTTTTTTTTTTTTATTTATTAATATTTTTTGGGGGTTTAAAATGTTTACGGTCGGGACATATTTTTGGGTCGGGCGGGTTACGCCAATACAACAATTTTTTTTTTATGGCCTAACTACAAATTCTGCTGTATTTTTTTTATGGATGGTGTTACGTACAGTATGATCATGGAGTTCTGACCATCAAATGCATCGTCCGGTAGAGTGGCTATCTGGTTGTTGTTGAGTATAACTGAACTTAGACTCTGACTGGAGAGTGCCTTGGCAGGGTACGTCGTCAACACGTTGTTTTCCAAATATCTTTAAGAAAAGAACAAAAATCACACAACATGGGTTACTTTTCCTGGTGATACTTTGGTATTTGTCAAAGAAATGCAGATTCATGGGCAAAAATATCAAGAAAGATGCAGTAACAGTCAAGGGGTATGATTAGCTTTTCAGGAAAAATCCTGAAAGAATTTTTTTTAAAACCTTGAAAAACAGCGTAAATACTCTTTTATGGATTTATTTATCTGTACATTTACTTGTTTGTCTGTTGGCTGTCCGAGTGTTTGTTTGTGTGTTTGTGCTTGTTAATAACCATCCTGTAATTGGCGATTTGTATTGCTGTTGGTCTTGGTTAATAAATAAATACACAAATAAATAAATAAATAAATAAAAATTGGGCTCAAACACACAAAACCAGGCTAAAAATAAGATAAAATTGAGGATATTTGGTCACAAAAAATCCTGATAAATCACACTTCTGACAGTTATCTGTGAAATTCCCAGTCCCATACGGTGCTCAATTTTTGAGAAAACAGTTAAAAACGCCAACGGTATTTTAAAATCGTTTCACAGGATTTTCAATCTTCCAAAGAACAAAATTGTTTTTGATCAATTGGTTTCACTCTTTATAATATAAGATATAAAAAGATAAATACAGCATTTCAGGCAGAAACGTTTCAAGAGTTTGTTTCTAACATCGGCATCTTTATACGCTGTATTAAGTTATAGGTGAATCTGTGAAGATTCCTGTTTCGGTATGCTTAGTATGATAGTACCTTTAAGTGAACTTACAATGTGGAGATTGTGGAGCCATCAAACGTATCCCCAGGTAGAGATGGAATTAAGTTGTTTTGCAAGTGTCTGGAAAAACAAGAAAGGGGTTACGGGAGATTAAACTTAAATACCGGTTGGGTCAAGACACTGGCCTTTGCCTTGGCTCTTGGGCTTCTATAATCCCCAGCCTTGAACTATCAACTTCAAGCCCCTGGTCTTTGCCAGGGCTCTTGGATGGGCTTCTATAATCCCCAGCCTTGAACTATTAACTTCAAACCCCTGGGCTTTGCCTGGGCTCTTGGGCTTCTATAATCCTGAGCCTTGAACTATCAACTTCAAGCCCCTGGGCTTTGCCAAGGCTCTTGGGCTTCTATAATCCCCAGCCTTGAACAACTTTAAGCCCCTGGGCTTTGCCTGGGCTCTTGGGCTTCTATAATCCCAAGCCTTGAACTATCAACTTCAAGCCCCTGGTCTTTGCCAGGGCTCTTGGGCTTCTATAATCCCAAGCCTTGAACTATCAACTTCAAGCCCCTGGTCTTTGCCAGGGCTCTTGGGCTTCTATAATCCCAAGCCTTGAACTATCAACTTCAAGCCCCTGGTCTTTGCCAGGGCTCTTGGGCTTCTATAATCCCAAGCCTTGAACTATCAACTTCAAGCCCCTGGTCTTTGCCTGGGCTCTTGGGCTTCTATAATCCCAAGCCTTGAACTATCAACTTCAAGCCCCTGGTCTTTGCCAGGGCTCTTGGGCTTCTATAACCCCTAGCCTTGAACAACTTTAAGCCCCTGGGCTTTGCCTGGGCTTTGCCTGGGCTCTTGGGCTTCTATAATCCTGAGCCTTGAACTATCAACTTCAAGCCCCTTTGCTTTGCCTGGGCTCTTGGGCTTCTATAACCCCTAGCCTTGAACAACTTCAAGCCCCTGGGCTTTGCCTGGGCTTTGCCTGGGCTCTTGGGCTTCTATAATCCCTAGCCTTGAACAACTTCAAGCCCCTGGGCTTTGCCTGGGCTTTGCCTGGCCGTCTTGGGCTTCTATAATCAATTCTATAAAACCATTACCGTCTTTATATCCCATAAGTTATACGTAAATCTGTGAAGATTTCTGTTTTGGTTTGTTACCAATGTCCTACATGCCCTTAAAAGGTACAGTACAGGATTGGTAACATACCCAAACATAAATGATCACAGATTTGCCCTTAACTGATATAGGTTAAACCCTGAATTCAAAAACTAAAAGACGTCTACTCACAAGGAGCTAATGGACGAACCATCGACGAACATCTTGCCCCGTACGTCGTAGATTTTGTTGCTGTCGAGTCGCCTAAGTGACACACAAAAGAGACAATGGTAATACTAGATTGTATGTGGGTCTGTCCACACTAATGCACTTTGTTTTGATAGATTTCGAAGTACTCAAGATATTACAGAAGATCATCTTCAAGATGTAACGTTTGTATTAACATGGACTGACATTCCATCATAAAGTGCTGGCAATTAGTAATAAAAAATAATTAACTTTCCCAAATACACACAAACCTGTGAAATTTTCAGCTCATCTTATCATTGAAAACAGTAGAAACAAAATGTTGCAATTGTTACGTCAAATTGGGAGGGAATATAGCTGTCTCATTGTGTATCTCCAGAATACCAAACATTTTTTGGTGTTTGGTTTTACTCTTTTCTAGATAAATACAGCATTTCAGGCAGAAACATTTTTCACAGTACATGTATGTTTCTACCGTTACCATCTTTATACCCTGTAAGTTATACGATTTCTGTTTTGGTCTGTTACCAATGTCATACATGCCCTTCAAAGGTACAGCACAGGATTGGAAACATACCCAAACAGGAATGTTCACATATTTACGTATAACTTTCAGGGTATGAACAAGGTGCTGGTAGAAACATACCGTTAAGATATTTCAACCTGAACTGCTGTATTTATCCAGAAATGAGTAAAACAAAGACCGAAAGCAGTTTTGATCTCGGGATATTTTCAAAACCATTTTTTATGTTTTATGAGAAAAATTGAGTCGGGTTTTTGCTATTTTCTCGCGACTCAGATGTCCGATTGAGCTCAAATGTTCACAGGTTTATTATCTCTTGTACATGCTGGATCAGACAAAGTGTCAGTGCTGTTCTGTGGCCTTTTTCATTCATGTATAATATCTTTAATGGTTTATACTTACAGCGTCTTGGATATGGTGACATCAAAAGCTTCTTCTTCGATCACACTAATAGAATTTGACTGCATATAGCTGTGTAAAAAAATAAATAGTCTAAGGGCATTTTTGAAACGGAGGCTCAGGCTCAGGCTCAGGCTCGGGCTCGGGCTCGGGCTCAGGCTCAGGCTCAGGCTCAGGCTCAGGCTCAGGCCCAGGCCCAGGCTCAGGCTCAGGCTCAGGCTCAGGCTCAGGCTCAGGCTCAGGCTCAGGCTCAGGCTCAGGCTCAGGCTCAGGCTCAGGCTCAGGCTGAAAATGATAGGTTGTGGTTTTTCATTGTGAAACTAGAGAATCTACTTCCGAACCGCAGCTGCAAGCCTCTATTTTGATACCTGTTATTTTATAATAGTTTCATGAAATGGAGCCTGAGCCTGAGCCTGACCCTCCGTTTCGAAAAGGCCCACATAATAAAGTAACTTAAGGTGACCAGACGTCCCCAATTTCCGGGGACAGTCCCCGATTTGACAGTGCCGTCCCCGATAAAAACATTTTCCCGAAAATGTCCCCGATTCGACGAAATGCCCCCAAAAATTCTAATTGTCCTAAATAAAAAGCAAAACTGAACACAAATGCTGTGCTGAAGAAGATCCATTCTTCAGAGAAGTATGCGAAGACAACTGCCTAAGACATAAAAGTATGTAACCCACTCATGTCAACTGGACAAAATGTCCATAGATGCCACCATTTTGCATGTAGGCACCATCTGGATTCAAAATATTTTCAAAGTTATACCCCTCCCCCGGGACACGGATCACTGTCCCGGGATCATCTCAACAAAATATGGTCACCTTAACGTAACTCCTTGTATTGCAATTGGCCAACACATTCCAAACTCTTGATGGCGCACTATTAGATGTTAACAAAAATAATTATAAAATCAATTCACAAAAAAAATTACCGAGCAGTCCCACAAACAAGATCAAAGGGTGACGCAAAAATCTACCAGTTTTATGTAGAGTGATATATACAAGTTTCGTTTTAGGCCAAACAAAAAAATAGTTGTTTTTCCAGTTACCCTACCCTCCTAGAAAATCATGTTTAAACCCAGGCAGGCGCGGTTCTAGAGCCAAATTTTTTTTGGGGGGGCTAAAAAAAAAATCATTTGGTATGAAAAGAATCTAACTTACAAATGCTCCGCAGAGATTCCGTTAAATGCAAATGATGGTATAGTAGTGAGTAACACACTTTGGCTGTGACTGGAAATAAAATTAAGACAATGTTAATATCACAATGTGTACAAATCTATAATAATAATAATAAAGACATTTATAATGCGCAATATATCCACTCAAGGGGTGCTCAAGGCGCTTACAGTATAAAAAAAAAAAAATACAATCAATCTAGAATGCAATAGCGCTCCGCACTAATGACGTCAAAAAATCCCCGGATCGTGTCAGACAAACATTGATCACACACGTAGTGTACATGCACGCGCACACCCACCCACGTGATGTGCATGGTTGCAATGTTTGTCTGAGGTTCGGTGCTATTTTTAACGCAAGTGCGGAGCGCTATTCTCATCAGGTGTGTTTTCAGTTTGTTCTTGAATTCGTTGAGGGTCTTAGATGTCTGGATATGTTTGGGAAGTCCATTCCATAGGCGGGGAGCTCCTGCTGCAAATGTCAGTCTGTCGCCCCATGATCGTTTTGTTATCGGGACAACCAGATTATTACAAAGTCGCTTGATGATCGGAGACCTGATCGAGACGGTTTATAGACTGGGATTAGGGACATGATGTAATGGAGGATGATATAAGTGCCCGAAAGCTAGGTGATGAGAAGAATTTTGTAGGTTATACGATGTTCAACAGGCAGCCAATGAAGACGCTCCAGGATTGGGGTGATGTGAGAGAATTTCCGTGTGTTAGTTACCAGACGGGCAGCAGCATTTTGGACGCGTTGTATCTTTTGGAGCTGGCAATTGTGGAGACCATAAAGTAAGGCATTGCAACAGTCAATCCATGTGGTTTGTGTACGGAATAATTATTCACTGTACAAAGTACAAGTGCCCTGCGGTGGATTTTTACAAAAACTCATTGTAACTTACTTAAATCGTAGGAGTTATGATGCAATGCAGTCCTACGTAGGATACGATGGGTTACCCTTCTTCATATCAAACTCGAGTTATGATCGATCGTAGGGCTTCGTTAAATCAACCCCTGGCAAGTCCAACACTGTGCAGTATCCCTATGGCACATTCTGTAACCCTAACCCCCTGGGGCATTTTGGCTAGGAACCTTCCTGAATCTGCCAAAGTCCAACACTGTGCAGTATCCCTATGGCACATTCTGTAACCCTAACCCCCTGGGCATTTTGGCTAGGAACCTTCCTGAATCTGCCAAAGTCCAACACTGTGCAGTATCCCTATGGCACATTCTGTAACCCTTACCCCCTGGGTATAATTACATAGCTAATTAGTTTTGGAAACAAAAAATTTGTACTTACAAATATCTACAGCTAAAATCCTTGAAGGAATTTGCACTCAATGTTCTCAGTGGGTTGTCTTCGATATCAAAATTTCTGTAATAAAACCAATTGCAGATGCAGTATTATTATGGCAAACGAGGGGATAGGGCTAAGGTATCATAATGTACATAGGGTGTGGCACTAGGCAATATGGGGTGTGGCACAATTGATGGGTGTGGCACAACGCAAAATGGGTGTGGCAAAATGCAAAATGGGTGTGGCACACAACAAGATGGTGTGGCACAAGGTAAGATGGGGTGTGGCACAATGCAAGATCGGGTGTGGCACATGGCAAGATGGGTGTGGTACAAAACAAGATGGGTGTGGCACAAGGCAATATGTAATGTGGCACAAAGCAGCAAAGGGTGTGGTACAAAGAACGATGGGGTGTGGCACAATACAACAAAGGGGTGTGCCACAAGGTATGGCACATGGCAATCAATGGGGTGTATCACAAGAAAGCAAGAAAGCATTGAAACACAATTCCACTTGGGTGTGGCACAGGGCAATATATGGTGTGGCACAATGCAACATTGGGTGTGACCCAATACAACATAGGGTGTGACATAATGCAACATTGGGTGTGGCACAATGCAACATTGGGTGCAACGCAATACAACATTGGGTGTGGCACAATGCAACATTGGGTGTGGCACAATGCAACATTGGGTGTGGCACAATGCAAAATTGGGTGTGGCACAATGCAACAATGGGTGTGGCACAATGCAACAATGGGTGTGGCACAATGCAACATTGGATGTGGCACAATGCAACATTGGGTGTGGCACAATGCAACATTGGGTGTGGCACAATGCAACATTGGGTGTGGCACAATGCAACATTGGGTGTGGCACAATGCAACATCGGGTGTGGCACAATGCAACATCGGGCGTGTCACAATGCAACATCGGGTGTTGCACAATGCAACACTGGGTGTTGCACAATGCAACATGGGGCATGGCACAATGCAACATTGGGCATGGCACAAAACAAAATGGGGCATGGCCACAGACACTTGGGTGCGGCACATCCAAGCGGGATGTGGCATATTATGGAGTGTGTCAAACAAAAACATTTCCAAAAAGTATACTTACGAATTACCACCCATGGTGACTTTTTGAAAAGCGTAAGATTCAATGCGAGCAATGGCATTACTTTTCAAGGAACTGCAAATAATTAAGAAATATATACAATACAAGTATTAAAGTACATGTAAGAAACGTTCTCACACTATTAATGTTACTGTCATTTTGATTTACTATTCATTTGATAACTATATAATTACATGTACACTTATAATCAGCGTAATTCATGTCATGGGCTTTGCCTGAGCTTTGCCTGGGCTTTTGGGCTTTTAAAACCCCTAGCCTTGAACCATCAACTTCAAGCCCCTGCTGTGTCCTGGATCATAGTTGGTATTACTATACCTCATAAATATTCACAAGCTAGAGCCGAATTTCAATACGGGCGTTTCAAAATTTAGAGCGCCACCAAGAGGGCAGCAGGGAGAGGCCGATTTACAAGGTGCAAGATGGGAAATTGTCGACATTGGAGATTTTTCCCCAATACGTTCAATCGTCTTCGCCATTTAACCCACCGTATATCTTTCATCCATGGGTATTTCTCAATGTTTGCCAGTTTGGATGTGTGTGCTGTGCATCCGAAAGATTCGCAAACATAAACCATTGTGATAACACGTGAAATAAACGCACAAAACGACCAAAGAATTAGCAAAAATAACATTGAACGTATAGGGGAAAAATCTCCAATGTCGACAATTGGATATATTCGCAGATCCCCGGCAAGTACGCAGGGGAGGCCAGGCTTTTCAGTGGCTGGGCCTGAAGAGTTTTTAATAGAGTTTTAGAGTTTCTCTCCCTAATAGTTTGACTACTTGAAATAAGAGAGCAAAATAATACTCACAATTGGAAAGATACTTGAAGATTTTGGAAAGCTCCCGTCTTTATCTCTGTTATACTGTTCTCCTGCAAATATCTGTAATACAAAATATAATAAGATATCATTTCACTGCTATACAGTAATCTGAACGCAAGTTTTTGAGTGGCGCCCTCTTTTGATTAAAACAAGAAAATGCAGCTCAGTGTTTATTGATCTGAATGCACTGCAACTCCGGCTTGGTGTGTGGTGCGTGATTTATTCCTGAAAGGAACACAGAGTTAAGTCCTGTTCGCACTGGATTTTTTTTTCCGGGGATTTAACCGAGCTGATGGGTAAATGAAAAATGGGCAAATAGTACCGATGTCCGCACTTGGACTTTTGATTCGGGTAACTTAACCGTGCACGCACGGAAGAATTACCGAGCACGCACGGAAGAATTACTGAGCTGACAATACTAGGCTCATGAGGGTACCCGACTCGAACTGTCCACACTGGACTTTTCGTCTCGGGTAAAGTGTCTCGGGCATTCTACCCGGGGCTTTCGTGGTCACCAGATTGAAAGGCGTCCTCCAATTGGTCAATGTGCAAGGTGATTGACGGGTCCATTATCTCAGAAACTCGTGAGGAGATTTCCCTTCTAAAAACTCCGGCCTTTACCAAACCAGGATTTTGTTGTTTAATACCTGAGGCAGCTATCCCAACCCAAAAGCCCAATATCTAGACCAGACGGCCTTGTTAAACTTCCAGCCAGATATATTTTTAGCTCACAAGGTGGTTGTGCATGCATGCAGTAATACATATGCACTCACAAAAATCTAGATATCCGTTGTTTGTGGACCAATTTTAACAATAAAAAAAAAGGAAATATGGTTTCAAAACTAGACAAAAACAAATATATGGCATTACATATTACATTTATTGGTCTCTTAACGCAAATGAGAAAGGGTTTGGAAGGCCCACTTGTCAGTCAGTCAAGAGATATTAATCATTCCCAGCTTGCAGTTGGGCCAGTTTGGTTTACGGTCCCAGGAGATTACTCCTTGTTACAAGGCCAGCTCTCCAAATCCTGGTACAGTTTGGGCAGAATACCCGAATATAAAGCTTATACTCAGGTTTTAACTTTAAAACGTTATTCCCGATATGTCAAATCTTAGAGCTATTAGCCAAGATGGTACTCACAGATAAGTCAGGGTAAGGTTGACGAAATCCCCTCCCATTGGGACAGCCGTCAGCCGATTATTGCTTAGATCAATAATCGTCGATTGCACTATGTGTGCGAGGGCGCCATCCTCTATATACGCGATCTCGTTGTTGCTTAGATACAGGTTACTGGAGAGCGGACAATCTTCCAGGGTCGTTTTAAGAATCCGGCCAATTTTGTTGTTATTCAATGTCCTATTAAAAGATGAAAATATTAATAATAATAATTACATTAAATGAGAATTAGTAGCTAAGGGGGATATTCCCATAGGGTCGTGCACAAATTTTACATTACCTATTTCTAAACACCCTCCAATCCAATGAACTTGAAATTGACATGAAAAGAAAAACTAAAATAAGGAACAACAAAAACAACAACAAAAACAGCAGCAATACCAACAACAAAAATCAACAATAATAACAGCAGCAACATCAACAGCAACAGCAACATAAACAACAATAAACAATAACAACACCAGCAAAAGCAAATGGCAACAACAACAGCAGCAACAACAGCAACCGCAAAGGCGACTGTACGGTCATGTGGCTAGATACCCTGCGAGCGATCCTGCCAGGCGAATTCTCTCTATGAGAGAACCTAGCTACTGGTAGGATTCGCCCGGTAGGGCGTCCGCGTGACACGTGGTTGCGTCAGATGGATCGTTATTTTGCTGAGATGTGTCATCACGTACGTGGCTGTCTGGGGGATGGCCATCAGAAGACCAAAGAGCGTGATCCAAAACGGTCCCTCACGTGATTGCTTCGCTAAAGATTTCTTGAATACTTATCATCAGTAAAAAACATGTGAATGTTTAGCCCTGACACCAGTGCAAGTTGGCCACATGCCATTTTCAAGTTGTCTATTTTGGGGTTTTTTTTAAAGAAGATTTCAGGGCGTGATGGACGGACATCAATAAAAATGACTACCTTCACCTGAGTCTACGGATTTTTTTATTTTTAAAACTTAGAAACATTTCCAACTTTGGTTTATTAAATAATGTAAGAAATTTCTTTTAGATTAGAATTATCCTGTCTTATTGAAAAGAAGTCATATTTAAGGGTGTTTTAATTTTAATTTCTGTTTTTTGAGTGTGACCTAATTTTGGATCATGCTCTGAAGGAGTACCCCTCAAAGGAAGAAGCGGCAACGTGCTGCCACTGCACATGCTCCCACTGATTGATCGATTGAAGAAGTGCAAAGTATCTTGCACAGGGACACAAGCACAACCAAATACTCACAGCGAGGCAAGTGACGTGCAGCCGTCAAAGGCCGTGTCCGGGATGACATCGATATTGTTGCTTCTCAGAGACAGGGTCGTCAGCGAGGATAGGTTGGTGAACGGATTCTCGTGCAAGAAGTAAAACTGGTTTGATTGCAAGTATCTGACGAAACCAAAAAGAAAACAATTGTTTCATACAACAACAGAGAATACACCGATCCAGTAGGCCACGCCCCTTGACAAATTGACCAATCACAACGCGTTATTTAAGGTCCAACAAATTGCAGCCATTTTGTCCGACAAAAATGTTTTAATACAATCATCAAATACCCACAAGGGAAACTGACTGAATTTAAAGTCATTGAAAAGTGAACAAAGACAAATTTACTGGAGTGGGATTCGAACTGGCGACCTCCTGAATACTGTACAGGCGCTCCACCAACTGAGCCATCCAGCCCTACGTTGGTGGTGACCCCAATAGTCAACTATCTTAGTTTGTTTGGCAGTCAGAAGCCATGAAACCACGCACACACCGCCATACCCCAGGGATCGTTTCTGGCAATGATACATGCAACAATGTTGCAACCTGGGAACGGTACATGGGGGATCACTCAAAGAGGATACGGCTTTTTAATTATGATTATGAAAATAGAACTGAGTAAGACTTGGTGGATTGCAATAAGCAATAATACCTTTAAAGGTTAAATATCATACTTTGGTTTTTGTCACAGAAATACAGATTCATGGGCAAAAATATCAAGGAAGATACAGTAACAGTCATCTGTGAGAATTTCAGTCCCATACGGTGCCCACTTTTTTGAGAAAACAGCGAAAAACAGCCACAGTATTTCTTAAGTCTTTTCTCTTTTATTTTTGATCTTTTAAAAGATCAAAAAGATTTCCGGTCGTTGTTTTACTCATTTCTGGATAAAAACAGCATTTCTGGCAGACAAATTTTAACTGTATGTTTCTACCACCACCATCTTCATACCCTGTCAGTTTAATATACATAAATTTTGTGAACATTTCTGTTTGGGTTTCTTACCAAAGTATGATACTACTTTTTAAGCAAACGCAACAATAAGTGAGCAGTTTGCAGTTGTGATTAACATTTGTGATGCATTTTTCAAACACTTCGTAAACCAGCCAAAGAAAAAGTAAACCGAACGAATGCGGGTAGGACAGGGATTCGAACCACAGACCACAAAACGGTTTTTAATACTCACATGGCTGAGATGTCCGCTGGAAAGGCATCGTTCTCGATCGAAATGATACGATTGCCGCTAAGAGTCAGTGTTCTCAATGTGGACACGTTGGAGAAGGCACCACCCAGGAGGAAGGTGAAGTCGTTAGAATTCAGGCTTCTGCAAGGACAAATGACCCGCAGCCCCAAAAATTGAGACCAAAATTTAGTTTGTGTCTGTACAATGAAAACAATTTGAGAAAGATCCTGCTTGGATCGAAATATCAGACTCTCCTAACTCTGAGCAGTCTTTGAGAAAGATCTTGCTAGGATCCAAACATCGGGCCCTCCAAACTCTGAGCAGCCTTAGAGAAAGATCCTGCTAGGATCGAAACGTCAGGCCCTCCCAACTCTGAGAAGCCTTTGAGAAAGATCCTGCTAGGATCAAAACATCAGGCCCTCCAAACTCTGAGCAGCCTATAAGAAAGATCCTGCTAGGATCGAAACGTCAGGCCCTCCTAACTCTGAGAAGCCTTTGAGAAAGATCCTGCTAGGATCCAAATGTCAGGCCCTCCTAACTCTGAGCAGCCTTTGAGAAAGATCCTGCTAGAATCGAAACGTCAGGCCCTCCTAACTCTGAGCAGCCTTTGAGAAAGATCCTGCTAGGATCGAAACATCAGGCCCTCCTAACTATGAGCAGCCTTTGAGAAAGACCTAGCTAGGATCCAAACGTCAGGCCCTCCTGACTCCAAGCGACTATGTGAATTCATAAAGCAATCCATTTACTGTTCTAGACTCTATTGGAGAGATCTAGATTATCAACGATGGACTTACAGAGATCGAAGACTGGGTACTCTGTCCGGGTACTGGACCGATGGAGGAACGTACTGAAAGTTGTTGGAGTTCATAGACCTGTAAGATATAATCAATAATGATTGAGGTGGTTAATCATCCTTGCTTGGAGCTGGGTGCTGAAATGCGGAGGAAGTGGCTACAGCTAGTTGGAGATGACTTGGCTTCAACTCTGGAACCCCTATCTCTCCGTCGCTCTGTAGCCTCTTTGAGGTTTGAGCCTCTTTTACAGATACTTTTTTTGTAGGTGCTCCAATGGACTCTCACTGGTTGTTCCACCCAACCGTACCTTTGGTCGCACCACACGTTTCTCTGCTCAGTCACATTCTTACACTGTGGTGGTCCCCAAGTCAAATACTCGGGGAAACTCATCCAGTTTCTTCTCGCGTACCGCCTTGCTGTGGAATTCACTCCCCTGCATCCTCCTTTTCTTCCACCTACAATTTGTCTCAATTTAAGTGCAACATCAATAGTTGTCTTTCTACCCCATGATTTCTTCTTTGTTCCCTTTTCTCTTCGTTTTAGCCATCACCTTGAGTGGCCTACTTTGGGCCTTGTGATTGGCGATTTTTCATAAAATAAAAAATTTAAAAAAAGAAAGAAAATAGTAAGCTATAGTAAGCAAAGAATTTTCGCTTACGGTAACGGGATTCCATGAAATTTGGCCCTAGTCTGGGCCTTCGGACCTGAAATCCTTCATTTGTCAGGTTCAGATGTCAGGAGCTACAGCAAAAAAGGTTATACTCACAGAGTAGTCAGGATGGTGAGGCACTTGAAGGCGTTCTCATCCAGGGTGCTATCCGTCAGCCGGTTGGTGCTGAGGTCCAACTCGTTGATAACTGTCATCCGACAAAGGTCTTCTTCATTGATGCCCTGAATCTGGTTATTCTGGAAAAACCTAAGGATCAGACAGAAACGGAGAAACTTTAAAAATACTAGTCAGACCACGCCATTAAAAATCCTGAGGTCGATTTTGCAAAGCCATACGATCGATCGTAACTCGAGTTACGATGGATAACCCATCGTATCCTAAGTACAGCTGCAATGTATCGTAAGTCCTAAGATTGATGAGTCACGATGAGTTTGGTGAAATCGACCCCTGGTCAGGGCCAGGTCTTCAGGCCTAAGATTGATAAGTCACGATGAGTTTGGTGAAATTGACCCCTGGTCAGGCCCAGGCCTTCAGGCCTGAAATCCTCCTCTTGTCAGCCCTGAACTTCAATACAATAGAGCTGCTTCAAATCAATCAAGCCTGGCTTCTGGATACTGTCCATGATCAATGTGGACTCAATCTGTCAATCAGGTTAAAGTTAGTATCATACTTTGTTTTGTTTTTCAAAGAAAAACAGATTCATGGGCAAAAATATCAAGGAAGATACAGTCACAGCCATCTGTGAAAATTTCAGTCCCATACAATATGATGCCCACTTTTTGAAAAAAGAAACAGTGAAAAACAGCCGCAGTACTTCTTAAGTCTTTCCTCTTTTATTTTTGATCTTTTAAAAGATCAAAAAGATTTTCGGTCGTTGTTTTAACTAATTTCTGGATAAATACACAATTTCAGACTGAAATATTTTAACGATATGGTTCTACCACCACCATCTTCATACCCTGTAAGTTATACGTAAATCTGTGAACATTTCTGTTTTGCTTTCTTACCAAAGTATGATACTACCTTTAAGCATGATACTACCTTTAAGCAAATTTTGGTGCTTATTAAGCAGCTCTATGAAAATGGCCCAATGTCATTATCGTTCTACGTACTTACAGCTTGTTCACGGTCGGTAACATGACGAACGGATCATGGAGTGTTAGTTTGTAGTTGTACAACGTCAGGGAACCAGCAAACTGGTCCACACTAAATTCTGTCACATTTGTGATCAGATTGTTGTCCATATGACTAAAATCAAAACACACGTAAAAAAAAAATTTATTTCAATGGACGTAATAAACTGCTGCAAACTGCTCATCAACCAAAATAATGACTAATAAATTTAGAAAATGCTTGGAGTTGTGGGAGTCTAGCAAAATCTTTCCATCGAAACATCAGGCCCTCCTCAGAAAGATTCTGCTAGGATCGAAACGTCATGCGCCCTCCTAACTCTTAGCAGCCTTTGAGAAAGATCCTGCTATGATTGAAATGTCAGACCCTCCTTACTCTGAGCAGCCTTTGAGAAAGATCCTGCCTGGATCCAAACATCAGGCACTCCTAACTCTGAGCAGCCTTTGAGAAAGATCGTACTAGGATCAAAACGTCATGCGCCCTCCTAACTCTGAGCAGCCTTTGAGAAAGATCCTGCTAGGATCGACACGTCAGGCCATCCTAACTCTGAGCAGCCTTTGAGAAAGATCCTGATAGGATCGAAACATCAGGCCCTCTAACTCTGAGCAGCCTTTGAGAAAGATCCTGCTAGGATCGAAGCATCAGGCCCTCCTAACTCTGAGCAGCCTTTGAGAAAGATCCTGCTAGGATCAAAATGTCAGGCCCTCCTAAATCTGAGCAGCCTTTGAGAAAGATTCTGCTAGGATCGAAACATCAGGCCCTCTAAATCTGAGCAGTCTTTCAGAAAGATCATGCTAGGATCGAAACCTCAGGCCCTCCTAACTCTGAGCAGCCATTGAGAAAGATCTTGCTGGGTCAAAACGTCAGGGGCTCCTAACTCCAACCGAAGAACACATTTAATAGAATACTGGGGATCACTCTGCAGCTTTTTAATCAATATAATCATCAAATAACCACAAGGGAAACTTAATTTCTAAGTCACTGAAAGGAGAACGAAGAAAATTGACAAGAACGGAATTTGAACAATTTTAACCAGCAACGATTTTACCCTGAATGCTTACGTTTTGGACTATCTTCGATAAGGTCAATAATGAAGATAGCAGACATGTCTGCTGCCACCTACAGTCTAAAAAGAAAAAAGCTTTTGAACTTACAGGTCGGTAAGTTTGGAGTATGTTTCTTCCGACATGACAGCGTGCGGAAAGTAAGGAAGCATATTGGAGCTCAGATACCTGCACACAAAAAAGATGACACAAAATATTATTGCTAATGGTCAAGAGGAAATGGTGGATGGACAAGGCTAACTGTAAAGAGGAAATAGCGGATGGACAGGGCTAATGGTCAAGAGAAAATAGTGGATGGACAAGATTAATGGTCAAGAGGAAATAGCGGATGGACAAGGCTAATGGTCAAGAGGAAATAGGGGATGGACAAGGCTAACGGTCAAGAGGAAAGAGAGGATGGACAAGGCTAATGGTCAAGAGGAAATAGCGAATGGACAAGGCTAATGGTCAAGAGGAAATAGTGGCTGGACAAGGCTAAGGGTCAACAGAAAATAGTGGATGGACAAGGCTAACGGTCAAGAGGAAATAGTGGATGGACAAGGCTAACGGTCAAGAGGAAATAGGGGATGGACAAGGCTAATGGTCAAGAAGAAATAGCGGATGGACAAGGCTAATGGTCAAGAAGAAATGGTGGATGGACAAGGCTAATGGTCAAGAGGAAATAGCGGATGGACAAGGCTAATGGTCAAGATGAAATATTGGATGGACAAGGCTAACGGTCAAGAGAAATATACTTACAGTTCAGTAAGGTTTCCTCCGATTCCTATGAAGGCATTGTACTGAATGCTTACTAGTTCAAAACCACTGAGTTGATTATGCAAGACTCTGCAGAAAAAAACCAACAAAATAACGTCAAACTAGTAAAGGGAGACAACCTTTAATACTTAATGGGCCAGGCAACTAAAGCCTGGCCAGGCCTGAGCCTTCAGGCCTGAAATCCTCCTTTTGTCAACCCAAAACTACACTACAATAGAGCTGGTCAAAATCAATCAGGCCTGGCTTCTGGATACTGTCCATGATCAATGTGGACTCAATCTGTCAATCAGGTTTATAGTGTCAACTATGATCCAGGACAAAGCAGGGGCTTGAAGTTGATAGTTCAAGGCTTGGGGATTATAGAAGCCCAAGAGCCCAGGCAAAGCCCAGGCCTGGTCTGGCTTTTCAGTGGCTTGGGCCCGACCAGCATTTAAGTTTCTCTCACTAACACAACTTTATGGGCTAATTAAAATGTAGTTATTGTTAAAATGGGTCTGACTTTTAGCTTGTTTGTCCAAATGACAGGATACTTACAGCGTTCGAAGATACGGCAAATTTGTTATCGACTTCGCTTTCAGAGTGGCTAACTGGTTGTAGCTCAAATCTCTGCGAAACAAACAAAAAACAGCAAATGTTACATTTTCCTGAGCTGATGTGGCCTAGTGGTCTGGTGTGTCGTACTCAAGAACTTGTGGTCAACCTACAGATTGTGGGTTCGAATCCAACCATGGGCTAGTGGTGCTTGCGTCCTTGGGCAAGACGCTTCGTCGTATATTTGCTCCTCTTCACCCAGGTGTAAATGGGTACCTGGGAGGGTAAAGATGGTTTTGTTTGCTTGATTAGCCTCTGTGAGACTTACAGCAGCCGGGGTTGTAGATATACTCCCCAGAGAGTTGAGATGGTTTGAGGAATGTAAATGTAGCCCAATGACGAGGGATAAACATGTAGAGGCTTCTGTTACTTAGCTTAATTAAGTGCTTTATGAAAGTTTCACATTTATATTTACTGTATTTTCATTATTTTGAGGCTTATTCTCCTTTTTGAGAAAGGAGAGAGTTGGCAGATGTACTTACAAATGCAAGAGTTGAGGAATGTCATCCAAGGTTTGAGGTGGAAGATCACCTAACAGATTCCTGTGCAATTCACTGTAATTTAACAAGATAATGCAAGATGTTAATGAGAGGTTGAAGTTGAGGTTTGAGATTGGGTTTTGAGGATTGAGGTTTGAGTTTTGAAGTTTGAGGTTGAGGTTGGGGTTGAGCGTTTAAGCTGGGGTTTGAGGTTTGAGGTTTGAGGTTTGAGGTTTGAAGTTTGAGGTTTGAGGTTGAGGTTAGAAGTTTGAGGTTAGAAGTTTGAGGTTAAGGTTAAGGTTGTGTTCTGAGGTTTGAGATTTGAGGTTAGAAGTTTGAGGTTAAGGTTGGGTTTTGAGGTTTGAGATTTGAGGTTTGAGTTTAGAAGTTTGAGGTTAAGGTTGGGTTTTGAGGTTTGAGATTTGAGGTTTGAGGTTTGAGGTTAGAAGTTTGAGGTTAAGGTTGGGTTTTGAGGTTTGAGATTTGAGGTTTGAGGTTTGAGGTTAGAAGTTTGAGGTTAAGGATGGGTTTTAAGTTTTGAGATTTGAAGTTTGAGGTTAGAAGTTTGAGATTGAGGTTGCGGGCTTAAGTAGGGGGATTGAGGGTTGAGGGTTGAGATTTGAGAATTGAGATTTGAGATTTGAGGTTTAAGGTTTAAGGTTTGAAGTTTGAAGTTTGGGGTTTGAAGTTTGAGGTTGAGGTTGGGGTTGACAGTTTGAGTTGGGGTTGATTTTGGGTTGGAGTTTGGGTTGGGGCTGAGGTTAATATTTAGGTTTGGGTTGGAATTGGGCTTACGGGTAAAGGTAAAGATACAAGTGAGGGTAAGGGTAAGATTTATGGTTAGGGTTAGAGGTAAGGGTTCAGGTTAGGGTCTCGGTTAAGGGTTAGGATTAGGGCTAGGGTTTAATAGGGTTAGGAATTGAGGATAAGGGTTAATGGTTCAGGATTGGGGGTTAGGGGTAAGGATTAAGATTAAGGTTAGAGATTAGGGTTTAAAGGTTAGCCTAGCATCTCCACTCCTAGTTGAGTATCAGTAGTTCACAAGCTCTACTCAATGATTTGGCTCCCCTACAATACTTACAGAATCTTCAGTGTTCGGACCTGCCGGAATCCCTTGGGAGCAATGTAACTGATCTCATTGTTGCTCAGATTTCTACACAAAAACAAGAGATGGAAAAATCACAAAGATATCAAGTGATAATTATTGAAAAGTGAACAAAGAAACATTAATTAGGGCCGGGTAACTCAGTTGGCCAGAGCACCGGTACAGTATTCAGGTTCAATAAGGTGTAACACATCCCACACCAGGCAAGTCCTACGCCTTATCAGGCCTGAAATCCTCCTCTTGTCAGCCCTAAACTTCACTACAATAGAGCTGTTTCAAATCAATCAAGCCTGGCTTCTGGATACTGTCCATGATCAATGTGAACTCAATCTGTCAATCAGGTTTAATAGTGCCAACTATGATCCAGGACACAGCAGGGACTTGAAGTTGATAGTTCAAGGCTGGGGATTATATAAACCAAAGAGCCCAGGCAAAACCCAGGCCTGGCCAGGCAGTGGCTAGACACAACCAGTACTCTCTTAGTGCCAACTATGATCCAGGACAAAGCAGGGGCTTGAGGTCCATAGCTGTTTGAAGCCAAAGACCCCAGGCAAAGCCAAGACCTGGTCTGGCTTCGCAGTGTCTAGACTCAACCAGTACTCTCTAAGTGCCAACTATGATCCAGGACAAAGCAGGGGTTTGAGGTTGTTTAAAGCTGTTTAAAGCCCAAGACACCAGGCAAAGCCAAGAGGCCTGAACTGGCTTTTTAGTGGCTGGACCCGACCTGGGCTCTATTTCAGTAACGCTTTGCGATCATCGCAAAAGCCTAAATCAATTTCTTAATGGAAACTTTCTACGCAAAGTAGTGATCGATTCTCCGTTTAGCGATGGATGTGGGCTTTAGCGATGCCCTCAAAGCATTAGTAAAATCGGCCCCAGTTTTAAAGTCGCTCTCTCTCTTACAGATGTTGGAACAGAGTGGAGGAAGCCAACGGTAGAAGGTTGCGCTTGGAGACGGAGGTGATCATGTTCTGATCCAGAGACAGGAACGTCAGATTCTTCATATTCTGCAGTGAGTCACTGGGAAATGCGGGCAGCATGTTCATACTGAGTCCACTATAAAGACAAGACAGGATCAAACCAGGATCAAACCCGGATCAAAACAGGGTCAAAACAGGATCCAAACAGGATCAAAACAATGTCAAACCAGGATCAAAACGGTCAAAAAGGGATCAAAACATGATCAGATCAGGGTCAAAACAGGGTCAAAAAGGACCAAAATTGGGTCAAAACAGGATCAAACAGAATCAAAACAGTATCAAAACGGTCAAAACATGATCAAAATATGATCAAAACAGGATCAAATCAGGGTCAAAACAGGGTCAAAAAGGACCAAAATGGGGTCAAAACAGAATCAAAAGAGAATCAAAACAGTACCAAGACAGGATCAAAATGAGTCAAATTAGGATCAAAACAGGATCAAAATAAAATCAAAACAGGGTCAGAACAGGATCAAAACAGGGAGGATATTTTCATGTTTTGAAATCAACAAAATACGGTAGTTGTTATAGCAGCATCTTGCAGCACATCAATTATCAATCAATTAATAAATTCATAATTAACACATTAATTCACAAGACCAATCTCATAAAATTACCTTAAACAAATACAAATCATTACATTTCAAGCAGGAGAAATTTGCTGTGTGTTAAACCATCAAATTAAAAGGTCCAACACAAACCCAGTGTTTCAACAAATTAAAAAACCACAAATCTTGTGCTTACAGAAATGCAACAAGGTAATACCAGAAACGCAACTTAGTTTTGTTTTGGCCTTACTTACAGATATTCTATGTTGGTCTTGGAGAAAAAGCCAGACGGAAGCCAGTTAATGTTATTCTCCATTAAGCTCCTGAAAGAAAAAAAAATCGGAAGAGAAAGAAATCGGACTGAATTGTAAAAACCATACTGGTAGGGCACAGCCACTGAAAAGCCTGGCCAGGCCTGGGCCTTCAGGCCTGAAATCCTCCCCTTGGCAGCCCTGAACTTCACTACAATAGAGCTGCTTCAAATCAATCAAGCCTGGCTTCTGGATACTGTCCATGATCAATGTGGACTCAATCTGTCAATCAGGTTTATAGTGCCAACTATGATCCACGACACAGCAGGGGCTTGAAGTTGAAAGTTCAAGGCTGGGAATAATAGAAAGTCATAAAAGAGTATCAAAATGTCTCATGGTGTCCGGGACAATGTATCGACACCCTACCAACTGAGCTATCCAGCCCTGCATTGGTTGTGTCCCTAATAGTCAATTATCTTTGTTCATTTGGCAGTCAGAAGCCATGAAACCATGCACAATCCGCTAAATCCCAAGGACCATTTAAGATACATGCAGCATTAGCAATGATGCAACCTAAGAAACAGTACATGGGGGATCACTCAAAGAGGATACGGCTTTTTAATCAATATAATCATCAAATAATCACAAGGGAAACTGACTGAATTTTTTTAATCTCTCTCTTTTTTAATCTCTCCTGATGAGGACTAGAGCAGACTAGTTGAAATGTTGAGACCTAATTGCGAGAAGTGTGAACGATATACATATAGAAGTGCGAAAGTACGAACGATTATTACATGACGTTTCCGCAAACTGATCCACATACCAATTGTCACCATGCAAAGCTTCAAATCTTTACTGAAAATTTACTAGAGGGGGATTCGAACCAACAACCTCCAGAATACTTACACTCTTTTCAGCGTCGGAGCAAATCTGATGGTTTTGTAGGTCAACGGAGCCAGGATAACCTTACTCCTTGTAATCTCGCTAAAACAAAAATAAAGAAACAAGAAAAGTGAGCAGGGGTTTGGGGTTCGAATTCGACCAAAAACAGTTTTGATCTTGGGGTATTACATAAAATCCAACCATTCTTTATGTTTTATAAGAAAAAATGAGTCAGTTTTTTGCTACATTCTCGTGATTTGGATGTACCATTGAGCTCAAATTTTCAGACAAAGTGTGAGTGCTACTCTGTGACCTTTACCAATCATGTATTATACCTTTAAGAGAAAAATAAACTTAAACTATGACGTTAAATACTTACAGTTCCTCCAAACTTGTACAGTTGGAAAGATCTGGGAACGTTGTAACATCAGTGTTGTGTATTATTCTGTAAACCAATTGAACAAATGAAGGAAATTAATTGCAGTAAGTTGCTCATCGAAATAACCAAGGGCATCAAGGCAATGACCAGGGGCATCAAGGCAATGACCTGGGCATCAAGGCAATGACCTGGGCATCAAGGCAATGACCTGGGCATCAAGGCAATGACCAGGGGCATCAAGGCAATGACCTGGGCATCAAGGCAATGACCAGGGGCATCAAGGCAATGACCAGGGGTGCCAAGGCAATGACCAGGGGCACCAAGGCAATGACCAGGGACACCAAGGCAATGACCAGGGGCACCAATTAGGCAATAACCAGGGGCACCAAGGCAATGACCTGGGGCACCAAGGCAATGACCAGGGGCATCAAGGCAATGACCAGGGGCATCAAGGCAATGACCAGGGGCACCAAGGCAATGACCAGGGGCACCAAGGCAATGACCAGGGGCACCAAGGCAATGACCAGGGGCACCAAGGCAATGACCAGGGGCACCAAGGCAATGACCAGGGGCATCAAGGCAATGACCAGGGGCACCAAGGCAATGACCAGGGGCACCAAGGCAATGACCAGGTGTGTAAGACAGCGTCTCATTATCTTTGGCGAATTGGTAAACTTAGACCACTTCTGAATCAATCTAATACAGAGAAATTAATTCATGCGTTTGTTACTTCCAGATTAGATTATTGTAACAGCCTATTTTATGGTTTATATGGTTACCAGTTTAAAAAACTACAACATATTCAGAATGCTGCAGCTCGACTAGTCATCAGGAAAAGGTTAGATCGGCACGCAGATATGACACCTTTCCTCAGGGAATTACATTGGCTTCCAGTTGAAGGGCGGGTCGAATTCAAAATTATCTGTATTGTTTTTAAACTTATTCACCATAGCGAGACAGCACCACATTATCTTAAGGACTTGATATCAATTCATAATTCCCAATTTAACACAAGAGGTAGCGAGGGGGTAAAACTATATCATCCGAGGGTTCGTCCTGCGCCCACCAAGGCCTATGGTGACCGGGCATTTTATATTTATGCACCCGTTGTGTGGAATAGGTTGCCTGGGAAGTTAAGGAATATCACTATGTATGACAATTTTAAATCTACACTAAAAACGTTTCTTTTTAAAAGATATTTTTCATAAATTTGACCTCATTTTATGCTTCATTTTTCTTAGTTTTAAAGTGGTGGTATTTAAATAGTTTTAACAGTAATAATAATAATTGTAATTCATGTGGTAAAGTAGTTTGTAGATTTGTAATTTTAGTAGTGTTTTAAATGTTTTTAATTGTAAAGCGTTTTGAGATTTTAATGTAAAGCGCTTTAAAAAATAAATTATTATTATTATTATTATTATCAAGGCAATGACCAGGGGCACCAAGGTAATGACCAGGGGCACCAAGGCAATGACCTGGGGCACCAAGGCAATGACCAGGGGCACCAAGGTAATGACCAGGGGCAGCAAGGTAATGACCAGGGGCATCAAGGCAATGACCAGTGAACACCAAGGCAATGACCAGGGCCACCAAGGCAATGACCAGGGGCATCAAGGCAATGACCAGGGGCATCAAGGCAATGACCAGGGGCACCAAGGCAATGACCAGGGGCACCAATTAAGGCAATGACCAGGGGCACCAAGGCAATGACCAGGGACACCAATGCTTACAATGTTTTCAACTTGTACAGAAGACTGAATGCGTTGTAATCCACGAACTGAAGATTCCCAATGATGGTTCTGTAAAAGATAAAAAAAAAGAAGAGATGGTATTCATCTTTGTCACACAAGAATCCAATAACATGGGTAAGATAAAAGGTAAATTGCGCTATCATACTTTAGTATACAAGACAGAAATCATCAGTACACAGATTTATGGCATGTTTGTTAAATGCAAAGGATCACAGATCCTACTGATCCTGATCCCATTTTAGCGTATCCGTCATAGGACGTTTGGATCCGCAGATTTGTGATCTCATGCGTTCAACAAACAGGCCCAAGTACCTACAACTTACAGGGTATAAAGATGGTGATGATGGAAACACATTGTTTCTGCCTGAAATGCTGTATTTATCAAGAAAAGAGTAAAACCAGTGACCAAATTAAAAACCAGTTTTGATGTCCGAGTGAGATCAACACACCTATGTTCGATAATATATAAGCTAAAAATTTAGGTTGTGGTTTTTAAATTAAGCTGAAGCTCTGTTTTCCTTTTTCAAACCAGAGAATCTACTTTCGAACCGCAGCCAAAAGTTTCTATTTTGTTACCCGTAATTTTAGAATGGATTCACAAATGGAGCCGGAGCCTGAGCCTGCGTCTGAGCCTGAGCCGGAGCCAGAGCCGGAGCCTCAGCCTCAGCCTGTGCCTCAGCCTGTGCCTCAGCCTGTGCCTCAGCCTGTGCCTCAGCCTGTGCCTCAGCCTGTGCTTCAGCCTGTGCCTCAGCCTGTGCCTCAGCCTGAGCCTCAGCCTGAGTAGGAGCCGAGCTTTGAGAAAGGTCCCTGGTTTTGTAAAGGCTCCTCGTCATGGTAGAACAAATATTTTGAAATACTGTAAAGGTCCATGTATACGACGCAATTTGTTTTCACCTTGGCAAAAATCAAAAGTTGGGGGTGTGCCGTATACATGGGTACAGACCGCTGGCAGTCTCGAGAGTGTGGGTTGTGATCATTGCGTCGCGCCAAGTAAAAGCATGTGAGGCACTATCGTCCGTATCTGCAGCAACTGTAGCCAAATAGCGCGATGTCTGACTCAAAATCGAATGATTCATGAAAGATACCATTTTAAAAATCTAATATTTCCGACCCTTGCAATAGGCCAAGGAAACCTAAAGTGCAAACTCGGTTAGGGTTAGGACTAGAGACACCAAAAATGGCGTGCGAAAACACGGTTGGAGCACCGCAACGTGCACACGTGCACAGGCGAGCGGACATACCTGTATGCATTTACCGATACAATTGCAGTACATGCAAGCCACGTACGGATCGGCCGTGACGGTCAGACCATCGAACCATAGTCGGACGTACACATTTCTTGATTGTTCAATAAATTATCAAACCTGTGTCTGGAGTCATTCTTTTAATCAGCAATAGTCACGTTTCCATTGAAAAATATCCTGAAATCCTCATGGGTAAAATACGCTGCATTACTCGTTCTAATACTTACATCTCTGTGGTTTCAGGGTTAAATGTCTGCACAGTCAGATTGCCGACTTGGTAGTTTTTAATCGTCCTACACAAAAGAACGAAAAAGAAAATCTAAAACATTTCTTCAAAGTTGACCAAAAGCTAAAATATTATGTCAACAGCTCTCCGCACTAAAGACGTCACACGAGTAATTTTACCAGCGTGCGCATGTACAAAATCCCCGGATGTCAGACAAACATTGACTCACACACGTAGTGTACACCATGCATGCACAAAAGCACACCCACCACACGTTTGCATGGTTGCAATGTTTGTCTGAGATCCGGTGTGACATCACAGCATTCAGCCTGCTATTTTTAGCGCAAGTGCGGAGCGCTATTCATGAACTTGTAAACAGCACAATGCAAAGCTACATATGTACAATGGATATTTGTTTCCACTTGGTTCTATTAGATGAGAAATTCACTGCAAAGTGTCTCGCTTAGGAACACAAGCACTTTGGCCAGGATTTAAATACACAATCCAATGAGCTTCATAACCTGCTATGACATAAACACAAGGAAGTAGTGCAAACATAGGGTACGTTCAAACAGCATTTTATTTAAAACCAATTAAGTTAAACCGCTCAGCAACCGCAGGGGGTAAGTTGTAAGTTAAAATTCTGTTGCGTCCATACAGCGTTTTACTGTTTGCAGTTAAAACAGATCGGTGTTAATTTTTATTTTAAGAGATCAAATGCACTGTGCCTTGACCCCATATAACAGGCTTTCGGTTATAAAATAAAGTGCGCGGATTTATCTGTGTGTTGAATATAAACAAGCGCGCCACAACAGGTGTTACGTAACCAGCTGCCAGGCTTCTCTGCACTAATGAAACAGGATGTTGGAAAGTTATTCTGTCCCAACAGCGTTTTAGCAGTAAACTCGATCGGTTTTAAGCCCTAAACCCTCCTCCCGAGCAGTTTTAACTTTTAGCGGTGGATAAAACCGATCGGTTTTAGATACAAAACTGTTTTACAGAGTCCAGACACATATTGCTAAAACCGATCGGGTTAAAACAGTTGTTTTAGCGAATTGAACACGCTGTCTGAACGATATTCCCATTTTTCCCCCGGCTCTACAATATGAGCAATTCAATGCAAAGTGTCTCGCTTAAGGACACAAAACCAAAAGGACAGAATTAATGCAAACATACACGGATGTCGTTCCTGTGCAGTCAGTGGTCAATGCATTCTCGTCGCACGAACAGGAACAGGTTCGTGAACTGTAGTCCGAGGTCGGATGGCCGTAACCTCCGTTCAGGGCCGACGTAGCTGACCACAACCCTCGGAACATATTAGAGCCTACAACAGTAAACAAACAAGTAAACAAACAAGTAAACAAACAAGTAAACAAACAAACAATTTAATGTTTATTGATCTTTGTGTAAAACGGGATGAGAAAAAAATAACATAACATTCACAAGGAGTTTTGGCTGGCATACTCAAATGTTATACATCTTTTGGTGCTTTATAAAGTAAATGTCGGTGCTAGAGCAGCTCTATGAAATTATGGGCCTTTTCCAAACCTCACCTCCGGCTCCGGCTCTGGCTCTGGCTCCATTTCATGAATCAATTTTTACATTAAACACTTGTGATAAAAACAAGGCTTTTGGCTATGGTTCAGAAGTAGATTCTCTGGTTTGAAACAGAAAGCAGAGCTTCAGCTTCAATGAAAAACCACAACCTATATTTTCAGCATATGGATGACAGAGACAAAGCCGGAGCGTGAGACAGAGCCGATGTTTGGAACTTGCCTAACTAGGGCATTTACGAAACGGCAGCTCAGGCTCAGGCTAAGGCTCCAGGTCATCCATATGACATCCATATGCTAAAAATATAGGTTGTGTTTTTTTATTAAAGCTGAAGTTCCGTTTTCCTTTTCAAACCAGAGAATCTACTTCAGAACCGCAGCCAAAAGTCTCTAATTTTGATATCCGTTATTTCAATGGATTCACAAAATGGAGCCAGAGCCTGAGACGGAGCCTGAGCCTCTGTTTTGTAAACGCCCATAGTTAATATGAGTATGGCCTTCGATAGGCCCTAGTTCCTGTTCAGGGTTCTAGCCACGGTGGGCGGCGCTGGGCGGGCCAGCCCGGCACTGGAAATTTGTGCCCGGAACATAGGTCTGAAATAAATTCTGCCGCCCAGCACGAATTTCCGCAGAGTGAATAAAAGTATTGCCAATATCGTGAATTTTGATCACATTCCTGAATAAAAGTTCACTCTTTTCTGTGTTTTGAAATGTGAAGCACTGATTCTCAATGTTTACAAGACGATATAATTTCAAATTTTTAGCGTAGGCCTACCTTATATCTGTACATGTAGCGGACTAGGGCTCAACTTCATTTCTAGAGCCCACCACTAAAATTGGTCTGGCTAGAACCCTGTTCCTGTTGCATCGAAAATTTGTTCATAATTACCAGTTTCATAGTCGATGCCATGACTTCCGTAGCGGTCATTCCAGTACTGGGCACCGTAGAAAGTTGCATCGGCCCCGGGCAAGCCAACAAAGGCCGCAACGATTGAGACGATTGCCAATCCGATCGTCAGTCTCATGATTGCGGCTCAAGAGGGCGCCTTTCTCAAGGTAACGAGCCTGCTGTACGTCAAATGCCTTGCTGGAACTAGAGTCTGATTCAAACTGTCATGAAATTAAAAGAAGGACACAGAAACAATATTTATTTATCTAGATCTAGTCAATGAATAGCCACAAAGGAAAATGACTGGATTAATATTTCAAATCATTGAACAGGTACGTGAACTAAGAAAAAAATTGACTAAAGTGAGATTCAAATCCTGCAACCCTCGGAATACCGTACTGTATATATTTTTTGTCTTCTATAATTCAGCCGATTACTTCAAACATAGTGAGAGAAAAACAAGGCCTATTAAGGGAAATAAACCTTAATGCTGGTTTGGCACAGCCACTGAAAAGCTGTCAGACCTGGACTTTGCCTGGGCTCTTGTGCTGCTGAAAGAAGTTACAAAGGCCCTGGGGTTGACCAAGTGATGGCTAATCTGGTTCAAATACAGAGAAAGTATACAATAATGTACATGGTGTATTCACAAAGTACATTGTACATGTTTACTTCCAGTACTAAAGTCCACACAAGTTGATCTAGGGGTTAATTGTTTACATACCTGTACTGTACATGTAAACTAATTTGACACATACATGTACACACTGTACATATTGAGCAGTCTCAGACTTTTCTTGTTGACATGACTGACCCAAGGGAGGTCTTATGTTTGTGTTGGGATTAACATGAGTGTTGCCATAATGCCCTGAGAATTCACTTGGTAAGTGATAGGCCTACAAGGCAAACAGTTTTTACAGAGCAAATGGTGAAAGTAAAGTAGGGGTATCCATATACATGTGTACATGTACGTATACAGTACTGTACTTAGCATTTTGTACTAAATACCCTAACCCTCTATTTAGTAAATTACCGTATACAAATAATATGTGAACCACATTTGACAAGTGCTGCTTACCACACATTACCAGTCTCCACAGGGGAACTGGACATTAACCCTGTATATATACAGTGCTTACTAGTGCTTACGATTCTCGATCATTCTACTACTAATATATAGTTCAGTTACCCCAAAAAAGCACTGCAAGCCTGGTATCGGGTATCATGTACATACATGTACCTCAGTAAATGAAATTGGTAGGCCTATAGTGCCAGCCAAAAATCCTTGAGAATGTTAATAAGCAAACAATGGCCAAATAAAGCATTGAGGATTTCCTTCCTCCATGAATAAAGTACATATGTTGTAATGAAAATTCCTGTTTGATCGAGGGGGACTTTTTTGTGCTTTAATTTTTTAAAAGCAGTTCAGCCCCTGGGCCCAATGCGCTTACTCAGAATCTGGCGCTTACGATTCTCAATCATTCTACTATTAGCTGAGTAAGAAGCTTTTAAAATCTCATACACAAAGTAAACTACATACACACTGTACATGTACTTCAATTGCCAATGTATTACCTATATCCCCAATGCAACCCCTCCCCAAGCCCCGCCCCCATCCCATCCCGATATGGCCTTGGGCATTTTCAATTGATCCTTCGTTCATGTTCAAGCAAAGGGAAATATTTTAATAAATTGCCACAACATAGGCCTACAGGATCACAATAGCGTCAAGCACCGTGTTTTCCCAATAGGTGCAACCATGTATGAAGTCGGCTCAGTTCGGCATTGATACAAACACAATGCACAGTATACCCTAGCTGCCCCCCCCCCTTTCCAAAAAAACCCCGAAACTCCCCCGAAAGACAGAAATTTCTCAGCCATGACTTGTGCATGTTGCAAGTCCGTATGTTTACTATGTAAACAACCAAGTAACCATGGTTAACAGCTTTTGAATGAAATTAACTGTTGACCGGTATTTATGTACACATGTATGTAAAGCATGGAATTTCTACCTCCATTGTATGTAGTTTGCGTAACCTTGTACAGAGTGTATTAAATTCAGAATTAGTGTTCTGAAATCTGAAATACTGTACGTGTACAGTTTTACAATGTAGTAGAGTCTTTTATTATCCGTGTTGAAACCAACCCAGATCTACAGTACCCCCGGTTCAGCCCGGCAAGTTTTTGAACCAGATCAAGTGCTACATATTTTGGTGAACTGGCTCATAATGACACACATCGCAGGCTCACAGCAATAAATGCAGTTTGGAACCGGGTTGAGATGTTCAACCTTGGTCCCTATCAGGGTTGATTTTGATCTGGTTCTATAGGCCTACCCCAGGGGGGCGATTTCACTAACGCTTTGCGATCATCGTAAAGCCCAAATCCATCGCTAAACAGAAAATCGCTTGCTACATTGCATGGAGCAATTTTCCGTTTAGCGATGGATTTTGGCTTAACGATGATCGCAAAGTGTTAGTGAAATCGGCCCCAGATCAGCTCTGGGTTGAAACTTTTCAAGTGTGAAAAGGGTTGTTAAAAACAAATCTTGGGGTCCGGACGTTCCAACCCCAGGATTTTGGACAAGGTGTGAAAAGCCCAAATTGTGTGCCTGCCGGCGCCGTCTCATGCAGTGAATCTGATGGTAATGGTAGAAACTTTATACCATTCAAATTTCTCTGCATGAAATGCTGTATTTATCCAGAAAAGAGTACTAGCCTAAAACTAATGACCAAAAACAATTTTAATCTTTGGAAGATACATGTACAAAATACCGGTGAAAAGATATAAAAATACTGTGGGCATTTTTCACTGTTTTCTCAACAAGTGGGCACCGTACGTATGGGACTGGGAATTTCACAGACGACTGGTTACTGTATGTATCTTGATATTTTTGCCCATAAATCGATAGTGCATTTCTTTGACACAAACAAAAGTATGAAATAACCTGTAAACATGGTAAAGGTACTGAAATGTGAAAAGGGCTAAAAGTCACCCAAGGTAAATCTAACATTTTTAAAGGCTTAAACAAATCTGTTAAATTAATTTTATAATGCAAGATTTGAATGCCCTTGCCAACAGCATGCTAAGCCAAGTTATAAACAGCTGAGGAAAAAGAGCTTTACAAAATACACAACACAGGTCCAGATAGGTTTACATTGAACTGTTATGCAAACAAAGACCAAGAAAATCAATACTTGAGAGCTCTCTGTTTAAATCCTATTGAATGTCTTAACTGTGTGGATCCACCAAATAGCCATGTTCACACAAGGCACGTTCTCACACACCAAAAAACCGCGACTATTTGGGTCGCACTCCAAATCGCGACCCAATTAGTCGCGCTTTTTGTTGTGTTCCCACAGCCAAAAAAGCGCGACCCAAATCGTACCGGTACGATTTCTATCAAACTGCCCATGCGCAGTGAAGCGTGAAGTTGGCGTGCATCCTGTGCCTGCACTAATAGTGGGGATTATTTGTGTCCCCACACAAATAAGCGCGACTATTTGGGTCGCGATTTGGAGTGCGACCCAAATAGTCGCACTTTTTGGTGTGTGAGAACGTGCCTACTGGTTTAATACTGCCAATTGATGCAACAGTGAGGTCTGGTTACAAAATTTGAACTGTTGGTTACAGCCTACAGCCTATTTCTGTGCTTACGGGAACTGCAACGTGTGAAATCTATTTCATGAAATTCATGGAATGCGTAAGAAAGACTTTTGGTTAGCGAAGAATTTCTAGGGTCCAGTTCTACATGTATGATTAGTTTCTGCTAACGAAAGTCCTTGCTTAGCGTAGCAAAGAAAGGCAGCTCTTCCATGAAATATGCTAATTGTAAGCAAAAAAAGTCTAGCTGCTATCTAGAATTGCTAAAGGTAACAGATTCCAAGGAATTAAGCCCTAGGGCCAATTTCATAAAACTGTTAAGCACGAAAATTTGCTAAGCATGGCATTTCTGTCTTAATAAAAACAGGATTAACAACCAAAATGTCCACGTGTTGTGTATCACTAATTGTGATTGTTCTTTGGCTGTTGTTCGCTGACCATGACTATCAAATGGAATTTTCAATGGTGGTTTGTTTTATTGGGCAAGACATTTTTGTGCTAAGCAAATTTTTGAGCTTTTAAAACAGTTTTATGAAATTGCATGGCCCCTGGTGTGAACCAATTAGTTCTTCATCCATGGCATGTTAAACTGTGTAGTCTGTGTGTAGGCCAATATGTACATGTAGTTTATGATGTACACCAACAGTTTGACAAATAGTGTACGTGTACAAAATGCAAATTTCATTAAAAATCTTGGACTTTGAACACTGTAGAGCCTATGGATTCTGTAGACAGGACATGTAGGTACTACATGTATACAGCTGTAAACGTGCAGTAACGAAAATGTTAAAAACACTGTGTATAGATTTACACACGTTATGTACAATGTATGTATGTACCGTACCATACATTTGTAATAACACTGATTGATACACACACCCCACATGATGTACATATTTCATTTCATTTCAATGATTTCATTTCTCAGGCACGCAACTTGCATGCAATCTTTACCATATTTTGAACAGTGCTTTTCACTTTTCAATGGCATACATGTACTATGGTAAGAGTGAAGTGAAAAAAAGGAAATCAGCTGATTCAAGGAAAAGTTGCATGCCTGATTACTGTCCAAAAATTCCTCAAAGGCCAATTAACGACATTATTAACAAATAATGACAGAGAAACGTTTAGATACCAAATTACTGAACTGATGCAAGGTTGATTTTGTCAAACTCAATCCTATATACTGTAACTATCAATTGTAAGATTTATGATGAATTGCAGCAGTGCAAATATGACAGGTTATCGACCCTTTGTAACTCAAGTTATGATCGATCGTAGGGCTTCATGAAATCGACCCCAGAGTTCTATTCTGGGGTTGGGGTAATTGGGGCAGTGGGGTCCAAAACTGTCAAAAAATGTAACATGTGTGTACCTTACACCGTGTTTACACTTGATACCGCGAGGGCGATCAGATCCCGCGAGGGTGATCAACGCGCGATCAAAGGGCGATCAACGATGAGTGTAAACGCTCGCGCGATCAGGATCCGATCCCGGGATGAAGAGGGATCTGATCCACCTCTCGGGAAGGATCGGATCCGGTTCCGATCTCGCGTGCGGGATCAAGGTTTGAGTGTAAACGCAACGCGGGATCAGATCCTGCAATTTACAGTGACGGCATCCGGTGCAAGCATGGCCAAGCGCGTGAAAACAAGTCCGTATTTTACCAGCGACTGCAAGTATTGTTTATTGCACGATGCACAGACAGCATGGTCCAAGATACAAACATTACGCTGGTAACCAATATTGTGAGCTGCACGCACGTGTGCCTAATAAGCGATAACTGGTACTTGCAACTTTCGTTCTCCTTTTCCTGTCTTCATGATTATTTCGATCGCCGTTCCAAAGCTTAAATCCCGTCACATTGTGATTTTTTTCTTTAAGGGTATACTCTCTAGCATGCTTTAGCCATTTTATTAGACGTAATAGTTTTATAAGCCAGTGTTTTTCCGCGAGGAAATTTGTGTGGAAAACATCGACAATTTGTTTTTAGAGAACACGCCACACGGCATGCAGTCACGTTGCAAGATGGCGAATGGAGCGTTACGCGGTCGGCTGTGGACACACGAGAGTTGACTGGACAAACTGGATGGCACCACTCGAAACATAGCGATGTTTAACACAATCTCACAGAGCTTGAAGAAAATGGGATTTGTGAAGACCGTCTGAGAAATGTAAGACCACAGAAAAATACGATCGGTTCGTTTTCGCGCGAAATGAATAACCTTTGAACACTTGCTTCCGTTGTCCAACGCACGATCATTGCGGGATCAGGATCGAGTATAAACGCGGCATGGATCAGATCCCTCGAGCTTGATCGCGACCGCAGGATCTGATCCTCCGTTGCGCGATCAAGTGTAAACACGGTGTTAGAACTAATTTGTTTAATTGGTCAGAACAATCACTCAAAGTTAATGTATAGGCCTACATGTAACACTTTTCAGATGAAATCACTAGGCCTACAAAAAATGAAAAGGCACAAGGAAAACTGAAAGTTTTGAAAAGGTGAACAAAGATAAAATACTAACAGGCCCAATTCAAGGCTGAAAACTTCTTTTGAGGAAACCTTTTTTGTGGCCACACAAGCCCCTAGGGCAAGTTTGTTCAACACTACTCACTGAGCTAGATCCTGTAGACACACACAATGTTCATTGCACAATACTCAATAGGGACAAGGTAATCCCAATGGTTGCTATTCACAGTTTCACACACAGTGAAGCCTGTTACAGTGTGTGCTGTAAGGATCAACCTGTTTATGGGAAAACACCTAGAGAATCCCTATGACAGTTCAGCTGAGATTGGTACACAGCAGGCCAGGCAGATTAAGGAAGTGTGTAAGGATAATCCATAGGATTAGGTGCATATTATCCCCTAGCCAGAACTTTACTAATTTAGCTTTGAAATCATAGCTAGACCACTGTATAACAGAGCTAAAACCCTGTCCACACTGGACTTTTTGGGGGGCAAAGTAACCGAGACGCTGGGTACTTTACCCATTTTAAGTCCAGTGCAGACGTCTCAGGAAGTCTACCTCTCAGTTACTTTGCCCGAGCCGCGCGGGTATTTCTACCGGCCAACTTCTGCCCCGGTAGAATGCCCGAGACACTTTACCCGAGACGAAAAGTCCAGTGCGGACAGTGTGAGTCGGGTACCCTCATGAGTCCAGTATTGTCAGCTCGGTAATTCCTCCGCGTGTGCACGGTTAAGTTACCCGAGTCAAAAGTCCAAGTGCGGACACCGGTAATATTTGCCCATTTTTCATTTACCCATCGGCTCGGTTAAATCCCTGGAAAGAAAAGTCCAGTGCGGACAGGGCTTAAGGCTACATCATGGAGGAATTTCCTTCCTCCATGGCTACACTGTACAGTACATGTAGTTTAGAGCGTGATCCAAAATAAAATGTAACAATCAAAAAAATAAATTAAAACACCAGGCTACCTTAAAAATTACTTCTTTTCACTAAGAAAGGTTTAATACTTAAAATTGTAATCTAAAAGAAATTAAATAATCCATTTTGAAAATGTTTCAAAGTTCAAATAAAAAAATAGACTCAGGTGAAGGTAGTAATTTTTATTGCTGTCCGTCTCTCACGCCCTAAAATCTTCTTTAAAAAAAAAGTAGACAAATTGAAAATGGCATGTGGCTAAGTTGCACTGGTGTCAGGACTTAACATTCACATGTTTTTTACTGACAATGTAAGTATTCAAGAAATCTTTGGTGAAGCAATTAATGCATTGATGTCAGTCCCTCACATGAGGGCAGAATTTGGATCACCCTCTTTAGGAGACTACACTTGCAAGCAATGCTAAATTACTGTGTGCAGGGATAATCCTATCTATAGGGGCCTATAGGATTAAGTGCTTAATCCCCTAGCCATAGTTACCTTTATGTACTGTACTATGGGCTCACAGACTGCAGATATACATGCTACAGCTACATGTATAGGACGATAACATAATAAAATGTTTTAATAAGTTTTAAAACAAGATTTGAGAACCAAAACGAATAATTAAAGGTAGTATCATACTTTGGTTTTTGTCAAAGAAGTACAGATTCTTGGACAAAAATATCAAGGAAGAGTCATCTGTGAAAATTTCAGTCCCATACGATGCCCACTTTTTAAGAAAATCGTGAAAAACGGCCACAGTATTTCTTAAGTCTTTTCTCTTTTATTGTTGATCTTTTAACAGATCAAAAAGATTTTCGGTCGTTGTTTTACTAATTTCTGGATAAATACACCATTTCAGGCAGAAAAACGTTAACGGTAGGTTTCTACTAGTCATCTTCATACCCTGAAAGTTATACGTAAATCTGTGAACATTTGTGTTTTGGTCACTTACCAAAGTATGATACTACCTTTAACTGAGCACTGCAAACTGTTCATCAACCAATGACTTGAAATCATGGAAATACTGAACATTAGGCCTATAAAATGCAAGGAGTTAGGAGGGCTCGATGTTTGAATCCTAGCAGGATCTTTCTAAAGTTAACTTAAACTTGAAAGCCTTTGAGAAAGATCCTGCTACGATCGAAATGTCAGGCCAACATCAGGCCCTCCTAACTCTGACCAGCCTTTGAGAAAGATCCTGCTAGGATCAAAACACGTCAGGCCCTCCCAACTCTGACCAGCCTTTGAGAAAGATTCTGCTGGGACCGAAACATCAGGCCCTCCTATTAAAGGGAGCATATAGGATTTGCAAGGCCTCCCAAAAAAATGTATTGAGTTTGAGACAGAAAATTGTATCAAATAAGTTAACTCTTAAATAGATCAGCACGGACATCTGGGTACTTTCTATTCTCATGAACTTGACAACCGATGAAAACCACATGGCGCAAGCTACGGAAAAATCACGCACAGACCGTCCGTCGTCCAGAATTGTTTTCCAAATATTTTTGTCAACAAGCAGAAATCGTGTTCTGTATGACTTTCATTGTCGAGTCCTATTTTTTCCTCAGACAATACTCCTTCTTTGAAGTACTTACAATATACTACATGTACTTGATTAAACAATTCTGGCAGCTTTTTGTCTTAAAACCCATACAACTTGATGCTTTGTTTTCATCGCTCCAAGATCGGCGAGTTGGAATGACGTCACTCCGTGCTGAGCTATATAGGGCCTAATCCTTTTCCGCAATGCCAATGGTCGATCAGTGGAATTCTTTCCGTTTTCTGTTTATAAATGTGTTAGCAAAGTGTTGGAAAGTTCGCAGGGTTTTGAGGTTTTTTATGGAAATGTGAGAACGACACTCAAACACACACGCAACGGAGAGTTAAAGGTAGAACTAGGCTATCATAGTTCATACTTTGGTAAGAAGCCAAAACAGAACTGTTCACAGATTTACTATAACTTACAAAAGTTACAGGGTATGAAGAGGCCTGGTGGTACAAACATACCGTTTACAAATTTCCACCTGAAATGCTGTAGTACAGTATTTATCCAGAAACGAATCAAACAACGACCGAAAATCTTTTTGGACTTTTAAAATAAAAGAGAAAGAACTTTAAATAATACCGTGGCCGTTTTTCACTGTTTTCTCAAAAAGTGGGCACTGTATGGCAGGGCTCAAATTTCGTAGAAAAAAACACTTGACAGCAGGTCTAGTAACTGTTCAAGCATTTTACTAGACCTGAACTTTTTTCACTAGACCTGTGGCATTCATATAGAAAAACTGTAATGTTATTATATGCAATATTGCATATTGTGTCAAAAATCATCAGTTTAGAAACCATTTTATTTGTGCAAGGAAAACAAAATCACTAGACAGCCAGACTAGTGCAGTACAAACTTTGGTAGACCGACACTGAAATCACTAGACTCGGTCTAGTGGATATTTTGAGCCCTGTAGGCCTATATGGGACTAAAATTTTCACAGACTATGACTGTTAATGTTATGGTTATCTGTCTCGATATTTTTGCCCATGGATCTGCATTTCTTTGACAAAAACCAAAGTATGATACTAAAACACTACAGTACAGCCTGACACAGTGAGTGTGACAGCATGGCCATGCCCAGGCCATGCCATGAATGGTGACAGCATACATGTGCACAAACTTATTATGCCCAACATGCAGACATATCCTACTGTGACAGATTCGCAGCAAAAGTTGCCAAATTTATGACACTTTATCACATGAAAAATACAATTTAAAATTCCAGACACTATAAAGGTCTAACAGAACAAGTGTTGCTTAGTTCTAGAAGTTATTTTGGAATGATAAAAACAATTTTATAACTGTAAATGTCAACATTCTACAACGTAATATTGTGAAAAATATTTGACCAACTAGGCCCATAGCATAGCCAACGTATAAAATTCACAAAGTTCTGTTCACTTCATGTTCAAGCAACACTTACCACTTTACCAGTCCAAATTTTCCAGTCAAACTACATGCTGACGCCAGCAAATTATTCCCTTCTGTGACTTAAATCCAACAATTACAAGAATTTCCAGACAGCACGACAGTTGTCTTCCAAATTAATTAATATCCAGACAGAAAATCGAGAGCAGAGTTTAGCAGACGAGATCGAAAAACCACTCAATTATTTTGCAAAAGTGACTTACATCCGGAAGCGCCCAATGTAGCCCAAATCTCCCCAGTAACAATCAACAACCTGCAGGAAATCAAGGCTGGCAGTGTGCGATAGAAAGCGCCTGAGTGGGCGCCCAACGGATTGGCAATACTACAGCCTGGCCTCCCCCCCCCCTAATTAATTATTATTAATTATTCATAAACAATTAATTAGACCAGGGAGGGAAAGTAAGCAAAACAAAAACCGACGGTTTTTTACATTGAAGTAGCTTTCACACGTGTCGAAATTTAGGCTACACGAGTCCTATTTCATATTAAAATCTAACAGTGTGAAAAGGACATTGGGCCGATTTAAGTACAACCTAGGGCCGGTTTGTTTCGGACGAATCCTGCGGATCCGGATCCGGATCCCATTTTAGCGTACCCTGCATAGGAGAAAGATCCCAAAATATCGGATCCTTTGCGTGAAACAAACAGGCCCTTTGTTGTGTGAACAGAGACTACGTGCAATACTAACTCGAGCCTTTTGACTTTGACAATAGCATGAAGTAATTGCCCGTGACGGGTAATATAGAGGGCGTGGTTCACAGTGAACGTTGACTTTTAATAATGTCACAGCGGGAGTCAATATAAATGTTGTGCCAACCAAAGTATACAAAAACACTAAAGGCGTCAAAATGAGGCTAATACCGTATACCCTTCCACGACGTGACATTATATCGCGTAGGCCATAGGGCCTATATTATATACTGCACGCTCAGCGCTTTATGTAGTTTAGTACACACAATAGCACTGGTGTCGATTTCTTTTCATGATATTTGGGGGGGATGATTGGTGATTTGGTGTCCTATGTGAGGGAGCGAATCGACCGAGCTGGGGACGCTGTGGGAGGTGGCATACCCCCTCCCAAACTAGGGACTTTTTAATAGCAACAGAGTCGAAAAGTCGCATTTTAGAGCATTTAAAACGATATTCAAAAGAATTAAATTATAGCATCAACTCACTGTGAAGACTAAAAAACAAAAGAAACATGTAATATTTCTTTACAACAAAGTTGAATGACATTCAACCTCAAAATATTGGGGGGATGATAATACACGCCATCCCCCCCCCCCCCACCTCAAATATTGGGGGGAATATATCCCCCCCCCCATCCCCCGGGATCGACACCCATGCACAATAGAGCTATTGAAATGTTAATAATAGCTCTATAGTCATGACTGCCACAATGACAATCATTGGCTTGCTCAGGTTATGTTCTTATGAATCTTGTCCTCTAGGCAGCCTTTGATAAAGATCAGGCCCTCCTAACTCCTAGCATTTTTATAACTTTCGGGTCATTATTTTTCGCCGATGAGCAGTCAGTCGCAGCAGTTTATTACTTGTATTTAATAAAGTAATATAAAGATCAAAGAAAAACTGACTGGAGCGGGATTCGAACCGGCGACCTCCTGAATATCGTACAGGCGCTCTACCAAAATGAGCCATCCAGCCCTTTGTTGGTGGTGACCCCAATAGTCAATTTTTCTATGACTTTACAATTCAGTCAGCTTCCCTTGTGGTTATTTGATTATTTTAATATAAAGATGTCGCAAACTCTTTTTTCAAAGCAAAAAAAAAGTGCTGTCTCCAACTTTACCTTTTCATGGCATGTTTAAAGGTATAGTATCATAATTATTTGGTAAAAGACCAAAACAGAAAAGTTCACTGATTTACGTAATTACGTATAACTTTCAGGATATGAAGATGATGCTAGTATAGAAACCTACTGTTAACATTTTCCCGCCTGAAATTGTGTATTTTATCCAGAAATGAGTATAACAACGACCAAAAATCTTTTAAAAGATCAAAAATAATTGAGAAAAGACTTTAAAAATACTGTATAGCTGTTTTTCACTAGCCAGCTGTTTTCTCAAAAAGTGGGCACCGTGTGTGACTGAAATTTTCACAGATGACTTTTACTGTAGGCCTTCCTTTATATTTTTGCCCATGAATCTGTATTTCTTTGATAAATACCAACGTATGATTTCCTTTAAAGGTATAATACATGATTGGTAATGGTCACGGAAAAGCACTCACTCTTTGATTGGATGCTTCAAAGTAAGTCGAGTGACGGACTCAACCGAGGAGGCAAAATCACGAATGCGTGAAAATGAAATTGGCCGCTCATTTTTTGCAGAAAAATG
This sequence comes from Astropecten irregularis, assembly GCA_963971285.1. NCBI lineage: Eukaryota > Metazoa > Echinodermata > Asteroidea > Paxillosida > Astropectinidae > Astropecten > Astropecten irregularis. The sequence goes on along the minus strand of OZ020265.1, from coordinate 6,858,552 downwards.
ACAAGGAAAACCTAAAGAATGTACACTTAATATGGCAAACAAACTGAATTAAAAACAGATTCTAATTAGTTTTGACATACGAAATCGTTTGATTCATTTCATTTAATTTCATATTGGTTTATTCTTAAAATATCCATCCTCGCAGTAAAACAAACTGAATTAAGTGTAATCGATTTATAAATAAAAGGCAAACTCATACTTTTTCGCCAAAGAAAAATATGCAGATTCATGTGTAAAAAATAATTATTATTTTCGAACGTAGATTATCAAGAAAGATACAGCAACAGTCATCTGTGAATTTCCAGTCCCATGGCGGTGCCAACATTTTGAGAAAACAGTGAAAAACGCGCACAATATCTTCCGAAATCTATTCACAGGAGTTTTGATCTCCTTGATATCAAAACTGTTCGGGTTTTTTTTTGTACTCTTTTCTGGATAAATACATTTCAGGCAGAAACAAAAGTGCACCGGTGTGTTTCTACCATTACCATCTTTATGCCCTGTTAAGTAATAGGTAAAGATAATGTGAAGATTTTATGTTTCGGTATGTTACCAAGGTATGATGGTTCATAGGCATCTAATACTTTTTTCTTCGTTTTTCCAAAGAAATGCAGATTCGTGGGCAAAGAATAATAATATTTGAACGTAATATCAAGAAAGATACAGTAACAGTCATCTGTGAAATTTCAATTCCATCCCATACGGTGCCCATTTCTAAATAATCATATAAATTCATGGTTTATTAAAAAAAAACACCAAAATTAATCAACAGTCACATCATGGGAACACATTGAGTGACCGGACGCGACAGATTTACATTTAGTTAAAAACGATATTTTCTTGTATAACATTACATGATATATTAAATAGAATTAAAGCAGACAATAAGTTTAAATCAAAGTAAAAACCACAAGATCATTATGTGCATTAGAAACAAACATAGAGCTATAAACATCATTCTCGTAAGGTAGTATACTATACTTTGGTAAGAAACCAATGAGAAAATGTTAACAGATTTACGTATAAGGGTATGAAGATGGTGCTAACAGAAACCTATACCGTTAAAATTATTGTTCCGCCTGAAATGGTGTATTTATCCAGAAATTAGTAAAACAACGACCGAAAATCGTTTTGATCTTTTAAAAGATCAGAAATAAAAGAGAAAAGACTTAAAAGATACTGGGGCCGTTTTTCTTAAAAAAATGGGCACCGAATGAGACTAAAATTTTCACATAATTACTGTTACTGTATCTGTCCTGATATGTTGTGCCCATGAATCGGCATTTCTTTGATAAAAACCAAAGTATTATTACCTTTAAGTCCGTATTCTCTTTCAGTTATTTTTGATCTTTTAAAAGATCAAAAAGGTTTTCGGTCGTTGTTTGACTAATTTCTGGATAAAACACCATTTCAGGTGGAGAAATTGTAACGGTATGTTTCTACCAGCACCATCTCCATACCCTGTAAGTTATACGTAAAATCTGTGAACATTCTGTTTTGTTGCCCGTTTCTTACCAAAAGTATGATACACGTGTGTAATTATTTTATTCAGAAAAAACAATAGGCGTATAGAGGGCGCCCTTCAGTTCAATACATAATGTCTGCACGAAAAAAATGTACACGTATGATGTACACAACACAGCATGATCGATCATCATCACTTCGTTCGATGTCAGTGTTATAACGATGGCGACATACAATATCACAGCCACAATTCTTGGACTTTTTCTCATCTTATGCCTTCCCGATCCGTCTTCAGCCTTCATCGAGGGACTCTACTGCGGCACAGAAAACTGTTACGATGGTACGATCGGTTTAATTCTATCTTTATCACCACAAAAAAAGTTCATAAATAGTGAACTCCTAAAAGTACGGCGAATCGTGTAGTAATTTGCCTTACCCAGTTGTGATATTATTTCAATATCGGGGAAAATCGCACCTTTCTTGTTAGGCCTAGGCCCTACTTGAAATTCCTCTAAACGTTTTGTTGATTGATGTGCAGTTTTGAGGGAACAGTGCCTGAGTGGTGAAAATAGACCGCATTTGGCACTCTGTATTAAATGAGAAATATTTACGGAGTGTTCTGCAGACGATCATTGACTGTTTTTATTTTAAGTTAACTTGTGTTGTGGTTGTGCACAAAGTATGCACATAACAATGTACACATGTTTAATATTAGGGAACTTTTACATGCATATGTTTTCAAATTAGGCCTACTTTCTATCAAAATTTGAAATACTCAATCCCCGATTCATATTTGTTTGATACATTTGTAATTATAGGAACTGACCAATATTACTGGATGTTGTTGTTTATCTTGATAAAAAAGAAAAAATGTTTGCAGAATGATGCAAAAAGCTAAATGGAACAGTGCTGTATACACTTATACAGGAATAACTTCCACAATCCACTAGTATTAGGCCTAAAAATAAATTGTTGTGTTGCCGTCAAGTGGAAAAATAAAAAAAAAAATTTTTTTTTGGGCAGACTTTCAAACATTTAAGAATAAATACAGGATGTATGGTCACCAGGGCTTATAAATCAACGGTCTTGGGTCGTTTTGAGGAGACACGCTTTTTTTACTGCTAAATCTTACATTTTCTGTCAAAAATTGTGAGTTTTTATACTTAAGGACTCACAGAAAAAAGAAAAGAAAAAAAAATCCCGACCCAAAGTTTTGGCATTTTACAGTCGGTCGCTGAGGGCAACACAACAAATTTTTTTTAGGCCTTATTAATACAACTTACAAGTAATAAAGTAAGCACTGCAAAGTGCAAACTGTTCATCAATTAAGAAAATGACATAGTGTATGAGAGAAAGTTGGACTGCTAGGATCGAAACATCAGGCCATCCTAACTCAAAGCATGCCCACTATTTTAGCGCCTGTCGACGTGGAAACAATGGAAAACAATTGCAGATATGCAGATTTTTGTCCAAGAACTTTTGCTCATTTTACACAAAATCCAAAATTTGGTAAAGACTGAATTTGGCATTGACTGACAATTTTTGTTCATCATTTGGTTATGAAATGTTATGATTTTTAAAAGGTTTTCTTTTTTTGTTTTGTTTGATATCACACAGTACTTGGTGTAACAAGAGATTCCACAAAGGTGAGTTGTTGGTCATTGCCTTGATGCCCCTGGTCATTGCCTTGGTGCCCCTGGTCATTGCCTTGGTGCCCCTGGTCATTGCCTTGGTGCATCTGATCATTGCCTTGGTGCCCCTGGTCATTGCCTTGGTGCCCCTGGTCATTGCCTTGGTGCCCCTTGTCATTGCCTTGGTGCATCTGGTCATTGCCTTGATGCCCCTGGTCTTTGCCTTGGTGCCCCTGGTCATTGCCTTGGTGCCCCTGGTCATTGTCTTGATGCCCCTGGTCATTGTCTTGTTGCCCCTGGTCACTGCCTTGGTGCCCCTGGTCATTGCCTTGGTGCCCCTGGTCATTGCATTGGTGCCCCTGGTCATTTCCTTGCTGCCCCTGGTCATTACCAATTTGTAATGAGAATACTTGGTTCATTTCTGTGTATGAGTGCTTAATTTGTTTTTAATTTCTTTTATTAAGGGTGAAATAGCCAAGTCCTATCGGTCGTTAGCGCGGAAATTCCATCCTGATAAGTATAAGGTACGTACATAATTTATTCATATTTATAATGCATATTCATAATGTATGCATATTTATGAAGTACTGATGTTTAAAAGTGTTTTAGGTGTCCGAAAATCTAACATTTCGTTAGGATTTTGCTAACATAACCCTAAGGCCGAAAAAAAAAAATTGTTGTGTTGCCCTCAGCGACCGACCGTAAAATGCCAAAACTTTGGGTCGGGTTTTTTTTTTTTTTCTCCGAGTCCTAAAGTATAAAAAACTCACAATTTTTGACAGGAAATGTCACATTTAGCAGTAAAAAAGCGTGTCTCCTCAAAACGACCCAAGACCGTTGATTTATAAGCCCTGGTGACCATACATCCTGTATTTATTCTTAAATGTTTGAAAGTTGGCAAAAAAAAGAAGAAGAAATAAATAAAAATCGACCAACCCAAAATTTTAATTTTTTCACTTGAGGGCAACACAAATTTCAACCCAGGAAAGTGATTCTGGTTCAAATAGGAGCGATTTCAATTCTGCTCTTCGGAGAGTGTTCATTTAGTACACAAGAACAAAGCCATGTCTCCACAAGAATACAAATTTCAGTGTGTGTGTGTGTGTGTGTGCATAAGTACAAATCTGTGCTAGTGCTTCAACAAGGCCCACTACATGAGTGTTTAGAGCAAGGTTGTGTGCTCTACTTGCTCAATTGTTAAAGCACAGAGCTATTGAAAGTGGACAATAGAAAAAGACAATGCTTTGCCCTTGCCTATTGTCTGGTTAATAAATTCAACAGATGGGAGAATATTTGTGCCACCTGTATTGAAAACTCATTATCAATCTCACACCCATTGTACAAAGTAAATCCAAGGCCATTTGTTAACAGGTGTTTCATATTGTGCAATGCATGCATGCTTATTGTGGGCAAATTACCAATTGATAGTTAATTATTAATCATCTAGGCCTATTTGTTTTGAAAAATTTGCTATGAAAATTTAAAATTTTCACATTTGACACAAGTGCTGCAAATAAAATAACAAAGGCCTATGTGTTGGAATTTCTTTCAAATTAACCGTAGAAACAATATAATATTCAATTTAACGATGGCAAGATTTCTAATATTTATGTAAAATTAATAAATTATTTAAACTAGTCTTGCCCACTTCACTGACAGTTAGCATTTTTACGTCTCCTTATTAAGAAAAATTCTCGAAAACTAAAAATATTTTATTGTCTGATTTTTTTTTTTTTTTTTAATCTTGTTGTCTTAAATCTTTGTCTATAAAATTTAGTTCAGCTGGGTTTCCTAATGGAAAAAAAGGAAATTTATTTTAGTGCATACGTCTATGGGCATGTCTCCCTACATGAAAAACTTGAAATGAAAAATGTCATTAATAATCATTTTAGCATTTTTCTGTCATTTTCACGTTCACTGTGTTTTTTAAATTTTTTATAATTATTTCATTGAAATTATTTATATTGATCAATGAAAAATTGAAATTTTTAAGCCCCGCCTCCATATAAGTGTTCTGGATCCGCCCACAAAAGGGGATCCAGTTCCTGAGTAAAATTGGTAATTGTACCAGTACACATGACCAGTCTGTTCCCAAACAATTTATCAGTTTGACAAAATGCTGGTACCTTGTGAAAACGCCGGGTCTAAATCCTCAACTGTGAAATTATAGGAAATTAATTATGAATTTTTATAGTAGGGATTGCCTGGATCTGTAATTTTCTGTGCACACATACCGTAATTTGTTCTCGTGTACATACAAAATGGACACTCTCCGAAGAGCAGAATTGAAAATGCTCCCATTTGAACCAGAATCATTTTCCTGGGTTGAAATTTCTAGTAGGGGACGTCCCTTGTATAAATTAATTAGTTTGACAAATTAAACCTTGGAAATTCTTCCTTTTTTATTGAAAGGTAGTATCATACTTTGGTTTTTGTCAAAGAATTGCAGATTCATGGACAATGATATCAAGGAAGATACAGTTACAGTCATCTGTGAAATTCCCAGTCCCATATGGTGCCGATTTATTTTAGAAAATAGTGAAAAACGTCCAAAGTGTTTTTTAAAATCTTGTCACCATTATTTTTTATCTTTAAAAGATCAAAATTGTTTTTGGTCATTGGTTGTACTCTTTTCTGGATAAATACAGCATTGATAGGCAGAACAAATTTTAACAGTATGTTTCTACCATCACCATCTTTATACCCTGAAGTTATTTAATAGGTAAATCTGTGAAGATCAGGGGCCAATTTCATAAAACTGTTAAGCACAAAAATTTGCTATGAAAGCATGATATTTCTGTCTTAATAAAAACAGGGTTGACAACCAAATGTCCATGTGTTGTGCATCACTTGTGATTGTTCTTTGGCTGTTGTTCGCTGACCATAAATATCAAATGGAATTTTCAACGGTGCTTTGTTTTATTGGGCGAGACATTTTTGTGCTTTGAAGCAAATTTTTGTGCTTAACAGTTTTATGAAATTGGCCCCTGTTTCGATATGATACCATAGTATGATACTAGTACCTTAAATTCCAAATATCATTGTTTGTTCAAAACCATGTGGAGTTTGCACAGTATAGGCCTGTACACATTTAGAATTTCCCTGTGGGAACATGTGTATTCAACCCATGTACTATTGTGCTGAGTCTCCACGCCACACAGCACCAGATGTGCAAGAAATTACAACCCAGCTGGATCAATGAAATATCAATAAAATAAAATTACTATTGATATGTTGTTTGGCTCTCTGTGCCTGTGCGGATATGGCATGTATGGGAATGGGCAGTCTTGGTGCCATATTTTGATTAATTCATTCATTTGTCTTGATTTTGTTTGTTGGTTGTCTGTTTGTTTGTCTTTGTTTGTTTGTTGGTTGTCTGTTTGTATTTGTTTGTTTGTTGGTTGTCTGTTTGTTTGTCTTTATTTGTTGTTTGGTTGTCTGTTTGTTTGTCTTTATTTGTTGTTTGGTTGTCTGTTTGTTTGTCTTTATTTGTTGGTGGGTTGTCTGTTTGTCTTTATTTGTTGGTGGGTTGTCTGTTTGTTTGTCTTTATTTTTTGTTGGTTGTCTGTTTGTTTGTCTTTATTTGTTGTTTGGTTGTCTGTTTGTTTGTCTTTATTTGTTGTTTGGTTGTCTGTTTGTTTGTCTTTATTTTTGTTGGTTGTCTGTTTGTTTGTCTTTATTTGTTGGTGGGTTGTCGTTTGTTTGTCTTTATTTTTTGTTGGTTGTCTGTTTGTTTGTCTTTATTTGTTGGTGGGTTGTCTGTTTGTTTGTCTTTATTTGTTGGTGGGTTGTCTGTTTGTCTTTATTTGTTGGTGGGTTGTCTGTTTGTTTGTCTTTATTTTTTGTTGGTTGTCTGTTTGTTTGTCTTTATTTGTTGTTGATTGTCTGTTTGTTTGTCTTTATTTGATTGTTGGTTGTCTGTTTTGTTTGTCTTTATTTGTCTTTTATACTTTTGTACACAGCATGTGAGGACGAAAATCTGAAATCCAAAACAAAAAAATCTGATATCAGATTTTAATCTGAGAGATCTCATCCCTGTTGTCTGTTTGTTTGTCTTCATTGTTTGTTTGTTTTTATTTGTTTGTCAGTTGTCTATTTGATATTTGGTTTGTCTTTATTTGTTTGTTGGTTGTCTGTTGGTTTGTCTTAGTTTGTTGACTTTTGTTTGTTTGTATGTTGCAATGCATTTAGATCGAGGACAGTAGGATAAAAGAATGACAATAAAACCTTTCTTGTCCTCGAAAGGACGTCAATTTGAAATATGATCATACTATTGTGGCATACCGAAACAGAAATCTTCACAGATTTAAATTAAAACCTGTGGAATAATGATGGTGATGGTAGAAACATATTTGGTTCAAGTTTTTCTACCTGAAATGCTGTATTTATCCAGTAAAGAGTACAACCAAAGCAATTTTGATCTTTTAAAGATGAAAAATAATGGTGAAAAGATTGTTAAAGTACCGTGGGCGTTTTTCACTGTTTTCTCCAAAAGTGGGCACCGTATGGGACTGGAAATTTCACAGATGACTGTTACTGTATTTGTCTTGATATTTTTACTCGTGAATCTGCATTCTTTGACAAAAACCAAAGTATGATAGTACTTTTAAACTGAGTGTTTTTTTTTCTGAATTTCTAGGGTGAAGATGCTACAGAGAAGTTTCAGTTGATTGCTACTGCCTATGAGATTCTCAAAGACGAAGATGAAAGGCGAGACTATGACTACATGCTCGATAACCCCGGTTAGTTAACCAATCCAAGTTCTATAATCCAGGTTAAAGAAGTTTACCTATTTGGTTGATAAACCAGTTAGTTAACCAATCCAAGTTCTATAATCCAGGTTAAAGAAGTTCACCTATTTGGTTGATAAACCTGTTAGTTAACCAATCCAAGTTCTATAATCCAGGTTAAAGAAGTTAACCTATTTGGTTGATAAACCGGTTAGTTAACCAATCCAAGTTCTATAATCCAGGTTAAAGAAGTTAACCTATTTGGTTGATAAAACAGGGGCCAATTTCATAGAGCTGCTTTTTAAGCACAACACTTGCTTTTGTATGAAAACTCTTCCTTGACGAAACAGGATTACCAACCAAATTTCCATGCGATTGTTTACTGCTTTTGACTTGTATTCGGCCATTGTTTGCTGAGCTTAACATTCACAAGGAGTTTTGGCTGGCATACTGATTATGTTGACCAAGGTTTTTGCTGCTTAAGCAAATTTTGGTGCTTAGCAGCTCTATGAAATTGGCCGGGGCCAGTTTTAGTGGTTTAGAGAAGACTTTGATTAGTATTAACTTTGGGGCTTGACTATAAACTGAAATTTACTGCATAACCAGGGTTAGTAAAGATTAGAACCGACTGGTTTGGTGTATAACCCAGGTTAGTGGTTTAGGGAATATAGGGCCGGCCTTTTCCAAACCTCGGCTCGGGCTCGGGCTCAGGCTTCGGCTCCGGCTTCGTCTCAGTCATTAATTTTTGAAGCTGAAGCTCTGTTTACCTTTTTAAACTAGATCAAATCTACTTCCGAACCGCAGCCAAAAACATAGATATTTTGATACCTGTTATTTTAGAATGGATTCACGAAATGGAGCCGGAGCATGAGCTGGAGCTGAAGTTTTGAAAAAAGGGCCCTGATCACATCGTATCTTCTTGAAACTTTGGGAAAACCCTAAAATCCTCTAAACCGTGTTTACATGTATTTGGTGTTTTTGCAGAGGAATATTACAGCCATTATTACAGATACTACAAGCGGAGGGTGGCTCCAAAAGTGGACGTTCGCATCGTAATTGCGGTCTCAATTACAGTCATATCTCTTATACAGGTAAAGTCAGGTTGCTAAGCATGTCGGTTACCAGCTTAAATTGCATTCAATGTGTATATGATTTTCAAGTGACCGGTACTTGGCTGTTTTTAATGTTTTGCTCAGTATTTGTTGATACTGCTAAGCATGTCAGTTACCAGCTTAAATTGCATTCAATGAGTATATTAAATTTCAAGTGACTGGTACATGGCTGTTTTAATTTTTTTGCTTTATAGTAGTAATCTAATTGTTGATATGAGGAATTGGGTTACCAGCCAAAATTGATTGTGATAATGTGTATTGTGTGACTGGTACTTTTCACCAGGAGGCTCAGCAATGGTTGTTATGAGGAATTGGGTTACCGGCCAAAATTGATTGTGATTGTATATCATGTGACTGGTACTTTTCATCAGGAGGCGCAGCAATTGTTGCTATGAGGAATTTGGTAACCAGTCAAAATTGATTTTACCAAGTTTGACTGGTACTTGGTCGTTTTTGCGTTAAGCAGAAATATGTGGTATAAAGCAGCACAATTCATGCATAGCAATTTTTGTAAGGGAGACATAGGTTTACCAGCCAAATTTCATTGTGATTTGGATTGTGAAAACTGGTACTAAGCTCGTTTTTGTTGTGTTTTGATTTGCAGTACTTTAGCTGGTGGTCACGCTACAACTCAGCCATTGATTATTTGGTTGCTACACCCAAATACAGAATAATGGTAAGAAAGGTCAAAGTTCATAAACCTGCATATCGCCAAATAATTGCTTAGCATGCTCGCTCTCTTTTGAAAAAAAAATGAGTTTGCTATTATTGTACGCGAAAATTTCTTATGTGGATTGGTTTGCGGAAACATCATGTAATATTCGTTCGTACTTTCGCACTTTTATTTTATTCGCAATGCTCGTCAAAAATTTCTTTCATATTTGTTTGCAGGCCGTCGACCAAGCAAAGAAAGATGGACTTTTGGACACTGGAAAACGGAAAGGCAAGCGATCAAAGGTAAAAATATGAACACCAAAAACCAATTAAACTACCCGGTAACTGGGCAGGGATTTAAATAGTACTAGCCCAGGGCTCGATTTCACGAACGGTTAAGACAGATCGCAAGATGCATATGAATCTTAATTGCTTTGCAAAATGTGATGTCACAATTAATACTAGCTGCTATGGAAACATGAACAACTCATCTAAAAGGTGAATCGCATATCTTTGTGAAATCGACCACAGGGGCCATTCTCAAAGCTCGGCTCTGGCTCCGTCTTCATTTCGTGAATCCATTCTGAAATTACGGGTATCAATATAGAGGCTTTTGGCTGTGGTTCGGAAGTAGATTCTCGGTTTGAAAAAGGAAAACAGAGCTTCAGCTTCAATAAAAAAAACAAAACCTATATTTCCAACATATGGATGACAGAGCCTGAGCCGGAGCCGAGCTTTGAGAAAGGCCCCCACACTAGTGTTATGTGGTATTCAGGATACCACGCTCACCGTCCACGGGAAAACCCACGTGTGATAAATTGTGCTATGAAGGTGGTTTAGGGTTAATAATGAAATTTCTAATACCAACGCCCTTAATCAAGGGAAAAAAAAGTCATTTACCCACGTGTACTTTCGTGAAAAATTGCTGGTACCGATTGTTAATTTGTCTGTCTAAGCATCTACATGTACATCTACTTCAGTTGCAATTTGAAAAGTTGGTGGTACCGTAGCCTTAGGTAGAGTAATTAACATACATGTATGTACAATGGATTGGAACACACACTATTAAAAGCCAGTTGGAAATGGGGGATTACTAGTTAAATTTGCAATATATGTCTCCTTAGCAACTATGTGCAGAGTACCAGTTAGAATAGAACGCATGTATGGCATCAGAGTACCAGTGAGATGTAGTACTGTACATGTGGAAATTATGCATGTTGGCTGTTTACTAGTGTCTGACAAGTAGTACACGTTTATTATGGCATGTTTGCCGTTTACTAGTGTCTGTTTAGCAACTCAGCAGAGTACCAGTGAGAAAGAGTACACATTATGTATGGTATTTTGGCCATTTGCCAATGTCTGCTTAGCAAATCAGCAGAGTACCAGTGAGAAGTATGTATACACAAAACACATGCATGGCATGTTGGTCGTTTACTAGTTTTGATTTAGTATTAAAGCAAATTCCATTTCGTTTGAAAGTGTTTTTCTGGATGAGTGAAAACAAAAACAGGAAACCAATGAAATTTGTATCTCACAGTTAATTTATATCATTAATTTTGACAAATAAATTGACGGATATTTTTTGGGAAATTTCCAATAGTGGATGAATTTGGGTTAACTTTTTAAGTCCGGCCCTGCCACTGAAAAGCCTGGCCAGGCCTGGGCTTTGCCTGGGCTTTTGGGCTTCTGTAATCCCCAGACATGAACTATCAACTTCAAGCCCCTGCTGTGTCCTGGGCCATAGTTGAAAAGCCTGGCCACTGGCCTGAGGCCTGGGCTTTGCCTGGGCTCTTGGGCTTCTATGGGCGTTTTCGAAACGGAGGCTCAGGCTCCGGCTCCATTTCATGAAACCATTCCAACACAACAGGCATCAAAATAGAAAATTTTGGTTGCGGTTCTGAAGTAGATTCTCTAGTATGTATTAAAAGAAAACAGAGCTTCAGCTTCAATGAAAAACCACAACCTATATTTTCAGCGTATGGATGTCAGAGCTGGAGCCTGAGCCTGAGCCTCCGTTTCGAAAAAGGCCCTATAATCCCCAGCCTTGAACTATCAACTTCAAGCCCCTTCTGTGTCCTGGATCATAGTTGGCACTATTAAACCTGATTGACAGATTGAGTCCACATTGATCATGGACAGTATCCAGAAGCCAGGCTTGATTGATTTGAAGCAGCTCTATTATAGTGAAGTTCAGGGCTGACAAGAGGAGGATTTCAGGCCCGGGCCTGGCCAGGCTTTTCAGTGGCTGGGCCCGACCAGTATTAGAGTTTCTCTCCCTAACATGTGTATCTTCTATGCCATATACTTGATTATTAGATAAATTAAACTTATTGGGGCAATAATTGTTGCTTTTTTGAAATTGGTTTGACAGGAGGAGTTGAAAGAAGAGGAGGACAAAGTTGTGAGGAATATCATCGAGGAAAACGCCGATATCAAGTAAGGGCAAAAAAATGTTTGTTTCACTGGAGCCAAAAGTTGTCGGTACCCCAAAATTGTTAGAACTTACCATCTGCATATCAAGGTTTATCACACATAGTTTCACATGGTAAGTGTGGTATCCTGAATACCACAATACACCACAGTGTGGTGGCAATGCATGATTTATGTTCCAGTCCCCCCTGAGGAGACTGTGGTAATGTGTGGTAAGCAGCTCTTGTCTTGTGTGGTAGGTGCAGAGGGTTAGGGTTAATATCCAGTCCCACTGTGGAGACTGGTAATGTGTGGTAGGTGCAGAGGGTTAGGGTTAATATCCAGTCCCCTGTGGAGACTGTGGTAGTGTGTGGTAAGCAGCAATTGTCTTTTGTGGTAGGTGCAGAGGGTTAGGGTTAATATCCAGTCCCCCTGTGGAGACTGTGGTAGTGTGTGGTAAGCAGCTCTTGCCTTGTGTGGTAGGTGCAGAGGGTTAGGGTTAATATCCAATCCCCCTGTGGAGACTGTGGTAATGTGTGGTAAGCAGCTCTTGTCTTGTGTGGTAGGTGCAGAGGGTTAGGGTTAATATCCAGTCCCCCTGTGGAGACTGTGGTAGTGTGTGGTAAGCAGCTCTTGTCTTGTGTGATAGGTGCAAAGGGTTAGGGTTAATATCCAGTCCCCCCTGAGGAGACTGCGGTAATGTGTGGTAAGCAGCTCTTGTCTTTTGTGGTAGGTGCAGAGGGTTAGGGTTAATATCCAGTCCCCCAGTGGAGACTGTGGTAATGTGTGGTAAGCAGCTCTTGTCTTGTGTGGTAGGTGCAGAGGTTAGGGTTAATATCCAGTCCCCCCTGAGGAGACTGTGGTAATGTGTGGTAAGCAGCTCTTGTCTTGTGTAGTAGGTGCAGAGGGTTAGGGTTAATATCCAGTCCCCCTGTGGAGACTGTGGTAGTGTGTGGTAAGCAGCTCTTGTCTTGTGTGGTAGGGTGCAGAGGGTTAGGGTTAATATCCAATCCCCCTGTGGAGACTGTGGTAGTGTGTGGTAAGCAGCTTTTGTCTCGTACTCTATGGTAGGTGCAGAGGGTTAGCGTTAAGCAGCAAAAACTTGGTTAATTAAAATGCTGGCCAAAATCACATTTGCCCTCACCTAAAGATGCCAGCCATTTCGTTTCTCTTGCAAAACATCAAATTTGACTGAATTTGAATATTTTCGCCGTTCCATTTCCAGGGGAGGCTACAGGAAGCCCAAGATACTGGACGTATTGTGGTTCCAGCTAGTCCTATCGCCATACTTCCTGGTCTCCTATGTGATCTGGTTCGTCAGATGGATCTGGAAATTCAACATCTTGGGGAAGGAGTACGGACCGGAGGAAAAACATCACCTGATCCGTAAAAATTTGGGCCTCAGTCAGACACAGTACGAGGTACGTAGTTAGTCACTGACCTGGGGCCAATTTTATGGAACTGCTTAAGCACCAAAATTTGCTTAAGCAGCAAAAACCTTGGAAAATGAGATCAGTATGCCAGCCAAAACTCCTTGTGAATGTTGCGCTCAGCAAACAATGGCCGAATACAAGTCAAAAGCAGTAAACATCACATGAAAATTTGTTTGGTAATCCTGTTTGATCAAGGAAGGCTTTTCATGCTTAAGCAAATCTATGAAATTGGACCCTTTCTTTATCATGATTACACGGAGAGGAACTTTAATACTGGTTGGGCCAAGCCGATGAAAAGCCTGGCCAGGCCTGGAATTTTGCCTGGGCTCTCGGGCATCTATAATGCCCAGCCTTGATCTATGAACTTCAAGCCCCTGCTGTGTCCTGGATCATAGTTGACACTATTAAACCTGATTGACAGATTGAGTCCACATTGATCATGGACAGTATCCAGAAGCCAGGCTGTATTGAATTTAAGCAGCTCTATTGTAGTGACGTTCAGGGCTGACAAGAGGAGGATTTCAGGCTTGAAGGCCCGGGCCTGGCCAGTATTAAAATTTCTCTCGCTTAACAGGGGCTCAAAGTAGTATTAGTGTCATGAGAGTGACTGCTTACCTCTAAGAAAATCTGCTTACCTCTAAGAAAATCTGCTTACCTCTATGAAAATCTGCTTACCTCTATCAAAATCTGCTTACCTCTATGGAAATCTGCTTACCTCAAACAAAATCTGCTTACCTCTAACAAAATCTGCTTACCTCTATGGAAATCTGCTTACCTCTAAGAAAATCTGCTTACCTCTAACAAAATCTGCTTACCTCTATGGAAATCTGCTTACCTCTAAGAAAATCTGCTTACCTCTAAGACAATCTGCTTACCTCTAAGACAATCTGCTCACCTCTAAACAAAAATCTGCTTACCTCTAACAAAATCTGCTTATCTCCCATGAATTGGCAAGTTTTCCGCATTTCGAGCTTACACTCTGAGTGGATTTTTTCATTTGTCCTCAGGGGCTAGACGAATCTGAAAAAGACTTGATGCTTTCCAGGGAGTTGTGGATTTATGTCAATTTCAAGGTAAACAATTTATTTATTTTATTATAAAACTTTAAAGGTACAATACAGGATTGGTAACATACCCAAACAGAAATGTTCACAGATTTACGTATAACTTTCAGGGTATGAAGATGGTGGTGGTACATACCGTTAAAATATTTCCAGCTGAAATGGTGTATTCATCCAGAAATTAATATTAAAAACAAAGATTGAAAACAGTTTTGATCTCAGGATAAGATCAAAACCATTCCTTATGTTTTATAAAAAAAATTGAGTCGGGTTTTTGCTATTTTCTCGGGACTCAGATGTCCGATTGAGCTCAATTTTCTACAGGTTTATGATTTCATGCATACAGTTTATGCTGGATAAGACGAAGTATGAGTGCTGTTCTGTGACCTTTACCAATTATGTGTTATACCAAGGAAGTACATGTATCATACATTGGTTTTTATCAAAGAAATACAGATTCATGGGCAAAAATACCAAGACATATACAGCAACAGTCATCTGTGAAAATTTCAGAACCATACGTTGCCCACTTTTTGAGGAAACAGTGGAATACAGCCACAGTATTTTTTAAGTCTTTTCTTTTTCATTTTTGATCTTTTAAAAGATCAAAAAGATTTTCGTTTTTTTTGTTTTTGTTTTTACTAATTTCTGGATAAATACACCATTTCAGGTGGAAACATTTTAACGGTATGTTTCTACCACCATCATCTTCATACCCTGTAAGTTATACGAAAATCTGTGAACATTTCTGTTTTGGTTTCTTACCAAAGTGGGATACTACCTTTAAGAAACAGTATTAATAGGCATCACTCAGAGATCTTTTTTTTCTTTTCCCAGGAGTACAAATTTGAGAAGGAGGAAGAAATGAAAGCAAAATTGGCCGAGAGCAGCCGACACAAGAGCTACAGGAGATACATGAAGAAGAACGGAGTCGGCAGAATGTATTTCGACGATTAGAATCAAATCTAGACCTAGAGGTCTAGACTGGGATTCAGGTTTGAAACAAAATGGCTTTGTAAAGGGAGAGAAACTTTGAATACCGGTTGGTCTTTGCCATCGAAATACCAGGCCAGGCCTGGGCTTTGCCTGGGCTCTTGGGCTTCTATAATCCCCAGCCTTGAACTATCAACTTCAAGTCCCTGCTGTGTCCTGAATCGAGGTTGAAAAGCCAGGCCAGGCCTGGGCTTAACCTGGGCTCTTGGGCTTCTATAATCCCCTAGCCTAGAACTATCAACTTCAAGCCCCTGCTGTGTCCTGGATCATAGTTGGCATGCACTATTTAACCTGATTGACAGATTGAGTCCACATTGATCATGGACAGTATCCAAAAGCCAGGCTTGATTGATTTGAAGCAGCTCTATTGTAGTGAAGTTCAGGGCTGACAAGAGGAGGATTTCAGGCCTGGAGGCCTGGCTTTTCAGTGGCTGGGCCCGACCAGTATTAAAGATTCTCTTCCTTTAATACATACTAGTGAACGTAGGGAATTTGTGAAGACGATAACTTTTTCAGCTACTAATCTGATACAAGCAGAATTATTTGAAACCGAAAGCTGTTTTGAGTTCAGGCTTTGAGCTGGGGGTAGGGAATGTTGGATGGGGGTAAGGAAGGTTGGATGGGGGTAAGGAAGGTTGGATGGGGTAAGGAAGGTTGGATGGGGGTAAGAAAGGTTGGATGGGGGTAAGAAAGGTTGGATGGGGGTAGGGAAGGTTGGATGGGGGTAGGGAAGGTTGGATGGGGTGAGGAAGGTTGGAGGGGGGTAAGGAAGGTTGGTTGGGGGTAAGGAAGGTTGGGCTGCATCCGAATCTGCTGTCTAGAGCTAGGTCTAGGTCTTCGCTCCATTGGAAATACGCAGAGAGACCAAGACAATAGACCTAGCCGTAGCTCTGGAAGCCCGTTTCGGACACGGCCTTGGATGGGGTAAGGAAGGTTGGATGGGGGTAAGGAAGGTTGGATGGGGGTAGGGAAGGTTGGATGGGGGTAAGAAAGGTTGGATGGGGGTAAGAAAGGTTGGATGGGGGTAGGGAAGGTTGGATGGGGGTAAGGAAGGTTGGATGGGGGTGAGGAAGGTTGGTTGGGGGTAAGGAAGGTTGGTTGGGGTAAGGAAGGTTGGTTGGGGTAAGGAAGGTTGGTTGGGGTAAGGAAGGTTGGATGGGGGTAAGAAAGGTTGGATGGGGGTAAGAAAGGTTGGATGGGGGTAGGGAAGGTTGGATGGGGGTAAGGAAGGTTGGTTGGGGTAAGGAAGGTTGGATGGGGGTAAGGAAGGTTGGATGGGGGTAGGGAAGGTTGGTTGGGGGTAGGGAAGGTTGGTTGGGGTAGGGAAGGTTGGATGGGGGTAAGGAAGGTTGGTTGGGGGTAGGGAAGGTTGGATGGTGGTAAGGAAGGTTGGTTGGGGGTAAGGAAGGTTGGATGGGGGTATTAAGGAAGGTTGGATGGGGGTAAGGAAGGTTGGATGGGGGTAAGGAAGGTTTGATGGGAGTAAGGAAGGTTGGATGGGGTAAAGAAGGTTGGATGGGGGTAAGGAAGGTTGGATGGGGGTAAGGAAGGTTGGATGGGGGTAATGAAGGTTGGTTGGGTGTAGGGAAGGTTGGTTGGGGGTAAGGAAGGTTGGTTGGGTGTAGGGAAGGTTGGTTGGGGGTAAGGAAGGTTAGATGGGGGTAAGGAAGGTTAGTTGGGGGTAAGGAAGGTTGGTTGGGGGTAAGGAAGGTCGGATGGAGCCGGTCTGCTACATCAGCTTAACAAGGTCACATCGTACTAAGCACGAATTTATTAATCTTCAAGTTGACATTTATTGTCATTTGTTGACATCTGTTTGTCCATCCAGGGTTTAAAGAGACTGTTGAATTTGTATCAAATGATTTGTTTTCACTTTGTGGACACAACTTTGTAACACTGATATGTAATTATATAATGATACCTACACTATTAAAACTCAAGAGATAAAATTGATTAAATAACGTCTGTCTTCACTAGTTGCAGGGCAGGAACTTTTTAAACAGGGCTAGGGGCAACTGACATCTTACGGATCATTTGAAAGGGCACTAAGGCAATGACCAGGTGCACCAAGGCAACGACCAGCCTAGGCACTAAGGCATTGAAGCTGTTGCCAGTGTTTTAACCAGACTAGGGCCCAATTTCATGGAATCTGTTACTGTAACCTCAAATTGTTTGCGGCAGACTTTTTTTGCTTACGGTTAGCTTTTTTTTTCTCGGGAGAGTTTGCTTAAATCTGGCAATGGTATTAAAGCGAGAACTTTCTGCAGAATACATGACAGTGTATTTATACCGTGTTAGCAGGAAATAATCAAGGTTAGCCTAGAAATTCTTCGCTAACCAATTAAGCCCAGAAAGTCTTGCTTTAAACGGATTCCATGAAATAGATTTCACACGTAGCAGTAAAGCAAAAAATATAATTATTTGTCCACACAAGCTCTGTAATGTCAATTTTAATATGAATATTGTTGAAATAAATGTCCACCTGAATGAATGAATGAGTGACTGAAAATAGGCCGTAACAGATTCCATGAAATAGGGCCCAGATCTATAATTTGGAACCAAAATGGTCAACCATACATCAGTTACATGTAACATGATTGGCCAACAATACACAGTTCGAGTCGCCATTTTGTTTCCAAACCCCAAAGATTTCACAATACACGGGTTTACACCATGGCAGCCATCTTAGATTTTCATTGCAACTTCAAAACGAGGCACTTCCACTCATGCGCACTTTCCGAAGTGTAAGCCCGTCCATTGTCGTAGACAATACACGGGTTTACACTTCGGCGGTTTTGATCGCGACTTCGAAACGAGGCACTACCACGCATGCGCTTTTTTAGAAGTGTAAACCCGTGTATTCTCTCTACAGCTTTACCCTTTCTCGGTCACGTGTACAAAAAAATGAAAAGATGTACAAATATTCTTGTAACATTAAGTGCAATTATAATGGTTATTTATCTTTTTTTTTGTACATTGTGTTTGCGCTTTTGGTTATCTTTATTATGCGTCTGATTTTGCATAAAGCTTGATTTTACAAACATTATGTACTCGTGTATAAACAAACTAATTGTGCTTAAAGGTAGTATCATACTTTGGTTTTTGTCAAAGAAGTACAGATTCCTGGGTACAAATATCAAGGGAGATACAGTCACAGTCATCTGTGGAAATTTCAGTCCCGTACGGTGCGCACTTTTTGAGAAAACGGTGAAAAATGGCCACATTATTTCTTAAGTCTTTTCTCTTTTATTTTTGATCTTTTAAAAGATCAAAAAGATTTTTGGTCGTTGTTTTACTAATTTCTGGATAAATACATTTCAGGCGGAAAAATTTTAACGGTATATATTTCTACCAGCACCATCTTCATACCCTGAAAGTGATACGTAAATCTGTGAACGTTTCTGTTTTGGTGTCTTGCAAAAGTATATGATACTACCTTTAAAATAAATGAATTATTGCTTAAGGACCAATGTTGATTAACCCTAACCCTCCTGCATACCACAGTGTACAACACATGGTTTTTCCTGTGCAAAGTGTGGTATCCTGAATACCACAATACACCACAGTGTGGTTTGTGTGGTAATTAATGCCTGTTTAATGACGTGTACAGTTCACTCCTGGGCAATTCCACCGGTAACAGACTGACACTTTGGAAGGGGTTTTGAAAGTCTGTTATGGATTAAAAAGTATTGATGGTGGATAAACTCCCAAACAATTGTACACTGGCTTCCTTGTTAATGTCTCTATGTAATGGAAAATATTTGTCCACTTTGTACTTTCCGTGTGTAAGATCTGGGGTCAAGTTGCCATGGTAACAGACTGACATTTTCGCAACCTGCCTTTTTTACCAATGATGTATAATGTGAAAACGCTCTGAAGTGAGTAGATAGAATTTAATCTTAAGGTAATCACAGTATGTAGGCTAGGTCTTACTGTCTATCAGTAGTGGCAAATTTCACTCTGCGTTGCCAGGTAAAATGGTGGAACACCATATATGGTCGGTAACAGACTGACATTAGCGGTAACAGACTGACACGCTCTGAATTTACGTGTCAAATGCTATTGAGACAGACAGTTTATTCCAAAATTGTAAAACAATTTCATAAAAAAAACACAACTAGACCACAAAACTAGCCACTGGCCACACAGACATGGCAGATCTTACATTATACTGAGAATCTAGTAACTTCCTAGAGATTTACGACATACATTGTACATGTATGCATATATACATGTACACTGTACAGTGTAACTGCCACATTTTGGTCATGTACAAAAACATGTACATGTACTTTGACCTTAATAAGCTTAAAAATGACGATTACCCCATCTGCTGAACTCAATAAAAGACACTTCTGGGTGCTTTAAAAGTGTAAGTATACACGTATACTATTTACAAACTCACAAAACTATATAATTATTGGGTTGTTACATGTAAATGGCGTGGACATACTATTTGGGGGCGGGGCCAAATAGGACACACCCTCAAAAGAGGAGGAGGCTGCTGAAATTTTGAATCCCATCAATAACTGATTGTTTGTAACCCTGTAGAACACAAAACTGAGAAATTATATAATAAATTAGCCAAAAAAACACTGGAGTACATACCATACTGCACTAATAATGTAATGCAATGTGACCTTTGACCTTTGTCCCTTTGACGGGAGTTTACCCCTTCTTAAGCAGGGAAAGCAGCCTTTTAAACATTCTTAAGAGGTATATTTGCTTTCAGGTTAGTGTTTAACATTCTGACCCTTGTTTCATGCTTGCACTCAAATGTATGGTTAAAGTGTATTTTTTGGTTGACTTTAAAGTCCCAATGCACCACTCACCAATCTTAAGAAATCACTTTTTGATACAAGTCAGCCCTACATTGTACATATCCAACACTTAAAACCTTTTGCAGAAGTAAACATTACAAGTAAAAAGTGTTACAAGTAAACATTATGTGAATGAAGTGAGCAACATCCTCTATTGCTGTTTCAAAATCCCACAATGCATGATAGCCATAGCAATTATACAGTGTCAGTCTGTTACCGTCAGTCTGTTACCGATGGGGTCAGTCTGTTACCATGGTATTTCTATATATTAATCAAAAGGTAATTAATTTTTTTTCTTCAAACATGTTGACATATAAGTGCTAACAGAGAATCTATAGTATCATTTTTTTGCTTTGCTGGATAAAGAATACAAAAAACTTTTTCAACTTTTCGGTAACAGACTGACAGGTATTTATAGTATAATTTTCAAAATGGTGGATTTTGGGCAAAAAAGCAAAAATATTCAAATAAAGAAAATTTGTTAGTGAGAGGGATACTTTGTTCTTTAAACTTATCAAATTCAACCAAATCTGTGGAAAGAGTCTAAACTTATTGATTGTTTTGTGTTTATGTGATAAATAAGGCATTTTACGTTTTTTAACCAAAAGTAGCGTTTTTCCACCCATTTTGGGGTCAAAAATGTACGATAACCCATAGAGATATATATTTTAATGAAGTACAACTCATAAGCTACACAACCATACCAGAATCAAGAAAATACAATGAAATATCAAATTTGACCCTCAGGTTGACATTTCTGTGGAATTACCCTCCTGTGGAGGCTGTGGTAGTGTGTGGTAAGCAGCTCTTGTCTTGTGTGTTAAGTGCAGAGGGTTAGGGTTAGTAACGTGTTTCAGTGCTTAAAACAATCTTTGTAATTAACATGATCAGCTTTATTACATGGGCTACAAAATCTTAGGGCGTTTACAAAACGGGGGCTCAGGCTCCAGCTCCATTTCGTGAATCCATTCAGAAATAACTGGTATCAAAATAGAGGCTTTTAGCTGCAGTTCTGAAGAAGATTCTCTGGTTTGAAAAGGAAAACAGAGCTTCAGCTTCAATGGAAAACCACAACCTATTATTTTCAGCATATGGATGAAAGAGCCTGATTGAGCCTAATCCGCCGTTTCGTAAACGCCCTAAGATTGGGCCAGGCACTTCCATATATAATTTTCAGTTGCTTTAGGCGACCGTTCTTAATTTCCAGCCTTTTTTTTTCTTTTCCATCTTTTCTAATTAACTACGTATACATTGTCCAATCTAAAAAAACAAATTGATCATAAATGGGCGAATAGCGCCCTCTTTTGTTTTAGTGGTAAATAGCGCCCTCTTGTGTTTGTTACCATACAGTGCCATAAATTTGTCAATTTCATTAATGCTACAAGTGTTAAGTACTGGTTATTTGTTTTTTCGAGTTCAGTTTTTTTAAACGTCACATAATCCATTGTGGTTAAAGGTCACTGTATTAATATGAAGGTTCTGCATTAGGAATCATTCAAATTATTCTAACCCTTCAACAACGACATGTAACAGCTTTTTGAATGGAAAAAATCTCCTCAAAAAACTTACACTGTATGCATCTCAAGTTTGAGGGACGATATATTTTTTGTTACTGATCTATGGACGATGAAACTGGTATCATTGGAAAGCGTGATTATTCCTCTTTACAATGATGTGTCATTTGTTATGCTAATGTAATCGTGGAATGTGCGGTCCTGATAAATATGCAGCGATGTCAAAAATGAAATGTTGGACAATTTGTTGTGTTCAGTAGTGAATTCCCAATCGTTTCGAGGATGGACTGAGTTTTATGAATGGAATGGTGTTGATGCGCTGATGCGTGAAAGCACGGTACAAACATCATGGTGTATTCTCATTTGCATTTTGCAACATTTTATTTCTGACTTTGCCATTTATTAAGGAAAAATGCACATTCAATGATTACATAATCACAACAGATGGCACATCATTGTGAAGAGGAATAGTGAGGCTTTCCAATGATACCAGTTTCACCGTTCATAGATCAGTATTAAACAAAAAAGATATCATCTTTCAAATTTGATTTGCAAAACATTTTTTGAGGAGTTTACTCGAAAAAGCAGCACACTTTTTGTTGTACACATTGCTGATACAGTGTACATGTACATATTCATGATTACATGTACATGTATGTGACCTTTTGGGGTCAAAATGAGTTAATTATTTCAAATGTTATTGAATTTGTTTGGTTGTTTTTAACATTATTTATTAAGTTTCTTTTGGAAAACATGTTTTTCTATAATTATATTCCTGTTTATTAAAAAAGAAAACAAAAATAAATACCAAAATGTAACTTGTGGGAAAGTACAGAAATTGTATTCAGTCCAATTTTTTGTTTATTAAAACAAATTTCAGCTTCCATTTAATAGCCTGTTTTTAAATTCTTTTTCAACGGCCAGGATTATTAGGCCATTTATGAAATGGAGGCTCAAGCTCCGTTTCAGGCTCCGGGCTCCATTTCGTGAATTAATTCTGAAATTACAGGTATCAAAATAGAAGCTTTTGGCTGCCAATTCTGAAGTAGATTCTCTGGTTTGAAAAGGAAAACAGCTAGCTTCAACTTCAATGTTCAACTTATATTTCTAAGTTCAGCATATATGGATGACAGAGCTGGAGCCTGAGTTTCATAAACGCCCATAGACATTGGTTCACACATAGTTCATCTGGGCAGGCTATGTGTGCAGGGTGCTCAGCGTAAACAATGCGGGGACACAATGGTTGAATACCACCTGATAATATCCCAAATTCCCAGCCAATGTAATTGACGTCACCTCATTTGTTTTGGGCGGCTCACAGATTGTGCTCTGCTCGAAAGAGACGATCTATTCAAATGCAAATCAAGGGGTAGCTCCACCACATTGAGCCAATTGTGGGGACAATAAAGGTTCATTGAACCTCTTGTTCCAGACAGTACCCCCATTCAATGTATTTCAATGGAAATAACAAAGCAATTATGAATATTCTCACGCCATGAGGCCAACTGCTATAGATGCTTCCCGGGCAAAAGGGGTTAAAATCAAAATCTCACCCATTCATAATACAGGCAAGTCAGCTGCGACAATAATTATGATTATAATCAAAATTCATCCACAATAAATTAGTCAAATTTAAGAATTTGTTTCCAATCGTTATTTACACATTTTGAAACTTCAAATTATATAAAGTTTTATACTGGAGATCATTCATTGTTTACAAATTAATTTTTCATTTGTGGAAAAGCCTGGCCAGGTCTGGGCTTTGCCTGGGCTCTTGGGCTTAATCCCCAGCCTTGAACTATCAACTTCAAGCCCCTGCTGTGTCCTGGATCATAGTTGGCACTATAAACCTGATTGATATATTGAGTCCACATTGATCATGGACAGTATCCAGAACTTGAGCCAGGCATGACTGATGTTAAGCAGCTCTATAAGAGCAAAGTTCAGGGCTGACAAGAGGAGGATTACAGGCCTGAAGCCCCAGGCCTTGCCAGGCTTTTCAGAGGCTGAGCCCGACCAGTTTCAAGGCGGCTTTCCATATATGCTTTTCGTTCATTGCGTACATGTATGTATATGTTGCGTGTGCATTGCGTTGCAAAAAAAAATCAATCATTATAAAAAAAAGGAAGCGACCCTTACCATGTCCGTTGGACATGCACATCTTTATAATGAGTAATATTTGTGCAACGCGACTCACACGCAACGTATACGCAGCGGATAAAAAAAAAAAAATATGGAAAGGCACCTTTAGAGTTTCACTACCTTAAAATACATGTTATAAGCGATACACTCAACCTGGCCAGGAAGAACTGATTAGTTCTAGTTCTAAAAGCAGAACTGACTTAAACCAGTTCTAGCCAGGCTAAACTGGTATTAACCGGTTCCAAGCCATGTCGGCTAAGTCTGGCTCTACACAGGTTACCCGTTCAAAGTTCTGGAATGGCAATGATTTGAGTTGGGCTCAACTGGTATTAAAACTAATCCTCTCAAGATAGAAGGCTGCCGATTTTTAAATCAGGGCTTCGTGGTCTATGTACCAGACCAGATCTCCATCTTCTGGGTGAATGCCAGTCACGGGGTACCTCAGGGTGTCCCCCACCGTGTTCGACCTGAGTACTGACACCATGCCCCTCTTCGATTTGCCTAATATGAGAATCCCGACATGCCTGGCTTGGTTGATGGTTTTGAGCGTGATTGTCATTCTGTTTGGGACGGGTTGGGGCGCACCGTTGGAGAGGACGACCTTGGCGGTGTTTTCTTGGACGGTGGGGTGGTTTGGGAACAGGGATGCGACGTGGCCATCTGCCCCCATGCCGAGTAAGGCATAGTCGAGCCTTCCGTCGGGTATCTGTCGAAGATCATCTTGGTATGATTCCGGACCCTTGTCGGCGCTGTTGCAAAATCCACCGGCCAACTTCACTGGCATCGGGTTGATGTTCAGGAACGGGACGTCGACATACTGTAGGAGGTCGTCGTGAAGCTGCTTGAAATTGGATAGCTCGTCGTAGAGTGGAACACAGCGTTCGTCGACCATCCAGAAATGGGTGTCCGCCCAGGGGAACTGGAAGGACAACTCGGTGGCGAGGTAGGTGAAGAGGGGTCTGGGGGTGGACCCGCCGGGCACGGCGATGTGGAAACTCCCCCACTTCGCAATGGACTCTGCCGCAACTTGTAAGAGATGCTTAGCCAGTTGGGCAATCACACTGTCCTGTGAGCCAGTGACAAGGGGGTGTGAACGGAAACGGTCCGTGATGGATGAGAAGCTGGTGCCGTCACGCCCAGTGTCAAACTCGGATGGCGACGCCTCCAGATCATGAACAAACATGAGGTTGCGACCCCTGACCCTGAAATCCAACAAAGTGCCTGTGTCTTCTCCGCCAGAGTAAAGTCGCGGCTTGCGTCCTTCCAAGCTTTGCAGCAGCGGGCTCCAGATCCTCCACGAAGCCATCAAGTCACCCGTGCCCACAAAGTCCTGATGGTTGCCTCGGAAACAGGATGCGATCAATGCCGTGTAGGCATCCTGGTCCTTGGGCGGGGAGAAATAGTAAAAATTGGAGAGGTTGGCGCCGAAAATGTCCGAGTTGGGATGATGAGAGTCCGGCACGAACCACGATTCCGGCACCTTGGGCTTGGGGAGATGTTTGGAGACAAGGATTGTGGGGTACCTCAACCCAGGATTGCCCGTGTAGAAAATGACTTGTTGGGGTGTTGAGCAGCGGCTCGTGGAAAAGTTAGTAACGCAGACAACGTCACTTCGGAAGATGACCCTCACGTAACCGATGCGTTCGTCCAGCTTCTTGCCCGCGATCATGACAAACGGGACGTCCTTCCACTGCGGGTTGTCGACGTAAAACGCCGTCGCCGCAAACGTGGGCACTAAGCTCTCTTCCGCATCTCCCTTCCGCAGCTCCTCGCGCCATTGGTCGGTATAGCCCTCGTACTGACCAATCACGGCCTGCGATGGCCGGCAAGGCTGCGTCTGGTTCAGCAGCCGGATCTTGTTGCTGAGGAACTCGTCGCGGTTACTGAGATTGATCGGTGTCTCCATGGCGACCAAGGTGAATATTTCCGTCAGGTGGTTTTGCATGACGTCTCGTATGACTCCATATTCGTCGTAGAATTCCAGACGACCTGTTAATGACCAACAATTGTTCTTACAAGATCTAGGGTTGGACAAAATCTGGCTAGAGTTACGTGGAGTCTCTTCAAATGACTACATCTAAACTACAGGAACACATCACACTTGTAATACAAGACAAGTTGTTCGATGCCACGGTGATATCCTCTCTGCTCCTACGCCACTCTCGCGATACTGCTATGATTTCACGCCAGAGCTCTTGAACCAAAATCGTAGCAGTATCGTGAGAATTGTGTAAGAGCAGAGCAGAGACAATCACAGTGACATCTAACGACTTGTCTACAAATCTAATCTTTGAACTACTGGTTTTGCACATCTCTGAATTTGGTAATGTATTTCAATTCACACCACTAAAACGAACAGGGCGGAATCCTTAAAAATATAGCAGACCTTCTCTTATAGCGATTTTCAGTTTTCATTTACTACAGTATGTTTTGTTCGCAAAAATTGGAAGCTTTGAAGCCGTCCTGGGCGCAGTCATTTTGAATTTGAGTGCGTGTCTGTGGAACAAGAACACTTTGACTGGAATGCCTTCCTAAGAGTGTACTCTATATGCAACGCGCAAGTATGAGCGAACGGTACCGGTAGCACGTCTTGATGACGCATGCAATCATTGCGTGACTGAAGTGCAGAGAGTGTGCGCGCACGGCCCTAAATAAAACGCGCATTTACCAAAGGTGCGTAAGATTTTGGGCGTATTTGGCTTTGATAACGCACCTGTATAGAACACAACGCAGATATATATGCAAATGAACGTACAAAAAATGTACAAAATTGTGTGTTTTCCATAGGTTTGTGCACAAACATGGATGCGCCCAGCAGGCATCACTTTGTGCGCGGAGCTAGCGCTCTAGTAATTTTAATATAGCTCTATGGTATTAAACCATGAAACCTTTCTATTTTGAAAACAGTGTAGTGCTGTTAATATTGGTGAGTGCAGACATATACAGTGACCTGACATTGTGACGTTATCTACTTGTACCTGGCCTCCACCTGTAGAAACTTGATCGGGTACCAGTCAAAATTCAATGTACATGTACATTGTATACTGTAACTGGTTCCCACATTTGTTTATTTTGTGTTGAAGATTTCCAAAACACTGTTTTTGCTAAAGGATTGCAAAAAGATTCGGTTAGGACCGAAACGTCAGGCCCTCTTAACTCTAAGCAGCCTTTGAGAAAGATTCGGCTTGGACTGGCGAGCAGCCTTTGAGAAAGATCCTGCTAGGATCGAAACGTCAGGCCTACTAACTCTGAGCAGCCTTTGAGAAAGATCCTGCTAGGATTGAAACGTCAGACCCTCCTAACTCTGAGCAGCCTTTGAGAAAGATCCTGCTAGGATCAAAACATCAGGCCCTCCTAACTCTGAGCAGCCTTTGAGAAAGATCCTGCTAGGACCGAAATGTCAGGCCTCCTAACTCCAAGCAGATCAAATATATTGTGCTAAATCACAGTCTCTCACCATCCACCCCTTTTTCTCTCTAGTCCTAGCCCCGCCCCCTTTTAGAGACAACTACGCTGACCCCCACATACCTTTGCAATCCAGCTTTTCTTTCATGACTATCTCCACTCTCTCGATGTGCTCACGGTTCCAGAGTTTCCCGTAGACGTCGCGATTTTGTGAACGAAACGGAAGAATGCTCTGAACTCCTACAAATGGAAATGACAATACCGGTTAATAGATCAATGAAGAGGATAAGAAAAAAAAAAAATTGTTGTGTTGCCCTCAAGTGGAAAAATTTAAATTTTGGGTCGGTCGGTCGATGTTTCATTTTACTTTTTTTTGCCGTCTTTCAAACATGATTTGATCGCAAATACCAAGAAGGATGTATGGTCACCAGGGCTTATAAATCAAAGGTCTTGGGTCGTTTTGCGGAGACACGCTTTTTTACTAATCTTACATTTTCTGTCAAAAATGGTAGGCCTATGTTTTATACTTTAGGACTCGGAGAAAAAAAAAAAAAAAAAATCCAGACCCAAAGTTTTGGCATTTTACGGTCGGTCGCTGAGAACAACACAACAATTTTTTTTCCTGGCCTTATTGTATCACTAAATGCCAGTGACAATGACAATAATGGCTTTGACAATGCCAATGACAGCATTCATATCAGTGACAACAATGAGGGTCAGATTGACAATGGCAATAGACTGTAAATGACAATGGCAACAAAATGATGTGACAATGGCAACAAAATGATGTGACAATGGCAACACAATGATGTGACAATTGCAACAACACTAAACATGGCAAGGCAATGACCAGGGGCACCAAGGCAATGACCAGGGGCATCAAGGCAATGACCAGGGGCATCAAGGCAATGACCAGGGGCATCAAGGCAATGACCAGGGGCACCAAGGCAATGACCAGGGGCACCAAGGCAATGACCAGGGACACCAAGGCAATGACCAGGGGCATCAAGGCAATGACCAGGGGCATCAAGGCAATGACCAGGGGCATCAAGGCAATGACCAGGGGCATCATGGCAATGACCAGGGGCATCAAGGCAATGGCCAGGGGCACCAAGGCAATGACCAGGGGCACCAAGGCAATGACCAGGGGCATCAAGGCAATGACCAGGGGCATCAAGGCAATGACCAGGGGCAACAAGGCAATGGCCAGGGACACCAAGGCAATGACCAGGGGCACCAAGGCAATGACAAGGGGCACCAAGGCAATGGCCAGGGGCACCAAGGTAATGACCAGGGGCACCAAGGCAATGACCAGGGGCACCAAGGCAATGACGTACCTATTTTCCCAAGGTAGTGGTCGATGCGATAGATCTCCTCTTCTCTCAAATGTGCCGACAGCTGCGAGGCTAGTTTCTCGGCCGACGGGAGATCATGACCGAATGGCTTCTCTACAACAATTCGCAGCCAAGTACCTCCATCAGGACGACAACCTACCAACATTAAAACAAACGAAAATTTTTTAACGAGTTTATATGAATTTGAGAATCATTCAAATTGGACTTGCCCTACAATATGTAACAGCACTACATGCTATTGCTTAATGCTGTTTGAGCACACATGAAAAAATCACGCTGCTGACACCAAGCTAGCTAGGGTCAGCAGCTTTCTAAATTGTCGTACCCCCACTGTAATACTGGATTCTTGGGCAAAAATATCAAGGAACACTACAGTAACAGTCATCTGTGAAATTCCTAGTCCCATACAGTACTGACTTTGGGAGAAAACAGTGGAAAATGCCAACAGTGCTTTAAAAACCTTTTCACTGTTATTTTTTATCTTTTAAAGATCAAAATGATTTTTGGTCAATTGGTTATACCCTTTACTGGATTAATACAGCATTTCAGGCAGAAAAATTGTAACGGTATGTTTCAACCATCACCATCTGGATACCTAGTATTAGGTAAATCTGTGACAATTTCTGTTTCGGTATGCTACCAAAGTAACTGATGTACCAAACAATCTCTATTTTTTATTCGAATTGAAATTTGAAATTTTTTTCACTGTATTTTGGGGTCAAACTGACCTTTTGCAATGTTTTCGGCGATGCCCGCATATGCAAATGGCGGTACGGACAGATAGAACAATCTCCCATGCTCCTTTGCTTCTTCCTGTTTCATCTCCGAGCACAGCGTGGCGTAATCATCAGCCGTCTTCAGCTTCCTGGAAAAAAAAAAATCATCAACAATTTTTAATTAATTGTTAAAATATTATATTCAACACAAGTAAGAAACTGCTGCAAACTGTTCATCAGCCAAAATAATGACCTGTTATTTATAAAATGCTTGGAGTTAGGAGGGGCTGACGCATTTTGGTCCTAGAAGGATCTTCAATCTAATTAATCTCTGGTGACAATTGGCATGTGGATCGGTTTGCGAAAACACCATGTAAGAATCATTCGTACTTTTGCACTTCTATATCGTTTGCACTTCTCGCAATTAGGTCTCAACGTTTCGACTAGTCTGCTCTAGTCCTCATCAGGAGACGATTAAAATGAGGGATGTGAGGTCCTTATATGTGATTCCTTGGGATCCTGTTCCATGGAGGAGCTTTGTGATCGGTGCTCACTGGGGTGTGAGAGGATCCGATGTGTGGAAGGGCTGTTCTGATTGGTGCTCACTGGAGTATGTGTGGATCCAGTGGCTGCTTGCTGGGGCGTATTGTGTGAGTGAGGATTGCCTGTTCGGTCAGGTGTGTCAGTAGTAGGCTGGACACGGCTTTGGCTGTGTGGGAGGATAGGGTGCCAAATTGTACTATTTTTGTTTTTATTATCATTACAAAAATTTTCATTTTACCTGTAAGACACCCTTGTCTTGTAGCCGTTAAGCATTGTCTGACAATTTCCGTCTGGGTGTAATGATTTTGCACAGGATACGTTGTTCTGCAAGACGTGCGAGAGTTGAACATCGCCCTCGGACGTTGGCATCCTCGCAGCTCCGACAAGACGAAACGAGTAGTCTTCATTTTGTTCTGGAGACGATTTAAAGAGAAAAAATGGTTTGATTACAAATTACTTACAGTACATGTATAATGAAGTGCAACGAATGTATACACCCTTTTCGCAGAAAAGATTTTTGCTGCCTTTTCAGTTTCATTGTTTGTCCTTATAATGGCGGTGTTTGTTTGTTTGTTTATTATGCTGTCTGTTTGTTTTCATATGATGATTTGGTTTGATTTCTCCAATAATGTACAGTACAATTTAATACCCCAGACAAATGACCTTTTTCAGACACTATGAAGTACATGATTAGAGGAAACCTTGTTTAAAAGACATTATTAATACAAAATCGGACGGTTTCAATGTATATTTTGTGGTGGACCATAGGCTAAAGAAATCCCACCGCTGCCACTATGTAAAGAGTATATGTATGGGACTGTATTTCGAGAATGAATGGATGAACAGGGGAAACTATTTCGGACTCGAGTCCGTTGTGGTTTTTATTCAGACATTAGATGCCTAGCTAGGGCCTTTTTCAAAGCTCGGCTCAGGCTCCGGCTTCGTCTCTGTAATCCACTGAAAATCGGTCATACTAATCAAAGTCAACTCTTTTTTCTCGGCGTCAACTTCAGACAGAGGCGTCAACTCGGCGTCAACTCATACCAAATCATATTCTACATTGAAAATATACATTACAGTAATTCAATTAGTAGTATAAGAGAAAATTTGCATTGGTTTCAGGTTATATCTCATCTAGGAAAGGGAGATTTTTCCCTCGAAAAAAATTACCGTTAAGCAACAAATCCGGAGGCTTGCCATTTATGGCACATGGACGATACCATTAATGCATGCGTGTGCAAGTAATGCCTTGGACAACAGAGGGCGCCTTTTCCTCATTCGGATTTGTTGCTCAACGGTGATTTTTTTCGAGGGAAAAATCTCCCTTTCCTAGATGAGATATAACCTGAAACCAATGCAAATTCTCTCTTATACTACTAATTGAATTACTGTATGTTTATTTTCAATGTAGAATATAGTTTGGTATGAGTTGACGCCGAGTTGACGCCTCTGTCTGAAGTTGACGCCGAGAAAAAAGAGTTGACTTTGATTAGTGTGACCCCTGAAAATAGGTTGTGGTTTTCATTGAAGCTCTGTTTTCTTTTCAAAACTAGAGAATCTACTTCTGAACTGCAGCCAAAAGTCTCCATTTTGATACCCGTAATTTTAGAATGGATTCACGAAATGGAGCCGGAGCTCAGTGGAGCCGGAGCTGGAGCCAGAGACGGAACCTTTGCCGGAGCCGAGCTTTGAGAAAAGTCCCTAGTCTTGGTACAAGAAGCACATGTACAATCCAATGTTTGGCAAACAGCCCCATCTGTTGACGGAGTACGTTACTGACTAATGGATGTACCCAGACATGTTACACATTATGCAAGGCTTTTGGTCTTAAAAAGTGTGAGCTGAAAAAACACTGAGCAAAAACTAAGGAGCCGGGTACCTATGACACTGGTATCTTGTTTGTCAACTCCAGATTTCAATTCTATTTTTCTTACCTTGGTATAAATTGAAGAAGCCCTGCCACAGATATCTCTTGGCGAGGTCACCGGTACCCCCAACAATTACAACATTGACGACGGGCTTGTCGGATTTGTCCGATCCGTGGACAAAGGCTACGATGACCACAGAGACAATGACCAGACAGCCGGTCAGTAACTTCAGTAGCCTCATGTGGATGGCTTTCATCATTGCGTGTATTTAAAACTGCAATAAAAAGAAAAAATGATAATAATATTAATAACAATAATTATGGAAAGAGTTCCATACACAGAAAATACATGACACCCCGTGCACAAACCCTATGGGACTGTACTGAAGAATAAAGTGTTTACAAAAGTGAACAAAGAAAACCTGACTGGAGCGGGATTCGAACCTGCGACCTCCTGAATACCGTACAGGCGCTGAATACCGCAACCCTGTACCGTATTCAGGAGGTCGCAGGTTAGAATCTCGCTCCAGTCAATTTTTCTTTGTTCACTTTTCAATGACTTAGTTTCAATTCAGTCAGTTTCCCTTGCGGTTATTTGATGAATTTTTAAGTCATTAAAAGATGAACAAAGAAAAATTGAGGTTGCCGGTTCGAATCCCGCTCCAGTCAATTTTTCTTCGTTCACCTTTCAATGAGGTTAAACTTAAGTTAAATTTGAAAATAAAATGTTCTCAATTTCAAGCCTCGCTTTCTGTGTTTGTGTTTTTCTATAGCAAACAAATTTTGTTTGACAAAAGCGAAAACCATGTCCTGTATGGTGACCATTGACCGCTGCTTAAAAAAGAAGAGGAAAAACAGTTCGACTTTTAAAGAAAAATCTTTCCGAAATTAAATACTCACGACAAAATCTCGAATGCTGTCTGTTTTGGAGGCGGCTACCTTTCTGCTGGACTGTGAGTTAATATAAAAACGTATAGTTCCGACATTCGTCTTACACCATACACGCAACACAATATCCTACAACACGAACTACATGATTTTATGTAAATATTTATCTAAAGCAGAAAATAACTACGGAGAAATTACATGTACATTTCAAATAAATTATGGAAATAAAACTAGGCGTTTGTTATTCTTTTTATCCCAATGTAATACCAAATATGAATAATTATATTACTCCTCCTAATAATTATTTCAAAAATTAAAGTGATATTATAAGTGATATTTCAGTTGAATAACGAGTAATTTGAATGTAATTTTCTTTTCATGAGTATGGTCTTTTTAGGGCACCGTAATAATCTTTCTAGTCTGGCACTCTGACGTGTACATACTAATGTCACACGATTTATGATAAAGGTACACTGACTATTCTTATCTAGGGTCCAAAATTACGATACCATGCCGGATATGTGGCTACTTTTTTCACCACGTATATTTTGTAGGACTCTACACACCCTACACCATCATACACGTACAAAGCGCGCCCTCTCTTACAGAGCACGGTATAGTACGGGATTTAAGCCATGCACTGGGCAGGCCGTAGTAGTAGAGTATACATTCATCCATAGAAAACAGAGAAAGCTGATTTTTGAGGAGGTTGGCGATCCTACAGTCTAACACCATTCTACACAGTACAAAAATACTTCTACAAGCTTCTACACGGGTTAGAAATCCATTCATCCATAGAAACGTGTACAAAACGGAGAAAGCTGATTTTTAAGGAGGTTAGCGATCCTACAGTCCTACACCATTCTACACAGTACAAAAATACTTCTACAAGCGTCTACACGGGTTAGAAATCCATTCATCCATAGAAACGTGTACAAAACGGAGAAAGCTGATTTTTGAGGAGGTTGGCGATCCTACAGTCCTACACCATTCTTCACAGTACAAAAATACTTCTACAAGCCTCTACACGGGTTAGAAATCCATTCATCCATAGAAACGTGTACAAAACGGAGAAAGCTGATTTTTTGAGGAGGTTGGCGATCCTACACTCCTACACCATTCTACACAGTACAAAAATACTTCTACAAGCGTCTACACGGGTTAGAAATCCATTCATCCATAGAAACGTGTACAAAACGGAGAAAGCTGATTTTTGAGGAGGTTGGCGATCCTACAGTCCTACACCATTCTACACAGTACAAAAATACTTCTACAAGCCTCTACACGGGTTAGAAATCCATTCATCCATAGAAACGTGTACAAAACAGAGAAAGCTGATTTTTGAGGAGATTGGCGATCCTACAGTCCTACACCATTCTACACAGTACAAAAATACTTCTACAAGCTTCTACACGGGTTAGAAATCCATTCATCCATAGAAACGTGTACAAAACGGAGAAAGCTGATTTTTAAGGAGGTTAGCGATCCTACAGTCCTACACCATTCTACACAGTACAAAAATACTTCTACAAGCGTCTACACGGGTTAGAAATCCATTCATCCATAGAAACGTGTACAAAACGGAGAAAGCTGATTTTTGAGGAGGTTGGCGATCCTACAGTCCTACACCATTCTACACAGTACAAAAATACTTCTACAAGCCTCTACACGGGTTAGAAATCCATTCATCCATAGAAACGTGTACAAAACGGAGAAAGCTGATTTTTTGAGGAGGTTGGCGATCCTACACTCCTACACCATTCTACACAGTACAAAAATACTTCTACAAGCTTCTACACGGGTTAGAAATCCATTCATCCATAGAAACGTGTACAAAACGGAGAAAGCTGATTTTTGAGGAGATTGGCGATCCTACAGTCCTACACCATTCTACACAGTACAAAAATACTTCTACAAGCGTCTACACGGGTTAGAAATATATACATCCATAGAAACGTGTACAAAATGGAGAAAGCTGATTTTTGAGGAGGTTGGCGATCCTACAGTCCTACACCGTTCTACACAGTACAAAAATACTTCTACAAGCATCTACACGGTAGAAATCAATACATCCATAGAAACGTGTACAAAAAAGAGAAAGCTGATTTTTGAGGAGAGTCGCGATCCTACAGTCCTACACCATTCTACACAGTACAAAAATACTTCTACAAGCGTCTACACGGGTTAGAAATCCATTCATCCATAGAAACGTGTACAAAATGGAGAAAGCTGATTTTTGAGGAGAGTGGCGATCCTACAGTCCTACACCATTCTACACAGTACAAAAATACTTCTACAAGCTTCTACACGGGTTAGAAATCCATTCATCCATAGAAACGTGTACAAAATGGAGAAAGCTGATTTTTGAGGAGGTTGGCGATCCTACAGTCCTACACCATTCTACACAGTACAAAAATACTTCTACAAGCCTCTACACGGGTTAGAAATCCATTCATCCATAGAAACGTGTACAAAACGGAGAAAGCTGATTTTTTGAGGAGGTTGGCGATCCTACACTCCTACACCATTCTACACAGTACAAAAATACTTCTACAAGCCTCTACACGGGTTAGAAATCCATTCATCCATAGAAACGTGTACAAAAAAGAGAAAGCTGATTTTTGAGGAGAGTGGCGATCCTACAGTCCTACACCATTCTACACAGTACAAAAATACTTCTACAAGCCTCTACACGGGTTAGAAATATATACATCCATAGAAACGTGTACAAAATGGAGAAAGCTGATTTTTGAGGAGAGTGGCGATCCTACACTCCTACACCATTCTACACAGTACAAAAATACTTCTACAAGCTTCTACACGGGTTAGAAATCCATTCATCCATAGAAACGTGTACAAAATGGAGAAAGCTGATTTTTGAGGAGGTTGGCGATCCTACAGTCCTACACCATTCTACACAGTACAAAAATACTTCTACAAGCGTCTACACGGGTTAGAAATCCATTCATCCATAGAAACGTGTACAAAACGGAGAAAGCTGATTTTTTGAGGAGGTTGGCGATCCTACAGTCCTACACCATTCTACACAGTACAAAAATACTTCTACAAGCATCTACACGGTAGAAATCAATACATCCATAGAAACGTGTACAAAAAAGAGAAAGCTGATTTTTGAGGAGAGTGGCGATCCTACAGTCCTACACCATTCTACACAGTACAAAAATACTTCTACAAGCTTCTACACGGGTTAGAAATCCATTCATCCATAGAAACGTGTACAAAATGGAGAAAGCTGATTTTTGAGGAGGTTGGCGATCCTACAGTCCTACACCATTCTACACAGTACAAAAATACTTCTACAAGCATCTACACGGTAGAAATCAATTCATCCATAGAAACGTGTACAAAACAGAGAAAGCTGATTTTTGAGGAGATTGGCGATCCTACAGTCCTACACCATTCTACACAGTACAAAAATACTTCTACAAGCCTCTACACGGGTTAGAAATCCATTCATCCATAGAAACGTGTACAAAACGGAGAAAGCTGATTTTTGAGGAGGTTGGCGATCCTACAGTCCTACACCATTCTACACAGTACAAAAATACTTCTACAAGCCTCTACACGGGTTAGAAATCAATACATCCATAGAAACGTGTACAAAATGGAGAAAGCTGATTTTTGAGGAGAGTGGCGATCCTACACTCCTACACCATTCTACACAGTACAAAAATACTTCTACAAGCGTCTACACGGGTTAGAAATCCATTCATCCATAGAAACGTGTACAAAACGGAGAAAGCTATCTATAGTTCACACCTTAATAAACATGTAAACTAACAAAGAACTTGACAATGTGTCAGGATGTCTCAGAACCAACATACTCTCATTGCAAGACCTACAGTGTGGGTGTGTGTGTGTGTGAAGGGGGAGCAAAATCATACATGTGGCATTTGCAAGGCAGAAAAAGAGAGACAGGTCCCATTGTGTGTGGAGGGGAAGGCAAAATCAAACATGTAGCCGTGTTACACAAATCAGGAGAGCGGACCCAAATGGTCTTACCACAATGCCAACAAAATGACGGACACATACATAGTTATAGACTCATCTTGGTTTTCTATTTCTACCTCCATTATAGCTAAGAAAAACGAAAAACCGGACTGCTCTCTTAGAAGTTTAAAGAGCTTATATTAGTGTGATCGAGCTCAAAAAAAACTTCAAGAGGCATAGTAAAGTCCTTTAGATGGTGGAAGGTAATGGGGGGGGGGGGGGTTGGAAGAAGGGTATAGGGATGGGAGAGGGTCGTGGTGAGAAGGAAAAAAGCGAGGAAAATAATGTGCCCGCACCAGTAGTCTAACAAACTTACGACGCCCCACCATAGCTAAACCACAGGCAGTGTACAGGGGGGGGGGGGGGGGGGATCCAGCGGAACTAACATGATTTATAGTAGTGAAAAAAGCTAACTGACATTCCAACTGAGAAGAATCTGCCTCTATTTCTACCTCCATGCTTGAATTAAGCAGTCAGAAAATATCAATCAACCAGATTTAAACAAAATTACACCAGTGGAACGCTAGCAAAGAAGGAAAAAGGACGGGAAGAAAAGAACTTTTAAAGAACAACTTTATTCCGGTGATAATATGCTGAGCCCTTTGTTTGTATCCTTTTACGGGGGGTTCAAAGCATATTTTCTGTGCTTTTTGTTGCACTTCATCAGTCACCTTTTGTATAATGTGCCGTTCTTCATTCAGTCAGTTCAATTGAGTGTTGGATTATACATGTATGAACATCGAAACAAAACTGAGATCAGTCCTTCTTGTATTCTTTTTATAAGCGGAATGACATGATCCCCTTCGTTACAATTGTATATTGTGTGATCTCTGAACCATACTATATCGGTCTGTCCAGTAGTTC
This sequence comes from Astropecten irregularis, assembly GCA_963971285.1. Lineage (NCBI taxonomy): Eukaryota > Metazoa > Echinodermata > Asteroidea > Paxillosida > Astropectinidae > Astropecten > Astropecten irregularis. The sequence continues at coordinate 6,820,940 of OZ020265.1, read as the reverse complement.
AAGCAGAGTTTGAAAATTCTGTTCTATCAATATGTTGAGGAAAATTCCTCGTGTAGGATCTTCCAAAATTGCTTTAACAAAATTGTTGATATGTTCTGTTGTTTAGAGACCAACAGAAATGGTACGAAAGAGCAGTTACTAGTATAGAAAGATAGGCCCCTAACAAACCATTAAAAAAAAATGGTAAAAAATAATTGATGAACATACACATGTAATTCTTTTACAGATAGTTTCACCATAATTGTGATTCCAAGTAGGTGTAAGAAAATAAAACAGACCTGCTTAGGTCATATGGGGGCTGGAAATACTACAAAATGCGAAACAAAGGTGGAACTAGATAAGGTGATAAGAGGAAAAACAGAGGAAAGTAGAAAATGGACATCAATAAAAGGTTCATCGACCAGGCAATCTATCAAAGGAATCCATATATTCGTACGGATAGCATCCCTTTTTTAATAAAATATCAACATCAGTCTTATTATAATCTTTAAAATGTTTTCTAAATAAATTAAACGCGTCTTCAGGGCAAGCAGCGACAAGTTTTTCTAAGAAAGAGGTCATAAAATTTCACGAATCTATAAAACAGAGTTGACCTATACTAATACTTATGTATTTTTCCGAGTTTTGAGGAATACAAAATATATTATCGAATATATTTTTTTCCTTTTGCTGATACTCTATTTTCGATTCTAATCCACCAATTTTTTTATTCATTTTTGTATCGATTAATTTTAGTTTTTGATCAATTAGTTTTATTTCTTTTCTCGTGTCATATATGATTTCGATTTTTTCTTTGTTGATTTTTATATTAAGGCTCTTATTAAGTGTATGCCCCCTAATCCTGTACTTTTCTTCAAACGTTTTGATTTTTGAATTATCACCTTTTCTTATATTAATATTTCGACGAAACTCGTTAAAAATTTCACGTTGCTTTTGCTCATCGTTAATTTTTTCATGGAGTTTTTGATTTTATCTATACTTGTTTCGATATTTTTAATTTTATTATTTAACGTTTCTAGGCAAGCGCTCACCCCCTGCATAATCAAATGACAATCGTAATTTTTAAAATTGTGAAAAATAACTGGTATTTTTGTGTGAGTTGTTACTTTAAGTTTTAAGTTACAATAATCGTGTGCAACTCCTCTAAATTTACCCGTGATGTGGCAGTGATCTCTAACTTTTCTAAATTTATTTTTTTTTTTCCCGCAATTTAAACACAAAAAATCTATATAACCTTTGTTACTTTGTTTTTTGATTTTTCGGTTTCGGTTTTGGGTTCATGGGGAATCTTGCATTTACAATGTAAAACAGAACTTGGATATATTTCCTTTTCACAAATCCAACACTCGTTACTCATCATTAATGATTCGTCGATCGTTTCGATCGGTTTAGGATTATTAAATATCCGTTTAATTTTACGTTGTTCTTTGAACACTGAATTAATTAAATGTTCGCTAGCGTCACACCCTCTAAAGGTTTTTTGCTTCATTAGTTTTCCATCAAATCTTACCACGACGTAAGAATAACCGCTGGGTTTATGAACGCTCAACTTTTGATTTTTTTTCATCTTTTTTGCATTGTGTTTCTCTAATACATTCAAAATCCGAGTAAATCACAAACGGTGTAACTTGAAAATTTTTACAGTTTTTAAATTTTAAAATATTTTTATCTTCTTCTGGAAGGATGACTCTTGAAGGATGATCGGTTAATCCTTTACATATTTCATCGTGAATTTTTAATTTTTGCGGCGTATAAAAATGAGATAGACATCTGTAACAAAAATATAATTTAGGCCTATATCTAGCTTTACTTTTACCATTGCTAAATATAGAGCCGAACATTTTTTAATCCAACAATAGTGTCTTTTTATTATTTTTTTCTCCTTGTTCTTCTACTTCTCTAGTAAATAATAATAGATTTATGTGAATGTCGTTTGTTTCTTTAGAGATATATAATGGATAAGGTAATTCTTCTTTTTCATCATTGCAATCTAACCCAAACACGTTAATCGTTAAATTATTTAGTTTTTCTATTTTAGGAATCTGCTTTAAGGGTGTTGGAAAATCTATACCGGTAAAGTCTAACCCATCATTTAACTTTAATGTGGTGGTTCTTGCTTCCATAATTTGATATTTTGGATTATTCTTTTTCTTTTCTTTTCTTTTATCCTTGTATAATCCTAATGCAGATCTAATGGCCCATCTAACGAATTGATCGTCTTTATTTTGTATATCAATAACAGCCTTTTTAAGTTTAATAAATGGTGTAAGTTCAATATAAGAACTATACCAGCAACATTGGTATATTTAATAAAGTTCAAATAAAACGCTAATATTTTATTTAAAGTTAAACCCGAGGGTCCAAAATCTTTTAATTCCACTTTATCTTTTAGCTCGTAAAAAATTTCATCACCATTTTCTTTTATTTCAGCTTCCCTTAAAATAAGATGTTGTTTGGTTTGAAAAGTAAAATCATGTGTACCATCCGATTCTTTTATAATAGGGCCTATTTAAGTTTTATCCTAAATTCAAGTTTAATTTGTCCCTTTTCTCTAAGATCTTTGTTACTTCTTTGGTCATATTTTTAAGATGTTGTTCAAAATAAATCCTTAAATTAGAGTATTTTCTTTTAGGAATAATTTCTAAATTTAAAGGTAACCACGAAAAGATCGCAATTTCCTCCAGGTTTTCGCTTCACGAATTTCCTCCAATGATAAATTTTCTTTAATCGTTTTGATAAACTCTCGTTTTAATATTTGTCCTCTTTGACCCGGTGGAACAACATTGAGGTAAAATTTTCTAGCTAATTCTCCAAGTTCTTGATTAGTTTTCTTTTTTAAATTTTTTAATTGATTTTGAAACGCTTTAATCGCTTTAATATATTCACGTCGAGTGTGATCGATTTTTTTAGACAAATTTAATATAATGTTATTGTCTTTAACGTATTTTTTTAATTTTAAATAATCCCATCTTTTATACCCACTCGGGGTGGGTTGTATGTGTGTAATAGTATTAATATGTTCACTTTTAGTATAATCCGTTTCAGGATCATCTATTGGAATTTTGGTTTCTGTGATCCTTTATCCAACGGCTAAACCCCGTTGCAATATGTGGTTTTACTGTCTGCTTCGTCGTTTGCTGATTCGTTGCTTGTTCAGTCATTATCCTTTTATTATAACAAAAAAATATGTTTTAATCATTTTTTTCCATTTTTTTTTCATTTCATTTAAAAAAAATTCAATTAACGCGGAAAAATGGGTAATTCCCTAAATTACAAAATTGAGAAATTGAGAATTATCATTTTGCAATAGTATCTGTATAATTATACTACTAGTATTACTCTCCACTCATTGTCTTTGGTTTACGGCACCATCATTACAAGCCTACAATGCTTTTGGAAGTGTCCCATCATTCATGCTGTTCTTGCTTTCTTTAACCTTTACATACTTGCTTACAGTGCATGATGTATCTTTGCAAGTATTAGTCAATTTTGTGTGCAAATTAAATTGAAAAAAAAAATACTAATGCCTCATTAATTTAGTGTATTATGAGAGATTTATTGGGGACTGGATAATCTTGTAATAAAAGAAGCCATTGTTTAAATGGACCCAAACAGCGCACACAGCAAACTTGAAAATTCAGCTACAATGCGATGGAACCATCAAACTCAGTACTCAAGACCTAACATCAACCCCAAAATTAAAAAAAGGAGTTCAGCCTATAGTTATAGGCCTACTGGGTCTAGGGATGAAACCATTAAGAGCGCATTCCGGTACGTTGTTCTTAATACCCGTAAATTAATTACCCTGACTACGCTGGAGAAAGATCATGGCATTAATAAACTCATCAAAATATGATCAAATTATGTTTCCGACGACTTTATGCCATGCACGATTTTGATTCTCCTATACAAACATTCCTCCCAATACCATTTAATTTATCTTCTGCAATCCTCTTCTTTCCTTTCATTCATATCCCATAACCGAACCTCACATCCTTCCTATACCCAATTCCCACCGGCAAACCGCCACCTTCTGTGTCTGTAACAACGTGATCGCAATCTAGAGTCATTCTGCCCAAATCAAGCATCCTGAAGATAACGTCTTTTCACAGGCTTTCAATCATAATTTCATAATCATCAAACTACACAATGTATTTCCTTAATATGATACGGTCTTCTCACTTCTTCCATGCGGCTATTTGTACGACTCCTCAGAACATTACTTATACGCCCAAATTCAATACAAGAAAACGCATAAAAAATAGCGCCCTCTATAGAGTATAAACACATGCATGCAATGGGCGAGTGCCTGGCCGGCTCCCCGAATGCTGGTCAACTCGTACACCCGCCAACTCGTACACACCAACTCGTACACGCACCAACTCGTACACATGCCAACTCGTACACAAGAGGCTGGTCAACTCGTACATGATGTACATGTGTGCCGACTCGTCAACACACGTTACCAGTCAACTCGTACACAAAAATATGTAGCAAATATTGTTTACATTCAATCTATTGGATCATTGTTCGTACAATGTTTTTCCCTGATTTATTATTCGATATGTTCTACAATAGAACTAACGTTAGACCCCTATAATTCTTTACTTTTTAAAATCCTTGGAGTAATTAGGAGGCCGGAGGGCCTGACGCGTCTTTTCGATCCTAGCAGGATATTTCTCAAAGGTTAATCTTTACTTTTTAAACTGAATTGTCTTCCTGTTTTGGTTTGGTGTTTCGTGTATTTATTTATTCTGGTTTATTATTGATGTGGCTTCGTATAGGCCTAATCCTTATTTCAAAGTTAATTACATGTTGACGTTTGAAATGGAAGACTTTAACTGGGGAGGGCGGCAATTCTTCTGACATCTTCTGTCTATTATTATCTCAACTCCGAAACTCCCGCTCACACACACAAACAGATTCCATGCGTGACAATGAGTCCACCCATGTTCAAATTACTTGCTTCAAAGTTCAAGTCTTTCAGACCAAGTTGATTGGCAATTCTTTCCAAGAACCCTATCCCGTTACATTGTAACATCATTTCTAAATTTATGCGATAATAAAATTTGTTTATGATTTAATTATCACTCTTCAATGAAACGAATTGTGTTTAGAATACGGTAAGAAAATGACGGAAGACGATCTTTATAATTAAATGGTTTCCACTCTGACTATAACTTTGAGCAGCATTTACTATTTTTTGTAACTATATTTCGAGACTGAATTTAATTCCTATCTATACCGATTTTCGAAAAGTTCTTATTCCCACAAAACGTACGTATTCCAATAGGAGTATAGGACAAAAACAGTCCGTCTTTACTCTGTATATATTTTGCGTAATACAGTTGCCAGTTGGCCTGTGTCATAGAGATACATTATCTCTATGGCCTTTGTACGAGTTGACCAAGCTGTGTACGAGTTGGCATGTGTACGAGTTGGCGTGTGTACGAGTTGACCAATTTGTGTACGAGTTGGCGTGTGTACGAGTTGGCATGTGTACGAGTTGACCTGCTTCGGGCTCCCCGTGTTTGGAGATCGAAATAAGAATTTCTCCTCCAGGGTTAAACCTTAAGGAATGGTCATAATTTCTTTGCGAGAGGCAGGACATTTCATCCAAACAGTCCCCATTTGAAATGTTGACAAAAAACTTTCAACACAAAAAAGAGAATGGTGGATGTTAAACTGACCAACCTTCTCATAAGATTAATTACGGGACCCAATATCACTTGTTACTTCAGAAGTTACCGATCAAAATAAAACAAAATAAATGTATCCGTTGATTATAAAATGAATCAGAAGTTTGGATAGAAATATTTGTGCACATCGAACAGGTACATTACACAAAATAAGGGGGAAAGGAAAACACACCCACTATTTTAATCAATTACTCTACAACCTAACAAGGTTTCACTTCCAAAAATACCATAAATAAGCAAACAATGAAATCAATGCATAATTTATTTTGTTTTCTGCATCTTTATTCCAACTTTAAAATGTATGTACATGTATCAGGTATTGGCTTCAGTAACAGAAAACTAAGGCACATTAAATAATTGTGTACACCCTTTAAAGGTAATATCATACTTTGGAGTTTGTCAAAGAAATTAAGATTCATGGGCAAAAATATCAAGAAAGATACAGTTAATACATTTTTTCAGTCCCATAAGGTGCCCACGTTTTGAGAAACAATGAAAAGTGCCCACGGCATAAAAAAAATCTTTTCACCGTTTTGGGGATCTTCCAAAGATCAAAATTGTTTTTGGTCACTGGTTTTACTCTTTCTGGATAATGCAGCATGAGGCAGAAAAATGTTAACGGTATGTTTCTACCATCACTATCTTTATACCCTGTAAGCTATAAGTGAAATCTGTGAAGATTTCTGTTGTAAATTAAAAAAATGTAACATGATTATGATAGAGACCATGACACAAATCGCTGTTCTTATCATTCTTCTTTTGTGAGCGGTTTAACCAGAATTGGCCAAACAAAGTACATGTAATAGAAATAGTTATGATATAAGGCAGAGTTCATTATGCATGTTATGACAACAAATTTCGAAAATGTCAATCACATTGAGTTCAGTATTTTTCATATTGTTATTTTAATACACTTAAAACTTCCCTCCTCCTACTGCATGAAATTTCTTACTAACATGTAAGAACATTGTTCATTCCACATATTCATTGACATAAAAACTAGTCACCTCAGAATAACTGTAAATAATGTAATGTTTCAATTACATGTACTGTAATACAAAATTTACTTACATGTCTTACATTACCAGCTGAACAAAAATAAAACAAAAATGTCATAAAATACAACTTTGGACTATTTTAAGAAAAGTCTGTCACATGATCGTCTTAATAAGAAAAGTACCATGAATATTAAATGATTTTTAAATGATTTTTGGTCGGGAAATAGATAATATGCAAATTAGGCTTGCCCTTCACCGACGCGGATGAGCACTGCATACTCAGTGCCTGTGAGAGCATGTGAGAAAAAATCACATGCCTGCTCAGGTGGGATTCGAACCCACGACCTCCTGCTTACTAGTGCAGATGCCTTACCTGCTAGGCCACCGAGCTAGCTGGGGTCTGCAGGGTGAATCCAATCCAATATCGCGGCGGGTACCGCAGTAAATCATGAATATTAAATGATTTTTGGTCGGGAAATAGATAATATGCAAATTAGGCTTGCCCTTCACCGACGCGGATGAGCACTGCATACTCAGTGCCTGTGAGAGCATGTGAGAAAAAATCACATGCCTGCTCAGGTGGGATTCGAACCCACAACCTCCTGCTCACTAGTGCAGATGCCTTACCTGCTAGGCCACCGAGCTAGCTGGGGTCTGCAGGGTGAATAAAATCCAATATCGCGGTGGGTACCGCAGTAAATCATGAATATTAAATGATTTTTGGTCGGGAAATAGATAATATGCAAATTAGGCTTGCCCTTCACCGACGCGGATGAGCACTGCATACTCAGTGCCTGTGAGAGCAGTGCCTGTGAGAGAAAAGTACCATCGAACTTGGTTGACATTGTAGCAGGGAAACAGGTCAACTCGTACCCAAATATTTACACCAAATGCAACCTGTACCTATTAAGTCAGCTTGAAACCAAATGTAATAATGTATACACCCAAATGACCCAAGACAACCTGTACCCTAGTCAGTAACAGGTCAACACACCTGCCCCTTACCGACTAGGCAAAGCATTTAATTGGTATTAATTAATTTGTGATACATACAGATCTTCACATTTTGCATCTTATTTCTGAATACATGTATACTGGGAAGAGTTGGTCAAGGGGCAAGTCGGTTCGGGGTGAGGCTGCCAGGAGGCAAGTCAATCAGGGGGTGAGATGGCAAGAGGGAAAGTTGGTAAGGGATGAGTCAGTATGGGTCAAGTCGGGCAGGGGGCAAGTTGACCTGTAATCCCCAAGGCCAAGTCAACCCTTACCCAAGTCGGGTGACTTGGGTAGGAGGTGACTTGGGTAGGATTTAACTTAGGCATTAATAAACTTGGGTGCGAGATGACTTGCGTACAAGCTGACCCAGATTTTGTAGTTGTAGCCATACCATAGGTGCATTCGCTTAACTACTACAAGGCAGTCCTTATCTGGGAATAGTCGTGTATAAGCGTATACAGCACAGTGCACAAAACAAGTGACACGGTGGGGACGAGGTTGACAGGTGTCAACTCGTGTAAGCTAAATGAACCCACCCTGTAGAAAGTTATCAAAACAGTAGAATAACATTTGGTTATAAAACATTCATTCAACACATGAAAAGATAGCGAGTACAAATAAATGCTCTGTATTTCATCCAAGTTGCATTATTATGAGAAATGAAGAGATGATTTTCAAGCCAATTTATGATGTCTTTGTTGTCATTTTGGGACATTTGCTGCACATGTACAGTAATACCAGTACCCGTTTGAGTGTGGAAAGTTTGAACTCTGGACCCGTTAATTATTGCTCACTAATATTAGTACATGTATGAATGTTCACACAATCAGTTGTATAAATAATGACTGATCATGTGAAAATTATTAATCAAGAGTAATTGTGCATCTTTTTTGTATCAGTTCCTGGATCTTGGACACTACTAGGAGTAGTAGTACAACGGTACATGTAACAATAGACTGACGAAAGAAACCACAATGAAACTGGCAATTATTAAAAATGAAAAAGGAGTATCATATAAGATTTTGGGGGTTTAGCCATCCTGTGGGTCCCACGTTCAATCCCGCGGGATGGCAAAACCCCGGAAATCTTGACATCCTCCGTATTTAAATGCATTCTGCAAAAAAAATTCGGTAATTGTGGACAAGTGGTTCCCAAAACGATAAAGGAAAGGACTTGTTAGCATTATTTAAACTATTCAAAAATAGGAAAGGAAATTAAAGCAACTTTTTATAGCTTCTACTGCTCCTAAATGATATTTTTGACTTTCAACAAATGTTCCCGAACCATGATAGATTGAAGAAATTTCTCCAAAATTTCAGTGAAAACTGAAAAGGTACAATTTTCTTACCTGTTTGTTGCTATAGTTTTTGGAACCACTTGTCCACAATTACCAAATTATCTTAAATTGCTGTTTTAAGAAGTTCAAATCAGCTCCATGTAGATGTGTGTTTGGAAAATGTTGGATTTGGGAAAGTGGAAAGAATTGGGCAAATCTATGGCACAAGTACGCGACCCAGCTCAGCCTTTTACCAGATTTTATCATATCTTACTTGTATCCCTTACTTTAGGCCCACGTGCCATGAAGCTATAAAACATAAGTAGACCCAGTAACAGGAGCAATGTACTCCCTTCTTTCATTTTGGTACTCAACAGTCGTACTAGTACTACTACTAGTACTAGGCCTACTATAAAAACTAGGGTCTAGCACCATTTGCACCTATCACAGATAATTAAAATCATACTCTAGTGCCAAAAAATGTCCCCCAAATAACAACAAAGACATCATAATTTGGCTTGAAAATCACGCCATCTCTTCTTGGAATGTCAGGGATGAAGTGCAGCTTATTTATTTGTACTCACGTCACGATAATTCCATCTGATGAAAACCAATCCAATGTTTTAGTACGAAAAGTCTTGCCAGTCACCGCGGTCGGCATTTTACTTAGGAGGCCGACTAGGACTAGGACAGGAGAAGGTTTCCAAATTCCGACCACAAATGCAAAGAAATGGCAGTAAAGCAGCATTTCCACAAACCACAATCATACCAATTTTCCTGTCCTAAGTGAACGACGATTTCAAAAAGTTTTCACTGGTGGAGGCTGAATCAGAAAAAAAGGCCACAACTTCACAAAGACTGAGTGAAGAAGAATTTTGGAAATCCCAAATCACGTTCACTTCGGTTCCGCATTCATTGTTTCCACGCAGTCTACGGTGATGGATTACTGATGTCATGATGATGGAAGAATGGAGTCAGGAATTGCACCATTGTGGAATGGAAACATCTTATAGCAATCAGCAAATAATCAATGATTACGACAACAGTATATGCCTATTAAATACAGAAATATACTGTAATTTCATCGAGCACCATTTGCGAGAATGATGATAGTACACGAGTACACGATGTATTGTATTGTATGGGACCTCACACACAAATAGGTACATTTTCAATAAGGGATAGGAGCCAGACCTTTCACTGGTAAGCATAAGCCGCTGTAATAACTGCAGGGTAAACAGGAAACCAGTTTGTAGGATTTGTAGGGGTCTACAAACTGTGCAAGAAATAATTACTGCCACAAATCGTGCAGCATATGAAAATTACAAATGGTGCTCGATATGATCCGTTCTCAATCGGCATATGTTTTGTGTAGCGCTACACAGTGGCTAAATCACTACACAACTGGTATGCTGCAATCTACGTACTTAAGTAACGAAAGGACCGTTTACCAGCGAATACACTGTTTATACGTGTCCTGCCATGTCATGCCAGCATGCAGTTGGGGCCAGTGTCTTACGCTATGCTATAAAACTAGTATAAGTTATTAAGCTCGATGAAATTACAGTATAGGCCTACTTCTGTATTATACTGTCGTCGTAATTATTTATATTTGCTGATTGCTATATAAAAGACGTTTCCATTCCAAAATGGTGAAATTCCTGCCTCCATGCTTCCATCAATATGACCGTAGACTGCGCGGAAACAACGAATGCGGAAGTAGTGAACATCATGGATTTCCAAAATTCTCCTTCAGTCCTTGTGAAGTTGTGGCCCTTTTTTCTGATTTAGCCTCCACCAGTGAAAACTTTTTGAACAGGAAAATTTGTATGATTGTGGAAAGGCTGCTTTACTGCCATTTCTTTGCCTTTGTGGTCGGAATTTGGAAACGTCCTAGTTAAAAATGTCGACCGAGCGCGGTGACTGGCAAGACTGTTCGTACTAAAACATTGATTTTCATCAGATGGAATTATGGTGACGTGAGTACAAATAAATAAGCTACATTTCATCCCTGACATTCCAAGGAGAGATGGAGTGATTTTTAAGCCGAATTGTGATGTCTTTGTTGTTATTTGGGGGATATTTTTGGGCAGAACGATTTTAATTATCTGTTCTAGGTGCAAATGTAGTCTGAGTATTAACTTGGACCCTAAAAATTGCATTTTTAACATTTGGACAGATCATGTCCAAAAGGTTTGAACGTGGGACCCACAGGATGGCTAAACCCCCGAAATCTTATACAATACTTTTTTAAATAATTGCCAGTTTCATCGTGGTTTCTTTCGTTAGTCTATTGTTACATGTACCGTTGAACTTGTTGTAGTACTACTACTACTACTAGTGTCCTAGATCAATCCAGTAACTGAAGCTCTAGATACAAAATTACTCCTTAGTAATAATTTTGACATGATCAGTTATTATTCATACAACTGATTGTGTGAACATTCATACATGTACTAATAATTAACGGGTCCAGAGTTTAAACTTTCCACACGCAAACGGGTACCGGTAGTACTGTTCATGTGCAGCAAATGTCCCAAAGTGACAACAAAGACATCATAAATTGGCTTGAAAATCATCTCTTCATTTCTCATAATAATGCCACTTGGATGAAATACAGAGCATTTATTTGTACTCGCTATCTTTTCATGTGTTTGTGACTTGTGAATGAATGTTTTATTACCAATTTGTTATTCTACTGTTATGATAGCTTTCTACAGGGTGCGTTCATTTAGCTTCCACGAGTTGACACCTGTCAACCTCGTCCCCACCCTCTCACTTGTTTTGTGCACTGTGCTGTATACGCGTATGTACATGTACGCAACTATTCCCAGGTAAGGACTGCCTTGTGGAAGCTAAGCGAACGCACCCACGGTACGGCTACAACTACAAAATCTGTGTCAACTTGTACACAAGTCATTTCGCACCCAAGTTTATTAATTTAATACCTGAATAAAATCCTACCCAAGTCACCTCCTACCAAAGTCACTCCAGTCAACTGAGTTGGGTAAGGGTTGACTTTGGGATTACAGGTCAACTTGCCCCCTGACCGACTTTCCTCCTGACAGACTCACCCGAACGGACTTGGCCCTTGACCAACTCACCCCAGTATACATGTATTCAGAAATAAGATGCAAAATGTGAAGATCTGAATGTATCACAAATTAATTGATACCAATTAGATGCTTTGTCTACTGAGTCGGTAAGGGGCAGGTGTGTTGACCTGTTACTGACTAGCGTACAGGTTGTCTTGGGTCATTTTGGTGTTAACTGTACATGTATATAAATTTGGTTTCAAGCTGACTTAGGTACATGTTGAATTTGGTGTAAATATTTGGGTATTATAATACATTATTATTATTATTATTATTTATTTCTGGTAATGACACCAAGGATTCCTCAAAGGTGACCAAGGCACTGTAGCTCGCAAGCCTGATGAAACCTGGTATGGAAAGATGATGAGAAGGAGATACAGTTTTAGAGGTGGGAGGAAAACCCCAGAGTAATATTTTGGGTAAAACCCACGGAATCAGGCAGGGACTGAAAATCCAATCCACTTGTGAACCGAGCCGGACTTGAACCCGGTCCACAGAGGTGAAAGGCGAGGAAAGAACCGCTACGCCAACCTGACTCCCCGAGTACGGGTTGACCTGTTTCCCTGCTTCAATGTTGACCAAGTTCAAGGGTACTTTTCCTATATTAAGATGATCATGTGACAGACTTTTCTTTAAATAGTCCAAAGTTATATTTTATGACATTTTTGTTCTATTTTTTTCATCTGGTAATGTAAGACCTGAAAGTAATCTTTTTCTTACAGTACATGCAATTGAAACAATACATTCTTGACAGTTATTCTGAGAGGACTAGTTTTTATGTGAATGAATAATTATACGGACATGATGAAATGTACAGTGTTCTTACATGTTAGTAAGACATTTCATGCAGTAGGAGGGAAGTTTTAAGTGTATTAATATAACAATATAAAAAATACTGAACTCAATGTGATTGACATTTTCGAAATTTGTTGTCATAATGAACTCTGCCTTATATCATAACTATTCTTTATTAGTTTGTTTGGCCAATTCTGGTTAAACCGCTCACAAGAGAAGAACGACAAGAACAGCAATTTGTGCCATGGTCTCTAACATAATCATGTTACATTTTTGTATTTACAACTCAGGTTAGCATACTAAAACAGAAATCTTCACAGATTTTACCTATAGCTTACTGGGTATAAAGATCATTGTGATGGTAGAAACATACCGTTAACATTTTTCTGCCTCATGCTGCATTATCCAGAAAGAGTAAAATTAGTGACCAAAACAATTTTGATCTTTGGAAGATCCCCAAAATGGTGAAAAGATTTTTTTTAAATGAGCACCTTATGGGACTGAACAACTTTTCACAGATGACTTTTAACTGTATCTTTCTTGATATTTTTGCCCATGAATCTGCACTAGTTCTTTGACAAACTCCAAAGTATGATATTACCTTTAAAGGATGTACATAATTAATTAATTATATTGATTAATGTGCTTTAGTTTTCTGTTACTTTTTTTTAGAAGAAGCCAATACCTGATACATGTACAAACATTTTAAAGTTGGAATAAAGATGCAGAAAACAAAATTATGCATTGATTTCACTGTTTGTTATTTATGGTATTTTTGGAAGTGAAACCTTGTTAGATTGTAGAGTACATGTAATTGATTAAAACAGTGGGTGTGTTTTCCTTTCCCGCTTATTTTGTGTAATGTACCTGTTCAATGTGGACAAATATTTCTATCCACACTTCTGATTTATTTTATAATCGACAAATACATTTGTTTTATTTTGATCGGTATTGAAATGAATGAACTTATGAAGTAACACGTTGACAGTGGGTCCAATAGTTTGGTCACTACCCATCATTCTCTTTTTTTGTTGTTGTTGAAAGTTTTCTGTCAATATTTGAAATGGGGACTGTTTTGATGAAATTTCATGACTCGCGCAAAGAAATGATGACCATTCCTTGGGTTAAACCCTGGAGGAGAAGTTCTTATTTCCCCAAACACGGGCGGCCAGGCACTCGCCCATTGCACGTGTTTGTACGGTATAGAGGGCGCTATTTTTTATGCGTTTTCTTATAATTATTGAATTTGTGCGTGTAATGTGCTCGCTGAGGAAATTGGAGAGTTATAAAGTCATATAAATAGCAACATGAAGTGAGGAGACCATAAATCATAAGGAATTAGTTTGATTCGTTATGATTGAAAACCTGTGAAAAGACGTTATCATCAGGATGCTTGATTTGGGCAGAATGACTCGTCTGGATTGCGGTCACACGTTGTTGCAGAAGGTGGTGCCGTTTGCCGGTTGGGTATGGTTTGAGAAGGATGCGAGGTTCGATTATTGGAGTGAATGGAAAGGAGAGGATTGCAGAAGATAAACGTAATGGGGTGCAATATTTGTATAGAAAAAGCCATAAAGTCGTCGGAAATAATTTGATATGATTAATTTATACCATGATATTTCTCCTGCGTCAGGGTGATTTAATTTGCGGGGATTAAAAGGGCAACCGGAACGCGCTCTTAATTGTTTCAAACTAGAACTGGGGGCTGAACTCCCTTTTTTAATTTTGGGGTTGATGGTAGGTCTTTAGTACCGAATTTGATTGTTCCCTTTGATGGTCCATTTAAACAATTGCTTCTTTGATTACAAGATTATCCAGTCCCCAATAAATCTCGAATAATGCACTAAATTAATGAGGCATTAGTATTTTTTTTTTAATTTAATTTGCACACAAAATTGACTAATTCTTGCAAAGACACATCATGCACTGTAAACAAGTATGTAAAAGTTAACTTGAGAAAGCAAGAAAAGTATGAATGATGGGACACTTCCAAAAGCCCTGCAGGATTGTAATGATGGTGCCGTAAAACATGACAATTAGTGAGAAATACTCAATTTACAAATCAAGGGCATCACGTGCGGACAGCGGCGTAGCTACGGGGGGGGGGCCTGGGGGGGCACGTGCCCCCCCACAAATTCGGCGTGCCCCCCAGGTGCCCCCCACAAAAAATCGTGGGTATAGAAAAAAAAAATAAGCGTTTTCTGTAGGGTATGATAGCTATAAAGGAAATAAAAACAACTTAACAGCTTTTACTGTTCCAAAATGAAATTTTTTACTTTCAGCAAATGTTCCTGAGTCCTTAAAACCCTACAGTAAAGAAATTTGTGCAACATTTCAGTGTAAAAATGCAATTTTCTTACGCGCTTATAAACGGTTGCGAACTTCAAAACAGCCCATCTGCCATTTATCTGGTTTAGCTAGTTAGTCTGGTCCCCAGATTGAATTTCTCCCGCTCAAGAATGTTGGATTAAAAAGAAATAATGAAGTAATAATATAAATAAATGAATAAATTTATCGGAACAATTGCTTCCAAAATAAGGCTCAGATTGCACCAAAGAATATCTAGAACCCCTGAGCTTCCAGGGCCCTTAAGCGGGCCCTGGACCCCGGCCGCATGGCCTTCGCGCTTTTCCATGATTTTCCAGGGAGCGTGGAAATAAAATACGCCAATTCAATAGCGACGGATGCGTTTCGGGGCGATCAAAGCTAGCTAATTTTTTTTTTTTTTTTTTTTTTTGCTTCAAGAAAAGGTTGCCCCACGCCCGCTGGATCCGCCCCCCCCCCCGCATTTCTCATATTTTGCAAATCTCCAGTTTTGAAAAAATTCCGGGTGCCCCCCCACAAAATTCCAAGGCCCCCCCAGTGCCCCCCTGCTGAAAAAATCCTAGCTACGCCGCTGCGTGCGGAACAAATAGAAACAATAGACAACGAAATCGAACGTCAAGTTGCGGACACTCGACAGTCATCACTTTGGTTTTTGTCAAGGAAATGCAGATTCATGCATGGGCAAAAATATTAAGAAAGGTACAGTAACAGTCATCTGTGAAAATTTCAGTCCCATACGGTGCCCACTTTTTGAGAAAACAGTGAAAACGGCCACAGGAAGTCTTTTCTCTTTTATTTTTTATCTTTAAAATAACATGAACAATAATTTTGGTCACTGGTTTTACTCTTTTCTGGATAAATACATAATTTCTGACAGAAATCTTTTAACGGTATGCAAGTTTACCATCACCATCTTTATACCTTGTATAGTTATAGGTAAATCTGTGAAGATTTCCGGTTTCGGTATACATTATAATTTTTTATTACCAAAATATGATGATAACACTAGACTCTTGTTATTAACAAACATTGCCCGTGAATAGAAAGGAAACGGACGCCAGCACTCGGGTTAACACGGGAAAGGAGAAATGAAACCTTATACATAAAATGCAAATACAAAGGTATAGGTTGGAGGTGTGCGCCCAAAAATGTAACATTATTTCACGGAAGAATAAGAGTGTTGTAATTAATAGAATGTGATAAGGAATGAAACTAGCGACAGTAAAAATAATTTGTAGTACACCAGCATCACGAAAGATGCTTTGATAATAGTGGTGATGATGTGCTCTTTCCAACTTGTTTATCACCAATTATATTATTCCCAGGAATTTGGTAGAATAAACTTCGGAAATTTCAACGTTGTTCATGTTTATATGGTTTTGTTATCATCAGAATCCTTTGTTGCTTGTTAAAGATCATGAAGTTGGTCTTGCTGTAGTTCAATGAGAGTATGTTGTTTGCAAGACATCCTGACACATTGTCAAGTTCTGCGTTAGTATATATGTGTGAACTATACTAGTAGCAAGGTTGGAGTGAGAATTACGTTGGGGATTGTTTCACTTCTTGCCGACCCTATATCGCAAGGGAGATCGTCAATGTATTTTCCAATTTAAATGTTTGTTTTTATTGCCCGGTACCGCCTTTTTTCCAAATGTATTTTCCAATTCAATGAGCTACATTTTCATTCTATAGGCAGACGCCTTGATGTGAAATAAATGCTAGCCTTTCAAACAAACACTACACCAAACAAACAAACACAATTAACAAACACCCCAACAAACAAACAAACAACAACAACAACAACATACCAAATTACCGTCTACGGACAGTGCACCACCTATTACGTTCATTATGTTTGTGTTTTCTTCCAACAGAGTAGGCCATATATCTGGTGACTGAGCCCTAAATTAGCAATGCAAGTAAATTAATAACTCACGAGTAAAGGGAGATAATTTTTCATAATCCGAATTCAATTTCAAAAGGATTTTTTACGATTCAATTTCACTACTCGCTCAGAAAGACTTTTTTGGTTTGTACACAAGTCTATGGAGTAGTGATTCTCTGGCCGTGTATCGATTTTTATCTAAGTGTTTAGTGCATGTTTCTATGGAGTAGGGTTGTGTAGCGATTTCATTTCACTACTCGCTCAGAAAAGTTTTTTTTTAGTTTGTACACAAGTGTATGGAGTAGGGATTTGCTGGCCGTGTAGCGATTTTCATTTAAGTGTTCAGTGCATGTTTCTATGGAGTAGGGTTGTGTAGCGATTTCATTTCACTACTCGCACAGAAAAGATTTATTTTAGTTTGTACACAGGTCTATGGAGTAGCGATTTGCTGGCCGTGTTGCGATTTTCATCTAAGTGTTCAGTGCATGTTTCTATGGAGTAGGGTTGTGTAGCGATTTCGTTTCACTACTCGCTCAGAAAAGATTTATTTAAGTTTGTACACAAGTCTATGGAGTAGTGATTTGCTGGCCGAGTAGCGATTTTCATCTAAGTGTTTAGTGCATGTTTCTATGGAGTAGGGTTGTCTAGCGATTTCATTTCACTACTCGCACAGAAAAGACTTTTTTGGTTTGTACACAAGTCTATGGAGTAGTGATTCGCTGGCCGTGTATCGATTTTTATCAAAGTGTTTAGTGCATGTTTTAATTCTATGGAGTAGGGTTGTGTAGCGATTTCATTTCACTACTCGCACAGAAAAGATTTATTTTAGTTTGTACACAAGTCTATGGAGTAGTGATTCGCTGGCCGGGTAGCGATTTTTATCAAAGTGTTTAGTGCATGTTTCTATGGAGTAGGGTTGTGTAGCGATTTCATTTCACTACTCGCTCAGAAAAGATTTATTTTAGTTTGTACACAAGTCTATGGAGTAGTGATTCGCTGGCCGGGTAGCGATTTTTATCAAAGTGTTTAGTGCATGTTTCTATGGAGTAGGGTTGTGTAGCGATTTCATTTCACTACTCGCTCAGAAAAGATTTATTTTAGTTTGTACACAAGTCTATGGAGTAGTGATTTGCTGGCCGTGTAGCGATTTTTATGTAAGTGTTTAGTGCATGTTTCTATGGAGTAGAGTTGTGTAGCGATTTCATTTCACTACTCGCACAGAAAAGACTTTTTTGGTTTGTACACAAGTCTATGGAGTAGTGATTCGCTGGCCGTGTATCGATTTTTATCTAAGTGTTTAGTGCATGTTTCTATGGAGTAGGGTTGTGTAGCGATTTCATTTCACTACTCGCTCAGAAAAGATTTATTTTAGTTTGTACACAGGTCTATGGAGTAGCGATTTGCTGGCCGTGTAGCGATTTTCATCGAAGTGTTCAGTGCATGTTTCTATGGAGTAGGGTTGTGTAGCGATTTCGTTTCACAACTCGCTCAGAAAAGATTTATTTAAGTTTGTACACAAGTCTATGGAGTAGTGATTTGCTGGCCGAGTAGCGATTTTCATCGAAGTGTTTAGTGCATGTTTCTATGGAGTAGGGTTGTGTAGCGATTTCATTTCACTACTCGCACAGAAAAGACTTTTTTGGTTTGTACACAAGTCTATGGAGTAGTGATTCGCTGGCCGTGTATCGAATTTTATCAAAGTGTTTAGTGCATGTTTCTATGGAGTAGGGTTGTGTAGCGATTTCATTTCACTACTCGCACAGAAAAGATTTATTTTAGTTTGTACACAAGTCTATGGAGTAGTGATTCGCTGGCCGGGTAGCGATTTTTATCAAAGTGTTTAGTGCATGTTTCTATGGAGTAGGGTTGTGTAGCGATTTAATTTCACTACTCGCTCAGAAAAGATTTATTTTAGTTTGTACACAGGTCTATGGAGTAGCGATTTGCTGGCCGTGTAGCGATTTTCATCAAAGTGTTCAGTGCATGTTTCTATGGAGTAGGGTTGTGTAGCGATTTCGTTTCACTACTCGCTCAGAAAAGATTTATTTAAGTTTGTACACAAGTCTATGGAGTAGTGATTTGCTGGCCGAGTAGCGATTTTTATCAAAGTGTTCAGTGCATGTTTCTATGGAGTAGGGTTGTGTAGCGATTTCATTTCACTACTCGCACAGAAAATACTTTTTTGGTTTGTACACAAGTCTATGGAGTAGTGATTCGCTGGCCGTGTATCGATTTTTATCAAAGTGTTCAGTGCATGTTTCTATGGAGTAGGGTTGTGTAGCGATTTCGTTTCACTACTCGCTCAGAAAAGATTTATTTTAGTTTGTACACAAGTCTATGGAGTAGTGATTTGCTGGCCGTGTAGCGATTTTTATGTAAGTGTTTAGTGCATGTTTCTATGGAGTAGGGTTGTGTAGCGATTTCATTTCACTACTCGCTCAGAAAAGATTTATTTTAGTTTGTACACAAGTCTATGGAGTAGTGATTTGCTGGCCGTGTAGCGATTTTTATGTAAGTGTTTAGTGCATGTTTCTATGGAGTAGGGTTGTGTAGCGATTTCATTTCACTACTCGCTCAGAAAAGATTTATTTTAGTTTGTACACAAGTCTATGGAGTAGTGATTTGCTGGCCGAGTAGCGATTTTCATCTAAGTGTTTAGTGCATGTTTCTATGGAGTAGGGTTGTGTAGCGATTTCATTTCACTACTCGCTCAGAAAAGATTTATTTTAGTTTGTACACAGGTCTATGGAGTAGCGATTTGCTGGCCGTGTAGCGATTTTCATCTAAGTGTTCAGTGCATGTTTCTATGGAGTAGGGTTGTGTAGCGATTTCGTTTCACTACTCGCTCAGAAAAGATTTATTTAAGTTTGTACACAAGTCTATGGAGTAGTGATTTGCTGGCCGAGTAGCGATTTTCATCGAAGTGTTTAGTGCATGTTTCTATGGAGTAGGGTTGTGTAGCGATTTCATTTCACTACTCGCACAGAAAAGACTTTTTTGGTTTGTACACAAGTCTATGGAGTAGTGATTCGCTGGCCGTGTATCGATTTTTATCAAAGTGTTTAGTGCATGTTTCTATGGAGTAGGGTTGTGTAGCGATTTCATTTCACTACTCGCTCAGAAAAGATTTATTTTAGTTTGTACACAGGTCTATGGAGTAGCGATTTGCTGGCCGTGTAGCGATTTTCATCTAAGTGTTCAGTGCATGTTTCTATGGAGTAGGGTTGTGTAGCGATTTCGTTTCACTACTCGCTCAGAAAAGATTTATTTAAGTTTGTACACAAGTCTATGGAGTAGTGATTTGCTGGCCGAGTAGCGATTTTTATCAAAGTGTTCAGTGCATGTTTCTATGGAGTAGGGTTGTGTAGCGATTTCATTTCACTACTCGCACAGAAAATACTTTTTTGGTTTGTACACAAGTCTATGGAGTAGTGATTCGCTGGCCGTGTATCGATTTTTATCAAAGTGTTCAGTGCATGTTTCTATGGAGTAGGGTTGTGTAGCGATTTCGTTTCACTACTCGCTCAGAAAAGATTTATTTTAGTTTGTACACAAGTCTATGGAGTAGTGATTTGCTGGCCGTGTAGCGATTTTTATGTAAGTGTTTAGTGCATGTTTCTATGGAGTAGGGTTGTGTAGCGATTTCATTTCACTACTCGCTCAGAAAAGATTTATTTTAGTTTGTACACAAGTCTATGGAGTAGTGATTTGCTGGCCGTGTAGCGATTTTTATGTAAGTGTTTAGTGCATGTTTCTATGGAGTAGGGTTGTGTAGCGATTTCATTTCACTACTCGCTCAGAAAAGATTTATTTTAGTTTGTACACAAGTCTATGGAGTAGTGATTTGCTGGCCGAGTAGCGATTTTCATCTAAGTGTTTAGTGCATGTTTCTATGGAGTAGGGTTGTGTAGCGATTTCATTTCACTACTCGCTCAGAAAAGATTTATTTTAGTTTGTACACAAGTCTATGGAGTAGTGATTTGCTGGCCGAGTAGCGATTTTCATCTAAGTGTTTAGTGCATGTTTCTATGGAGTACCCTGATAGCAGAGACACGTAAAAATCACGTCATATTTACGTTGTGTGACACGTCTTATAGACGTCTTACAAAGACGTCTTTATGACGAAAAGTTGCACAGATGTAAGACGTCAGATAGACGTCGTATTTTTACGTGATTTTTCCGTCTTATTGGACCAAATAACATGTCATAAACACGTCATAATAACGACTTAGACTGGTCTGTTTGACGTCTTATTTATGTGATATAAGACGTATTTTTTACTAATAAAAAGTCGTCTTTAAGACGTAATTTTTCTTAGGTTTAGAAGACGACTTTATGACGTCAAAGTTGCTGCTTGTTTTAGATAGTCTTGTTTTATTTCTTCAAAGGACACTGTGTCGATGTAGGCTTCACCATGGGGCCACCGTATTAAAACTCGAAGTGTTGGCGTAACATTGGGACAACTGATCGTTTCCTCGTTGGGCGAATGTGGGTTTATAATGTTAGTGCCGTAGCAGCCGTGCGTTAAGTTACGCAGGACGATCAAACCTTTGCTTTCAAAACAACATCATCAAGCATCGTTATCGGCTATAAAGTAATAATCAGTTGTCCCAATGTCATACCAGCAGTCCGGCCTGTGAATTAGGGATGAGGACAATAAAAGAAAATACAAGTCAAGTGAGAAACAATTGCATATGTTGTCAACATAAAATACACATACATTTTATTTGATGAAAATGACCACATGACATAATTCACTCTTAACTTAGATCATAAATACCAGCTTCCCTAGAAATTATACAAAGGCAGAAACATTTAAATAAACATTTAGAAAAACATACATTTTGAACTTGAATTTAAAATGATTCGTCACAACTTCAATTCTCTGAAATGTCATGTTTTGGACCTGTTTCTTCTCTTTGATCAATTGAAGTCATTCAATTTCCTAGGTTTACACAAAGGTTAAAAAAATTGTAAAGTATTTAAAAAAGTATTTCAAACAGAAAAAAAAATCTAGCAATTTTTGTAAAATGAGTAAACTAAAAACAAAATAAACATTTAGTTTTGCCACCCATTTTAGTACGAGATAAATTTATATAATTAATGGCAGTGAATGGGAATAAAGAGCAGATACAGCAAAAAGTTCAATTCTTCCAGATGGAAGACTTTGCATTAATTTTCTTTCATTCATAGGTATACAATACTGGAATGAATATACTGCAGTATTGTATACCTATGAATGAAAAAAATAACAACAACAATTTGGCTTTAGTTACATTTAAATGAAATGGACTTGCAAGCTTTATAAGGTGTTATTTGTTACTGTTATTTTTTTAACAATACACTGTTAAACAAAAATAACAGTAACACTGTTAAAAAAATAACAGTAACAAATAACACCTTAAAAAGCTCCATTTCATTAAAATGTAACTAAAGCTAAATTGTTATTGTTGTATGTAATTTGTTTGTATTAATTGTATCAAACCTGGAAAGTGAGATTTCACTTAAACATGAAAGTAAATTAAATTGTGAACTTCTGAAGACAGTACGTGCCTATTATATGCTTTAACCTGTACATACTGACTGTAAATTTAACTGCACTGTGATCAGACAGACTTAGCTTTGCATAATAAAAAGCAAGACACTAGTGCTCTGTTTGTAAACATGCATTTTCTATCCAGCCTCGATCGAGCTAGTTCAATTGCCACATCTCTATAAGAATAAAGTTTTCCTCACCAACCACTCAACCAGTCATAAAGAAACCACTCAATCTAAGTCTTCTTTGTTTATGTCTGTCATTAGAGGACTTCACAGCATCTGCAAAATGAAAACAATAACAGAATACATCCATTTATTAATGCACAACATACTGTATAGCTGTAATACTAGTTTTGCTCGTTTTTGTTTGAACTCTGAACATTATCACGGTGGTGATATAAAATATTTTTGGACTTGAAATAACCATTATGCCATGTGCAGTACATAGAATGAACAGTAAGGCATGGGCCAATACAGTAACAAGGCAAGGGATCACTGGTCAAGCAGTGTACAATTACCACCATGTTATTGTTAAGGACATTACATTGACCCTGCCATGCATGATGTAATATGCCCTCCAGCACTGGTGAAAAGGCTTGCTTGTGTGTTGGGTGCAGTTACTGCTAGTGCCACATGTACTGGCGACAGGCAGTACTGAGAATGTGAGAGTGCCCAGTAACTAAATATAAATTTACAGACTCCTAGATTTAGATGGTTTTAACAAGAATGCCGTGAAATAAAAAATTGAAACTTACAACATTCAAAGGCAGGAAAAACACCTATCCTTCAGAATCCCATGCCGGCCTCAACTGAAAGACAGTCTAGTCCAGTCCGAAGTCATCTTTCACTGAAGTCTACGTGACAAAAATGATCCAAGTTCCTTTCTCCAACTCCAGCTTTACCACAGCCTATGAAGAAAACAATAAAATAGAGGACATCAAATCAATAAATCTGAAGTTAAGTCAACTTCATTAGGGCCTACTTTAAATCAGGCAGATTAAACTGACAATCGTTGAGCATGAACTGATATTGACCGAAGACCTATGGCTGAACAATTTTCAAACCATTTATTTTCGTTTGTGAACTTCAGAACTAGACAGAAGGTCATCCTTCTTTACACAACTTTCCAGTAGGCCTACAACTAGGCCTACCTACATCATGCCAGATCTAGGATCGAGATACAATAAACAGTTTATAACACGCAACACTCGATAGGCCTTTGCCAATGCAAATCCTATAGCACTGTACTCTTACTGTACATGTACATGTACTGTACTGTACTGTACACAATACACGTACTGTACTGTACACAATGCAATGTCATGTTATAATGGCCGTGTCCATCATAGGCCCCACGATCAAAGATTCAGACAAAGTTTCATAATGATTAGGGCCTTTTCCTCACACGACATCGGTTTTAAACCTATGAATATAAATACAGGGGATTCAAGAGAAAGCATGGATATACACAAATATGCGTAAATACTCACTGTTTCACCAAATCTCGAGGAATTCCTGAGCAAATTGCGTACTGCCGTCCGTTACATTTCCTCCACATACAAATTCTAACGGTCGATTGAAATATGATCCGTAGACTTGCCAAGTCCTTTAGCGTCGGGGAGACGTGTGTTGTCCAACTACTGTTTTGATTTTTATTTATTTATACACGGTACAGTGGCACTGCTATTGAAATAACTTTAAAACTACAAATACAGCTATTATTGTAACATGAATTTTGTCAATACAATAACACAGATGCTGATTATTGCATCTAATAGGCACTCCACATTTCAAGCATTATACTTGTAGACTTGCACAAGTTTATGAAATTTAGCGCGCAATGGTTTAAAATTTCTAAAAAAAATTATTTTGGCAAACACGTTGGTACTTGACTTTTGAGTGTAGATTCCGGTAGGACATGAGTGTACGTTACATTCTACCTCCATGGTTACATGAAATTGACTAAATTGAGGGTATAAAATATACGTTATATATTGGTCAGAGAAAAAGCGTTAATATTACGTCATATTTTAGTCGTGCAAAAGTGGTTAATTTCTGACGTGAAAAAGACGTCCTAATCAGGTCATTTCAAACCACAAAAAGGATTGCTAAAAACTCGTCTCAGGCATGACTAAAAAATCACGTCGTAATTACGTCGTTCATACGACGTACGACCAGTAAACCAGTTTACGACCAGTTGATGACGTCTTTAAGACGTCCGTCTGCTATCAGGGTAGAGTTGTGTAGCGATTTCATTTCACTACTCGCACAGAAAAGACTTTTTTGGTTTGTACACAAGTCTATGGAGTAGTGATTCGCTGGCCGTGTATCGATTTTTATCTAAGTGTTTAGTGCATGTTTCTATGGAGTAGGGTTGTGTAGCGATTTCGTTTCACTACTCGCTCAGAAAAGATTTATTTTAGTTTGTACACAAGTCTATGGAGTAGTGATTTTTCAGTGTACGCAAAGGATCCCCGTAGGTCGGGATGTCGGAAATACATTGTGCTTCCATGTAAATCCCACAGTGGCCCCTTGAAAAGCACCGTGTAGGGTTGTGTAGCGCTACAAAATATATGTGGTGATAGGAAACGGATCATATCGGGCATGGTATACAAAATTAAGCCGATTGCAGACGACAAAATAATTCACAATCATGGCTTCGCGACAACTTGGCAAGATTTTAATTCGCAATTCTGCGCTTTTCCTGTGTGACATGCAGGAGAAGTTCCGTCCAACCATCCAGTATTTCCCTCAGATCGTCGAGGTGGCGTCTAGAATGTTCAAAGCGGCGAAAGCTGTGGATATTCCGCTGATAGTGACCACGGAACAATATCCAAAAGGTAAACAAATGAATGCACAGTGTGCGTGCATTTGCATGCACGCATTATGGAAATCTTGCGCAATGTTGTTCATAAGCGTATTGCTGCATCATGCATAAATACAAATTAGTAGAGCTCTCTATCTATCATTCTGTTTTCCAAGGAGAGCGAAAAAAAGAGCTTCTCAACAATTTAAGGAGAGCTGCCTTTTTTCAAAACATGATAACATCACATACATTTTTCCAGCTGACATCATTTAGGCCCCCTACCTTTTTGGGTGCCCCTTTTTAATTCTGTGAGACTGTGGTTCTCATTTCCGACCGACACATATTTTGGCAATTTGGGCTCCGACCGAAGAAAAAAAAAATTTGTTGCCGCCGACCCTGTCAGAATGGCTTAATATAAAAAAAAAATATGAGAAAAAAAAATTCCCAGAATTTCTGTCCAGACAAAATTTGTCTCCAAAAATTCTGGGAATTCTTTTTATTTTTTTTGCCAATAGACCTCCAATTTTTATACTTTTTATCACTGAAATAATACAAAAATATTCAAACGCGATTACAGTGAATACAATGAACATCATTTTCTTTATGTTTTTGTGTATTCAGCCAGGTTTTTTTTCCCACCAAACTTGACCGACCGACCATCCCTCAAGGTGAATAAGAAATGAGAACCAAAGTTATAAAAAGGGGCGCCCTTATAAAAAATACAAAAATACTATATAGGCCCTAGGCCTAGTAATAATTCCATCAACCCAATGGCAATGCAAAATCTTAATAATACAGTGAACTTGAAATCTGGAAAAAGTTTTTTCATTGGGTTGATGAAATTATTTACATTATACTTACCCTTCACTGACTTGTATACCGATCAGATGGAGTTACTGTGGAGGTAGGAAACATCCGTTCATTACTGCAGTGTCCCCGCCCGTATTTTGTCCGCCAACAAAAGAATTTACGTCCGCCGCACTTTATATTGCAGGGTATATGTCCCCAAATCATGGGACGTACACCCTGCAATTATAGAGTGCGGCGGTGCGTAAATTCTTTTGTTGGCGGACAAAAGGCAGGTGGGGACACTGCAGTAATGGCAGACAGTATATCGTGCCGTCGAATCGATCTATAGATCACATCAGCACTGCATGTTCAGTGCTTTATTAGTGCAAGTGAAAAATTCATGTGCTGGCTCAGAGGGTCGTGGGTTCGAATCCCACCTGAGCTAGTTCAATTTAAAAGATCGGTCAGGTTGGTGGAATAAATAAGGCTTACCCTTCACCGATGCGTGTCAACTTGTAGTGTTTTTGAGAGCAGGTGAACATTTCATTTAGTGCTAGCTCAGAGGGTTGTGGGTTCGAATCCCACCTGAGCTGGCACAATTCATTATTAAGATTATTCAGGTTGGTGAAGTAAGGCTTAGGCCTACCCTTCACCAATGTGTATCAACAACTTTAGTGTTTTCTGAGCAGGTGAACATTTCATTTAGTGCTAGCTCAGAGGGTCTTTGGTTCGAATCCCACCTGAGCTAGTTCAATTTAAAAGATCGGTCAGGTTGGTGGAATAAATAAGGCTTACCCTTCACCTATGTATGTCAACTTGTAGTGTTTTTGAGAGCAGGTGAACATTTCATTTAGTGCTAGCTCAGAGGGTCGTGGGTTCGAATCCCACCTGAGCTAGCATGCAGCGCTGGTAAAGGGTGAAGGGTACGCCTAAGGTTGCTTTTTCTTGGTCTAGAGATTTAGTGTTGTATGTTTTTCATTTGTAGGACTTGGCCAGACTGTTCCCGAACTTGGCGTCGACCGCGAAACCCACGACATCATCGCCAAGAACTGCTTCACCATGTGCACTCCGAAAGTCGACCAGAAGCTCAAAGACGCCGACACCAAGTCGGTCATCTTGTGCGGCATCGAGACCCAAGCCTGTATTCAGAACACAGCTCTTGACCTCTTAGAGAGAGGACTGGATGTCCATGTCATCGTCGATGCTTGTTCCTCAAGAAGCATGGTGGACAGGTAGGACAGAGTTTTATTCCTGGTCAAAGCCTGGACTTTGTAGTTTAGGACTGGGGCCAATTTCATAGAGCTGCTTAGCACAAAAAATTGCTTAGCACAAAAAATTGCTTAGCACAAAAATAGCTTGCCAAATATAAAACAAACCACCATTGAAAATACCATTTGATATTCATGGTCAGCGAACAACAGCCAAAGAACAATCGCAAGTGATAGGCCTACACAACACATGGAAATTTTGTTGTTAATCCTGTTTTAACTATTAAGACAGAAATGTCATAATTAGTGAATTTTTGTGCTAAACAGCTCTATGAAATTGGCCCTCTATGTATTCTTCAGAATTTCCTGATTTGATCATTTAATACAGATGGATTTAACAAATTAGTGCATATCCACATAAAACCGTGGCCCAGCACACCGCCGCAACCACTCGATACAGTACAGCCTGCATGCATCACACTGTAGGGATACGTGTATTAATTAAGACGATATAATTACATACATGTATTGTATATAGTAAGTGACTGTGCGCGCGATCACGCTGGCATTCGTGAGCGCCGGCATATTTACACCTCTTCTAAAGGATAATATTTACTTTTGGAAGAGAAGAATAATAATAAGAGAAGTGGATAAAGGAGATAAAATGTTAATTTAAGAGACAGTTGGAGATTGTTCGGGAGAGAGAGAAGACGTACTGCTGAGTTTACAGCAGATTGAATTAAATTCACGGAGTGTGCACATAAATCAAATGATTCCGTTGTTCATCGCCTCTTTCTTACTTTCTTCGGCTCAACTGAAACCCCGACTTCGCAACAACCAGTCCCCAAGTCTCGCAAGAGATTACATAATATTACAACAACAAAATAATGACCTGAAATTTATAAAAATGCTTCCAAGGAGTCTAGGAGGACCTGACGCGTTTTGGAACTAGCAAGAACTTTATTCTTCGATAAAAATCCTGCTAGGATTGAAACACACCAGGCCCTCCTAACTCCAAGCAAAAGACTATCTTGTAAGATGTCAAGCTCTGGATCAAACTGGAAAGAGTTTGATGTTTCGAAAACTCCACAAAGGAGTGCTGTGACCTAGTGGTCTGGCGTGTCAAACTCAAAGTCTTGTGGTCAATCTACAGATCGTGGGTTCAAAACCAGCCATGGGCTAGTGGTGCTTGCGTCCTTGGGCAAGACGCTTTTTCACATATTGCTCCTCTTCACCCAGGAGTAAATGGGTACCTGCGAGGGTAGAGATGGCTTTGTGGTTTGATTAGCCTCTGTGTACTGAATACGGCAGCCAGGGCTGTATACTCCCAAGGGAGTTGAGATGGTTTCAGGAATGTAAATGATGGCCAATGACCAGGGATAATAATTATGTGCGCCACGAGTGTCTTTGGACAGATGTTTGCGCGGAATAAATTCTGATTTATTTTTATTACAATGTTTGTCCTTAAAACTTGATCAATTTCTTTACTTTTTTTTTCTGGAATGCATTGCAGAATGTACGCCTTCGAGAGAATGCGACAAAGCGGAGCATTCATC
This sequence comes from Astropecten irregularis, assembly GCA_963971285.1. Classification (NCBI taxonomy): domain Eukaryota; kingdom Metazoa; phylum Echinodermata; class Asteroidea; order Paxillosida; family Astropectinidae; genus Astropecten; species Astropecten irregularis. Next base: position 6,791,977 of record OZ020265.1, on the reverse strand, counting down.
ACTACCAGCGAAGCGATGCTACTACAGTTAGTGGGAGGATCGGACCATCCGCAATTCAGAGAGATCCAGAAAATCATCTGGACGTCCGCTCCGGACAGTGGCCTACTCAGCAAAATGTAGACATTGGACAGTCCGTGACTAAACTCTGAGGCCTTTTGGCTATTAAAGCAATTTACTCAAATCTACAAACTTCCAAAACTATGCTGTATTCTGTTGTGTATTCTATTATAAACCCTAACCCCCTGGGCATTTTGGCTAGGAACCTTGCTGAATCTGCCAAAGTCCAACACTGTGCAGTATCCCTATGGCACATTCTGTAACCCTAACCCCCTGGGCATTTTGGCTAGGAACCTTGCTGAATCTGCGAAAGTCCAACACTGTGCAGTATCCCTATGGCACATTCTGTAACCCTAACCCCCTGGGCATTTTGGCTAGGAACCTTGCTGAATCTGCCAAAGTCCAACACTGTGCAGTATCCCTATGGCACATTCTGTAACCCTAACCCCCTGGGCATTTTGGCTAGGAACCTTCCCGAATCTGTCAAAGTCCAACACTGTGCAGTATCCCTATGGCACATTCTGTAACCCTAACCCCCTGGGCATTTTGGCTAGGAACCTTCCTGAAACTGCAAAAGTCCAACACTGTGCAGTATCCGTATGGCACATTCTGTAACCCTAACCCCCTGGGCATTTTGGCTAGGAACCTTCCTGAATCTGGCAAAGTTCAACACTGTGTAGTATCCCAACAACAAATTCAACCTTCCCAACTTGAATTTTTGGTTAAAACATTCAAAACTCGCCAGCATAATCTAGTAATATCTGAAGAATTATTAAAACAAGAAAATCATGAGAGAAAATTTGAGACTAAAAATTCAATATCTTAGAAAAGTTTGTGATTTCAAAGTGTATTCTGAATTACCAAATCGTTACTGCGTTGCTATTTTAGTTTAAAATACTTATACACTGATTTTAATATGAATGGAATGACACGCATGTAAAAATTGTTTATAAAAATGATTTTTGTACAAATTAAAATGAGAAATTTTCTCATAATAGTGTATTAAACATTGTTTCCATGTGGTTGCTTTTCTGTGTTGTTGTGATTTTGAAGATAATGGTGATTTATGCTGGTTACCAACCACTATTAAGGAAGTGGGAACCGGTGAAAAAAAAACACATGTGCATGGTTGGTGCTCCGGTTGTTCTTTAAAGGTAATATCATACTTTGTTTTTTTTTAGAAAGAAATACAGATTCATGGGCAACAATAACAAAACAGATACAGTAACAGTCATCTGTGAAAATTTCAGTCCCATTACATTGCCCACTTTTTGAGAAAACAGTGAAAAACGGCTGCAGTATTTCTTAAGTCTTTTCTCTTTTATTTTTGATCAAAAAGACTTTCGGTCGTGTGTTTTATTATTTTCTGGATAAATACAACATTTCAGGCGAAAACATTTTAAAGGTATGTTTCTACCATCACCATCTTCAAACCCTGAACGTTATACGTAAATCTGTGGAAATTTCTGTTTTGGTTTCTTACCAAAGTATGATACTACCTTAAACGGTTTGATGTCTCCATATAGAGACATATAGAGTACAATTAGTCGTTTGTGAGTTAAATCTGAATAGTATCTGGTACACAGACTTCTTTCATTGCACACATTTAACACCCCAGATTGAATTTCCCAGACTAAAGACTCTCTTGCTATATCATATGATTTTGGGGCAAGCTTTTGCATAGTGATACCCATCTCTGGAATGGACTGGTTCCTTTGTGCCATTCTTTTCCATTATGAACAGTGCATTGGTGCGAGATGTCTGTTATGTAACTAAGCAAAAGCTTGCACCACATCATGTGATATACCAACAGTGTCTTTAGTCTGGGAAAGAAGCCTGTGCACCAGATGCTATTCAGATTTAAAGGAAACAAGCTGCGTGAACTGGGCGTATCACATCTTATTTCATAAATAAATTCATTTACATGTATTAAATGTGAATTAAAAGCCAAACTGGTGCTTGTGAACTTTTCAGTCAGCACTACGACACGCGGTGTGTGTAAAATCTTTTTCTCGAAAAGTATTTTTGATGAACGATTTTAGGCTTCGTGGACATGCATGTACACAATGTGACCGGCCGGTGAATGGGCGCCGGCTCGCGCGCGCACGGCTGCAGCTGCCTCGATTTACGTCACACATTTGGGAAGATTTATGTTAATGAGGGTCCCACTCAAGGGGCCTAGTAGCTTGGACAAACATTTTCAACATTTTCTTTCTCATATTTCATCCAGGAAATAATTAGCTCGAGACACAAAATATCATTGTAGATATAGTACTTTATTGTTTTAAGCAGGAATAATGCAATTTAAATCCTATATCGTGGTCCCTTTAACTCATAAATGGCTTATTATTCTTCAGTCGGTTTCACAAAGTCTTACAATTGATCGCAACTCATGTTACGAAGGATAACCCATCGTATCCTATGTAGGACTGCATAGTAATGTTAAGTTACGTTAAATTTGGTGAAATCGACCCCCGGTTCTATAGCTGTTGACTGGTTGGCCTGAGCCGTAAATAAAGAGAGTTTTGCCAACTGCGCCATGTTGGTGACCTACGGTGGATGCGCGTACACACGTGCGCGCGGGCGCGCAAACTATTTTAGCAATGGTTGTTTGTCTAATAAACTCCTCAAAAAAGTTCTGCAACTCAAATTTGAGGGATTATATTTTTTTTGTAACAGATCTATGAACGGTGAAACTGACATCATTGGAAAGCTTCTTTTTTCCTCTTTACAATGGTGTGCCATTTGTTGTGATCATGAAACCATGGAATGTGCATTTCTCCTGAATATAGGGCAAAGACAAATGTGAAATATTGCAATTGATTGACTCAAAGTTGGTAGCTAACATGGCGCCTTGTAGTCACGTGAGGGCTATTGACCAATCATAAACGAGATGCCTGAAACCGAGTTGACCAAACTCTCTTTATTTAAGGCTCTGTGGTTGGCACCTCTGTAGCGCCCTCTGGTGGTGAAAAATGTAAAAAGAAAATACGGAGCTCCAAGATGCATACTCATAAAACAAAACAAAAATAAATAAAACTCAAAAGAATTGTATGAATTTTGTAACAAATACATCACCTACTTTTTTTATTAATCAGCAATTTATGGGGAAAAAAAAGACAAAGAGAAGCGTCAACATTTTATACATCTGACTGCTTGAAAGTTTTTGAGTAAAAAAAAAAGGAAAATAAATTCAAGAACAGCTTTCAAAATTGGGCTACTTTTCAGCATATGATAGCGAAACAAATACATCTATATTACAAATTCTGTTGAATTTATAGAATAATTTCATGATAATTTTTCTTTTCCATGGAAGTTCTTTTCAATAGTGCGACAAATCAGTTGGAAAAATTGTCTCTCTGTCGCGAAAACTATTATTGATTAAAGGGAGAGAAACTTGAATACTAGTTGAGCCAAGCCATTGAGAAGCCAGGCCAGGCCTGGGCCTTCAGGCCTGAAATCCTCCTCTTGTCAGCCCTGAACTTCACTACAATAGAGCTGCTTCAAATCAATCAAGCCCGGCTTCTGGATACTGTCCATGATCAATGTGGACTCAATCTGTCAATCAGGTTTAATAGTGCCAACTATGATCCAGGACAAAGCAGGGGCTTGAAATTGCCCTGCGACAAAAGTCTGAGCAAAGGCTTTTTTTTTTTACATCAATTTTCCCTTCTACGGTTTCTTTTTTCCCTATTCTTCTTTGGAAATTCTTTTTACTTTTGTAGTTTTTGTTTCTCCAAGTTATAAGTTTCTTCAGCAATTTTTTGTTATTGTTCACAATTTTTTTCTTCCAAAGAAATTATTGTCTCTCTGCAACAGAAAAATCAGATTCCCCCCACCCTTGTTTTTTTTTAACAAGATTTTTTTCTTCCGACAGACTTTCGTTTTCTCCGCAACAGAATAGACATGATTTTCCCACCCTGGGGAAGAAAATGAAAGAACGTGAAAATGCAAAATTACACTGATACTAGCGCTTACGACCACCTCTTTCCTTGAGACCGACCTGTATGCTGCAACCGTGGGAGAAGTTGTAGAAGGCCAGGGAATTGGAATCCTTGACGAACAAACCCTGGAACAGGACGAAGAAAAAGAACGGAAAATCCTCAAAACTTGACTTGAAATTGCAGAAATTACACAGGGAATAAGGCCAAGTTTGTCATATTTCATTTGGTGGATGTAGTTATTGCCTTGGTGCCCCTGGTCATTGCCTCGGTGCCCCTGGTCACTGCCTTGATGCCCCTGGTCAATGCCTTGCTGCCCCTGGTCATTGCCTTGATGTCCCTGGTCATTGCCTTGGTGGCCCTGGTCATTGCCTTGGTGGCCCTGGTCATTGCCTTGGTACCCCTGGTCATTGACTTGGTGCCCCTGGTCATTCCCTTGGTGCCCCTGGTCATTGCCTAGGTGCCTCTGGTCATTGCCCAGGTGCCCCTGCTCAGTGCTTTGATGCCTCTGGGCACTGTTTTGTTGCCCCTGATCATTACCTGGTACCTTGCCTTGGTACCCCTGGGGCCAATTTCATAGAGCTGCTTAAGCACAAAATTTGCTTTATAAGCATGAAAAGTCTTCCTTGATCAAACAGGATTGCCAACCAAATTTCCATGTGATGTTAACTGCTTTTGACTTGCATTGTTTGCTGAGCATAACATTCACAATGAGTTTTGGCTGGTATACTGATTTATTTACAAATGTTTTCGGTGCTTAAGCGAATGTTGATGCTTAAGCAGCTCTATGAAATTGGCCCCTGATCATCACCTTGATGCCCCAGGGGGCCCATTTCCTAGACCTGCTTAAGCACAAAATTTGCTTAAGCATGAAAAGTCTTCCTTGATCAAACGGGATTGACAAACAAATTATTTTCATGTGATGTGATACATAACATTCACAAGGAGTTTTGGCTGGCATACTGATTTTATTCACCAAGGTTTTTGGTGCTTAAGCAAATTTTGGTGCTTGATGAAATTGGCCCCTGGTCAAATGTTCCGGTAGACATTTTTGTTTCTCCGCATAAGTGGACAAATGTTTCTGAGGAGTGGACTTACGTCAAACTGGAGTTTCTGCTTTCCGGCCGGCATGCTGGTCTCTTCAAAGACTTTGGCCTTGATGACGGAGATGGTATCGGTCAGCGGGAGGGTCATCTGCAGGGTCTGACCGTTACACTTCCACTCCGGCTTGTCCGGTATGGCGGGGATCATCACCTTGAATGCCACCGGACCCTGAAAGAGAATACATTTCCCAAATTACAAATCGATCTAGGTATTAAAGAAACTCTTATGCTAGTTGGGCCCAGTCACTTAAAAGCCGGGCTGACCTGGGCCCAATTTCATGGAATCCGTTACGGCCTATTTTTGTGTTTACGGGCACTGCTACGCCGGAAAACTATTTCATGGAATCAGTATTAAAGCAAGACCTTTTGGTTATCCAAGAATTTCAAGGGTAACCGTGATCATTTTCTGCTAATGCACTTTTGTATGCATTCTGCACAAATTCCTTGCTTACCGTTACCAAAAAGGAAACAATTTGCTGGATAGCTCAGATGGTAGAGCACTGGTATGGCAGTTAATGGGTTATATGGCTTCTGACTGGCACCCTGAGCAAAGATAGTTGACTATAGGGAGGCCCCATCATAGGGCTGGATAGCTCAGATGGTAGAGCACTGGTATGGCAGTTAACGTACCTTATTTCTGGCCAAGAACTGTTCTTCAGGCATCAAACTTTCCTCAGTCTTCTGCTTCTTAGCCGGAGGCTCGTCCATGCCCGGTGGGCCAGGGGGTGGGCCTGGCCTCATGGGCGGGCCACCCGGCATCCCCATGCCGCCCATCTGGGGTCCACCCATCTGCATGGACCCGCCCATTCTGGGACCTGGGCGGAGATAAGAGGGAGTGGCATTAGATATTTTTCGTGCGACAATAAGAAATGAGAAAAGAAAGGTTTTTTTTAGCATGAACATTTTGTGAAGAAAAGGAAGGTAAATTAAATACTGGTTGGGACAAGTCACTGAATAGCCTGGCCAGGCCTGGGGTCTTGGGCTTCTATAAACCCTAGCCTTGAACTATCAACTTCAAGTCCCTGCTGTGTCCTTGATCATAACTGAAAAGCCTGGCCATGCCTGGGCTTGACCTGGGCTCTTGGGCTTCTATAATCCCCAGCCTTGAACTATCAACTTCAAGTCCCTGCTGTGTCCTTGATCATAACTGAAAAGCCTGGCCATGCCTGGGCTTTGCCTGGGCTCTTGGGCTTCTATAATCCCCAGCCTTGAACTATCAACTTCAAGTCCCTGCTGTGTCCTTGATCATAACTGAAAAGCCTGGCCATGCCTGGGCTTGACCTGGGCTCTTGGGCTTCTATAATCCCCAGCCTTGAACTATCAACTTCAAGTCCCTGCTGTGTCCTTGATCATAACTGAAAAGCCTGGCCATGCCTGGGCTTTGCCTGGGCTCTTGGGCTTCTATAATCCCCAGCCTTGAACAATCAACTTCAAGTCCCTGCTGTGTCCTTGATCATAACTGAAAAGCCTGGCCAGGCCTGGGCTTTGCCTGGGCTCTTGGGCTTCTATAATCCCCAGCCTTGAACTATCAACTTCAAGTCCCTGCTGTGTCCTTGATCATAACTGAAAAGCCTGGCCATGCCTGGGCTTGACCTGGGCTCTTGGGCTTCTGTAATCCCTAGCCTTGAACTATCAACTTCAAGCCCCTGCTGTGTCCTGGATCATATTTGGCACTATTAAACCTGATTGACAGATTGAGTCCACATTGATCATGGACAGTATCCAGAAGCCAGGCTTGATTGATTTGAAGCAGCTCTATTGTAGTGAAGTTCAGGAAAAACAGGATTTAAGACCAGAAGGCCCAGGCCTGGCCAGGCTTGTCAGTGGCTGGGCCCAGACCCGTATTAACCCTAACCTGTGCGTCTACCACACACGGCAAGAGCTGCTTTAATACCACACAATACCACAGTCTCCACAGAGGGACTGGATCATAAACCATGCAGGAAAAACCATGTGTGGTAAACTGTGGTATGCAGGAGGGTTAATAGGGTTTAATAAAGTTTTTCTACCTTAAAAGTACAGTACAGGATTGATATTAAACATACCCAAACAGAAATTTTCACAGATTTACGTGTAACTTTCAGTATATGAAGATTATTGCTGATAGAAACATACCGTTCGCCTGAAACGGTGTATTTATCCAGAAATTAGTCAAACAAAGACCGAAAACAATTTTGATCACTGTGTAAGATCAAAACCATTCTTTACGTTTCATAAGAAAAATTGAGTCGGATTTTCACTATTTTCTAGTGACTCAGATCATAGGTTTATTATTTCATGTACATGCTGGATCAGACAAAGTGCGAGTCGGGTTTTCAGTATTTTCTCGTGACTCAGATGTCCGATTGAGCTCAAAATTTCACAGGCTTATTATTTCATGTACATGCTGGATCAGACAAGGTGTAGGTGCTGCTCTGTGACCTTTACCAATCATGTAATATAGCATTAAAGCATCATTTTCTGCTACTAAGTAGCTGTGTGATTTGAGTCGTGGCCCGGAGGAGATAGAGTTGGTACCTTGGTTCATGAAGCGGAGCGGAGGACCAGGCAGTAGACTCCCTCCCATCCGGGGCATGCCCATGGGCGGCTGGGGCATGCGCTGCGACATCGGGGGCCGGGGCGGCATCTGCATCAACGACGGCCTCTCCCCCATCACGCCCATGGGCATGCGGGGCGGGAACGGCATGGGCGGGGCGGGCGGGTTCTTGGGCATCTGCTGCTGTGGGGGCGGCTGTGATTGGGACGGGGGCATGGAGGGCGGGTGGGGCATGGGCGTGCTGTGGGGCGGCTTGGGATGGGGCGGGGCGGGCGGCGGGGGAATATGGGACTTGCTGCTTTTTGTCACGGGCTGCGGACCGATCTTTTCCTTCTCCTTGTCCGGACTGAAATTTCAAACCATAAATAATTTTTTTTTTTATTTTCATCAGTCGATAACTTTGTCAGTTTGTCAGAGCAGAAATGACTATGAGGCTTATTAAGCTAATCAATATTCGTTAAGATAAGAATTTATGAATCTTAAATGAATTTGGTCAGGATAATATGCAAATTAGACTTGCCCTTCACCGATGTGGATGAGCCCTATACACTCAGTGCTTGTGAATGCACCTGAAAAAATCACATGCTGGCTCAGGTGGGATGCAAACCCACGAACTCCTGCTTACTAGTGCAGATGCCATACCGCTAGGCCACCGAGCTAGCTGGGGTCAGCGGGGTGAATCGAATCCAATATCGCGCCGGCTACCGCAGTAAATCTTGAATATAAAATGATTTTAATATCATTTTATTCAAGATAAGATTTGAAAGACATTATAATGAGGGCAAGATGTTTGCCAGAGGCTCAAATCCCACAGTCACAGGTTCGAATCCCACCTTTGATCTTTCTTGTTGCTTTTTGCCACTGCTCGCTCAATCAGTCAAGGACTATACTAGCCATTGCAGTTTATGGTAGCTATTTGGAACTGGGGCTAAGGAAGACAAACTTTTAATGCTGGTTGGGCCCAGCCACTGAAACCCTAGACCAAGCCAGGGCTTTGCCAGGGCTCTTGGGCTTCTGTAATCCCCAGCCTTGAACTATCAACTTCAAGCCCCTGCTGTGTCCTGGATCATAGTTGGAAAGCCAGGCCAGGGTTTTGCCTGGGTTCTTGGGCTTTTGTAATCCCCAGCCTTGAGCTATCAACTTCAAGCCCCTGATGTGTCCTGGATCATAGTTGAAAAGCCAGGCCAGGCCAGGGTTTTGCCTGGTCTTTTTGGCTTCTATAATCCCCAGCCTTGAACTATCAACTTCAAGCCCCTGTTGTGTCCTGGATCATAGTTGGCACTATAAACCTGATTGACAGATTGAGTCCACTTTGATCATGGACAGCATCCAGAAGCCAGGCTTGATTGATTTCAAGCAGCTCTATTGTAGTGAAGTTCAGGGCTGACAAGAGAAGGATTTCAGGCCCAGGCCTGGCTCTTCAGTGTCTGGGCTCGAACTGTATCAAAGTTTCTCTTCCTAAAGGTTAAAGGTTATGACCCAGGTCATGTCAGGATTAGACTTACACAAGTCCTTGGGCTTTGTGAAGCGCTGCTATCTGTTCATCGATCGTGATGTTGGCCTGGGCTTTCCGTGCTGTTGCCTCCATGCTAGAACCGACACAGAAATAAATTGACAATATTTAGCCTTTGAGAAAAATCCTGCTAGGATCGAAACATCAGGCCCTCCTTACTCTAAGCATCCTTTGAGAAAGATCCTGCTAGGATTGAAACGTCAGACCCTCCTAACTCTGAACAGCCGTTGAGTAAGATCCTGCTAGGATTCAAGCATCAGGCCCTCCTAACTCTGAGCAGCCTTTAAGAAAGATCGTGCTAGGATCGAAACATCAGGCCCTCCTAACTCTGAGCAGCCTTTGAGAAAGATCCTTCTTAAATCGAAACATCTGGCCCTCCTAACTCTGAGCAGCCATTGGGAAAGATCCTGCTAGGATCAAAACATCAGGCCCTCCTAACTCTGAGCAGCCTTTGAGAAAGATCCTGCTAGGATCAAAACATCAGGCCCTCCTAACTCTGAGCAGCCTTTGAGAAAGATCCTGCTAGGATCGAAACATCAGGCCCTCCTAACTCTAAGCAATATTAACTTGGAACGCAGAGGACAGAACAAAATGACCTCAGTGTGACAACCTTGTATCTCTAAGTTTATATGCCAAATTGTAACATTTCAAAACTGTCATTGCCTTTGGTGCCCCTACTACATGTATTAATGCCTCTACTATTAAGACATTTCATACGCCTAATACATAAAAGTACCAAAGAGAATGATATGATTATACATGTACACTGTACTTGAACAACCCAATATTTGCTTCCTTTCTTTGTAACAACCACAAAACCCACAAACAGGCTATCAGACATCACTGGTCTGGCCACATTACGGGTAAGTTCATACGAGGGGTTGGTTTCGGGAGTACTCCCGAGTGGGAGTAGTCCCACTGACAAAACTCCTCGTTGGGACACAATTATTGAGCACTTCGGGACTAACTTCGGGAGTAGCCTCGAAAATTTGTGGGACTACCCCACTACCATGCCCTAAGGGGGTAATTTTATGACTTGACACCACCTTCTTTTACCGTTTGGACACAACTGACCTAGCCCCGATCCCACAGACACTGACAAGCATGTGGAACATAATGGGAATGGGTGACCTGGACTGAATTACGTAATGCATTTCCAACCCTTCTATCCCTGCTGTGGCCCCACTCCTGGAGTTACAGATATCATATGAACGTAAGGTGATTATGGAGTTTGTGGTGGGGTACTGTGTGTGGGCATCAATTAACCGCAACCCACTCCCGAAGCCAACCCCTCATCTGAACATACCCTACAATTTAGCTGGTCTGCCTGGGCAGTCAACTGTTAAATCCTGTTAACAAAATAAACAATCTACTCCAGCCTACCAGAATATTCAACCTATAGCCCATTCTCTGAACTGCGTATGGGGTGGTTTCAACCAACACCCAACTGATAGGGTATACAAGGAAGGTAACAAGATAGATGCACCATGAATAAGGCCTACTGCCCGCTGTCAAGGGAGCAGTGCCTACCCACTTGATGAACAAAGTCCCTCCCCTAGATGTCCAACCTTTGCATGGCCTTGAAAAAGGGTGAAGGGTGATTTCTACTCACCTGGCAGAGTGTCCGTCCCATATGACCTTCTGTTTGGACTTTGTGTCTTCCTCTTCTCCCAACTATGAACACAAATCAGAACCAAAAAACAAGTTATAACCAGGGTTCTAGCCACGGTGGGCAGCGCTGGGCGGGCCAGCCTGGCACTGGAAACATAGGTCTGAAATAAACTCTGCCACCCAGCATGAATTTCCGCAGAGTGAATTAAAGTATTGCCAATATCCTGAATTTTGATCACATTCCTGAATAAAGTTCACTCTTTTCTTTGTTTTGAAATGTGAAGCACTGATTCTCAATGTTTACAAGACGATATAATTTCCAATTTTTAGCGTAGGCCCACAGTATATCTGTACATGTAGCGGACTAGGGCTCAACTTCATTTCTAGAGCCCACCACTAAAATTGGTCTGGCTAGAACCCGGGTTATAACTACATGGACTTGCGTGTGACTGCATTTTATATGAAATCATAAAATATACAATGAGGACTGGATGTTATGCTACCAAGGTATGATATTATCTTTAAGGTACAGTCTGGCAGTGTAGGTAACATACCCAAGCAGAATATTCACAGATGTATGTAAAGGGAGCATATAGCATGCTGGGGGAAACATACCGTTAAAATATTTCCACCTGAAATGCTGTATTTATCCAGAAATTAGTAAAACAAAGACTGAAAACAGTTATGATCTCGGGGTAAGATCAAAACCATTCTTCATGTTTTATAAGAAAAATTGAGTCAGGTTTTCGCTATGTTTTCATGACTCAGATGTCTGACTGAGCTCAAATTTTCACAGATTTATTATTTCATGTACATGTTTGATCAGACAAAGTATGAGTGCTGTCTTGTGACCTTTACCAATCATGTATTGTACCTTTAAATAACAACACCTACCTTTTTACCAATCTGGGTTTCTACGTCACCCTCACCGAAGATGTCAGTACGTCTCTCGGCCAGAAGTTTCAGGCTCTCCTCGATGGCCATGCCTGGTGCGTAGACTTCCTCTTGGGCGGATTTCTCCTTCTGTCGGTCTCTCTGCTCGATCCAGCGGGGATCCAACAGACCTAGGTTTAAGAAACGGAGAGAATTGTTGACGATTTACGGTATGAAGTTGTTTTTTTCCTGTGACGAAGAATCTGGCAATTGTCTTCATGGCAAAATGATATCAGTGTTCCTTGTCTGTGATTATGATGTTGTTTTTCTTCAAAAAACTTTGAGCCAAGTGTCAGAATTCACCTCTCTTGAGGCATTTGCATTGCCTGAACTCTGACTCTTTCATGCTTTGACTTTATGCATATTCATTCCTTACCTCTTGCTTCTTATTTCATGTTTATTCATTTTCCTTTCTCTGTGTTGCTTGGCTATTCATAGCCCTGCTTCATGAATATTCCTTATTTTGCCATGTGGAAAGGTAGGTGTATATATTGGTTGGGCTTTCCTTTTGTTATTTATTGTCAATGTGTAAAATTACTTGCCCCTGTAAGAAAGGTAAGTTATGTGGGAGCCTGCTGTGTGCTGGCCAAGACTAGTGTGTGTGTGGTCAAGGATGAACCACCAGAAATAGTTTGTTTGATTTACATGTGAATGTGTAATATGTGAGTTTATATATTGGGTGTGGTAAATTTGTACCACTCTTATGCTGGTCTGGCAGGGACTCAGATCATGTGAAGCTGTGTGCTTGAGCTATGTGGATGTGAAGCTGTGAAGCTCGAAATAGTACTAGCACAGTGTACAATGTCTAGGAAAAACTGCTACGGGCTGGCTAGACTCACTTCCCTTGGTGTCCGGTGGGATAGTAAAAAAACAAAACGAGCCTACATGATAAGGTATGGATCAACATATCTATAGACCTTTTTCACGGTGCATCCATCCCCATTCAAAGCAGTGTAATCAAACCGAGGCTTGGATTCGAAACAGTCTGGTACCCGTTTTCTTTTTGGGAATTTGTGTTATCTTTTCCAACGGGTATACAAGGAAGGCGACATACATGGATGCACCGTGAAAAAGGCGTATGGGCTAGAAAATCTGAAGTAAGCTGGACAGGTGATCTAGCCAGGAAAAATGTTAGCGCAAGGCCTATGAGCTTTCAAAAATTTCATAAGATAGTTTTGGGTTTAGTTGGGTTGGGTTGGGTTGGGTTGGGTTGGGCTGGGGTGGGTTGGGTTGGGTTGGGCTGGGCTGGGTGGGTTGGGGTGGGTTGGGTTGGGTTGGGTTGGGTTGGGGTGGGCTGGGTGGGTTGGGGTGGGTTGGGATGGACTGGGCTGGGTGGGTTGGGGTTGGCTGGGCTGGGGTAGGGTGGGCTGGGTTGGGTTGGGTTGGGCTGGGTTTGGCTGGGCTGGGTTGTGTTGGGGTGGGTTGGGTTGGGTTTAGTTGGGTTAAGTTGGGTTGTGTTGGGTTGGGTTGGGTTTAGTTGGGTTGTGTTGGGTTGGGTTGTGTTGGGGTGGGTTGGGAAGGGTTTAGTTGGGTTTAGTTGGGTTAAGTTGGGTTGGGTTGGACTTGGTTGCATTGGGTTGGAATACATCTAATCAGATAGGATCAGATAGGATCAACTGGAATTGGATTGGGCTAGATTGCAACAGCTTATGCCACATGTTCAAATAGGATCAAACAGATCAGCTGAGATCTAATTCAAGTGGATTAGCATGGATCAGATAGGATTAGTACTCACCAATCCTCATGTGTTCCTGCATCTTACTACACAGGATTAAGATTTGATCAGCTTAGATCTATTCATGTGGATTAGCATGGATTAGACCGGATTAGTACTCACCAATCCTCATGTGTTCCTGCATCTTACTAGCTGGGATCTTCTCTCCAGTAATCGGCGACACCAAGTAGTTCTCCCCAAGCTCAGCGGCCTGCTTAGGAGCTGCAACCGAAAAAAGAGAACAAACCAACGAAATAAATGAATTTGAAGCTTAACATCCATGGTTATCCTGATGAAGGCTAGCAGTTCCAACAGCTGAAACGTCACTACCAACAACACAACATTGCGTGACATCGATCACCTTTTTCATAATCATAATCAACTTGTGTAGACTTGGTTTTAAGAAGGATTTGAGGCTTTGCATGGTGACAATTGGTATGTGGATCGGTTTTCGGAAACATTGTGTAATATTCGTTCGCACTTTCGCACTCCTTATTTCGTCAAAGTTCTGGTTGTGTCTCAATATTTCGACTAGCCTGCTCTAGTCATCATCAGGAAAGAAGTAGGGCACGTTCGAAACAGGCTTCCAGAGTTACAGCTAGGTCTATTTTTTGGGTATCTGGGCGTGTTTCCAATGGAGTGTGCCATACTACGTACGAACGTCTGATTCATGCGTGCATGCACGTTTTATGCAACACGGCACATCAGCCAATCAGATCTGTTTTGGGAACATTTCCGTCAGGATCGTAACGGAGGATGTTGAACTTGATTCGTCGAAACCTAGAGGTCAGTGCTGGGTTGGCTTGCATAATTACTATTCAATGAACCTTTATTGTCCCCCAAAATTTTGGTTATTGTGGTACATTTACCCCCTTGATTTGTATTTAAATATACATCAGCATTTTCTAGCAGACCGTAGTCTGTGAGTTCCGAAAACGCAGCTGAGTGCATGGATTACAATTCGCCTGGAATTTGGGTTATTGTGTGGCAGTATTCAACCATTGTTTGCACGCATTGTTCACGCCGAACACGCTGCATACGACATCAATACACATTCTAGACATTATAAATGGAATGGCAGTTTAGAAAATTAAAGGATTGAATTTCGGATTTACCTTTCGGATCGTAGTTTTTGCGAATCTGGGCATCTCCGATTGGCGGGAGGGGCGGGGGTAAGGGCGTGGTCTCTGAGCCTGGGACGGCTGGGAGGGGCGGAGGGGACATGGGAATGCGTCGGATATTATCTTCATCATCATCGTCACTCTCTTCCATGTCGGAATCCTGGCAGAAACAAACAAAAAGGATTTAAAAAGATCAAGGATTAATACTAGATTGTATTGGATTGGATTATACTACCTTGGATTGGATTAGAATATTGCATTGGATTATATTAAACTAGAAACAAAACTAGATTGGATTGGATTGGATTGGTTTACACTCTGCCTTGATCCCTTACCCCTTCGTCCATATCCTGCACCTCCGTGTTTTGGTCAGCGGGTGCGGTCTTGTCTTTGTCCTTGGGCGGGGCCTCTCTCTTCTTCTTCTCCTTGTCTTTATCTCTTTTCTCGTTGTCGTCTTCGTCGCTTTCAACTTCCATCTCAACGTCTTCCTCTTCTTCCAATTCCTAAAGCACCAGGGAAAAAAATGAGACACTGCATCGCCACCGCCTTCTACATTTGTCTGCTTGTTTGTCTGTTCTGTCAGGTGGTTGCTCACCTCAGTGAGACATGGCATTGCCACCACCTTCTACATTTGTTTGCTTTCTGTTCTGTCAGGTGGTTGCTTTACCTCATTCAGACATGGCATTGCCACCACCTTCTACTTTTGTCTGCTTGTTTGTCTGTTCTGTCAGGTGGTTGCTCACCTCAGTCAGACATGGCATTGCCACCACCTTTTACATTTGTCTGCTTGTTTGTCTGTTCCGTCAGGTGGTTGCTCACCTCAGTCAGACATGGCATTGCCACCACCTTCTACATTTATCTGCTTGTTTGTATGTTATGCCAGGTGGTTGCTCACGTCAGTGAGACACGGCATTGCCACCACCTTCTACATTTGTCTGCTTGTTTGTCTGTTCTGTCAAGTGGTTGCTCACCTCAGCAAGACATGGCATTGCCACCACCTTCTGCATTTGTCTGCTTGTTTGTCTGTTCTGTCAGGTGGTTGCTCACCTCAGCAAGACACGGCATTGCCACCACCTTCTACATTTGTCTGCTTGTTTGTCTGTTCTGTCAAGTGGTTGCTCACCTCAGTGAGACATGGCATTGCCAACACCTTCTACATTTGTCTGCTTGTTTGTCTGTTCTGTCAAGTGGTTGCTCACCTCAGCAAGACATGGCATTGCCACCACCTTCTGCATTTGTCTGCTTGTTTGTCTGTTCTGTCAGGTGGTTACTCACCTCAGTCAGACATGGCATCGCCACCACCTTCTACACTTGTCTGCTTGTTTGTCTGTTCTGTCAGGTGGTTGCTCACCTCAGTGAGACATGGCATTGCCACTGCATTCTACATTTGTCTGCTTGTTTGTCTGTTCTGTCAGGTGGTTGCTCACCTCAGTGAGACATGGCATTGCCACCATCTTCTACATTTGTCTGCTTGTTTGTCTGTTCAGTCAGGTGGTTGCTCACCTCAGTGAGACATGGCATTGCCACCACCTTCTACATTTGTCTGCTTGTGTGTCTATTCTGTCAGGTGGTTGCTCACCTCAGTGAGACATGGCATTGCCACCATCTTCTACATTTGTCTGCTTGTGTGTCTATTCTGTCAGGTGGTTGCTCACCTCAGTGAGACATGGCATTGCCACCACCTTCTGCATTTGTCTGCTTGTTTGTCTGTTCTGTCAGGTGGTTGCTCACCTCAGCAAGACACGGCATTGCCACCACCTTCTACATTTGTCTGCTTGTTTGTCTGTTCTGTCAAGTGGTTGCTCACCTCAGTGAGACATGGCATTGCCAACACCTTCTACATTTGTCTGCTTGTTTGTCTGTTCTGTCAAGTGGTTGCTCATCTCAGCAAGACATGGCATTGCCACCACCTTCTGCATTTGTCTGCTTGTTTGTCTGTTCTGTCAGGTGGTTACTCACCTCAGTCAGACATGGCATTGCCACTGCATTCTACATTTGTCTGCTTGTTTGTCTGTTCTGTCAGGTGGTTGCTCACCTCAGTGAGACATGGCATTGCCACCATCTTCTACATTTGTCTGCTTGTTTGTCTGTTCAGTCAGGTGGTTGCTCACCTCAGTGAGACATGGCATTGCCACCACCTTCTACATTTGTCTGCTTGTGTGTCTATTCTGTCAGGTGGTTGCTCACCTCAGTGAGACATGGCATTGCCACTGCATTCTACATTTGTCTGCTTGTGTGTCTATTCTGTCAGGTGGTTGCTCACCTCAGTGAGACATGGCATTGCCACCACCCTCTACACTTGTCTGCTTGTTTGACTGTTCTGTCAGGTGGTTGCTCACCTCAGCGAGACATGGCATTGCCACCACCTTCTACTTCTTGCCACAAACCTTTGGCATCTTTTACAGTTTGGAATAACCAAACCAAAATCGCCATCCCAAAAATAAAAATTCCTAGGCTTACCCCAAACTGCTCGTATCGCTTCTCGGCTAGGATACGTTTTCCGATCTCCTCCGGTCTGAGGGGTGGGGGGAAGTTGCCGTGCTCGCCCGGCTGGAAATCGACCGTCTCTACCACCACGAAGCCGTGCCAGTCAATCTGAGCATAGGCAACTAGGATCACAAAAACAAAGATCGAAAAGGTGTTCATTGGAAAATCGTCGCATCCGATAATTGTCACGTCAGCGCAAAAAGGTGATGTCTTAGGGAGAGAAACTTTAACCTGTCGTCTTGAGGTAAGCTTGGAGTCTCGTATTTGACACAGAATTGGGAATGACTGAAAAACAGATTATTTACGGGGAGAAACTTAAAGGCTGGTTGGGCCAAGTCATTATAAATACCAGGCCAGGTCTGGGCTTTGTCTTTGGTCTTGGGCTTCTATAATCCCTACCCTTGAACTATCAACTTCAAGCCCCTGATGTGTCCTGGATCATAGTTGACACTATAAACCTGATTGACAGATTGAGTCCACATTGATCATGGACAGTATCCAGAAGCCAGGCTTGATTGATTTGAAGCAACTCTACTGTAGTGAAGTTCAGGGGTCGATTTCATGAAGCCCTGCGATCGATCGTAACTCGAGTTACGAAGTGTAACCTACGACTGATGAGTTTGGTGAAAGTGACCCCAGGGCTGACAAGAGGAAGATTTCAGGCCTAGAGGCAATTTCACCAAACTCATCATAACTTACTGTCAATCATAGGACTAGTTATGATGCATTGCAGCCCTACGTAGGATACGACGAGTTCTTCTTCGTAACTCAAGTTACGATCGATCATGGGGCTTTGTGAAATCGACCTCTGAAGGCCAAGGCCTGGCCAGGCTTTTCAGAGGCTTGGCCTGACCAGAAGGCCAAGTTTTTCTCGCATACCGCGTTCTTTCTCTCTCTCCTCCTCTTCCTTCCTGCGTTGGGCTTCTTGATGCTTGGCCCACTGGACCCGATAGTTGACCAGATCCATCACTTGCTTGGACTGCTCGGCGTCCTGACGGAGTTTGTTCAGGAGATCCTTGGGAGGAATGAGGATCTGGGAAGAGAGAAGAATTAGGTAAAGAGTTAAAAAAGCTGGTCGGGTGGGAGGAAGACTCTTGTTAACAGAGCTCTTGTTAACTTAAAACTGAGTGTCGCTGGTCTTGGTGCCCTTGGTCATTGCCTTGATGCCCCTGGTCATTGCCTTGGTGCCCCTAGTCATTGCCTTGAAGCCCCTGGTCATTGCCTTGGTGCCCCTGGTCATTGCCTTGGTGCCCCTGGTCATTGCCTTGATGCCCCTGGTCATTGCCTTGATGCCCCTGGTCATTGCCTTTGTTTTCCTAGTCATTGCCCTTTTATGTTAAGAGTCCTGCCCTGCCCGTACTTACTTTTGTGTACTGCTCCACCAGCTTGGTGAAGTACGTGAACATGCTGTGCTGTGGTCGTAGAAAGTCAAAGTTGTAATTCCTCTGCTCTCTGTTCATGAGACTAGTCAGGAACTGACGACCGTTGCGAGCCACAAACTGCGCCGTCAACTTCACGATATCCCTGGAAAGGAAAACAAAAATCCGTGAATTTCTTAACTAACCAGGATCAGACTTCGGAAGAGAAACTCTAAACAATATCAAAAATGGAAATGTTAAGGAACACGAACTTTAGTGTTTAACTGGTTGGGCTCGGCCACTGAAAAGCCTGGCTAGGCCTGGACCCTTCAGGCCTGAAATTCTCCTCTTGTCAGCCCTGAACTTCACTACAATAGAGCTGCTTCAAATCAATCAAGCCTGGCTTCTGGATACTGTCCATGATCAATGTGGACTCAATCTGTCAATCAGGTTTGTAGTGCCAACTATGATCCAGGACACAGCAGGGGCTTGAAGTTGATAGTTCAAAGCTAGGGATTATAAAAGCCCAAGAACCCAGGCAACCCAAAGTTGGGCCATCAAACCCCATATAATTTACACTGTAGGGCTCTACAGTCATGTGTCCTTCAAAATACCACACAGTGAAGTATCCCTATGGCACATTCTTTGGACTTGGACCAAGTTGGGCCATCAAGCTCCAAATGAAGAACTTTGCCTGGGGCAAATTTCATAAAACTGTTAAGCACAAAAATTTGCTTAGCACAAAAAAATGTCTCGCCCAATAAAACAAACCACCATTGAAAATTCCATTTATTCATGGTCAGCGAACAACAGCCAAAGAACAATCACAAGTGATACACAACACGTTGAAATTTGGTTGTTAACCCTGTTTTTACTCAAAAGACGGAAATGTCATGCTTAGCGAATTTTCGTGCTAAGCAGCTCTATGAAATCGGCCCCTGGGCTTTACAGTCCTGTGTCCAAAATACTGCCGGGTGACTTTGTGTAAACAAGACAAAGGATTAATTGTTCTCACTCACAGCTCAAAGGCACTGATTGTGGGCGGATCCGCGACAAATTCCGGCTCTGGGGGAGGCTCCTTGAGGATGAGTGTCTCGGCAGCGGAAGGCGTGGTCTTGGGCAGGGATGGCATCTAAGGGAAAAAAACCCATTTTAATGTATACATTTTTAGTACAAGAAATACCTACAAGTAAAAATACCTCTATCCTGGCTTTGTGATTTCCCAGCCTTATTGCATGCTTTCAATGTTTCCCTGGTCACTCTGTCCCCCTTTGTTCTGATCCTCTTATCCAGTTATGTGAATCTTTACTTGAATGTTCTTGTCATTTAGCTTTCGATAAAGATCCTGCTATGATTGAAACGTCAGGGGCAGCCATCGAAAAAGCCTGGCCAGGCCCAGGCCTTCGGGCATGAAATCCTCCTCTTGTCAGCCCTGAACTTCACTACAATAGAGCTGCTTCAAATCAATCAAGCCTGGCTTCTGGATACTGTCAACGATCAATGTGGACTCAATCTGTCAATCAGGTTTATAGTGCCAACTATGATCCAGGACACAGCAGGGGCTTGAAGTTGATAGTTCAATGCTTGGGATAACAGAAGCCCAAGAGCCCAGGCAAAGCCCAGGCCTGGCCAGACTTTTCAGGGACTTGATCCAGGACACAGCAGGGGTTTGAAGTTGATAGTTCAAGGCTGGGGATTATAGAAGCCCAAGACCCCCATGCAAAGCCCAGACCTGGCCAGGCTTTTCAGTGGCTTGATCCAGAACACAGCAGGGGCTTGAAGTTGAAGGGATTATAGAAGCTCATCGACCCAAGGCAAAGCCAAGAGGTCTTGCCAGGCCTTCCAGTGACGGGGACCCAACTACTGTTGAAGTTCCTCTCCCAAAGATAACGCCACTTTGCACTAGGACATGATGGTTATCGGATACTGTATACTTTGTGTATACGTACATGTAGGATTATAGAAGCCCAAGAGCCAAGGCAAAGCCCAGGGCCCAATTTCATGGAATCCGTCACGGCCTATTTTTGTGCTTACTGGCACTGCTACGCGCGAAATCTATTGCATGAAATCCGTGAGCAAGACTTTCGGTTTAAAAGCGAAGAATTTCCATGATTATTTTCTGCTAACGGGCTGTCATATGCATTCTGCAGAAATTCCTTGCTTACCGTTACCAAAAAGAAACCTCTCCTGTGAAATACGCTAACCGTAACCAAAAAAAGACTGCTACTGTAAACAAAGAATTTTTGGTAACAGTAACGTGTCGGATTCCATGAAATTGGGCCCAGGCCAGGCCTGGCCTGGCTTTTCAGTGACTGGGCCTGACCAGTATTAAAGTTTTTCTTCCTTACCTTGGGAAGAGCTGGAGCGGATGCTGGTTCCTGGGCCTTGCCCTCAAGAAAATCCTGTACTTTGTGCCTGAAGTAGGCATGGTAAGGGTCGCCGTGATTCAGGAAGTTGAACTTGGCATTGTTGATCTCGTTCTGTCGGATTCTGTGCTCGAACTCAGGCCCTGTGATTGCAGGAACGAAAAC
This sequence comes from Astropecten irregularis, assembly GCA_963971285.1. Classification (NCBI taxonomy): domain Eukaryota; kingdom Metazoa; phylum Echinodermata; class Asteroidea; order Paxillosida; family Astropectinidae; genus Astropecten; species Astropecten irregularis. The sequence goes on along the minus strand of OZ020265.1, from coordinate 6,771,072 downwards.
ACCAATGAACATGAAGAAAAGGATACGTTGGGACGTGATATGTGACGGTGTCAGACAAGAATGTTTTTTGTTCATGTTAAATAATCATGTGTAATAATTATAATAATCATAAGGATAATAACAATTCTCAAATAACCACGAGGGAAACTGACTGAAATTAAAGTCATTGAAAAGTGAACAAAGAAAAATTGACTGGAGTGCGTGATCCAAAATTAGGTAACACTCAAAAACATGAATTAAAATTCTTTCAACACCCTTAAAAATTACTTCTTTTCAATAATACAAGATAATATTTGTCCAATCTAAAAGAAATTTCTTTCTTTATTCAATAAACCAAAGATGAAAATGTTTCCAAGTTTTAATAATAAAAAAAAATCCCTAGACTCAGGTGAAGGTAATCATTTTTATTGATGTCCGTCCCTCACACCCTAAAATCTTCTTTAAAAAAACAACCAAAATAGACAAATTAAAAATTGCCTGTGGCAAACTACATGTAGCACTTGTGTCAGGGCTATTAACATTCACATGTTTTTTAGTGACAATAAGTATTCAAGAAATCTTTAGCGAAGCAATTAATGCATCCCTCACGTGAGGGATGGATTTGGAACATGCTCGGAGCGGTATTCGAACTGGCGACCTCCTGAATACCGTACAGGCGCTTTACCAACTGAGCTATCCAGCCCTACGTTGGTGGTGACCCTAATAGTCAACTATCTTTGTTCGTTTGGCAGTCAGAAGCCATGAAAACACACACACGATGACACCACCATATCCCAAGGATCATTTCATTGATACACGCAGCAATGCTGCAACCTGAGAACGGTACATGAGGGATCACTCAAAGAGGATACGGCTTTTGTTCACTTTTCAATGATAATTGAAATTACCGATAATTACCAAGAATGCTACATAAACTTACCATTCCGAGCAACAAAGCCGGCGGTCTTGTCCACGATGTCTGTTTATCATTGGTCAGGAAGCTGTAATTATTTATGCGTAAATAGTCAATCAACGTAGCACACATTCGTTTTTATACAAAGGCAATGGTTTACAATTTAGCACCCCGTGTACAGTAACTCACCTACACACGACTCTTCATCTGTTGGGTCTGGGTACCAGATTCACCTGTCCATGAACGCCAAAAGGCAAAATCATTACTAACTAGGCCTAACACTACACTACAGTAACATTGTAAAATGGTATTTAAGAAATAGTAATTGTAAAGTTCAAAACCAACAGGTGTTTTCATTATAATGCATAATCATGTGCAACTGAATTATGGAGGATTCAGGATGGTACTCAGTAAAATGCCCCTAGGGGGTTAGGGTTAACGGGTATGATACCTATTTTTAAAGGGAATATAACAACTTTTTGTAAAGAGACTTACATAATAACTTAGCAAAGTTAAATTTGTGGAAAGAGGTCAGGGCTTTGATTTTTGAGGGAAATTATGGGGTAAAAATGGTAACGAATATGCGACATTTTACGGACGCACGGAACGATAATACTTTTGATACGGTGGATGTAGGTAACAGACTTAACTACACTAGCCAGACAAGACAAAATGGCCGACGGGCTGTTTTCAAGTTCGCAACAAGCGCGTAAGATAATTGTGTTTTTACTCTGAAATGTTGCACAAAATTCTTCTATCTGGGGTTTTAAGGACTCAGGAACATTTGCTGAAAGTCAAAAACATCATTTTGGAACAGTAGAAAGTTGTTTTTATTCCCTTTAAATAGGTATCGGACCTGCTTGTAAACCGTTACCCATGTGTTTTTTATCGCGCAGTGGCTATCGTTACGGCAGCCGTAATGCATTTCCCAATGGCTATAGTTCCGGCACTGCAACTGCGCACGCGCGATTGCTTCGAAGCTAGCATGTTTTGTACACGTGTGGGTACGGTACGCGTGGGATGCATGCACAGGACTTTTCATTACGTCACGCGGACGAGGTTTGACGTGTAGCCAAAGAGACATGGTAAATTATCTCGATGTTGGCGCAGAATTTGCCTCTTTTGGGGAATTGTCATATATATTTACATGTAGTTCCATTTATGTTTATTTCAACTACCCGGTAATAATCCGAGTCAATTTGTTTAAAAGAAAACATACATTGCAAAGAGTTATCATATCCGGCCATAGAGAACTTGTGTAAAAGTACAATGAGCACCGTATGGGACTGAGATTTCACAGATGACTGTTGCTGTATCTTTCCTCGATTATTTTCCCCCATGAATCTGCATTTACTCGTCCATGCTACCCGGCCCATGGAAAAGACTTTCTTTCCTCCATGTTTTACCAAAAACACCCAAAACAAAACAAACAAATAGTCTAGGCATGGGTCTAACGTTAAACGTAAAAGAGAAAAATCAAGTGAACAGTTGAGAACACAAATTACTCTGGTTCCTTTGCACAGTGCTACTGCCATAGCTATAAGTATAACTCACGCCGTCATCGCGCGTGCGCAGTTGCAGTGCCGTAACTATAGCCATTGGGAAATGCGTTACGGCTGCCGTAACGATAGCCACTGCGTTTTTATCGCATTCACAGCATGCACAGTGCCAGTGCAGTGGAATGTGTCGTACCGAAGTGAAAAAACACAGGACCCCCAATTGGTCCCGAACTTTACATAGCCTAGGCCTACAATCGGAATCGCCGATTTTAGGTCTAACGTTAGGCCTATTAATTATTTGTAGGGCCTATATCTGTTTAAATTAATACTAGGCCTAGTTTTAGTATTCAATTTTGGGGTTAGTGTAGTTTATGCCACCCATATTATTTTCAGTATTTATTTACCTTCTTCTGTTCCAAAATGAGATTCGTTACTTAAAGCAAATTTATTCATGGGTCCTGAAAACCCTAAAATTAACTTATTTCGGCAATATTTCAGTGAAAACAAAACAGTTTCTTACCCAAATAAATACTGAAAATAATATGGGTGGCGTAAACTACACTAATGCCTCAATGTTGACAATTCCATTCATAGCACATTCATTCTCCATGCAAAGCGGACCATTTCTAGTCCATTCATTCACAATTTGACAAGGATACTTCTGACCTCCGGTGGAGGGTAGATGATACCGACCATCGGCTTGGAAGTCGGGGTGGACGAGGCGTCTTCATCCGCTTCATTCTCCTGTTTATTCCCGCTGACTACTTCATCGGTAACCGTCGGGATAACCTCGACCGGCATGGCTGAAACCTTCTGAAAAAATCCCCAGTGTGACTAAAAATCGACTGATACTGATTTACAAACTAGTGTTTCTTTGAGAATGAGCAAGAAACATGAATTTGAAACACGTTTTCGTGCTGTTTTTGTCACACAAACGTTTGACGCTTTACGCACGAGCGAGGTTTGTGTTGGGATAAAACAAAATGGATGTACTGCAGGGAGGGGTTTTAATTAGGGGTGGTGTCACCGATTGGAAGGGGGACATAATAATTTACACTTTATGCGACGAAAATGTATCATTTTATGACTTCACAGAGCTCTTCCAAGGATTTCCCAACTTTTAAAAGTGATTTTCTTGAAATTTGAATAATTTTTGATAATAGGGAGGTCATCTTAGTTCATTACGTGATCCCACAAGTTACAATTCAAAAGAAAATCTTCTGCTACAAAATAAACAGCAGTCGGCATGTATACAATGATAAATCTTATTCAGAATAAAATTAGCTCATTTTTTTTTATCAATATTTCAGAAAATTCATGGAAAAGGCAAATATTGATTTAAATTGTACTAGCTGCCGGGCTGCTGCCCACAGTTACTGTAATACAACACTTCGCTCCGCCCCCAAAGATTTTAGCCCATACGTTCTACTGTTAAAAAAAACAATGTGTAATATTTGAGCGCATGAGGGCGCTATTTAAAAATAAATAGACTGGAACAATGTCTTACTCACTTTTGCGATGATTGTTTAGGGTCTACCAAAAATCTATTGATGTTTAGAATTAATAATTAGTTCACCGTTAAATGAAACCTTTTTTTGAACAAGAAATGCTTGTCAATTATCCATAATTTTATCTTTAAATAATTCAACAGTTACAAACAAACAATACATTTTTTTCAAGAATAGATTTTTGAATATTTATTTGTGCACATTCTTTCAATGGGAGAAAAAGTTTCAAAAACTGCTACTTGTTAAAAAAGAGCAATTTAAGCCAAAATAATAAAGTATTAGAAACCTTTCATGGAAGATATAAGACAAAAGAAAGGCAGATAATTACCAAAATAATTTCGAGATGTAGGTCTAAAATTAGTTAACGTTTCACAAAATGGTCAAGCAATTAGGTCGGTGTATAATAAAAAAACAAAATTTGTTTCACAACTAAAAGCTTGTATATTGAACTTAGAAAATAATTTTCAAATTGTTTGCTAACCATGTTGTTTTCATTTAAATCCCACGCATATAGAATTTAGTGAAATGTTTAATTACCAGTGACAGCTAACATAATTAGTGGTTGGTACGTTTTTAATCAAAAAATAATGTTTCCATAATGCGCGAAGAATTGTTATCAGTCAAATGTTTACCAGTGACAGATAATGTATATCTTGTATTTTGGTTGGTAACCAAACAATTGGAACTCATTGAAATGTTTACCAGTGAGGTAAAATAACTACATGTACTTGTATTTTGGCTGGTAACCGCGATACGTTTTGAGCCAGACGTTTCCATAGGGGCAAAGTTATACCTCAATGCCATCACTCATTGTGTAATTTCTCCATCTGTGAAACAAGAAAAACAATTCAAATTTTAGCAAAATCATAAAAAGTCCACTTTTTGTTGACAAATCTTCTGAACGAGTTACTTTCTTTTTTCTTTCTTTCTTTTTTAGGTTAATCAATTATTATTCATAATTTTAAAATATTTTACCACAAGTTGACAAGGGAAACTGGCTTCAGTAACTTTTTAAGTTTATTGCAAAGGAAAACTTAATTAAATTGATTAAAAAAAAATACAAGTAAACTGCTGCAAACTGCTCATCAGCCAAAATGACCTGAAATATATCAAATGCTTAAAGTTAGGAGGGCCTGACGCGTTTTGATCCTAGCAGGATCTTTCTTTTTTGATTTTAAAAAGCCGCATTCCTCTTTGAGTGATCCCTCATGTACTGTTTCTCAGGTTGCAGCATTGCTAATGCTGTGCATATCTTAATTAAAATGATCCTTGGGAGATAGCGGTATGTGAGTGGTTTCATGGCTTTTGACTGCCAAACGAGCAAAGATGACTATTAAGGACACAACCAACATAAGGGAAAGCTTAGTTGGTAAGTGCGCCGGTGTGGCCAAGGGTAGCTGGTTTGAATCCCGCTCAATCCAGTTTGTCTTTGTTCACTTTTCGATGAATCACAATCTCAATTATCGTATTATCATCTTTGCCAATTGCAGTATAAAGCAGTATCATACTGTATTTACTGCTCAGAGAATTAATTACTTCCAAAAGATTAATTACTTCCAAAGATGCTCCAAAGCAGACTGAAGGGTGGCTGTGGGTTAATGTTCCAAAGATAAGATAAGAATAAGATTCTTTATTGTATCCCATTACAGGGGAAGTAAAAACTGCCCTGACCAATAGAAGTGGTCAGATGCTTGTTGGTCAACTTACCCTCAGGACGCTGGGCAGTTTTTGCAAGGCCTTCTCGTATGACTCGACGAGGTCCTCTGCCTCGCGGAGGTTGGTCTGGTGCTTCTGGATGTTGGTCTTCCCAGCATGTTTCAGCATCTTCAGAAGCTTGGGTACCTAACAGACCGAAACAAAAACCCACATCAGGAGAATATTACACAGATAGACAAACAACCTGACAAACAATGCTGACAAAACTTTTTAGCTAGGAACATTTCTGAATCCGCCAAAGTCCAACACTGTACAGTATCCCTATGGCACATTCTGTAACCCTATAACCCCCTGGGCATTTTGGCTAGGAACCTTCCTGAATCTGCCAAACTCCAACACTGTGCAGTATCCATATGGCACATTCTGTAAACCTAACCCCCTGGGCATTTTGGCTAGGAACCTTTCTGAATCTACCAAAGTCCAACACTGTACAGTATCCCTATGGCACATTCTGTAACCCTAACCCCCTGGGCATTTTGGCTAGGAACCTTTCTGAATCTACCAAAGTCCAACACTGTACAGTATCCCTATGGCACATTCTGTAACCCTAACCCCCTGGGCATTTTGGCTAGGAACCTTTCTGAATCTACCAAAGTCCAACACTGTACAGTATCCCTATGGCACATTCTGTAAACCCTAACCCACTGGGCATTTTGGCTAGGAACCTTCCTGAATCTGCCAAAGTCCAACACTGTGCAGTATCCCTATGGCACATTCTGTAACCCTAACCCACTGGGCATTTTGTCAAGTCAACAACTAGTCCAATGTTTATTGCTGTCAGGGAGGGAAACTCTAATTTAGGTCAAATCAAGCCACAGAAAAGTCAGGCCAGTCCAAGACCTAATGGCCTGGAATCCTCCTCTTGTCAGCCCTGAACATCACTAAAATAGAGCTGCTTCAAATCAATCAAGCAAGGTTTCTGGATACTGTCCATGATCAATGTGGACTCAATCTGTCAATCAGGTTTATAGTGCCAACTATGATCCAGGACACAGCAGGGGCTTGAAGTTGATAGTTCAAGGCTGTGGATTATAGAAGCCCAAGAGCCCAGGCAAAGCCCATGCCCCGCCAGGCCTTACAACTATGATCCAGGACACAGCAGGGGCTTGAAGTTGATAGTTCAAGGCTGTGGATTATAGAAGCCCAAGAGCCCAGGCAAAGCCCAGACCTGGCCTGGCTTTACAACTATGATCCAGGACACAGCAGGGGCTTGAAGTTGATAGTTCAAGGCTGGGGATTATAGAAGCCCAAGAGCCCAGGCAAAGACCAGGCCTGACCAGGTTGTACAACTATGATCCAGGACACAGCAGGGGCTTGAAGTTGATAGTTCAAGGCTGTGGATTATAGAAGCCCAAGAGCCCAGGCAAAGCCCAGGCCTGGCCTGGCCTTTCAACTATGATCCAGGACACAGCAGGGACTTAAAGTTGATAGTTCAAGGCTGGGGATTATAGAACCCCAAGAGCCCAGGCAAAGCACAGGTCTGGCCAGGCTTTTCAACTATGATGCAGGACACAGCAGGGGCTTGAAGTTGTTAGTTCAAGGCTAGGGATTAAAGAAGCCCAAGAGCCCAGGCAAAGCCCAGGCCTGGCCAGCCTTTTCAGTGACTTGATCCAGGACACAGAAGGGGCTTGAAGTTGATAGTTCAAGGCTGGGGATTATAGAACCCCACGAGCCAAGGTAAAGCCCAGACCTGGCCAGGCTTTTCAACTATGATCCAGGACACAGCAGGGGCCTGAAGTCGATAGTTCAAGGCCGGGGATTATAGAAGCCCAAGACTCCAGGCAAAGCCCAGGCCTGGCCAGGCTTTTCAGTGGCTGAGCCAAAGCAGTTTCTCTCTCCTTTACATACCTCGTACTGTTGGAGAAGTGAGAAGGCAATGCCCTTCTTGCCTGCCCGTGCTGTCCGGCCAACGCGGTGTATGTAGGTCTTTATGTAGGGAGGCATGTCGTACGAGATAACATATTTGGCGTTCTCAACGTCCATGCCACGAGCCATGGCATCGGAACAAACCAACCTACAAACAAACAAATGAAGGAACAAACAAACAAACAAACAATACATGTAAGTATTGGTTTTATGTAAATTAGGCTTGCCCTTCACCGACGTGGATGAGCACTGTATATTCAGTGCTTGTGAAAGCACGTAAAAAAAATAACATGCTGGCTCAGGTGGGATTCGAACCCACGACCTCCTGCTTACTAGTGCAGATGCCATACCACTAGGCCACCGAGCTAGCTGGGGTCAGCGGGGTGAATCCAATCCAATATCGCGGCGGGTACCGCAGTATATCATGAATATTCAATGATTTTGGTCGGGAAATAGATAATATGCAAATTAGGCTTGCCCTTCACCGACGTGGATGAGCACAGTATACTCGGTGCTTGTGAGAGCAAGTGAAAAAAATTACATGCCTGCTCAGGTGGGATTCGAACCCATGACCTCCTGCTTACTAGTGCAGATGCCATACCGCCAGGTATGAATCGAATCCAGTAAGTATTGGTTTATTATTATTGTTGCCTTGCTGTGGACTAGGAACCCCTTCCAGTCCTATTTATACTGTGAAGAGACCGTCAGTCTTGTTTCAGTGTGAGGGACTGGTTTCTCCACACCATAGGGGTGGAGGCATTCATTGCAGCCTTGCTGTGGACTAGGTACCCCTTCCAGTCCTATTTATACTGTGAAGAGACCATCAGTCTTGTTTCAGTGTGAGGGACTGGTTTCTCCACACCATAGGGGTGGAGGCATTCATTGCTGCCTTGCTGTGGACTAGGTAACCCCTTCCAGTCCTATTTATACTGTGAAGAGACCATCAGTCTTGTTTCAGTGTGAGAGACTGGTTTCTCCACACCATAGGGGTGGGGGCATTCATTACTGCCTTGCTGCAGACTAGGTATCCCTTCCAGTCCTATTTGTACTGTGAAAAGACCATCAGTCTTGTTTCAGTGTGAGGGACTGGTTTCTCCACACCATAGGGGTGGAGGAATTCATAGCTGCCTTGCTGTGGACAGGGTACCCTTCCATTTCAACAGATATTCAAGAGAATTATCAAACCAATACACCGTGTAAATTTTTCTTCAAAATCAAGCAAGAAAATTATGGGATGGCAAACGTACAACTGAATCTTGCCGGTTTTGAATTTCTTCAGAACCTGTCGTCGCTGCCCTGCCGTCTGATTGGACGAGAACTCGGCCACCTCCACGCCACCGACAAATTGGAGTAGGTGGTAGAGGCGGTGGGTGGACTCTACCGTGTTGACGAAGCAGAGGATCTGTCGCATGTCCAACTTGCGGATCAGGTGGAGGAGGACTAAGGGCTTCTCGCCGGGAGTGCACTGGACGTAGTACTCCTGGAGAGGAAATAATCAGAGTCGTTGTCAAGACCGGTTTATCAATACTGAAGCGAGCCCAGTCTATTATGGGCTTCTTTAGTTTATAGTAGAGAGGTTTTACAAGCGAACGGATACGGTTAGTGTGCCTGATACACCACCAGTATTTGTGTACCCAAAGACAGTTTTTCCGCTTTCCGTTATACGTCTTCGAGGTACGGATATCTTGCTCGATACGAGTACTGAGTTTTGTGTGCTGCGGCCTATATTCTGAAAATTACGGTGTTAACCGCGTAGCAAATATACGTTTTTTCGTAATTCCCTGTTCACTTTTTGTGAAAGGATTTGCTGAACACAAACATGTCATTTCTATGCATTTCAAAACTTAAGAAATAAGACAAAATTTGCCACAAAATCAGGAACAAAAGTGGTTCTCCGTTGTTGTAAAATAGACTCCACCATTGCGAAACATCGGATTGGCTGTTGACGTTTACGGATAGCTACACATATGCGTATCCGTTCACATGCGAAACCTCCCAATTATCACCTAACTAGTGTAACTAACCACTTAAAGGTATCATCATACTTTTGTAGGAAACCAAAACAGACATGTTCACAGATTCACCAGCCAAACCAGCCTTGATAAAGTTTATCTTCCTTAAATAATCTCTTTTCAGCCATTTCCAAATCTGTTTCAAGCATGAAACTTTATGCTCACCGTAAGACCAACAGGAGTGGTGAACTTCCCAACAAATTCTCCTCGCTCCTTCCCTGACCCCTCATTGTCTAATGGATCATTCCGGCGGCTCCTTGCGGTGGTCACTACCGAAGTGATCAGTCGTGGTTGGAACAGGTTGAGCTGTATCAACTTTTCAGGGTTTTGGGATAGCGTCGCCGAGAACAACAGTTTCTGAAGCTGAAAAAGAAAGAGCTTACAAATTTCTTAATCAGCAAAAACAATAATTTGTTTTTCAATATTTCTAGAAAATTTACTTTGAAAACAAAAGGTCTTATAAGTTTAAACATTATTTTTGCTATAAACAGACATATGACCTTTATGTTTGTTCTGTGAAGAGACCATCAGTCTTGTTTCAGTGTGAGGGAGTGGTTTCTCCACACCATAGGGGTGGAGGCATTCATTGCTGCCTTGCTGTGGACTAGGTACCCCTTCCAGTCCTATTCATACTGTGAATAGACCATCAGTCTTGTTTCAGTGTGAGGGACTAGTTTCTCCACACCATAGGGGTGGATGCATTCATTGATGCCTTGCTGTGGACTAGGTACCCCTTCCAGTCCTATTTATACTGTGAAGAGACCATCAGTCTTGTTTCAGTGTGAGGGACTGGTTTCTCCACACCATAGGGGTGGATGCATTCATTGCTGCCTTGCTGTGGACTAGGTACCCCTTCCAGTCCTATTTATACTGTGAAGAGACCATCAGTCTTGTTTCAGTGTGAGGGACTGGTTTCTCCACACCAAAGGGATGGAGGCATTCATTGCTGCCTTGCTGTGGACTAGGTACCCCTTCCAGTCATATGTTGTTTTGTTCGAACCAAATAGCTTTCATCTCATACAATGGCTGTGAAGCCTCTCAAATGCTGTGTGATTTGCATTCAAATATCAATTATCAATGGAAACCGATTTCTTTTTTAGCGATTTGGGTAAACTTACCGGCATGTTGATCTTGGAGCAATTGGCAACTGTTGTTGCCCCCGGCAACTGCCTATCACTAGGGAAAGCACACTGCTCGACCTGAGCAATCCAGTCCTGGGAAATGTGTTCCATCATGCGATCAGCCTCATCAATAACCTGCAACATCAATGTAAACATACATTATTAAAGGTACTATCATACTTTGGTAAGAAACCAAAACAGAAATGTTCACAGATTTACGTATAACTTACAGAGTATGAAGATGGTGGTTGTAGAAACATACCGTTAAATATTTCTGCATGAAATTGTGTATTTATCCAGAAATTAGTAACACGACGACCGGAAATCTTTTTGATCTTTTAAAAGATCAAAAATAAAAGAGAAAAGACTTAAGAGATACTGTGGCTGTTTTTCACTGTTTTCTCAAAAAGTGGGCACCGTATGGGACTGAAATTTTCACAGATGACTGTTACTGTATCTGTCTTGATATTTTGGCCCATGAATCTGTACTTCTTTGACAAAAACCAAAGTATGATACTACCTTTAAGCGCTGAAAATCTTGCTTATGGATTCCGTGAAATAGATTTCATAAGTAGCAAAAATAATGACCTGAAATTTATCAAATGCTTGGAGTTAGGAGGACCTGATGTGTTTCGATCCTAGCAGGATCTTTATCGAAGGCTGAAAGCTAAAAGCCTTCATAAAGATCCTGCTAAGATTGAAACGTGTCAGGCCCGCCAAAGTCCAAGCAAACTGGTGCAAATTGGTTTTAACATCTCGGTATCTCAAATTATCGCCTTACCAAAAAGCGAAGGTGGCGTAACGTGAAGCCTTGCGTCTTGTTAATATGATCCACAAGCCTGCCAGGGGTTGCCACTACTATGTCACACTGGGTCTCGCCTTTGCTGCAGAGTAGATGGGAAAAGAAGGAGAAAAAATCTTTGATACCAGACTACAAAAAGATGGATTATGGCGAATCTTGAGTTTTCTCAAATTTGGGAGGATTCGGTTTTCTTTGGTTGTCACCCTCCCTTTGCCTACTTCTTGTTATTGTTAAGCTACACCTTGAACATTCAGTATGGCGAACATGTACAAATCTCTATTGTAACCACAATTTGGGTATGACTGAGGCAGACATATCCGACTTTAGGGAGACATTTTGATGACTCATTAAAGGTATCAGCTACATTTTAAAGATATTTGTACATGTACGTCCATATTTTAATAGAACACAGAGAATGCTTTCAATCTGAACATATATGTCAATTTCAAGCTCATTGGTTTGGAAGAGGTAAGTACAGTTAATGCATGTCCTAAGTACCCATCCTTGGTTATTATTGTAACTTAATAAGCAATGCAACTTACAAGTAATAAATTGCTGCAAACTGCTCATCAGTAAAAAATAATGACCTGAAATTTCTAAACTTCTGACGTTTCTATCCTAGCAGGATCTTTCTCAAAGGCTGCTCAGAGTTAGGAGGGCCTGACGTTTTGATCCTTGCAGAATCTTTCTCAAAGGCTGCTCAGAGTTAGGAGGGCCTGACGTTTCGATCCTAGCAGGATCTTTCTCAAAGGCTGCTCAGAGTTAGGAGGGCCTGACGTTTCGATCCTTGCAGAATCTTTCTCCAAGGCTAAGCAACAAGAGGAAAAGATGACTTACTTGCATGTTCCTGTCCTAGCTCATGTTATTTAGCCTTTGAGAAAGATCCTGCTAGGATCCAAACATCAGGCCCTCCTAACTTTGAGCAGCCTTTAAGAAAGATCCTGCTAGGATCCAAACATCAGGCCCTCCTAGCTTTGAGCAACCTTTAAGAAAGATCCTGCTAGGATCCAAACATCAGGCCCTCCTAGCTTTGAGCAACCTTTAAGAAAGATCCTGCTAGGATCCAAACATCAGGCCCTCCTAACTTTGAGCAGCCTTTAAGAAAGATCCTGCTAGGATCCAAACATCAGGCCCTCCTAGCTTTGAGCAACCCTTAAGAAAGATCCTGCTAGGATCCAAACATCAGGCCCTCCTAACTTTGAGCAACCTTTAAGAAAGATCCTGCTAGGATCGAAACATCAGGCCCTCCTAGCTTTGAGCAACCTTTAAGAAAGATCCTGCTAGGATCGAAATGTCAGGCCCTCCAAGCTTTTACATAATTTGAAAATGACAAATTATAAAGATATATTTTACTCTAACCTTGTCTGAACGAGCATCCTTTGCTCCTGTTCAAACTTCTTCAGTCCGCCTATCAACGCCGGCCGGAGTTCCGTCCCTCTGCACAGCGACGTGAAGACCCGATTGACCTGCTGGGCGAGGTCGCGCGTTGGCAAGACGACCAGGGCGCGGATGCGGGGCACCACCCTACCGAGCAGGGCCTGATGGAACCAAAATATGCAGACGAAAAATTATCAAAAGGTGGAACTGGCAATGTTGTTGGTTTTATACAGGGCGAGTCAAAAAGAACTTGACAACTTGACTGGGATTGGTGATGTTTTTTTTTTAAACAAACGAACGACACTCAAAAGGTCAGTAAAGAATGTATTTAACAAGCATACTCTCCTGCTTATTAGAAAAAAAGAATGAAACAAATTGATCATTCCTAAGAGGAGTTATGTCAATTGTAATAAAGGTACTCATTTTGCAAGCTGTCCATGGAATGTTAATAATGCTTGACTGAATCTTTGCTACTTATTGTAGCAAAGGGTAGTAAAGATTACCGTAATTTACATTTCTTTGTCAAGTATTCCATGGACAGCTTGCAAAATGAGTACCTCATATATGTTTTATCTGCAGACAGAAGTCATTGCTAGCCTCAGAGATTTCATTATGGCTATGACTGTGGCTAAGTGCAGATAGATGTGATAGCAAGCCATAGCCATAGCCATAGCCATAGCTCCTATTCCAGCCATTATTACACCATACCTGAACGACTGGCAGAGCAAAGGCCAGTGTCTTCCCGCTGCCAGTGGGAGCCGACACACAGAGGTCACACGGCCGGTAACCGGCATCCCCTGCATGTAAACCCGGCTTGAGGGAATCAAGAATAACTGGTATCACGTGCCTCTGCACTGAAGCATGCAAAAGAATTTAAAAAAAGAATAATAATGATAGGTACATGTATACTTTATTCTGCATTTTACCCTGAATCTCTGCATCTAAAGACACAATGCAAGAGCTGCTTACCACACGTACACTACCACACTTATAGCACACAAGACAAGAGCTACTTACCACACATCACCACACTTACCACACAAGACGAGCTACTTACCACACATGACCACACTTACCATATAAGACAAGAGCTACTTACAACACATGACCTCGCCTTTCACCTCTGTGGACCGGGTTCAAGTCCGGCTCGGTTCACAAGTGGATTGGGTTTTCAGTCCCTGCCTGATTCCATGGGTTTTACCCGGAATATAACTCTGGGGTTTTCCTCCCAACTCTAAAACTGTATCTTCTTCTAATCATCTTTCCTTGAAAGGTTTCACAAGGCTTGCGAGCTACAGTGCCTTGGTCACTTTTGAGGAATCCTTGGTGTCATTACCAGAAATAAATAATAATAATAATAATAAAAATAACAATAGCTGCTTACCACATATTTTCACACTTACCACACAAGAGCTGCTTACCATACCACACATTACCACTGTCTCCACAGGGGGAATTGGATCATAAACCAAGCAATTACCCTACAAACCACTAGTGCTGTTGTGTATTGTGGTATTCCAGATACCACACTTACCACAGGAACAACTATAATGTGGTAAATTATAGTAAGCAGGTGGGTTAGGGTTGATACAAGTCCGGGGGCCAATTTTATAGAGCTGCTTAGCACAGAACTTCGCTAAGCTTGACATTTCTGTCTTTATAGTAAAAACAGGATTAACAACCAAATTTCGGTGTGTTGTGTATCACTTGCAATTGTTCTTTGGCTGTTGTTCGCTGACTATCATTATTAAATAGAATTTTCATTGGAGGTTTGTTTTATTAAGCAAGCTATTTTTGTGCTAAGCATTTTTTTTTGTGCTAAGCAGCTCTATGAAATTGGCCCCTGGCTTGTATCAAGGCTTTTCAATTGGCCTTCAATTTAAAATTGATGTATTTAAATACCTGGGAAAAGATGTGTGACGCCGTCTTCGAGTAGACTCTTTACCAGCCTGGAGTCCAGCCGGGTCATCTCCTCAACTGGTATGCTGTGCTTCTTCAGGTCATGTTCAACGAGGGTTGGGTGGGCCAACCAGTCTGGCAGGACTCTTGACACCTGGAAAGGAGACCACAAGTCAAGATAAATCATAATGATAATTAGAGATCTCCAATCCTCTAATTAACTCCTTTGTTAATCCCCTACCCCCAGCACCACTCTTTCCAACCCTTTTGTAGTCTGTTACCTTTGATCTTGCCTACCTGACCCCCATCCCTTTGTCTGACCTATCTTACCCACCCTGACTCTCTTACTACCCCCTTCCCTTTGTCCATTATCCTCTGATCCATTTATGTATGCTTCTTTCACTTGCATCATGTTCGTGTAGTTTGTCATTTAGCCTTTGAGAAAGATCCTGCTAGGATCGAAACGCGTCAGGCCCTCCTAACTTTAAGCATTTGATATATTTCAGGTCATTTTGGTTGATGAGCAGTTTGCAGCAGTTTATTACTTGTATTGATGATTAGAGAATTTGGAGAATAAATGTCAGTCAGAATTCTGCGAAAAGATAGGCATAAAACTAGGCCCAGCTCAACAGTTACCTGGTTACATGTACATGTACTCTCAAAACCTTAGCCACATGTATTCAAGACCAAGTATTATTCTGGTGAAGTTAAGGGCTGACGAGAGGGGGATTTCTGGACTGAAGGCTTAGGCCTGGCCAGGTTTTTCAGTGGCTGGATAAAGGTACAGTACAGGATTGGTAAACTAACATACTGAAACAAAAATGTTCACAGATTACATGTACGTACATGTACATAACTTTCAGAATATGAAGATGGTGCTGGTATAAACATTAGAAATTACAAATAAGATGCTATATTTAGCTAGAAATTAGTAAAACTAGATAAAAACTCATGTGAATAGATTTGAAAATACCGCGAGTGTTTTTCACTGTTTTCTACCATTTCCGATGATGATGAGCTGAACAATTTAACAGGTTTGGTTTTATTACATATTATTAAAACAAATCAAATTATGAATGTCTGCATGTCTGCAGCTGTTCTGCCACCTTTACCAATCCTGTATTTATGCTTTAAGCAGTTAAGTGCTGTCAAGGGAAGGGGACAAAGGGTAGAGGTGAGAGGGAAGGCAAGATCAAAGATGTGTTGGTAGAATGAGGAAAGAGGACGGTCAACTTCAACAGTGAAATTTACACAGTCTTCGACAGAAATGCAATCCAGTGAATTGTAGAGACCAACCTTTAGCTTCTTCTTCATCTGTGCCTCTCCTAGAGGTGCAAAACCCTTCTCCAAGTCCTCCTCAGCGACCTCCATGCTTTCACTCAAGGCGGCATGGACACCATCACCTTCTCTGTCGACACCTTCCAAGTCGTCCTGAGTCTCACTCGCAACTCTCCTGCTCTCAATGTTCTCCTCACCAACACTGCTCCTGCTTGCGTCTTCCGCTGCGGTCTCATTTTCATCAGACTCAGATGAAGACGGGAGTTCCGCCTCACGGCTCATACTTAAAAGTTCTTTCGGTAATAGAGGTCTACTCTTAGCATCATCATCCAAATCGATGCCCTCATCTGGAGTCTCCTCCGCTTCATCTTCATCCGAATGTTCATCTGATGAAACCCTTCTGCTGATTGTGTTCTTCATGTTCTCATTTTTCGTACCTCCTGAAGAGGTCGCATGTTCCTCAGCTTTGATCTTATCATTCTCATCAGTGGAACCTTTTGACCTTTTTGCCTTTCCTTTAACCTTTTTCTGAGACGTTGCTGAGCCCTCTGAAGTTCTAGAGGTTTTATCTCCTGAAGTCTTGCTGGGAGAAGCACTCTTCTTCGCCTTCTTGGATTTGGGCAGAGTCTGTTCAGGTGATGAGCTGCTTTTGTCTAGCGTCTTTCTCTCAGAGTTGATGGCAGCAGCTGTTGAGGTGGACGGAGTAACAGCTTGTTGCTTCTTCTTCAGCTTCTTGGCCGATCTAGCTGCCTCTCGGAACTCCCTCATGCTTGGCGTTCGGAGAGCTGGTATTGGGATCGGTCCATCCGAGGACCCCATCGAATTGCTTGCTGCTTCAGCCAGGAACTGAGATGCTGCTGCATCTGGAGATGCATCAGCTTCAGATTTCCTCGCCTCTTGCTTCGATCGAGGAAGTTCTACGGAATCATTTTGCGACAATACTGTTTCATGCCCATCATTTCCACTGCCGTCGATTCCAACATCCTCAGAAATGTCTCTGGCAGTTTTCTTCTTTCTCTTTATCGTCTCAGCGACACCGGCTTCCAGCTTCCGCTTTTTCTTGGAAGCTTTGGAGGACTGTAATTCAGTATCTTCACCTTTTGCAGAAGACCCTTCTCGACGTGAGGGATTCCCACTAGTGCTCGATTCCTGAATTGATTGGGATGCTGACTTCTGTGGTCTATTCGGCGGTTCGGCTGATCCTTGACCTGGGAGAGGAGCATCCTTGACGTCGATGTCTTCGTTGGATGTAACCTTCTCACGCTTCTTGGCTTTGGCATGCAGCTTCTTCAGGATAACTTCGGGAGGCAGACGTCTCTTCTCCTTAGCTTTTTTCTTCGTCGGTCCCTCAGTGCCACCTTTCTTCTCGACTGACTTGTGCGTTCCATCTGAAGCTACCTTGGGAGGGTGGTCTGGCGCCCTCTTTGGTTGACCTCCTTTGACCTGGTCTCCGTTACGTCTTATTGGCTGATTGAGAATCTGCCTCTCTTTTGCTCGGGCTTTTTCGTGCAGTCTCTTCAAGATTTCATTTTGGGATTCTTGTTCTCCATCAGCACTTCCTGCCTCCTTCAAGCAGGTAAATCTGGAAAATAGACAGAACGTATAATTACATGAATTAATTACTAGGAAAGATTTTCATACCTGGCATGCCTGGATAATACTTGACAGAGCATTAACTGAGATTTTACACCCCTTAGCACAATTGCAGACTATCCCGCCACTCACCTTGACCACGTCGTAGCCGCGGATACGCGGATACGGAGTCACGATTCAATGAGTCACGCTTCAGCTAATGTGCTTTGTACATGTTCAGTGTACACGTGCAGTTCACTTTGTGTCCTCGTATCTGCGTAACCACTTCCCCGGACCCACATTAGACTTCAAATATTTTCCAACCTTCCCCATTCATTTTGCATTGAGCACTGCACAAGACAAAAGGCCTGTAACAGCTTCACTTTAATTGTATCCGCGTATCCACTTATCAGGGTTAGTGTAGTTTACGCCACCCATATTATTTTCAGTATTTATTTACCTTCTTCTGTTCCAAAATGAGATTCGTTACTTAAAGCAAATTTATTCATGGGTCCTGAAAACCCTAAAATGAACTTATTTCGGCAATATTTCAGTGAAAACAAAACAGTTTCTTACCCAAATAAATACTGAAAATAATATGGGTGGCGTAAACTACACTAATGCCCACTTATCCACTCCCCAGGACCCACATTGGACTTAAATTTAACAACGTTTGGAATTTTTTTCAACCTTCCCCATTCACTTTATAGCGTGGTTCATAGTCATAGGATGCATGATACCATTGTCCCACTTTTTATGAAACGGGTGCCAGTCAACTCGGTCCGTAACCAACTCGGTCCGAGTCAACTCGGTCCGTGACCAACTCGGTCCGAGACCAACTCGGTCCGAAGCCAACTCGGTCCGTGACTAACTCGGTCCGTGGCCAACTCGGTCTGAGGCCAACTCGGTCCGTGACCAACTCGGTCCCTATGGGAAAACGTACACAAGCAAGAATCTATGCAGTTTGCAGCAGCAGTGTACAACATGTAGGCTACTTGCATTAATGTTTGTTAATGTCATCATAACATAATATGTTTTGCTTGTGGCTGAAACCGTGAAGAAATAAATTATGTCTTATTTATTATGTTGATACCATTTAAATGGCACAATACAATTTTAATTAAAATATCAATTAAATTATACACGAAGTCAAATTCCTTATGAAAACGTGCTTGTTACATGTATGTTTAAAATTAATAAATCAATTAATGAATAATAATGACGATTGTTTTGTGTTTTTGTTTTTTATTTTTTAGCTTTGTTTTAATTAATCTGATTATATACATATAACATAATTTAATATAAGATTTATAATTGGCACCTTGGGAAGGTACTAGGGCTGTGCATTCACGGGTAATTTTGGACCCGGGTACCCTTTGCCCAAACGGGCGGGTACCCGGGTACCCGCGATATAATATAAAACATAAGAAATTAAGAACCCGGAAGTATATTGCGTAATGGCCGTTGGTGAGTACCGTATCGGGGCTCCGAGCCAGGCGTGCTAAAAAATTACCAGACCTTCCCCAAAACACCCCGACCTTTAGCGGATTTCGGCTTTTTTTTAGGGGTGCCGAATTTTAGTTTACGCTATTTCTACCGACATGACAGGCCAAGCAAAAGTTAGCGTGATCTTCTTTCCGACATCGAACACCGACATCAAACACGATGTATGTATTGTCAGGGTTGTTATTTTGTTGCGTGTTCCCCGTAAAATATTCTGACCACCCCGTAAATCGCATTTTCCTGATCAGCTAAATCTTACTTGAATTTCAGTCGGTAATTTTGTCCAGTTGGCCAATTAGAAGAAACACACTTTTCACGTACATGTGCTAGATCTTAAGAAATAACATGAGAAAAATTACTAGGGCGACAAACGCATTATTAAGACGTAATCACGATGCATTCTGCACATGGTCAGCATGGTAATCCCGAATGTTCCATGGCTGGTATCCGCCCCACACACGGCCACGCGTAATAGCCACGATGTCAAAACAACGTGCACCAGTCTCGACCACGTGTGGGCAGGAAGACTACATACTGTATACACCGTACGTACTGTGTGTGTGCACGGTGTGGGCTCGGTCGGTTCCGATGGTCTGCCGTACACGGTAGGATTTTTGGTCGGTACATGTAGGCCTACATCGCGGCCGGGGTGCGTCGCGTTGTCGGGTACCGTAGATCGCGGCCGGACTGCGTCGATAATTGTGGCTCGCTGCCGGCTTCGGTACAGATTTGCGGGAAATAATCTGCTTTTGACATTGCAAAAAACTACCAATTTTGCAGGTCAGTGATGTATTATATGAAAAAGGGCTTGGTTGTTATTTTTTTACGGGTAATAGAATCGAAAAAATGGAGCCGGGTACTCGATGGTTTCGGTCGGGTTTCGAGTACCCGGGTAGAACGCACAGCCCTAGAAGGTACGTCTTTTGATGACAGGTTTTTTGTTTACTTTTTTGTTTACTTTTTTTCAGGCCCTGGGCAGCACCTGCCAATGTATTTTTCATTCTTTTAATGTTTTTAAGATAATAAATGAATAAATAAATAAATAGGCCTAAATAAATAGTTAAATTCACGCTATTTGCGAGACTACGTACTCGTTTTGCTGCAACAAAATTACCAGACGTTTTTGCGTGCATTTTCCCATAGGGACCGACTTGGTCACGGACCGAGTTGGTCACGGACCGAGTTGGTTACGGACCGAGTTGGCCTCGGACCGAGTTGGTTACGGACCGAGTTGGTCATGGACCGAGTTGGTTACGGACCGAGTTGGTCACGGACCGAGTTGACTCGGACCGAGTTGGTTACGGACCGAGTTGACCTGAAACCTATGAAACCTGCCATGCACAACACATAAGCCTAGTTAGTTTGCACTGTAAGGTAGAATTTTTTCTCACCATTCGTGATTCACTCGACCTCGTAGCCATTGAATTTCAGGGGGCGGGATATTTTCGCATGGCGAGTTAGGGGGCCTTTTCTGCAATTGCTCCTTTACATTTTTGTAGGTTGACGTCTTTTTACAAATGAAAAAACAGATGGGTCCCGAATTGTATCATCAAAACCATTACCATGTTTACAAATACAATTCCGAATAAAAATCGATCACATCATTATGATGGGCGAAAACCCTGGCGAATAATGGCAAATCATTCAATTTCAATCAACTTATCAAGTTTACAACTGCAACTCAACTTCAATTTAGCCTAATAAAAAAAGTAATGATGTAGCCTAGCCGTAACCTAAGTTAGGCCTACCACAATACCCGTCAAAGCTTCCACTTCAAGCACTGAATTAAAAGAATGACCATTCTCATTTTCTACTTACCTCTGCATATGAAATAGAGCCATCGGACAAAGTTCCACCCACAACAGTGGGAGCCAAATTCACTGTAGAAAACTTTACACACGTGCTCTAGTTCTATCCGTGAAACATGGGCGCTGCCATCTTGAATTACGATTGACCAATCAGAAAAGGCCAAATGATCACAAAAGTATAGACTGGCTCCATGCTAAAATCTCTATCAAAATGAATGGATAGAGTCAAGTATACAGACTAAGGTCAAAGGTCATAAAATTAAGGGAGTTTTTGATATTTCGTCATTCAAAGATTTACGTACGTAAACGTAATGACGTTTACATAATGTGGGCGTTTGAGCGCAGAAAGAATGGTGTATTTTCTACTTAAAATCTTCCCAAAATGTCGTCCAAAATACAACACGAGGATAACCAGACTTTGGTTTTCAAATCATCGTTAATTTTCTTCCTGATCGGCAGTGTGACGATGGCCTGTCTGTTCTCGGCGATGTCGCGATTCGTGGCCGTACTGGAAGGGGGGAATCGGCTCGTTTCTACGGCGGCGACAGCCAGCAGTGCCTTGCCGGTGTCTAAGGCCCTGGGCGTGATGCGTGATTTTGAGAGGTGGCCAGGGATGGATTATCACGGCATGAGGGATTGGCCGGTTACGGTCAGGGACAAACCCATCATCAGACCGGGTACTTATTTCTTAAATTAGGCCCCCTACTCAATTTTAAATAATTTTGGTACAGCAGTCTGACTCCCTCCCCAGGCAGGGCCCAGCCCCAGGCAGTAGCATACCGATACAGACACATCTTCACAGATTTGCCTAGTATTTACACTGTTTACAGATGGTGATGGTAGAAAGAGAAAAATACCATTAAATTTGTTCTGCCTGAAATGCTGTGTTTTTCTAGAAAAGAGTAAAACTAATGACCTAAACCAATTTTGATTTTTTTTTTTAAGATAAAAAATAACGGTGACAGACGTTTCCCACTGTTTTCTCAAAAAGTGGGCTATCCGTATGGGACTGATATTTTCACAGAGGACTGCTACTGTATGCACCTTGATATTTTTGCCCACGTATCTGCATTTCTTTGACAAAAGCCAAAGTATGATACTACTAATTAATGGTTAAGTTTTATTAAAAGAAATAGGCCTGCTCTAGGCCTACGTGTATTTAAAACTACAAGTGTAGTTAACTACAATGTTTTAAATTTAAGTACATAGGCAAATATGCCATATGAAGTGAACGTAATTATTAATTTACTAAAGATAATTTATAATATTTATATTCCCTGTACCTATTGATTTTATGAGGTCTAAATTTGTTTTGTACTGTTCAAAACCTTGCAGTCTTTCAAAATTTAAAAGAATAATGGAAAAACATATGGGGTCCAAGTCTTCAAATTCTAAAACAATAATATTTGTTCTTTTCTTGTCATGTGTCACTAGATATAAAAGGCGAGGTCTTGGCAGCTCTCAACCAGGCCATCACCGCTAAGGTCCACGGCAAGAACGACAAGGCCCACAAGCTATTCCAGCACGCCTTAGCCCTGGACCCCAACCACTCGGACGCTCTCAACGAGTACGGCGAATTCTTAGAAGAAGAGGACATACTCCGAGCTGACCACTTTTACACCTGCGCGATTCTGAACAACGCGACGCACGAGAAGGCACTCGTCAATTTAAAAAGGACGTCAGTGATTGTCGAGGAAATCGATCAGAGTATTTTGTTGAGGATCGACACGAAGAGGAATGAATTTTTGGAGGTGCCGGCCCACAGCCGCGCCTTGCAGCGAGCCCAGGAAGAGATGTACTACCAGCATATTTATCACACAACGGCGATCGAGGGGAATACGTTGTCGCTGGAGCAAATGAGGAGTATCATGGAGACGGGGATGGCCGTGACAGGAAAGAGCATCTTAGAACACAATGAGATCATTGGGATGAGCTCTGCTCTGCAGTACATCAACAACACCCTGATGGGGAAGTTTGGCGACATCTCGGTGAGGGACATCTTGGAGATTCACCGGCGTGTTCTAGGTCACGTTGATCCTTTAGAAGCTGGGCAAATCCGCACCACTCAGGTCTTCGTCGGGTCGCACGTCCCCCCGGCCCCGTCGGACGTTGAGCTCCTCCTCGAGGAGTTCGTTGCCTGGATGAAATCGGACGAAGCCTCTGAGATGCATCCGGTCGAGTTTGCCGCCCTGGTCCACTACAAATTCGTCTACATCCACCCGTTCTTAGACGGCAACGGACGAACCTCGCGTCTCCTCATGAACCTCATTTTGATGCGCGCAGGGTACCCGCCCATCATCATTAAATTCACACAGCGGCACGAGTACTATGAAGCCATCAAAAAGGGGAATGTTGGTGACATTCGACCGTTCATCCGATTCATCGCGCAATGCACAGAGAACATGTTAGACGTTCTTTTATGGTTGACAACCGAATCCTCCTCACACGCTCTTCCAGAAATTACGGGAACCGGAAAAGAAAGGATCACTAAAAATATCCCTGTGTACTAATAATGAAGACCGTTCCGGCTTTTCTCTTAAGCCCATAGAGCTATATTAAAATTACTAGAGCGCTAGCTCTGCGTTCTTCGCGCGTAGACGTTTTGAAGCCGGCCGTCCTGGGCGCTGTCATTTTGAATTTATGTGCGTGTCTGTGGAACAAGAACACTTTGACTGGAATGCCTTTCCAAGAGTGTACTCTACATGCAACGCGCAAGTACGTGCGAACGGTACCAGTAGCGCGTCTTGATGACGTTGCAATCATTGCGTGACTGAAGTGCAGAGCATGTGCGCGCACGGCCCTAAATGAAAAGCGCATTTACAGAGGGTGCGTCGGATTTTGGGCGTATTTGGCTTCGATGACGCACCTGTATAAAACACAACGCAGTATGCAAATGAACGTACAAAAAACGTACAAAATTGTGGGCTTTCCATAGGTTTGTGCACAAACATGGATGCGCCCAGCAGGCATCACTTTCTACACGGAGGTAGCGCTCTAGTAATTTTAATATAGCTCTATGGTGACAACACAGTTTTACTGAGGTAACAGACGACAATGACTCCAATTGGTCAATGCGCAGTTTGACTGACGGGCCGGAATGGTCCATTAATCCTACTTGCATTTTAGTGTACATTTTTGTTTCTTTGGGATGGGATTTTCTAAACATTGAGTGCCAGATTATACTTGCCTCCATTTGCCATACCATATACAGATTCATAACATGTGAAGTACATGTATTCGGTTGTGGCCCACTCTGTGAAATTGAGTCAAATGTCACAAATTGGACAAACTAATCTAGATTCATGATCAGAAAGATTATGTCAAATGATAAAAAAATCATATGATTTTTATGTCATTTCAACTTTCCTGCTGCAGCGTTGAAGTAAAGCAATTTATTCAGATTAATTTATTCATTTATGCTAATTTATGAATTCTCTCCATTTAATTAATTGTCCATTTAACTTCCTGTCTAAGCTTAAGCCGTGTAACATCAGTCAGTTTTGCAGAATTCGTTATTTTGTTTAATTTTGAACTTTATGTTTTGATATTAACATCCAATTTTCTTAAGGTAGTATCATACTTTGGTTTTTGTCAAAGAAAATACAGATTCACGGGCAAAAATATCAAGGAAGATATAGTAACAGACATCTGTGAACATTTCAGTCTCATACCATGCCCACTTTTTGAGAAAACAGTGAAAAATTGCCACGGTATTTCTTTAAGTCTTTTCTCTTTTATTTTTGATCTTTTCTGTCGTTCTTTGACTAATTTCTGGATAAATACAGCATTTAAGGCGGAAACATTTTAACGGTATGTTTCTACCACCACCATCTTCATAACCAGTAAGTTATACGTAAATCTGTGAACAATTCTGTTTTGGTGTCTTACCAAAGTATGATACTACCTTTAAAGGTACACCTGTGAACATTTTACGTCAATCATACATCTGAGTCACAAGAAAATAGCGAAAACCCGGCTCAATTTTTCTTATAAAACATAAAAGAATGGTTTTGATCTTACCCCGAGATCAAAACTGTTTTGGGGTCTTTGTTTTGCTAATTTCTGGTTAAAGACATCATTTCAGGCGGAACAATTTTAGCGGTATGTTTGTACCACTACCAGCACCATCTTCATACCCTTAAAGTTACAGTATGTATGTAAATCTGTAAACCCTGTGTGGTTCACTGTGGTAATGCAAAAGGGGAACATTTGATGGTGGCATCAAGACCAAAACCCATGGCGACGAAGTTACAACCTCCAAAATTGTGTAGGAATAGGATATTATAAACTCTTTTTAATGATTTTTAATAGAGTATCATTATCATTATTCTAGGTTGGGAATTGTTTATTGGTTTTAGTGTCAAATTATTTATCGTTCCAGTACATTTTAAATTATTATGAGAGGGGTGATTTAAATTTCATTCAGATTTATTAAGAGGAAAAAGTTATATATTTTTTATTAATAAATATCTGCTGCTAATATTAAAGTTGATAGTGTTTTTTCGGGTCAATTCTTTGACAATATGATTTGAAGTGCATGGCCAGGGGTTAGGGTTACAGAATGTGCTATAGGGATACTGCACAGTGTTGGACTTTGGCAGATTCAGGACGGTTCCTATAGCCAAAATGCCCAGGGGGTTAGCGTTACAGAATGTGCCATAGGGATACTGCAGTGTTGGACTTTGGCAGATTCAGGAAGGTTCCTAGCCAAAATGCCCAGGGGGTTAGCGTTACAGAATGTGCCATAGGGATACTGCACAGTGCTGGACTTTGGCAGATTCAGGAAGGTTCCAAGCAAAAATGCCCAGGGCGTTATGGTTACATAATTTGACACACAATGTACAGTGTATCAACACTGGAATTGTTACTTGGAACTTGACTTCGGTTCCAACAGACGGCCTTAGTTACATATGTAGAACCAAATATTGGTTCTTACGGGTAGAGTAGCTATTCGAGCATGTCAGGTACAGCAAGCATTATTCTGTAAAACACACTAGTTCCACATGATAAAAATATGGTCTTATTTACAAACAAGTTCCAACAGGTACACAAGCTACAACAGGTAAGTACTGTGACCAATGGTCTACATGTATAGAATCAAGATCCACCAGATCAGACCGACCTACTGAGATTAGAACCAAACAGTTACAACAGATGGACCGGATAAAGCAGTTTCTGCAAGCATTGGTTCCTTAAATAAAAAGTTAGTTCCACCAGATCCATTGGTCTCATTTACCACAAAACATGCCAAAAACATATCGAACATTTAAACTGGATTAAAGCGGGACCCCAAGCATTTGTCTGTAGAACCAATCAGTTCCACAAGATCAAAGGTCTTACATGGAACCAAAAATCAGTTCCACAAGGTTGAAGATCTTATCTCGAGCCAAAGATCACTTGCTCAAGACTGAAGGTCCTGTTTAGAACCAAACATCAGTTCCACAAGACTGATGGTCTCATCTTGAACCAAAAATCAGTTCCACGAGATCAAATGGTTCTTCCTCAGAACCAAACGTCAGTTCCAACAGGTGGACTGGCTTAAACAGGTTCTGTACTCATTGTCTGTATAGAACTAGAAACCAGTTTTAAGGAATCTCGGACCTTAAGGCAGACCAGCTGATGAGACGGAGAACTAGAACGGAGCCTGATCACTTCTTTTTGACCTTCAGCCTAGGCTTCTTAACCTTCCTCAAGAAGGGGTTGTCGCTGAGTAGGTTCTCAACTTTCATCCTCTCCACCCGGGGCTTGGCGCTACCGGGCGACTTGGGGGCGCTGGCCAGCTCGCCTTCTTCCTGCTTGGGTACCTCGCCGTCTTCAGCTGACATCTTCTGATCGTCCGTGTCCATCTCGTCCGTGTCTTCGTCGTCGCAAATTTCATGCTCTGGCGGCATGAGAGCATCAATGTAGGGCAGGGGAGATGGGGTACAAGCAATCACTGTTTAACCAAAAAGGAAGAAAAGAAGATGGTATTTTTATTGAAACAGCAAAGTGATGACTCAATGTGGATTTGCAGTATAAAAACTGTAATGTTTGACAGTAAATTGCTAGCAATAAATTTCAGATAAGTCGGACTTGAAGCTTTGCATGGTGGAAGTAACATAAGAAAAGAAGGTTTGCAGAGACACCATGTATTTCATTTCTAGAGGTGTGGTTCTGAAAAGAACCAGTGAGAAGTTGTCTCGACATTCTGGCCAGTGTACTCTCGCCGTCCTCAGGAGAGTGTGTGTGAACCAACTTCTCGCCCTATCACACACTCAAAATACCAACTCCACGCTCCATTGCATCCCAAATCCTTTTATACGGTAACTCACTGACTTCTCGCTTCACGGCACACACTGTTCTATGGATGGCCAGAGTACACTGGCTGAAACATCGACATCACTTTTCACTGGTTCTTTTCAGAACCACAACTCTAGAAAAAGAAACGCAGGGTGTACTCCCAAACCTTCCTTTCTTATTAAACTTCAGATAGTCAACATGCCTTTTCCGGTCAATAAAAAGCCAGGCTTTGGCTGGGCTTATATAATCCCCAACCTTGAACTATCAACTTCAAGCCCCTGCTGTGTCATGGATCATCGTTGAAAATCCTAGCCAGGCCTGGGCTTTGCCTGGGCTCTTGTGCTTCTATAATCCCCAACCTTGATCTATCAACTTCAAGTCCCTGCTTTGTCCTGGATCATAGTTGGCACTATTAAACCTGATTGACAGATTGAATCCACATTGATCATGGACAGTATTCAGACGCCAGGCTTGATTGATTTCAAGCAGCTCTATTGTAGTGAAGTTCAGGACTGACAATTAGAGGATTTGGGCCTGAAGAAGGCCCAAGCTTGGCTTGATTTTACAATGGCTGGGCCAGACCAATATTGAAAGTTAAACGTTGAAAGACCAAGTTTAAAGTACAGATAAGGAAAAAGATGATTAAAAACGATGTCGTGTTGCTGGTAGCGATGTTTCGGTAGTGTCGTCCCTCGTGCTCACCATACTGTGCACGGATGCGGACCAACAGGATATGACGGACACCGCAGCATCCAGTTCTTCAGTTGCCTGATGAAGGGCAGCAGTACCAGCAGCTGAAATGCCGCTACCAGCAACACGACATCGCATGACATCGATCTGCTCTTTCCTTATCGATATTAACGTTTCTCTCCCAAACTGCAATGAATGAGACTTGACCTGCAACCCATTCTGTTCATAAGCAAGACACTGGTGTAACCCTAACCCCCTAGGGGCATTTTACTGTGTACCATCATGAATCCTCCACAATCCTCCAATGGTCACACTTTAAAAACTGCATTCATCCTGAATCCTCCACAATCCTCCAGTGATCTCACTTATACTCAAAATGAGAGGTACCTGAATCCTGAATCCTTCAGAATCCTTCAGTGGCCCTCAAAAAATGCGTTTATCCTGAATCCTTGCCACTCCTCCAGTGGTCCTCACTTGAAAATTACATTATATCCTGAATCCTCTGAAATCCTCCAAAACTACCAGAAGGATTTTGGAGGATTGAGGTGGGTTAGGGTTAAAGTTTAGTCAGTGTATCCGATGTAGGTTGAAGACAATAAACTTTCTCGTCTTCTGTACTTACGAGGGAAGACGTTGCTGTCCCCGGGAAACAAGGTCTGGGTGTCGCCCGTTTTGGCGATGAATCTCGTCAACGCCCTCTCCACATCTCGTTTTTGAGATGCCGCCCTCTCTCGGATAATCTTGTAGTCGTTCTCCTGTTGTCGAACAGTCTGCAAGAGTCAGAAAGTACGACATTATGATACAATAATAGTAATAATAGACATTTGTATACACCGATCCGACGGCGCGACCATGGAGACACTCGCCATTACTGCGGTGTCCCTGCCAGCTTTTTGTCTGGCAACAAAAGAATTTACGTCCGCCACACTCTATATTGCAGGGTGTACGTCCCCTAATCATGGGCAGGGCTCGAAACATCCACTATACCTTGGACAGAGTCTAGTGATTTCAGTGTCGGTCTAGTAAAGTGTGAACTACACTAGTCTAGTGATTTTTGACACAATATTGCATATAACGACTATTTTCCTATGGACATGAATGCCACAGGTCTAGTGAAAAATATTCAGGTCTGGTAAAATGCTCCAATACTAGACCAGCTGTCCAGTGCGTTTTTTCACGAAATTCGAGCCCTGATGGGATGTACACCCTGCACTTATAGAGTGCGGTGGGAAAAGAAAACAGAGCTTCAGCTTCAATGAAAAACCACAAGCTATATTTTCGGCATATGGATGACAGAGCCGGAGCCGGAGCCGGAGCCGGAGCCGGAGCCGGAGCCGGAGCCGGAGCCGGTGCCAGAGCTTTGGGAAAGGCCCACGTTCAACTGATCGCCACAGGTAAACTGCATGTATCAAACAATGTGTGGATTGTCCCCATAGAGCTTTATTAAAATTACTAGAGAGCTAGCTCCGCGTTCTCCGCGCATAGACGATTTAAAGCGTGTCTGTTATGTGGAACAAGAACACTTTGACTGGAATGCAATTTGAAGAGTGTACTCTATATGCAACGCGCAAGTATGCGAGAACGGTACCGGTAGCGCGTCTTGATGACGCTTGTAATCATTGCGTGACTGAAGTGCAGAGCGTGTGCGCGCACGGCCCTAAATGAAACGCGCATTTACCAAAGGTGCGTCAGATTTTTTGCGTATTTGGCTTCGATAACGCACCTGTATAGAACACAACGCAGGTATGCAAATGAACGTACAAAAACATACAAAATTGTTGGCTTTCCATAGGTTTGTGCATAAACATGGATGCGCCCAGCAGGCATCACTTTCTACACGGAGCTAGTGCTCTAGTAATTTTAATATAGCTCTATGATTATCCCGGACAATCCATACAGAGAGGTGGGGGTTTGGGGTGGTGGTGTTGGGTGGCGGTCTGGGTGGGGTTGTGGGTGGAGTTAGGGGTTAGGGGTTGGGTGGCGGTCTGGGTGGGGTTGTGGGTGGAGTTAGGGGTTAGGGGTTGGGTGGCGGTCTGGGTGGGGTTGTGGGTGGAGTTAGGGGTTAGGAGTTGGGTGGCGGTCTGGGTGGGGTTGTGGGTGGAGTTAGGGGTTAGGGGTTGGGTGGCGGTCAGGGTGGGGTTGTGGGTGGAGTTAGGGGTTAGGGGTTGGGTGGCGGTCTGGGTGGGGTTGTGGGTGGAGTTAGGGGTTAGGGGTTGGGTGGCGGTCTGGGTGGGGTTGTGGGTGGAGTTAGGGGTTAGGAGTTGGGTGGCGGTCTGGGTGGGGTTGTGGGTGGAGTTAGGGGTTAGGGGTTGGGTGGCGGTCAGGGTGGGGTTGTGGGTGGAGTTAGGGGTTAGGGGTTGGGTGGCGGTCTGGGTGGGGTTGTGGGTGGAGTTAGGGGTTAGGAGTTGGGTGGCGGTCTGGGTGGGGTTGTGGGTGGAGTTAGGGGTTAGGGGTTGGGTGGCGGTCAGGGT
This sequence comes from Astropecten irregularis, assembly GCA_963971285.1. Lineage (NCBI taxonomy): Eukaryota > Metazoa > Echinodermata > Asteroidea > Paxillosida > Astropectinidae > Astropecten > Astropecten irregularis. The sequence goes on along the minus strand of OZ020265.1, from coordinate 6,740,779 downwards.
GGGGTTGTGGGTGGAGTTAGGGGTTAGGGGTTGGGTGGCGGTCTGGGTGGGGTTGTGGGTGGAGTTAGGGGTTAGGGGTTGGGTGGCGGTCTGGGTGGGGTTGTGGGTGGAGTTAGGGGTTAGGAGTTGGGTGGCGGTCTGGGTGGGGTTGTGGGTGGAGTTAGGGGTTAGGGGTTGGGTGGCGGTCTGGGTGGGGTTGTGGGTGGAGTTAGGGGTTAGGAGTTGGGTGGCGGTCTGGGTGGGGTTGTGGGTGGAGTTAGGGGTTAGGGGTTGGGTGGCGGTCAGGGTGGGGTTGTGGGTGGAGTTAGGGGTTAGGGGTTGGGTGGCGGTCTGGGTGGGGTTGTGGGTGGAGTTAGGGGTTAGGAGTTGGGTGGCGGTCTGGGTGGGGTTGTGGGTGGAGTTAGGGGTTAGGGGTTGGGTGGCGGTCAGGGTGGGGTTGTGGGTGGAGTTAGGGGTTAGGGGTTGGGTGGCGGTCTGGGTGGGGTTGTGGGTGGAGTTAGGGGTTAGGGGTTGGGTGGCGGTCTGGGTGGGGTTGTGGGTGGAGTTAGGGGTTAGGAGTTGGGTGGCGGTCTGGGTGGGGTTGTGGGTGGAGTTAGGGGTTAGGGGTTGGGTGGCGGTCAGGGTGGGGTTGTGGGTGGAGTTAGGGGTTAGGGGTTGGGTGGCGGTCTGGGTGGGGTTGTGGGTGGAGTTAGGGGTTAGGGGTTGGGTGGCGGTCTGGGTGGGGTTGTGGGTGGAGTTAGGGGTTAGGGGCGGGACTTTGGGGATGTAGATCTCACCGCTGTCCTGATGTAAGTGTGTGGATCGGGAAACTCAGGCAGATGATCAGGGATGTACGAAGGGTGTGGCTTCTTCTCGTTGGCCTGGAGGGCTTTGCAGGGTTGCGATTGTTTACATCGATCCTCTGAACAACAAACAAACAAACAAACAAACAAACAAACAAACAAACAACAACAAATTGTATGAACACTGATGGGCCAGGGGCCGATTTCACTAACACTTTGCGATCATCGTAAAGCCCAAATCCGTCGCTAAACGGAAAATTGCTACGCAAAGTAGCGATCGATTTTCTGTTTAGCGATGGATTTGGGCTTTACGATGATCGCAAAACGTTAGTGAAATCGGCCCCTGGCCTCTGTATTCTACTGACATAATGTAGGTGCATTATAAGCGTCCATCCACATGTCAGTTTAATAGCATGGTTTCGTACCCAGGGCGGGATGCGGTGGTCGCCATGACACATGACACTGGGGAGCACATTACATTATTCACACCATTAATAGCATGGTTTCGTACCCAGGGCAGCATGTGGTGGTCGCCATGACACATGACACTGGGGAGCACATAACATTATTCACACCATGAATAGCATGGTTTCGTACCCAGGGCAGCATGTGGTGGTCGCCATGACACATGACACCTGGGGAGTACATTACATTATTCACACCATTCACATCGTGAAATTAACGATGCATATCATGCGCAAGTCGACAAAGAATGGTGGAGTAGGTAGGACATAGTTTTCAGCACATCATGTTAAATTGAGCAAGACATTTTTGTGCTTAGCAATTTTTTTGTGCTAAGCAGCTCCTGGAGGGTAAGAGTTAACGCTTCCCTTCCTTTGTCTCGTTTTGTCCCTCGACGTTAAGTCAAATTTGAAACAATGTCACCCACTGGTTCCTCTTGAAAATTCTACCGATTTGTGCCATCAAAATGTATTCAAAGTTGCATCTACTGTCTACTCACGGTGAAGTGTCGTTCGACGTCTCCGGGCATAATGCGCTAGCCCTCGGAGACTGGAGCCCATGTTGGTCAGGGCTATCCCCACGTCAGCCACCATGGGAAGCGTCCGGCTCGCCAGCTCACAGTAGGTCCGCGAACTACGACCCAACTCCGTAATATCTTCAAAAATCAGACAACACGCAATTGATCACATCATTGCCACACCCCTTAGGAGTCACTATTCTAATGGCAAACAGGCCTTCATTTTAATAAAAATGAGGAGAGCTGCAAATTGCTCTTCTTAAATCGACATAGAGAATTTTAGATAGATAGATAACTTTATTGTCCCACCAGGGGAAATTAATTTGAGAGTGGTTTGCTCTCGATAACAAAAATCAAGTTTGAGCTGCAAATTCAACTCCTTAAATCAACATCATAGGGCCTACTTATACTAGTGAATAAAGAGAGAGGTTTTTTCTTGCTAAACCAAGTTTCCACATGTACCTGGTGTCTGAAAAAGAGAACATGCAAAATTTTGGTCGTCCTTTTTGAAAATATAATTTGTATTTTCCGCAAAGGGTTTAAATGTTGGCTGGAAAAATGTATATACATGTGATGTTTTGAAAAAGGGCAGCTCTCCTTGAACTGTTAAGGAGCTCATTTCTAACTCTCCTTGGAAAACATTAAGGAGAGCGGAGGAGAGTGATCACTCTCGCTCTCCTTAAAAACCAAGGCCTGCAACACGCAATTATTTCACAGACCATTGATTACATCAATGCCAAACCCCTTTAAGGGGTTTGGCATTGATGTAATAGGAGTCACTATTCTAATGGCAAATATGTTTAATGGTGAGTGGTAGTGGTTTTTCTCCATGATTTTCAACTTGGGTAGCCCAGGTTCGAGCCCGGCTCTGTCCACAAGGAAATTCGGTTTTCTGTCCGTAACTGATTCTGTGGGTTTTTAACCTAGAATATCGCTCTAAAACTGTATCTTCTTCTCATTTTATCTAACCATAAAAAGGTTTAAACAGGGTTTCCAGCTACAGTGCCTAGGGCACTTTTAATGAATCCCCAGTTTCATAACCAGAAAAAGAATAAATAATAGAGAGTGTGCACATGACGTCACTTGACAGTTTATCGGCCATTTTGGACGGCACGCGTACGCACGCACGTCGCATATGCGCGTACGCGTACGTACCAGACAGCATCATTATATGAACGCACTTCTGCGTCTGCGTCCGGTTGATTTGCAAGCTGCGCGAACACATGTGGGTTACATACACATGTGTACAGCGTTGCCGTCCAAAATGGCGTCCTGATCACGTGACTGCACACCCTCTATACAAGCTTGATTTTTTACGACTTAAAATTCCCTTGTGGTTATTTGATGAAATTTATTAGAAAGCCGTATCCTCTTTGAGTGATCGCCCATGTACTGTTTCTCCGGTTGCAGCATTGCTAATGATGCATGTATCTTAAAGGTAGTATCATACTTTGGTAAGAAACCGAAACAGAAATGTTCACAGATTTACGTATAACTTGCAGGGTATGAAGATGGTGGCGGTAGAAACATACCGTTAACATTTCTCCGCCTTAAAGGGAGCATATAGGATTCGCAAGGCCTCCAACAAAAAAGTATTTGAGTTTGAGACAGAAAATGGACTCAACAGTTTGTAAACAGTGCAAACAGTAACCATGGGAAATCTTGGTTCATCAGATGCTGGGTTTTTCAAGGAAATCAAGATTTAGTGTCTTTTCCAAAGATCGTTCGTCCGAACAATTTTTTTAAACTTTTTATTATGGACACCATCAATGTAGGGCTGGATAGCTCAGTTGGTAGAGCAACCTGTACGGTATTCCAGGGATCCCAGGTTCGAATCCCGCTCTGAAGAGCAAATTTTTCTAATTGTTTCAGCCATAATAAGAGGAATTCTACTCACAACTTTGCAGCATTTCTGTCAGCGTTTCCAAGCAGGAGTCCTTGGCACAATCAAAGCCGGTCTCTTTACAGATGACGCTCACTGTCACCTTTAGGGCCTTGCGATGCGCCGAGGCAAGGTCTGAACTCTCCGTTGTCGTCATGGTGATGCAGCTCAGGTCATAGGTCAATCTAAGAAAGTACAATACAATGTCTACATTTAAAGGTACAATACATGGTTGGTAAAGGTCACAGGACAGCGCTCATACTTTGTCTGATCAAACATGTACATGAAAGAATACACCTGTGAAAATTTGAGCTCAATCGGACATCTGAGTCACGAGAAAATAGTGAAAACCCGACTCAATTTTTCTTATAAAACATGAAGAATGGGGGACTTTTGGAGAGTCGGTCTTGAGTGAATAGCGCACGCGCACGCACGCGCAATACAACGAGCGCATGCTCACAATTGCGCAAGCATGGTTTGCGCGTGCGCTGTTGACTCAAGACCGACACTCCAAAAGTCTCTCATTGTTTACTTTATGTTTGTTCCAAAATTCGTTCAGACGAATGATCTTTGGAAAAGACACTAAATCTTGATTTGCTTGAAAAACCCAGCATCTGATGAACCAAGATTTCCCATGGTGACTGTTTGCACTGTTTACGAACTGTTGAGTCCATTTTCTGTCTCAAACTCAATCAATATTTTCTGGAGGCCTTGCAATATGCTCCCTTTAACAGGTACATGTACATTGATAGCACACATTGCACTTGCAGCCACGTTGTCGACATCCAGGTCATCTTCCGTGTCTACCAAGATTTTTGGATGCATTATAGGCCAGTTTCCAAGAACAGCATCCTAGGTCGAAATTAGTCCGAGTAACTTGGACCCTAAAAATCGCCTTTTTTAACATTTGGACATGGTCTGGCGATAGTAGGGTCCAAGTACCTTGTTTGCATTTTGGTTGCAAGAGCTCCATTTTGCAATGTTTTGCCTCTACCCTGAGTCAAAATCCTTTGATTTAACCATCAAAACAATCCTAAAATGTCTCATGCGGCCAGCTATGGGCCAAGGGAGAATTGGAGATTCCAATAATGACAAGGTTTACTCACATTTTTTAAAGAAAAGATCATATTTTCCCAAATTTTTTACGGGTACCAGTGTACAATTTGAAAAACCAAGATGGCCGACCCAACGGAAACTGTGCTCATTTTATAGGAGGTCTCTGTGCCCATTTCTAGGGAAAAAAATGATCTTTTCTTCAAAAAATGTGAGTAAACCTTGTCATTATTGAAATCTCCAGTTCTCCCTTGGTCCATAGCTGGCCGGCCGCATGAGACATTTTGGGATCGTTTTGGAGGTTAAATCAAACGATTTTGACTCAGGGTTGGGGCAAAACATTGCAAAATGGAGCTCTTGCAACCAAAATGCAAACAAGGTACTTGGACCCTACTATCGCCAGACCATGTCCAAATGTTAAAAAAGGCGATTTTTAGCCGGTCCAAGTTACTCGGACTATAACTCATAAGCCATAGCGTTACGGCACCCCGAAAAGTAAGACTAAGAGTGCTAGAACTTAGTACTAGTAGTAGTAGTAGTAGGCTCACGGAGTAGCCTTCTAAATCTAGAAGTACTACGGTAGGTGCTCCACCGCAAGCCAAAACTACAATGTCAACAGTTTACTTCTGTATGTGACTTTTTGCCTTGCGGAAAGAATTCCACCGACACTCAATGACTTATGAAATGTATCTTGTGCACAAGCACAACATAACAAGTGATCGGTCACACTAATCAAAGTCAACTCTTTTTTCACGGCGTCAACTTCAGGCAGAGGCGTCAACTCGGCGTCAACTCATACCAAATTATATTCTACATTGAAAATATACATACAATACTCCAATTAGTAGTATAAGAGAGAATTTGCATTGGTTTCAGGTTATATTTTATCTAGGAAAGGGAGATATTTCCCTCGAAAAAAATCACCGTTAAGCAACAAATCCGGAGGCCGCCATCTTGCCATTTACGGCACATGGACGATACCATTCATCCATGGTGTGCAAGGAATGCCTTGAACAACAGAGGGCGCTCAGCTCAGACATTAATAGTAGACTACATAATATTCATGTGCATGTGGCATGATCATAATATTGGACTGTGAAAAAATGTGAGTTCTATTGAGTTATTTTTCGTTTGTTTTCATTAAGAATTTTATCGATAGGTACTCCTCCGAAGCGGCATTAGTGTCTTTTACGCCACCCATATTTTTTTTCATTGTTTTGGGGGGTAAGAAACTGGGTTTTTTTTTTCACTGAAATATTGCCGAAATATGTTCATTGTAGGGTTTACTAATTACAGGACCCATGAATAAATTTGCTTTAAGTAACAACTCTCATTTTGGAACAGAAACAGCTAAATAAATACTGAAAATAATACAGGTGGCGTAAAAGAAGCTATAAATACATTACAGTAGGCCTAATAAAGTAACAATGAACTCAATATTTTGAAAATCATGTTTCACTTTTAAATTTTATTCATATTCGTATCATGTAATGATGTAGTTTTTTAGCAGGCCTATGTTTTTTTATCAGTCAACAGCCAGTAAAATAATGCATTTTACATTATCACACACATATATTACAACTTATAATTTACATGTGGTATGAATTAACAAAATCTCATTTCAGAACAGTAGAAGCAAGTAATATAATTGTATCAAAATAATCCGGGTAGGCTAAAAGACACTAACCCCTTAATTATAATTCTTGCAATTGGTCACATGCATAATTACATTTACTGCTGCTCCATCAGCAAAAAAGATAACAGAAACAAAATATCAGAGGGAAAAATTATGTTAATTAAGTTTTAATTGTTTACATTTGGAAAATATAACTTACAATTACATGTATATATACAGTTCACAGGGCTTCCCTTTGTTCTTGATTGAGGTTGATAGAATGGGTTAAATTCCATACATTTCATGATTTACAAGATCAGGACTTGATTGTGAGTGTTTTTGCCTTACGAATGCGTTTACGTTGACCTGGTTTCTTGGCAGTGAGTGGTGTTTTGGGTATGGTTAATTTTCCATCAGTTGAAGTTATAAACCTGGGTTTGTTTCTGTGCCAGGAGAGGAACTTATGCAGTAGTTGTTTCTTTTCGAAATCATTTTTCGATGACCATACCTGAGGGTGGATTTTAAATTTTCCAGAAACCCACGGTGCAAGTTGAAAATTGCCTTGGCCATACATGGCACGTTGTATTTCCAGGTATTGAAGGGTTACAATGTCATGCAAACGCTCAATAAGATCTGGCAGTTTTGAGGGCCTCCAATTTGCTTTAAGTTTTAAAATGTGGTTCATTGCTTCGCAGCAATTATTCTTCCAGTTGAGTGGGATAGAACTTTTTCTCAATCGGGGAGCAACAACATAATAGCGTAACAGTGGTACCAGCCTGTTTCTGAAATAGTCATAAAATAATGGCAAGTCGACTTGATACATTTCACTTAGGGCTACAACTTCTGCTTCAAAATCTACAATATCATTTACTTGAAGTGGTCCATTGGATCCGAAAATATCATTAAGTATCTTTGATTTACATTTATCATCTACACCAACTTTTTTAACCAAATATCTTCCACAATTTTCTTGTAAATGTCTAGTACACAAGACAAAAGTTGCATCTGGAAAGCATTGCTGTACTGCTTTTGTGAGAGCTTTCTCCTCATCAGATCCAAGAATTAAATTGCTAAATCCCAAATGAGTTTCACTAATATTTACGTCTAGTACACTCTGCATATGGGAAAAAAATCGGTGATAAGTGTTGTAGCTACCATCCCAGTGTAAATAAAGCGGCCCTAGCATAATTGGTGAAGTTTGTGTTGCTGTCCTTATAAGATTTGGATGTTGGAACACAAATGATGTCACGTAACAGGAACCTAAATTAAATGTTCTATCAATACCTAGAACTGTCTTTGATTTATCATCATTACACATATTTACAATATCTTTAATTTGCTCCTCATTATACAATATAATTGATGGTGGTATTCCCTTGCCTTGGATGATTTCCTGTATGATTGGACTGTCATGAATCATATTAATAACTGGTTGTACATCATCTGCTACAACTATGTTGTTTCTACTTTGACCAGGTCTCTCTTCAGCATTACAAGCATATTTCATGTTCTGAATCTGTTTCAGATCCCTGGGAGCATTGGCTGGATTGTTGTTTACTAGACTTTGATAAATATTACATGGGTTACAGTTTTCTCTTCTTACACCATTCTTAATTTCCTGACGAGTTGCCTTTGCAGTTCTGACATAATAAGAATTACCATGCTTTCGATTACCATGATTAGCATAATCCTGTGGAATGTTTCCAATGTATTCTACAATTGCAGTGTTTAATTTGTCGGAGTCCTGATTAGGTAATTGCTCAAACCATGTGATGCGTCTCTTAAAATTAGGATCTCTCTTTAGAGTTGAGTATTTGCGTTTCATAATTACTATGTCATCACTACTTGGTTGGGGATCCATGGGATGTTTGCTTTTACAATACTTTCCATCTTTCTTTTTAATATGGGTTATACTACCATCATTTCCAATGATAAAATCTGTTCGTTTTGTGGACGATAACTTACAATCCCATACACCACAGTCATCAGTGAAATCACTGCCCTTTCCCAATTTCCTACTTTTTATATTGGCACTGTTATCAATTACAAAATACAAGTTGTCTTTAATATAAATGCCTGGTGGAATTGTAGTTATTTTAGGGACTTCATTACAGACTATTTGGTACAAATCAGCAGGGACTAAAACATTATCAAGATTTTTGCCAAATGGTTGATCTTGATGATTCTGAGATTCCTGTGACAAATCTAACCGTTTTCTCACTCGCCTGGAATGTTCACATTTCAGCTTCCTTTTCTCTGGCCTAGTTCTGACTGGAGATGCATCTGGGGAGGAAACCTGATGAACTGGAGATGAAACCGGGGATGGTGGCGAGCTAGCAGGAGGCTGAGGCCTTACTGGATGGACTGGAGATGGAGAGTCAATGAGAGAGATGCATGGTGTTGAGCTAGCAGGAGTCTGAACTGGAGATTGAGAGTCAATGAGAGAGATGCATGGTGGTGAGCTAGCAGGAGGCTGAACTGGAGATGGAGAGTCAATGAGAGAGGTGCATGGTGGTGAGCTAGCAGGAGGCTGAACTGGAGATGGAGAGTCAATGAGAGAGGTGCATGGTGGTGAGCTAGCAGGAGGCTGAACTGAGCACGGTGGTGAGCTAGCAGGAGGCTGAGGCCTTACTTGATGGACTGGAGATGGAGAGTCAATGAGAGAGATGCATGGTGGTGAGCTAGCAGGAGGCTGAACTGGGCACGGTGGTGAGCTAGCAGGAGGCTGAACTGGGCACGGTGGTGAGCTAGCAGGAGGCTGAACTGGGCACGGTGGTGAGCAAGCAGGAGGCTGAACTGGGAATGGTGGTGAGCAAGCAGGAGGCTGAACCGGGGATGGTGGCGAGCGAGCAGAGGGCTGAGGCCTTACTGGATGGACTGGAGATGGAGAGTCGATGAGAGAGATGCATGGTGGTGAGCGGAGGGGAGTAGATGACACCACCTGTGCAAATGTCTTTCTGGCAGCCGTGATCATGAGAGGGACAAAATGGTTTGGTGTCCATGTCCCGGTATGAATTGAGTCCATTCTACATACAGAAGTCCATAGGATATAGACTGGTGCCTTGATTCGCTTGACGGTTGGTTGAAATGCGGTGTTCAGTATGCGGACACACAAGTCTGTCATCCCGTTGATGGGGGGGTATACAGAAATAACTGGACACCCAATTATTGATGCTGCTGCTTGGATTGTCCAAGCAGACGAATATCCTCCATCTCGTGCACAACTTATGCAAGCCTCTTGGTACTCGGGACTCACCAGACTAATGCCAGATTTTTTATGTATATCCATATACATCTCGGCATTAGAAATCATCTCCAAACACGTACGTAGTCGCAGTTCTGCAGCAAGAGATTCATCACCTTTGATGGCTATGGAGAGTGAGTTAAACAGGCAGTTCCCATTAGCGGTTGCCATGACCGGAGTCCGTTGTCCGGCGCCTCCTGATGCCTTCAGTAACTGCATGGAGATAGCGTCTGGAGCTAGATCAGAGCTGGCTCTCTCTTTGGATGTTTGTCCAGGCAGGAAAGGGGTGTTACGAATTAGGATCTTCTCCCTTTCAACTGCTTGCTTCAGGCTCTTGATGTTTGAAGAGCTCCGACTCAGTCTCTGCAGGGACAGCTCGGGAAGGAACTCGAGTGTAGTACTGCATCTCCCACATATGTAGTCAACTGTCACATCGCCCAGAGATGCCAACTCCTCAAAAGTAAGATTCTCGCAACGACGGTGAAACCAGGCAAGACAGTGACCACACTGAATGTTGTTGGTTCGGCACTCCTTCCCACAAGTGCCACAAGGCCACTTGCAGGCACGTCTCTTGCTCCCATGGAATGAGATGGCAGCCATGCTGGTCCTGTCTGAAAAAAGAAACATGAAACAAATATACTTAGAATAGATTGTCTGATTAAGTGTCATTAAATCTCAGAATTCCCCTGGATATTTGTTGTATTGTCACGTTTGCGTTTGACTTGCGTTATATTGAGACCACTCCTATGTTTATTATCATTTTGGATTTTTGAAAAGTGAACAAAGAAAAATTTACTGGAGCGGGATTCGAACCGCCGACCTCCTGAACACCGTACAGGCGCTCTACCAACTGAGCCATCCAGCCATACGTTGGTGGTGACCCCAATAGTCAACTATCTTCGAACAAAGATAGTTTCTCTTCAGATGTCACACTGATAAGGGACGAAGTGGACATGACCTCAAAATTTCAAATTCCATTCGTCAAGCAAAAAAATGTGCATTATGTGGTAGCATAATGCATCATTCATGGATTTTAAAGATTTTAATGCCATTGATTTGCAGGCAGAAAGTATACCAAAAATGGAATGTTAATGACATACAGTATAACTTTTTGTACACTGAAGGCCACGACATACTTCATTCCATTGTTTTTTTCTCTTAATTCATGTGGATATGTAGTAGCTGTGCAGAGTAATTACACTTTTTTGTATGTCCCATTTTTGTACAAATAACTAAACAAAAATAAAGTAATCACAACAACTGACAAATTGTGTGCAAAAGTTTGCTAATACTTTGTGTAATAGGTCTTGCCAAGATGTGTCAATTTTACAAAAATGGAGACTTGATGAGCTTTCATCTTCATAGTGTAAGGAAAGTGACTATGGAATTGCCCATAATAATCAGGGAGCATTAAAGATGAACAGTTGAAGTTACATGTACAAGATACTGTGTCATTAAAGGGTGGCTGCAGTGCTTTTTTTAGTCAGGTTATTTTATTGCCTTCACACAGAGAATATACTGACATATAATGAATGGCAAGTCTTATTTTGGTTCCAAACCAGCATTTGGTTTTCCTTTGAATGGCTTTGTAAAACGGCAGATTTTCACGCATACTCATGTAGGGAACCAACAGGAAAAATATAATGAAAAAACATAAAAAATGAAGAGGCAAACTTGACCTACAGAAATGGTTTGGTAAAAAATTACACCACCAGTTGAGGAAAGCAACATATTTGGCAAAATAAAACCCATTGAGGAGAAAAAGGTCTGTCAAAAACCTATAAAACATTGGCACATGTTCAAGCCATAATATTCCCATTGCAGAGTTAAATTGCGTCAGGCTGTTTGAATGGGCATAATTTAAAAACAAAAGTGAGATGAGATTCAATTTTTTGATTCATGAAGTTGGCCATGCAGTTGTATCTGTGTCTCACATGTTATTACAAAGATATGATCACAATGTCTTATGGGCAATTTCATGGGAAGGTGGACACGGCACTAACTTTTCAAGTTCATCCCACCACAAATATAAAAAAATTGCCACAAATAAATTATGTTTTACCCATAAGTCCCATTTCAAGTCCCACACGAGAGGGTATTTTTAAGAGCATTTCAACAACAGTTTTTGATCAACTGGTTTTACCCCATTCGGGATAAGTACAGCCTCTAAATAAATGTGACTTGAATTGAATTTCAGATAGAAACATTTTTTTGTATGGTATTTTTTACCATCACATTTTTCATGCCAGTAAGTTATCGGTAAATCTGTGAAGATTTCTGTTTCGGTATGCTACCAAAGTATGATATAGTACCTTAAACATTTTGGAATATTGAATGGAAACTGTAAAGAGCAGTAACTTACCTCGTAAACTGAATACAAGAACGGTGGGATTCCTCGTTGACAACAAGTAGTGGGCACAGGAAATCACGGTTTCAGCAGAAGTCTTCGATGAAGAATTCAAACTTTCAAAAAGCAAGTCAGCTAGTCGCACGGAGAAATTGTGGAGTATCGGACGCTATGAACAACTGCAGGCAGTATAAGATTCTGCCTCAAGATGCAGCATTTAAATACCTTTTTCTCAATCGTTTCAGAAGCTTTTACTTTGTTTGCCAGCGGCAAAAGTTAAGAAGTTACTAATCATGATTGACGTGATCACGTTTGAACTCAGCGTCACTTCATGTACAATAGCTTCGGTAAATCAAAGTCACTACGAGTTATTATAACCTCATACATGGTGCCAATTAGGAACCGATTAGAAACCGATAAAGCCATCTCTTTGATATGCCGTAACACATTCTTAACTCATTAAAGCTGTTCCCGATAATCTTGATTGACATAATAGGAACATCCATCTCCATCACTTCAGTGATTTCGTCTAACCAATGAGCGCATGCATGCAACAACAGCAGTCAATGAGTGCTCTATTCAAATACTTTTGAAAATGCCTACTTGGGGCTTTTTCAAATTGTGAAGTACTCATGTTTTGCAATTATTACGAACAAAGGGAAAAGTTAAAATGTCAATTCCAATTACCGCGGCGGATTTTCAAAGGTAGACACACTGACAATGACAGAGGGTTTTTCTTTTACTGTTGCAGCAGGCTTTGGAAATGAGTTTGATTGCTGAAATGTGACATTATTTTCCCTTTCGGAGACTTTTAAAATTAAGGCAGTTTTTCATTACATGTACATGTATTTTGACTTGTTTCTTGTATTAATTGGGAACTACTTTGGGTAAAGACATAAAGGTAATATTATACTTCGGTTTGTGTCAAAGAACTACAGATTCATGGGCAAAAAAATATCAAGACAGATACAGTAACAGTCATCCGTGAAACTTTCAGTCCCATACGGTGCCCACTTTTTGAGAAAACGGTGAAAAACGGCCACAGTATTTCTCAAGTCTTTTCTCTTTTATTTTTTATCTTTAAAGGTAGTATCATACTTTGGTAAGACACCAAAACAGAAATGTTCACAGATTTACGTATAACTTCCAGGGTATGAAGATAGTGGTGGAAGAAACATACCGTTAAAATTTTTCCGCCTGAAATGGTGTATTTATCCAGAAATTAGTAAAACAACGGCCGAAAATCTTTTTGATCTTTTAAAAGATCAAAAATAAAAGAGAAAAGACTCAAGAAATACTGCGGCCGTTATTCACTGTTAAATAACGACATTTCAAACATAAAAAATAATGACGAAAAGATACCACATTCCGTAGTTTAATAGGCGTTTTTCACTTTCTCAAAAAGTCGGTCCCGTATATGCAGTGCATGGATGGGATCGGCTGCATGGACATTTCACAGATAATTTTGTACTGTATCTTTCTTGATATTTTTGCCCATGAAAGTCCGCGATTCGTTGACAAAAACCAAAGTTTGATGTTACCTCTAAAGCAAAAGTTATTACAGCAACACAACCAGATTATTTTGTGTAATCTCCAAATCATGACAACATGAAGACATAACTTCACATTGACGCTTTGAAAAAAAAAAAATGATGATAAGGTTCATGTTTGGAGAAAGTGTTTGCTCACTTAAATCACCCAGGTTTGTTGGTGTAGGCCTATTATTTTGTCACAACTAGCACCGTCTGGTTGAAATCTGTAAATTTATATAAGAAGAATTTATTAGAAGAATTTGCATGCGACCAGTCATAGACGAGAATTAAGTACATGCATCAAGTTCAATTCAATAAATATTCAATTTATTTCACATTTTTTTTACGGTCATCAAAATAACCTTTAGGGAAATTAACTGAATCTTAATGTCATTAAAGAGTGAACAGAAGAGAATTTACTGGAGCGGGATTCAAACCTCCGGAATACCGTACCGACGCTCTTACCAGCTGAGCTACCTGGTGCATTTTCATTTAATGAAACAAACCTGTGTTTCAAGAATTTCTGTTCATTTCTTAGTGACTGTACAATTACTGTATTATGATTATAGCCTCGGGAGAGTACCTGTACCTGTCAATAACCAAAACAACAAATAGCTCAATAGAACACATTTCTCACTATTCAATGAAATAATAATAATTATCATGTCATTATTCAGATCTGCGTTATTTAAAAATAATTAACTCTGCAGAAAGGCGCCCTCTGTTGTTCAAGGCATTCCTTGCACACCCATGGATGAATGGTATCGTCCATGTGCCGTAAATGGCAAGATGGCGGCCTCCGGATTTGTTGCTTAACGGTGATTTTTTTCGAGGGAAAAATCTCCCTTTCCTAGATGAGATATAACCTGAAACCAATGCAAATTCTCTCTTATACTACTAATTGAATTACTGTATGTATATTTTCAATGTAGAATATAATTTGGTATGAGTTGACGCCGAGTTGACGCCTCTGCCTGAAGTTGACGCCGTGAAAAAAGAGTTGACTTTGATTAGTGCTACCCCAAGTGATCATGTGATGGCCGTCACGCGTCAGTGGAATTCTTTCCCTAACAGTTATGTGTTTTGGGGATCCCGTCTTATCACAATCCCCCTAAAATAAAAGACAAATAATTCTGAATAAAAACTTACGGTTGAACCACCTAGCACATCACAGTACAAACTACAAGAAAACTGGAAAAAGAATGAATTATTTTGCCCACAAACAACACAACACAGTGAACACGAACGCTTCCATCCATTTTTGGTTGAACAGCGCCACCAATAGACGGCAATCTTTTATTTTTTTTTCAGTAAAGCCCAAACTTATGGTGGCGCTGAAAGGACATCGCACATCACAAATTCAAAATCTACGTATTATTAAATGAGTTACAGTGGGTTGTGAGTTACAATAAATTATGGGTAAATCTGTGAAGATTTCTATTTCTTTATGCTACAAAAATATGATGTTACCTTTAATTGTCTATGTCTTGAGTTTAATAATCATATTAATAATATTGTTATATAATTCATTGTTATCAAAACCACCAAAACCGACCTGTAGAGAATTGTCTTTAGGATAACCATTTAAAAAATCTTCCTATGAGTCTTAATCACGGCGCATCCATCTTGTCACATTTTAAGAAAACGGGTTCCAAACTATTTTGAATCCAATGGCGCTTACGAAACGGAGGCTCAGGCTCCGGCTCCATTTCGTGAATCCATTCTGAAATAAATGGTATGAAAATAGAGGTTTTTGGCTGCGGTTCTGAAGTAGATTCTCTGGTTTGAAAAGGAAAACAGAGCTTCAGCTTCAATGACTACCACAACCTATAATTATTTTTAGCATAATTATGGATGTCAGAGCTGGAGCCTGACCCTGAGCCTGGGGCATAGGTGGCAAGTGCTTTAGGCACTCGCCTCTCACCAATGTGGCCCGGGTTCAATCCCGGCTTGGGTCATATGTGAGTAGAGTTGTGCGTTGGTTCTCTCCTATGCTACGAGGGTTTTTTCTCCGGGTTCTCTGGTTTTCCTCCCTCCATAAAACCAAGCACTTTAGATCTCAGGCTCCGTAATCATAATGGATTGCCGGTATTGCTGGCAGCCAAGGGCACCGATGAATACCGGCAATCCGATTACGTTGTAGCCCGCGCTTTGTATCTTTAAGTAAAAAGCGCGCAATAGATGCGATTATTATTATTATTATTATGGCTTTGTTTCGTAAACGCCCCAAGACTCGGTTTCATTCCACTGCTTCAAATGTAGGATCGATATGGCACTGTGAATAAGGCCAATTGAACGATATTTCCAAAATCCAAATGTTTACTTTCAGACGCTAACCTGTCTCCCTTATATGCAATTAAGAAAACTATAATTTATACAATTAAATAATAAATAATAATTATGGCAAATACAAATCCCCACCAATACTGACGCTCTAGACGGGCTGCTTTACAAATAATTTATACAAATATTAATAGCTAATAAATAAAGGTTACGTAATATCGTACTTTGGTTTTTGTCAAAGGAATACAGATTCATGGTCAAAACTATCACGGAAGATACAGTAACAGTCATTTGTGAACATTTCAGTCCCACGGTGCCCACGTTTTGAGAAAACAGTGAAAAACAGACACAGTCTGTATTTCATAAGTCATTTCACTTTTAAAAGATCAAAAATAATGTTGGCCACTGGTTTCTGGATAAAAACAGCAATCAAGCAAAAACATTTTAACGGTATGTTTCTACTATCGCCATCTTCAAACCCTGTAAGTTATAGGTAAATCTGTGAAGATTTCTGTTTCGGTATGCTATCAAAGTATGATACTACCTTTAAGATCGATATTTGTTTTTTTAAGAATGCTACATGAAAAGGAATCTAATTATTAAAAATGAAACCCTATGGAACAAATAAATATTTTTTTTACAAACATGCTTCATGACTGTTTTTGTTAGTATTTTAGTTGACTCTTATAGCAATGTGATAATCGACCATCATATTATTATATGACACCGTTGAGTGCATTTGACGTGCATGCAATATCCAACATGGCGGATCTTGGAGCTCTTTGCTCTTTCGAATGTTGCTATGCGCCTTTTCAATACGGAGGCTCAGGCTCAGGCTCAGGCTAAGGCTAAGGCTAAGGCTCAGGCTCAGGCTCAGGCTCAGGCACCATTTTCGTGAATCCATTCTAAAATAACGGATATCAAAAAAGAGGCTTTTGCATGGCTGCGGTTCGGAAGTAGATTCTCTAGTTTGAAAAAGGAAAACAGAGCTTCAATGAAAAACTACAGTGACAACTATTATTTTCAGCATTATGGATGGGTTGAGGCTGAGCCTGAGGCTGAGGCTGAGGCTGAGACTGAGCTTAAGCCTGAGCATGAGTTTCAGTCTGAGCCTGAGCCTGAGCCTGAGACCGAGCCTGAGCTTTAGCCTCAACCTGAGCCTGAGCCTGAGCCTGAGCCTGAGACCGAGTCTGAGCTTTAGCCTGAGCCTGAGCCTGAGCCTGAGCCTGAGCCTGAGCCTGAGCCTGAGCCTGAGCCTGAGCCTGAGCCTGAGCCTGAGCCTGAGCCTGAGCCTGAGCCTGAGCCTGAGCCCATGTTCGAATTCCGTGCGCGAGCCTCGAATAGGCAAAAATAAATAAATGCATGATGTCCTTTTCCTGTCCTTTTCCTGCCCTAGAGACCATGCACTTTGTTATTAGGGCACGTGGGTTTGTCAATACAAACTGTATGGGAATACTGGCGTTAATCGGGCCCCTATTCGCAATTGGGCACTGACATGGCGCCTCTCTAGCACTTCCATAGAGCTATATTAAAATTAATTTTAATATAGCTCTATGAGCACTTCTTATCAGCTCGATTGATGCACCGAGTACAGATATAATAATCCACGAGCAGGAACAGAACGCAGCAGCTCATACACCCACTCAGCAAGAAGAAAGTCCATCGGAAATTCTCTGTTACGTCATACAAAAATCCTGAAAAATAACAAAAAAGAAAATTTATGTTAGACTTTCGTCAGTATTGCAATGGGCAACAGATGTGAGCGTTGAGGGCGTTGCACGTGAGAGTGGGATACTTTTGGAACGGGCTGTCAATAGAGGGCAGCAAAGTACCTTTCTCCAGAAAACTTTTGTACGCGCTTTAGGTATGGCAAGTGTCTAAAAACTTTCCAAAAGAAGCAGGGAAATGCTGAGAACATTAAATTCAGGCGATTAACAATTAATTTTTAGTTTAACATTGCCGCCAAACCCCAATTTAAATGCCCCAAAACACAAAGTGAGGTGAAATTCTTGGCAAGGAGAAAATGTGCTAGGTCTCGCTAGTTGCCAAAGCATTGTAATATTCGCTCGTACTTTCGCACTTCTTATTTCGTCGCACTGCTGGTCAGAACTCAACGTTTCGCTAGCCTGCTCTAGTCATCATCAGAAGACCCCTGAAACTTTAATGGTATGTTTTTATCATCATCATCTTTATACCCTGTAAGTTATAGGTAAATCTATGAACATTTCTGTTTTGGTTTCTTACCAAATTGCCCTTTTCTTACCAAAGTATGATACATGTGTACTACATTTAAATTGGCATTATATACACTCGATTAGGTAACGTGAGTCAAGTTGCACATTATAGAGAGTGTTCGTTTGTCAATGAACTTGTAGAGGAATATGGAAAATGTCGACACTCACCTGATAAAGTGTCGACAATGCCAGACATTATGCCGCAGAGGAAGGCCAGCCAACCCAGCACCAGGACGAATCTGTCGTCCCCGAATGGTAGGAATCTCGCCAACACGGCCACGCACTGGATGAGGAGAAATATACCGAACCCTATGACGCCCATGATGACAAGCTGACTAACCAAGGACGAGCAGAGCGGGGCCAGAGCTAAAGAAACCCCGGCCAGGCCAGCAGCAAGTGCCCCGCTGAAGTGGAGTGCTCGCACGTTGGTGGGGGACGTGAAGGCTCCAGCGAAGAGACCACCAAGACCTCCAAGACCGAAGGCAGAGGTTAGGAGGAAGGAAGCTTCCCAAGAGGTTAGTCCCAGAGAGAGACCGTTGGGCTTCATGTAAAACAAGACGCCACTTAGTGTAGCCCGGTTGCACATCTTTATACCAGCAATCTGCAAGAACTGGAAGTTGCAGAGGACATCCAGACCGAGCGTTTTCACGAGGGATCGGCGACGATGTCCTTGAGGAAGAGTGGGTGAGTCCTGCTCCGAGGACGGCAGAGCATCCCGACGTTGCTCCTCATCAGCCGAGGGTTCATCCCGGGGAAGAACGGCGTAGACCCCCGTTGGTCTTCTCAGCAAGCATCCGGCCCAGATCAGATGAAACCCGATGCCACCGTTGATGAGCATGGCACCACGCCAGCCGTAGGTATCAAGGAGTACCTGGGTCATGGAACCGTAGACTATTATACCTAGTGGGGCTGCAGCGTACACGATGGAACTGGCCATCGCGGTGATATCATTCGTACACGCTGCTCCAGTACCTGCAGAGATGAGGTTTATAAGAAAACAACAAAAACACAATAATCTTTTAGATAAGACATCTTCTAGCGCCTTTTCGAAACGAAGGCTAGGCTGAGGCTAGGCTGAGGCTCAGGTTCAGGCACAGGCTTCATCTCTGTCATCCATAGACTGAAAATAATTATAGGCAGTGGTTTTTCATTGAAGCTGTTGCTCTGTTTTCCTTTTCAAACCAGAGTACCCCCGTTTTAGACAGGCGTGCCAGCGTCGCGCCGAACCAATGGGAGACTTTTGGAGAGTCGGTCTTGAGTCAACAGCGCACGCGCACGCACTCGCAATACAACGCGCGCATGCTCACAATTGCGCAAGCATGGTTTGCGCGTGGGCTGTTGACTCAAGACCGACTCTCCAAAAGTCTCCCATTGAAAGGCAAGATTTGAATTAAGTACATAGAAAGTTCGACGTCTGAAACAATTAGAAGCGACCAGGCGTGTTCAGGACAGCGCCAGAGCGACATCGTTTCAGACGTCACTCCAGCTCCATCGTTGAGACTTTGGTAATACGCGGTATTCTACCTGTCCATACGCTAATAGTCTTGTGTGGTTGGTGCAGTATGAGTTATAGGGTTCAAAATGAGTACAGTTGTAGTTGTTGCTTCAAGTATAAGCGGCCACACTTACCAGCCATAAGAATCAGGCAAAAGGCAATGAACGGCACGCTGTATGTGATCGATGACAACGTCATACCGAGTCCGAGCAGAACTCCTCCCACAATTACCACGGGGCGACCGCCGACCTTCCTGGTGATCACTGATGCAACGGGTGCTGGGGGAAAGAAATATTCGCTTACGGTGAATAAAGAAAAATAGTAAAATCTTGTATAACCCCAACTCCATAATTTTGTATGGAGTTATTTTTCTTAAAGGGATGGTACAGAACTGGTTTTTGCGACAAAACCGTTCCCACCTCCCACAGCCTCCCTAGCACAGGACACCAAATCACCAATCATCCCCCAATCATAAAAAAAACGACACCTATAAAAAGGAACAAAAGTGGTGTAACCGCAAACTATATTATACCAACTTTCACCATGCAGAGCCTCAAATCTTTCTATAGAATACTTTTGAATGGTGAACAAAGAAAAATTGACTGGAGCGGGATTCGAGCTGGCGACCTCCTTAATACCGACGGGCGCTCTACCAACTGAGCCATCCAGGCCTACGTTGGTGGTGTCCCTAAAAGTCAACTATTTATCAATTACTTAGCGGTATATGCGTGGTTTCATGACTTCTGACTGCCAAACGAACACAGATAATTGACTATTGGGGTCATCACCAACGTAGGGCTGGATGGCTCAGTTGGTAAGAGCGCCTGTACGGTATTCAGGAGGTCGCTGGTTCGAATCCCGCTTTAGGCAATTTTTCTCTTTGTTCACCTTTCAATGACTTAAAAATTCAATACAAGTAATAAACTGCTGCAAACTCCTCATCAGCCAAAATAATTATCTGAAATTTATAAAATGTAGTTAGGAAGGCCTGATGCGTTTCGATTTTAGATAAGGATCCTGCTTGGATTGAAACGCGTCAGGCCCAGACCTCCTAACTCCAAGCACTAACTCCAAGATTTAGTTAGTTTCCCCTGTGGTTATTTTGATGATATAATGATAGTGTAATATTTACTCAGGATGAACATTACTCCGACGTGGAAAGATGCTATGGAGCCGATGATCCAAAGATCCGTGTCAAGGTCATTCTTCATAGCATTGATCAGGACTCCGAAGGCCCTCATAGCACCGAAGATGATGAAGTCAGTGACGAAGGCCGACAGGGCAACGAACCACCCCCAGCCCCCTTCCTGGTACATCTGGGGCTCGCCCATCTCGTTCCTAGTACAAGGACATCACGGACAAAACCAAAAGCGATGTTTGGTGAACCAAAGATTATATAGCGCTACGCGCAAGATGGAGAACTCTCCACTGAAACGCGTAATCGCCATGGGCGCCATTCTGGGGACAATTTCACGTCCCTGCTTAGCACCAAAATTTGCTAACCATGAAATTTCTATCTTAATGATAACAGGATTAACAACCAAATTTCCATGTGTTGTGTATCGCTTGTGATTATTCTTTGGCTGTTGTTCGCTGATCATGAATATCAAATGGAATTTGTTATGGTGGTTTGTTTTATTGGGCAAGAAAGTTTTGTGCTAAGCATTTTTGTTGGTGCTTAAAAGCTCCACGAAATTGGCCCAAGGTGTGAGGGCGGGCGCTCCACGTACAGAGTTTCCATAGCATGACATGAGCGGTGTGTGCGGTACTTGCAAAAGTAGGTCCAGAAAACAACAATAAATCGCCGTTTTCATATTCAGCTGCTTCACACCAATGTCAAATATTTCTATTTACAATACAAAATAGGTTTCAATCGATTCCGGACCAAAATTTTTGCCTAACACTCGACCCAAATTTTCTTTGATAAATCGTCCGGCCCCCATATGTCCCGTGTACAAACTATACTTGTTATTTGCACACCGGAATGGCGGATCGCGACCTCCATACAAATTAACACGCGCCCTGTGGTCAGTTATCCATCTTGCGCGTAGCGCTATACAATCTTTGGTTTGAACTCTGGGACCGATTTCACTAACGCTTTGCGATCACCACTAAAGCCCAAATCCATCGCTAAACGGAAAACTGCTATAGTGTGGTTTCGTACCCTGTTGTGCGAGATCATCAGCGGTGGTCGCCATGACACATGACACTTGGGGCGCGCGTTCTATTATTCACAGCGTGAAATTAACGATGCATAGGCCTATTATGCGCAAGATGGCAAAGAATGGTTGCGCAGGAGGGACATCGAACATCAGAAAAATATCTGGGCACATATTTCTGATGTTTTAAAAATCGTACATCACAAAATGTTCACAACTATCCGCGCAGTTTTGTGATGTGCGAATTTGTGCACATGCATACCTAATGGCGCGTGATACATCGTATACATCACCAATCTGTGCACATTTTACTTTGTGTGATTTTATATTTGGCATGATTGATTTCTGAATAATCTGTTTGCTTATAGTTAGGGTAAGAAGAAATCAAGTGAAATGTACACAAAAAGTGATTAAAACAGCGGTCAACTGCTAACGACAGAAACCTTCGTCTCTCCCCCGTTGAAACTCTTTTGTTTTAGTAAATTCGCAGAATGTTTCACACAATAATGAATATTTATGAGTACAGTGTATATTAGTGTAACATATTGGCAAAATTCCAACGTCTGTGACGTAAGCTATGAATAATATTCTACTGATTAAATATCACCTGACATACAATCCTCCAATCAAAGGACAAGGATCTACTGAAGTGTTAAACGTTTTATAACGTGAAACAGCGCTAAATCCGAGTGCGGCGGCCTTCTCATAAAAAAATTTATTTTATTTCGGCCCAGTCGTATAATTTTAGCTGGAAAAAAAAATCTGTATTGGGTTTCTACATGGATTATGAAGGATGGCGCGCTGCCATTAAATGTAAGTATTCATTGTAAATTTCTCGTAAATCAATGTACCGCGTGATTTTAGCATGGCTTTCGTTGTAATTATGCTTTAGGTATAGGCTCTATCTGCGTGTTTTCTGCTAAAAGTAAAATACATGGTATACGTGTAAATGTCACAGAACAACACTCAATTTTTTGTGTGATCCACTATGTACATGAAATGATAAACCTGTGAAAATTTGAGCTCGATCGGACATCTGAGTCACGAGAAAATAGCACAAACCCGACTCAGACTTTGTCTGATCCAGCATGTACATAGAAATAATAAACCTGTGAAAACGTGATCTCAATCGGCCATTATGAGTCACGAGAAAAAATGGCAAAGAAAAAGACTGTTTTTTTTTTCTTATTTTTTTATATTTTCTTATTTTTTTTAATGAAAAATCGCCAATCACAAGGCCCAAAACAGGCCACTCGAGGTGATGGCTAAACGAGGAGAAAAGGGAACAAAGAAGAAATCATGGGGTAGAAAGATAACTATTGATGTTGCACAAATTGTAAGTGGGAGGGAAGCAGGATGCAGGGAGTGAATTCCACAGCAAGGCAGTACGCGGGAAGAAACTGGATTAGTATCCCCGAGTATTTGACTTGGGGACCACCACAGTGTAAGAATGTGACTGAGCAGAGAAACGTGTGGTGCGACCAAAGGTACGGTTGGGTGGAACAACCAGTGAGAGTCCATTGGAGCACCTACCAAAAAAGTATCTGTAAAAGAGGCTCAAAGAGGCTACAGAACGACGGAGAGATAGGGGTTCCAGAGTTGAAGCTAAGTCATCTCCAACTAGATTTGAAATACGTCGTTGAATTTTATCAAGCAGGGACAGACTGCAAGCTGGAGCACCATAAACATAAAGAATGGTTTTAATCTTATCCTGAGATCAAAACTGTTTTCAGTCTTTGTTTGACTCATTTCTGGATAATACACTATTTCAGGTGGAAATATTTTAACGTTATGTTTCTACCAGCACCATCGTCATATCCTGACAGTTTTGCAAATGCAAATGAGAATACACCATGTTTGAACCGTGCTTTCACGCATCAGCGCCATTCATCAAACTCAGTCTATCCTCGAAACGATTGAGAAATCACCGCAAAAAAACAACAACGAATTTTGCAACATTTTATTTTTTGACATTGCTGCATATTTATCAGGACTGTACATTGCACGATTACATTAGCATAACAAATGCCACATCATTGTAAAGAGGAATAATCACGCTTTCAAATGATACCAGTTTCATTGTCCATAGATCAGATACAAAACAGATATCATCCCTCAAACTTGAGTTGCAGAATTTTGTTTGAGGAGTTTATATGCTTTACTGAACATTTGCGTGTCAGATTTTGTTTCTTTTGAAAAACATTACCAAACCCGGTCAAGTTCATTTTGATGCGCCCGGACTAGGGGCCAATTTCATAGAGCTGCTTAGCACAAAAAAATTGCTTAGCACAGAAATAGCTTGTCCAATAAAACAAACCATGATATTCGTGGTCAGCGAAGAACAATTACAAGTGATACATGCACAACACAGGCATATGCATTTGGTAGTATCCTACTTTGGTTATTATCAAAGAAATACAGATTCATGGGCAAAAATACCAAGACAGATACAGTTACAGTCATCTGTGAAAATTTCTGTCCCATACGATGCCCACTTGTTGAGAAAACCAGTGAAAAACAGCCACAGTATTTCATAAGTCTTTTCTCTTTTATTTTTGATCTTTGAAAAGATTTTCGGTCATTGTTTTACTAATTTCTGGATAAATACACCATTTCAGGCGGAAACATTTTAACGGTTTTGTTTCTACCAGCACCAACTTCATACACTGAAAGTTATACGTAAATCTGTGAACACTTTTGTTTTGGTTTCTTACCAAAGTATGATATTACCTTTAAGACAGTAATGTCATGCTTAGCGATTTTTTGTTATAAGCAGCTCTATGAAATTGGCCACTGTATAGGCCTATCTACGTAAAGCTTACCTTGTATTGTGGTCTTATAGTAGGCTTATATGCACCGTGAAAGAAACTGTATACGTGTCCTCTTCTTCTGTTGAAACTCTGGCAGTAAATCAGTCACACACAGCGAAAAGGTATATCACGCGAAACAGTAAATATCCCACTGAGCCGGCGCCCCATGAAAATTTATTTCCTTTTTCACACCCGGTATTAATATTAGCAGCAAACATATGTAATGGTTGACTACATGGCTTGTGAAGGGGGAGTGGTGTGCAATGGTGCGCTTCCATAAAATGTAAGTGTTCATGTAATTTTCTCGTAAAGTTACTCGTGATTGCAGTATGGCCTTCTGTACTATAGGCCAGATATGATTATATAGCGCTACGCGCAAGATGGGGGAACTCTCCCTGAAACGCGTAATACACACTGATCTATACAAACTGGATAGGTCGCGGTAATACCACGGACGTATATAAAAAAAAAATCTGGACTTGCAATGCTTTTGTATCAACTGAAGCCACCGGCGACCATCTTACCGTGCGGTAATTATTGTTGTCAGGCGGATTTAACTAACAATGGTGAGCTCGTCTTTGTATTACCTTTGTATTTGGCCATCAAAGACGGATGCTTGTGGCTTCAATGACCATGTGGGCTTATAGGGAGTATTGCCAGTCCAGGTTTTTTTATTATGACGTCCGTGGGTAATACACGGGTTTACACCTTGGCGGCCATCTTAGATTTTGATCGCAACTTCAAAACGAGGCACTTCCACGCATGCTCACTTTTCGAAGTGTAAACCCGTCCATTGTCGAAGACAATACACGGGTTTACACTTCGGCGGTTTTGATTGCGACTTCAAAACGAGGCACTATCACCCATGCGCAATTTTCGAAGTGTAAACCCCACTGATCTATACAAACTGGATAGGTCGCGCTGCTCTGCAGGTGAAGCATCCGTGCGGCCATTTTGGGATATTCAATACATTGGCAGGCCCGGCGGCCGGCGTATACAGTGAATACACGGGTTTACACTTCTAAAAGTGCGCATGCGTAATAGTGCCTCGTTTCGAAGTCGCGATCACAACTACCGAAGTGTAAACCCGTGTATTGTTTTCGACAATGGACGGGTTAACACTTCGAAAAGTGCGCATGCGTGGAAGTGCCTCGTTTCGAAGTCGCGATGAAAATCTAAGATGGCCGCCATGGTGTAAACCCGTGTATTTCTGCACTGCTTGCTGTGCAGTCATGCAGTGCAATGAGTATTGTGCTGAATATCCTAACATGGACGGTGGTGACTTCACGGCTCGCCGTCTAATCACTGCACCCGCGACCTATCCAGTTTGTATAGATCAGTGGTAAACCCGTGTATTGCCATGGGCGCCATTTTGGCTCTCCGCGTACGGAGATGATATGAGCGATGTGTGCGATACTTTAGTGCAAAAGTAGGTCCAGAAAACCACAACAAAATCGCCGTTTTCATATTAGCTGCTTCCCATCAATGTCAAATATTATTATTTACAAGAAACAATAGGTTTTAATCGAATCCGGGACCAAAATTTTGCTTAAAGGTAGTATCATACTTTGGTAAGAGACCAAAACAGAAATGTTCACAGATTTCCGTATAAATTACAGGGTATGAAGATGGTGGTGGTAGAAACATACCGTTACAATTTTTCCGCCTGAAATGGTGTATTTTTCCAGAAATTAGTGAAACAACGGCCGAACATCTTTTTGATCTTTTAAAAGATCAAAAATTAAAGAGAAAAGACTTAAGAAAATACTGTGGCTGCTTTCACTGTTTTCTCAAAAAGTGGGCACCGTATGGGACTGAAATTTTCACAGATGACTGTTACTGTATCTTTCTTGATATTTTTGCCCATGAATCTGTATTTTTTTGATAAAAACCAAAGTACTGTATGATACTACCTTATCGCGAATAGCTCGCTCGAACGCAGCCATAGCTACAGTTAGTTTCCCAGTCCACCCATGCGGGGCCTGCTACACAAATCCCAGTCGTCAGACTAATAATAGTCATTGGGACATATCTTCTGCCGGGGTAGATTTCACGAAACTCATCGTAACTTACTACCAATCGTAGGACTCGTGAGGCATTGCAGCCCTACGTAGGATACGATGGGTTTATTACTCGAGTTACGATCGATCGCAGGGCTTCGTGAAATCGACCCCAGAAGTAGGCCTATACCAGGGGTTGATTTCACCAAACGCATCGCAACTTACTATCAATGTAAATCGTAGGAATTATGACTGTATTGCAGCCGCACCAGAATTTGCATATAGATACGATGGGTTATCCTTCGTAACTTAGAGTTACGATCGATCGTAGGGCTTCGTGAAACCGACCCTTGGTT
The DNA here is from genome assembly GCA_963971285.1 of Astropecten irregularis. Classification (NCBI taxonomy): domain Eukaryota; kingdom Metazoa; phylum Echinodermata; class Asteroidea; order Paxillosida; family Astropectinidae; genus Astropecten; species Astropecten irregularis. Next base: position 6,714,008 of record OZ020265.1, on the reverse strand, counting down.
CCCGTAGAAACTTTACAGAAAACACCGAAGTATACTCACTTACTAGATCAATCGAAACGCATGGTAGTTTACAGCCCGAAGTGTTGTCAACGCGCTAGCACTTTCCGCCATTTTGGTTAACACTGTTCATTGTTGTTCAGTAAAAAACTGACCTCCCCGAAAACCGACCTGTTTTTTTTTTTATATACATTATACATGACAGGTTTTGGTCATAATGTGTACAGAGGCCTTAGTAGCAAAAGAAAATGTTGGGACACGTACACCGTGCAGTATTGAGTGCGGCGAAGCGAAAATTCTTTTGTTGGCACACAAAAAAAACGGGACACCGTAGTAATTGTGGATGGTACTATCGTGCCGTCGGATCGGTCTATAGTTGTTTGGGTTGACCTCGGCTTTTGTTATCAGGGATCAGGGAGGGAATCGCTGGTACCCGGGGGTTTGCTGCCCACTGGGGGGGGGGGGGGGGGGGGGGGGCATGCAACAATATAGACGGTATTAAACACGCTTAAAGGTAATATCACAGTTTAGTTTTTATCAAAGAAATGTAGATTCACGGGCAAACATATCAAAACAAATAAAGTAACAGTCATCTGTGAAAATTTTTAGTCTCATCATGCGGTGCCCACTTTTTGACAAAACAGTGAAAAACAGCCACATTATTTTGAAGACTTTTCTCTTTTATTTTTGATCTTTTAAAAGATCAAAAAGATTTTCGGTATGTTTCTATGACCACCATCTTCATACCCTGCAAGTTATACTTAAATCTGTGAACATTTCTGTTTTGGTTTCTTACCAAAGTATGCTACTACCTTTAAGTACATGTACATGTACGTACGTGCGTGCGTGCAGGTCAGTGCGGGCAATCGGTCCGTATGTCGAGTGAATAACATAGCCATGAACCAAAAATACATTGGAGCTGAAGCTCTGTTTTTTTTCAGTCAAACCAGAGAATCTTCTTCCGAACCGCAGCCAAAAGCCTCGATCTATTTTGATACCCGTTTTTTTTTTTTTTTTTTATAGAATGGATTCACGAAATGGTGCCGCAGCCGGAGCCTGAGCCTCCGTTACGTAAAGGCCCTATGACTTACCGGCAATATACATCCACGCATACAACAATAAATGGCAGTACTGTACGTAGCCATTGACAACACCAAACCGAGGCCATAAATAATTCCACCGAATGCGACCGACAACTTTATGGGCAACTGCCGAAGCAACGGGTGCTGTGGAAAGAAAAATTATCATTTATTCAAAACTGACAAATAGAATCTCCATTTAATCGTGCAAGTCCAAATAGTGCGCCACCAAGAATTTGTAACGTTGATGCCAACTCGGTATAAGGTTGCACACAAGTAAATAAACTCCCATAGACAACAGTGATAAATCCCTATACTTCAAAAATCATTTAAAAATATACAGAACTCTCACAGCTGTTCAAGTTGCGCAGAAAAATGATGATGAACATGTCACCTTTCATTTTCTTTTCATTGTATGGTGGGTTGACCATTGAATTTTTGAGATATACTCATTCTCAGCTGACCACCCCTAAAACAAGGTAAGGATCACTCCAGTCAAAGAAGCCATTTAAAACAAAAACATCCCTCTGCAAAGCGGCTGAAATAGACCCACTTTCTCACCCAATTGCAGGCACAAAATGGTCACAAATGGAAGCCAAGAGTCCAGGCAGGAGGTCCAGTGCCATTTTCTTCAATTCCTCATTTTATATAGCTCTCAGAACTCTCTTATTTTAAATATATTGGGTGCTTAATTTTTAATTAATGAGCTCGGCGGACGGATTTTGGGACTATTTACTTGGGTGCACCCATAAAACGTGCCAATTTACGTGCAGACAATTGACGTAAATAGGTTATTGTTGTCTTTAATTTAACCAACCATGAAGGAAGTCTATTTCTTCCTCCATGAACCAACTAACGACGGCCGGCAAACAGCCGTTTGTGGTTCGGTACAGATTATGTAAGTGGAAGCTATAGGCCTATAAGTATGTCAAAGAATAAAGGGTGCGCGCGATCGACCTTGGTGCCCACAAACTGTTTTTGCTATGGCACATGATTCGGGGCAAGTTTTTGCATAGTGATACCACGGACGTCATAATAAAAAACCTGGGGTGCGTTCCGCTTGCGCGAACGTTGCCACCGTTTGCCAACGTTTGCAAACAATTTCGGGTGGAACGACTTGTGCGCCGCTAACGTTGGCGGGTGTTAGCAACAGTCGGCGAACATATTTCTGAGATGTTCGCGAATGTTCGCGTGTCATTTAAAAATGGTCGATATTTCCAAGATGGCAGAACGGTAAGCAGACGACGTAATTTTTTTTGTGACGAAAGTAAAAACTGCAGTTTTTAAGATTGAAAATTTATCAAGTACTTCACAAATTGCACCATAGATAATTGGTACTTAATGATATGCGGCAGTACAAGTACTATCAGAAATTTCATCAATTATTTTGGACGCTGAAGGCATTCGACGCCATCTTGGTTACGACTGGACACCGCCATTTTACGGTTGTGTTCCACGCGCGCTCACAATCGGAACAGGTGCGTTTCGCTTGCGCGAACATGTCTCAACGTTAGCGGCATCGTTTGCGTACAACCGGAACCGATTAAGAGCGCGCGTCAAAATGGCGGCGTCCAGTCGTGACACTAGTGACAGTAGTTATGATATTGTATGGCTTGCAGCATCCCAAATAATTGAGGAGATTGCAATATTAAATGTTCAATCTTAACTTTCTAGGCCTACTTCCTTTTACTTTCGTCATAAAAACAATTAGTCGTCTGCTTACTTTTTAGAAGTATCGGCCATTTTTAAATGATCCGCGAACATCTCAGAAATATGTTCGCGGATTGTTGCTAACGCCCGCCAACGTTGGCGGCGCACAACTCGTTCCACCCGAAATTGTTTGCAAACGTTGGCGTACGTTGGCAACGTTCGCGTAAGCGGAACGCACCCCTGATTTTTTTTATATACGTCCGTGAGTGATACCCATCTCTGGAATTATAGACTGGTTCCTTTGTGCCATTCTTATCCATTATGAACAGTGCATTGGTGCAACACGTCTGTTATGTAACTAATAGCAAAAGCTTGCCCTGAATCATGTGATATAGCAACAGTGTCTTTATTAGTCTGGAGAATTCAGGTTTTGATGTTTACGTACAGTGAAAGAATTCAGCGTACCCGATATTATTCAAATTTAACTCGCAAAAGGCTTATTGACGTACGTATAGGTTATACACGGGTTTACACTTCGAAAAGTGCGCATGCGTGATAGTGCCTCGTTTTGAAGTCGCGATCAAAACCGCCGAAGTGTAAACCCGTGTTTTGTATTCGACAATGGACGGGTTTACACTTCGAAAAGTGCGCATGCGTGATAGTGCCTCGTTTTGAAGTTGCGATCAAAATCTAAGATGGCCGCCTAGGTGTGAACCCGTGTATTGGTTGTCTTTAATTTTAAAACCAACTACCGACGGTAAACAGTCGGTTGTGGTTTGGTACAGATTATGTAAGTGGAAGCTATAGGCCTATAAGTATGTAAAAGAATAAAGGGTGCGCGATCGACCTTGGTGCACACAAACCGTTTTTATTTGCTTTGGTTGGCGGGGAAATCTGAGGGGAACATGTATATGTTAGAACCATGCCAAACCGTACGATGCTGGTGCTGACAATGGGCCTAAACCTTGCCAATTCGACTATATCACTATTAACAACGGTGACATGAATTCAACAGAACAAAATGACTTGATATCATACACGCACATACTGCGACTACACAGCGTTCGTAATGGTGGAAGTAGCCATATTCATTAATTTGCCACAACAAATGGGCCTCAAATGGCGGTAGCGAAATAAGCCCCAAGCCTAGCCTCAAGCCAGGTTTCGTAAAGGCCCTATGGTTCCCACATTCAAAGAACGGTGCATAAAATTCGCAGTATGTGCGTGTATATCAAGTCATTTTTGTGAATTTAATTCACCGTGTAAGTGGTACGCTCAAATTGACAAGGTTTATTATCGAGGTTTATTGCCAAGACACCAGCACCGCACGGCGTGGCATAATATCATAATAGATCTTCTCTGAATTCTCTGTCAACAAAATTGTAATAAAATCTCCCAATTAAACGAGCGAAGTGATGTTTAATTAGGATTCTACCGATGCATTACCGTAATGAGGAGTCACGTGAGATTGTATTGTTAGTAGCTAGAGGTATGCCACAATTGGAAGAAAAGAATGCCTGTGTGCCCCTATAAAAGCCCTCACCACAGGCCCGCTCACCAGTGATTTAAAGTAATTTCAATACATTACACTGGTCCCACAAACTAGGGTGGGTAGCGTATGAAAACGCGAGTCATAACCTGTGCTCAAGCACGTTGGGTCGGGAGTCACGTGACTCCTCATTACGGTAATGCATCGGTAGAATCCTAATTAAACATCACTTCGCTCGTTTAATTGGGAGATTCTACCTCATCATTACCTCCATTCAGACTCACGTGAGACTTTAAAGCGGAACAGTGTAATGAAGTTCCATAACACAACAAACTGCAAATCTGAGTACTTCTCCAGATATTTTATTTCTGTGCCTTCTCTGTCATATTACATTTCAACTTATCAATTTCAACAAATCGAAGACTGATTTGTCCATGTTTAACAAAATAAAGTTTCAACAGACAAAACCGGCCACCTGCAAGTTAACTCATCTCTGTCATAAAAATGTAAAGAAACCATTCCTTGACCTATTACTTTGGTCATTCAACAAATACTATATTACTCATTCATGTTTAATACCGCCTCTGAAAACTGACTTTGTGCTCCCTCTGAGCAAAGAATGCTGTTACTTCTGTTATAAAACTTGGCAAAAGTCGTTGAATTTGTCCAACCTGCTGTCTGCAAGATTAAGTTGATTGGTACACCTTTATTAGCTGCTGCCGAGGTTGAGGCAGCTCTGAAGCTGTGTGCTTTGAACTGTGATACATCCACACCTGCCTCGCCTAAAGACCGTTTTAACCAACGAGAAACGGTAGCAGTGCCTACCTCCTTGTGCGGCACTGTATAGCTTAGAAACAACTTTGACCTGGAATTTCGATAACGTCTTGTCCTTTTCAAATATTCCAACAGAGTTCTCAAAACACATATACTTTTATCATGAGGATATGCTGAAAGTACAACCTGTGGTTGAGGTCTGCCTGGTCTGGAGGTTTTAATCAAATCAGTTATTTTAATGCAAACCTGTTTGTTCCTAACCTTCATGTTGGATACGTTAAATAAACTTAACGTTTGAGCCCGCTGTCCAGTTGTGAGTGCACATAAACATATCAGTTTGTAAGTCAATTGTTTTAATGCAATGGACTGTAACGGCTCCATCTTACTGATATAGCTAAGTAAAATACCAACATCCCATGTATGGGTGTATCGGGGGTACTGAGGTCTTAAATTAAACAGCCCTCGCATGAAACGAATAACCAAAGGATGGCTACCAAATTTGGTTTTAATGTCTGATGTTGACCAAAGCAACGATGATAACGCACTTCGTGCTATATTCACAGTGCTGTATTTTGCCCCAGAGGACCAGTTCGGTGAGGAACTCCAACGCCAAAGTTACATTTGCATGAACTGGATCAGCCGCCCGTTCAGAGCAGAAACGAAGCCACCTCTCGATTGCCGATGCATATTGCTTCTTGGTGCTCGGCCTCCAAGACTGGAGGATGATGTCGGTAGTTCTGCTTGAAAAGCCTCTTGAGCCGAGCGATCGCCGGATAAGAGCGAAGCACACATTGTCAGTCGGCCCTGTAGTGGATGGCGCTGCTGTGGGGCGTGTTGTAATGTCAACAGCTCGGGTGATCTGGGTAGTGTGATTGTTGTCGCAATCAGCAGTCGTAGCATTCGAGGGAACCAATGCTGGGTTGTCCACAATGGGAATATAAGTATCCCCAAGGCTCCATCTCTCTCGATTTTCTGCAGTACCCTGTCAATGACAGCAAAAGGAGGAAACGCATAGATAACTTCATCTGTCCAAGATATTGTAAAAGCATCACATGCGACCGCCTCTGGGTCAGGCCGCCATGACACGAATGGCTTAAATTGATAATTGTCTTTTGACGCAAATAGCTCAATAGTGGGTGTAACACCCAATACTGCTGTGATCTCGTTAAAGATATTGACATCTAATTTCCATTCATGATGATCATTGAAGGATCTTGACAAAGTGTCTGCAGAAGTGTTTTGTACCCCAGGTACATGGCGTGCAATCAACCAAACGCCATGTTGGATGCACCAAAGCCAAATTTGTCTAGCTAAGCTATTCAGCTCAACCGAATGGCAGCCTCCCATGTGATTTATATATGAAACTCCAGTGGTGTTGTCCATTGCAATGGACAAAGTTTTGTTTTGCAAATCGGCTTTAAACGACTTTAGGGCATACAAAACCGCAAGGAGTTCTAGATAGTTAATGTGAAACCTTGCTTCATGCAAATTCCAACGGCCATTAGTCTGAATGTTAGCCTTAGGACAAAAGGCTCCCCAACCCTCAAGGGAAGCATCAGTAAACACCTCAATGTCTGCTACGCGGGGTAGTATTGGTCGAGAGGCACATGGCAAGTTCTGTATCCACCATTGTAAATCAGATTTCGCATCCAGAGACAGAGGCAATTTGGCCTGAAAATTTCCACCATGCTTTTTCAGAGCCCTGTCTTTGCTCATTTCTAAACTTCGGTAATATAACGGCCCGAGTGGGACTGCTGGAAAGCATGATACAAGTCTACCTATAACCTGTGCCACAAGCTGAATCGTTGGGTATGATTGCTCATTGAGTTTACGGCAAGCTGCCATTGTAGTTGATACTTTGACTGCCGGTAAACGTACCGTCATTTCTACAGAGTTAATAGTGAACCCCAGAAACTCCAACTCTTGGGCCGGGGTAAAATGCGACTTAGTCTGATTAATGACAAACCCAAGTTCCCTTGTCAGTGCACATCGGGCTTCCATGCCCCTAGTGCATTCCTCTAATGTGTCACCAATAAGCAGTGAGTCATCGATATAATTTGCAGATATATGGCCATCTTTACGCAAAGTTGATATAAGTGGTTTCATGACCTTCGTAAAGATACGAGGTGCACTGGCCAGGCCAAAACATAAACACTTAAATTGCCACAGTTTATCTCGCCACCGAAACCTAAAAAACTTCTGATGTTCCTGGGCAATGGGTATCGTGAAATATGCATCTTTCAAGTCTATAGATGCTAAATAAGAGTTCGGTCGAATCAATGTCAATGCAAATTCAAAGGTCTCCATTTTAAAATGGTGGTAAGTGACAAACTTGTTAAGAGCTTTCAGATTGATAATTGGTGTCATTGATCCATCTTTCTTTAACCGAAGGAAAATGTTGGACACAAATTGTCCATGACAGGGGGTGACCCGCATAATTGCCCCCTTCTCTTGTAATTTTTGTATTTCTTCGTCAATCAGATGTGCCTCATATTCAGCGTACCGAATATGGCAATGTGCAACTGTATCCAATACCCATTCATCAGAGGTTATTTTTTCCCAAGCCGGGATAAACTGTTGCAATCTTCCAGCAATAGGTGATGTGTACGTACTTACCGGGTCTTTGTTGTTGCCAGTTACTTGGCTGTCGAGGCCCCAGCACTGCTGGTGGATTGGCCTGAAGTTTGGTGATAGTTGCCACTGGCACTGCCGTGACTGCTTGTGCTGGCACGGTAGCCCTGACCCTGTGCATACGGTCGTCGATAACCTCGACCTTTTGGGTAGTGTAACGGCAGTTCAGCCAGTGACAGATTCTGCCGGTTGGTGGCGCTGTTCGTCAGGAAGTTATTGATTCCAGAAACTGAATTTACAATCGACACACATGATTTACCGTTGATTTTTATTGCCAATTAATGAGACCCACAGATACTTATCCCTTCAGAAACCGACCTAGGGACAGAGGTAACATTATTTCTGTTTTCTTTATTGTATTTATTCATTTATAGAATAAGTTTTGATAAGCATTTTGAGTGATTTTAGAGCCAAGTTTATTTTCGATAATGACCATGTTGGATTGATTACGTTGTGTGTGTAGACCGTGCATATGCACTTTTCATTTGACCTTTGACCTGTGTACATGTACATGCGTTTTTAGGATTTGTATGCACCTTTACGTATTGCAGTTAATGATACATTTTGGACATGTTAAGTACTGATTATTTCGCCTCTTAAAAATATATATTTTCCTTTGTTTACTTTCAGTTTTTACGTGAACCTATGAATGTGAAGTGAACCTATGAATGTGAAGTGAACCTATGAATGTGAAGTGAACTTGTGATCTATCGAAGTGAACATGTGAACAAGTGAACTTTGATGTGAACTATCAGAATTAAGAATAAAGACGAATTAAAGTGAATCATAAATAAATCCTCGCCACCGTCACAGTAAAAACTCTCCCAGGATCATAATGACAGATGAGAATACAATCAAGATGAAGTCTCAGAGCGGGCGAGAAATTAAATTGACATCGAAGGGCTCGGAGTATTATATGGAACAGAAACGTCGAAGTTCCGAACGGCTATACCGAGAACTCAATGATAGAATGCAACAGATGTCTCGACTGATGGAATGTGCAGTCTCACAGCTGATGGTGCACGATGAATACCGACACTGGGTCAAGCTCTTCTCAGAATTCCGTGAGCTTACTGCAGGAGATGAGCAACCACGGTCAGGCGAGACCATCGAAAGAGACATGCAGTTACTCACCTTCAAGTCTACTGTGGAGGACTATCTTGTCAAGTCACCGCAGCAAAGGAGTGACGACGACTTGAATCGCCATGAGTCAGGCTCGGTGACAAGCAGAAGATCACACAGATCGAATGGGTCAAGAGCCAGTTCCCGTTCATGTCGCTCCAGTACCGAACTTCTTCGTATTCAAGAAGAACAAAAGAGAGCAGAGCTAGAGGCACGGTCTGCAGCTATAAGCCGCATGCATGAACTGGAGCTGTCACGTCTTGAGCTGAAAAGACAAGTCGATCAGCACAATCTTCAGACAGAGATGGATGTGAGTAGGGCTCGCATCAGTGTTTTGGAACAGTTTGAAGGAGTTGACAACGAAGCAGAGCAGACAGGTCTTGATGTTGATATGGATAAGGAATCAAATTCTCCCACTGATGATTCCTTTAAGACGAGTCCTGTCCCGAAATGTGTGGAACCACGATCATGTCCAGTTCCTTCATTCCACGCATATACACCATTGTCAACTTCCCCCAATCCCACCAACAGAGCTGAGCCTTCCCACTCTAACCAGTCGCCGAACGACTTGATGAGTGCCATAAATACACTCGCCGATGTTCTCACACACAAAGAAGAGAAACTACCAAAGAAGGAACCTGACATTTTCAAGGGCAGTGTCTTCGACTTTCCAGTTTGGCGTAGTTCCTTCACAGTGCTGGTGGAACAGCGTTACCCCCTCATCACCGATCGACTCTACTACCTGGGACGATACACTGCTGGAGAGGCCCACCAGTGCATCAAAGGCCTACTTGGTCTCAACACAGAAAGTGCCTACATGAAGGCCAAGAAACTGTTGGCTGATAGATATGGAGACAAGCTGAGAACAGCCAATACATATCGAGAGAAGATAGAAAAGTGGCCAACGATCAAGTTTGGTGATGGCAAGGCACTCCGTAGCTTGTCCGACTTCCTGTTCCAGTGTGAAACAGCAATGTCCACTCTCAGCCAGCTGAAGATACTCAATGATCCTTCAGAGCACAAGAAGATTCTTTCAAAACTCCCAAGGCAGATTCAAGATCGGTGGCTTCGTGTTGTCGACCGTCAGATCCATGGTCACGATGGTGCTCACAATGACGGCAACACTGACGATCAAGGTGAATACCCACCGTTCTCTGAGTTTTGCAAGTTCATGGCCCGTGAAGCCCGAATTGCATGCAGCCCCTTCAACTACAAATGTGATGACACCAAGAGGGACGAGCTGAACCCCACAAGACCGTCCAGGCCCAACCACGTCCGAAGCTTTGCATCAAAGACAGCTGAGGAGTCCTCAAGTACAGGGCAACGAGATAAACCTAATGATGGCGGTCAACCTAAGACATCGCAGTTGAAGGCTCCTTGTGTTCTGTGCAAGGACCAACACAGTCTTACTTCATGTAATGGTTTCAAGGCCATGAAATTGTGCGACAGACTAGACTTCATCAAGAAACGAGGCCTGTGTCTTGGATGTTTGAGATGGGGTCACAGAAAACGTGACTGCAAGAGCAAGAGCCACTGTTCCAAATGTGAGCGTAATCACCCAACTCTCCTTCATGATGATTCCTACACACCGAAGGAACCCGAAGCGGAAAAGAGTCACGTCAACCATAATGCCCCAGTGATCCAGACATCCACTGCGCATCGTACTGAGATTGGGAATGTTCAACAGAGTATTTCCCACACCCTCATAGTACCCGTGCTCCTACACCATGAGGATGATCCACAGAATAGTGTCATCGTGTACGCCCTACTGGACGAACATGCAGACTCCTGCTTCATAACTGATGCAGTGCTGGATGAGCTTGGAGTGACTGGTGAAGGAGTACAACTGAAGTTGTCCACTGTACTTGGAAAGGGTACAGTGTCATCCAAGAAGGTGAATGGGCTCACCGTGAAAGGCTTGACGGAGAACCAAGAGATAGCACTTCCAGGCGTGTACTCAAGGCCATCCATCAACGCCAACCATGCACAAATTCCTCGATTTGATTCAGTGAGCAAATGGCCGCACCTAAAGGAAGTAGCCAAGCATCTACCCCCCTACCTCAAGGGTGCAGAGATTGGGTTGCTGATTGGTTGTAACTGCACCAAGGCCCTGCGCCCAAGAGACATCGTCCATGGAAAGGATGACGAACCCTACGCCATACATACCATATTGGGATGGGGCGTCATCGGAGTAATGCACTCCAGCAGCATGGACCATGACAACAACTACACTTTCTCGACCATGACTACCGAGGGAAGGTGTCACTTCGCATTCCGAACTGAAGTGAAGGAAATAAGTCCAATGCAGGTCACCAAGATGTTTGAGCTTGACTTTAGCGAGAGGGCAGGCGAGGAGAAGACATCCGTCGAAGACAGACGATTCCTACAAAAAATGAAGGAAGGAATCCACATCAGAGACGACGGACACTTTGAAATGCCCCTCCCATTGAAAGAAGATGACGTCAAGCTTCCAAACAACAGACAGATGGCCGCAAAACGACTTGTAAAGCTGAAGACCAGAATGACAAACGACCCTACATACAGAGAAGACTACATAACCTTCATGAAGGACATTGTAGACAAAGGGTTTGCTGAGAAGGTCCCCGTGAATGAGCTCTCTCTTGATGACGGATCCGTTTGGTATATACCCCATCATGGGGTGTACAACCCAAGGAAGCCAGGAAAGATAAGGATCGTCTTCGACTGCAGCGCAGAGTTTGGCGGTGAGGTGCTCAACCGTCACTTGCTTCAGGGACCAGATTTGACTAACAGTCTCGTTGGTGTCCTGTGCCGTTTCCGGAAGGAACCAGTCGCCTTCACATGTGACATAGAGGGAATGTTTCATCAAGTCGGTGTTGATGTAAAACATCGAAACTTCCTGCGATTCCTTTGGTGGGAAGATGGCAAGCTGGACAAGTCACCGATAGAGTACCGCATGACCGTCCATCTCTTTGGGGCAACCTCCTCTCCAGGTTGCGCTAACTTCGCACTGAAGTCCGCTGCTGACACTTACAAAGACAGATATGGAGCCAAGGCTGCAAACTTCATCAAGAACGACTTCTACGTCGACGATGGATTAAAGTCCGTTGCCAGTCGTGATGAAGCCCTACAACTGATTAAGGACAGCAGGGACTTGTGCGAGAAGGGAGGTTTCCACTTGCACAAGTACGTATCAAACAACAAGGAAGTTCTGAATGCAATTCCAGCCCACGAGCGTGCTAAAGACATCCAGAACATTGACGTCTTCCATGACAACTTGCCGATGGAGCGCACCCTAGGAGTGCAGTGGTTCATCGAAAGTGATACCTTTCACTTTCGAGTTCAACTCCAGGATAAGCCGCTATCTCGTCGTGGAATCCTCTCCACAGTTAACTCGATATTCGACCCGCTTGGCCTAGTCGCTCCTGTTCTCCTCACCGGAAAGCGCATCCTTCAAGTGTTGTGCCGAGACGGATGCAGCTGGGATGACCCTGTTTCCGACGACATCAGGGCCAAATGGGAGAGGTGGAGACATGATATTCAGAGGCTATCTTCACTAGAGATCCCACGATGCTACAAACCAAGGAACTTTGGTGACATCAAATCTGCCGAACTGCACAACTTCTCTGATGCCAGCCTTGATGGTTATGGTCAGTGCAGTTACCTTCGTCTGACTGATGATAAAGGCAACGTGAATTCATCTCTCGTCATGGGGAAGTCCCGAGTAACCCCTTCGAAGCCTATTACCGTACCTAGACTTGAGCTCACTGCAGCTGTGACTTCAGTGAAAGTAGGCATCTTCCTGACAAAGGAGCTGAAGTATAGCGACCTCAAGCAGATCTTCTACACTGATAGTCAGGTCGTACTTGGCTACATCAGCAACGAAAGCAAGAGATTCCACATCTATGTAGCTAATCGTGTGCAGAAGATACGGGACTACACCTCACCAGATGACTGGAGACACATTGACACAAAGAGCAACCCAGCAGATCTAGCCTCCAGAGGCCCGTCAGCCCAGGAGTTGATTGACAGTAAGCTGTGGTGGATGGGCCCAAAGTTCCTGTCAACATCGGACACCCTTCCACCTCCTGCTGAGTTTGCTGAGCTCAACGAAGACGACCCTGAAATAAAGAAGGCGTCGGTCTTTGCAGTGGAGACTCGAGGCAGAGATTTTGCAGATATGACAGAGAGGTTCCATACCTTCTCCAGCTGGTTCCGTCTTAGACGTGACGGTAGCAGGATGTCTCCGCTTCATTGAAAAACTGCGGACGAAGAGCACCAAGAGGCCTACCCGTCCCATAGATGACCAGCTTCGTGAGAACCAGATGGCATCCTACCCTCCTGTAACGGTACAAGAGATGCAGCAGGCTGAGATAGTGATAATTAGACTGGTGCAAGCCGCGACCTTTTCCAAGGATATCCACACTCTGAATAGACCGAGACAGAGCCAATCCCATCGTGAAGTGAATAAGAGTAGCCCTCTATACACGCTGGACCCATTTGTAGATGACAACAATGTCCTCAGAGTAGGTGGACGTATCAGGAGAGCAGCAGTGCCAGAAGGTGTGAAACACCCAATTCTACTCCCACGTGATGGTCATGTGAGCAGTCTTATAATTGAGCATTTCCACACTCAAAGCTGTCATTCCGGCAGAGGCATGACCTTGAATGCCATTCGTCAAGCTGGTCTATGGATCATTGGTGCTAGAGCAGCAGTCACCAGCCACATTTGGAAATGTGTAACATGCAGAAAGCTTAGAGGCCCTCCATGTGGACAGAAGATGTCAGACCTACCACACGATAGACTGGATCCAGCTCCCCCATTCACCTACAGTGCCGTGGACTACTTTGGGCCATTCTTAGTTAAAGATGGCCGGAAGGAGCTGAAGCGTTGGGGAGTCATCTTTGTTTGCCTTTCATCACGAGCGATACACATCGAGACCTCCAATAGCCTGAGTACCGACTCCTTCCTGAACGCGTATCGTCGTTTTGTCTGCCGTAGGGGTCCTGTGAGGCAACTCCGATGTGACAGGGGAACCAACTTCATCGGAGGCAAGAATGAACTTGACGCAGCCCTAGACGAAATGTGCAACCAGAAGATCTCAAGAGAACTGATTAAGGACAACTGCGACTGGGTTGTCTTTAACATGAACGTCCCAAACGCCAGCCACATGGCAGGAGCATGGGAGAGAATGATTCGTTCCACCAGAAATGCTCTGTCGACCCTGATGAAGCAGCACAGTCAGCAACTGGATGATGAACTCCTCCGTACCCTGTTGACTGAAGCGGAGGCCATCGTGAACAGCAGGCCACTTACCTACGTTGACATGAAGTCCCCAGACTCCCTAGAGCCACTTTCACCAAGCCAACTACTGACGCAGAAGACCAAGGTCATCCTCCCCCCTCCAGGGATCTTCGTCCGTCAGGACCTGTATTGCCGTCGGAGATGGCGCCGGGTGCAGTACCTGGCCAACGAGTTTTGGTCAAGATGGAAGACCGAGTACCTTCCAACTTTGCAGGAGCGGAAGAAGTGGACACGACCAAGGAGAGACCTTGCTGAAGGCGACATTGTCTTGATGGTAGATGACTCACTCCCAAGATGCCGATGGCAATTGGCTCGCATCATTGAGACGTATCCAGGACTGGATGGACATACTCGGAAGGTGAAGCTCCAGGTGGGTTCATCCGTCTTTCAGAGGCCCATCCACAAACTGGTGTTACTGATGAACCGGGGGATCCCCGACGAGGAGCCAAACAGCAAGGAAACATCAACCTAACTGCGAAACCTTCGTTCCAGCATGGACGATTTGTTTGTTTTCGTCCCAGCAACAGTTTGACTGTTTTACCCATTTGTGGTAATTTTCTGAGTTTGAAAGTTGGTGTTAATTGCCATTGTTCACTGAAGGAGTTTTTGATTGTTAATTGATTTGAGGTAATTTGAGTATTCAAATTAGAGGAACCATGTAACGGCAGTTCAGCCAGTGACAGATTCTGCCGGTTGGTGGCGCTGTTCGTCAGGAAGTTATTGATTCCAGAAACTGAATTTACAATCGACACACATGATTTACCGTTGATTTTTATTGCCAATTAATGAGACCCACAGATACTTATCCCTTCAGAAACCGACCTAGGGACAGAGGTAACATTATTTCTGTTTTCTTTATTGTATTTATTCATTTATAGAATAAGTTTTGATAAGCATTTTGAGTGATTTTAGAGCCAAGTTTATTTTCGATAATGACCATGTTGGATTGATTACGTTGTGTGTGTAGACCGTGCATATGCACTTTTCATTTGACCTTTGACCTGTGTACATGTACATGCGTTTTTAGGATTTGTATGCACCTTTACGTATTGCAGTTAATGATACATTTTGGACATGTTAAGTACTGATTATTTCGCCTCTTAAAAATATATATTTTCCTTTGTTTACTTTCAGTTTTTACGTGAACCTATGAATGTGAAGTGAACCTATGAATGTGAAGTGAACCTATGAATGTGAAGTGAACTTGTGATCTATCGAAGTGAACATGTGAACAAGTGAACTTTGATGTGAACTATCAGAATTAAGAATAAAGACGAATTAAAGTGAATCATAAATAAATCCTCGCCACCGTCACAGGTAGTATGGCGCCCTCTGTTGGTTGCCGTAAGTCTGCCTCGGGTAACCCCGTGAGCTGCGGAAGTCCCCCGTTCGGTGGGACCAAGAACCACGACTTGAGGATTGTCGATTATTACGACGTTTTGAATCATATCCAAATATCTGCGTGCTCATTTTGTTTGTCTCAGTTTTAGTTTTGCATGACTGAGCTAAGTCGTCTCCAAAAAGGAGACTTGTGCACGGAACTTGCGACGAACACAGAGCCGCATATTTTTGGTTTAGATCAGGTCGAATACCGTCCCTTCTGCGCAAGTTCAGTTGGGCGTTGCCCGAGCCAAGTATGGCTAATGCGTCAACCAGCATTCTAATAAGCTGGGCTGTGTCCGTATTTCCATTGTTATTCCTGGTCTTAAGCAATTGATCAGTGACCATTGCAATGGCTATTGATGCCCGCACAAAAGCGCTTTGCACCTTTTGGAATTTGACATCCCGGGCACGCGTTGCCGGTTTCAAGATTGACCATATCTCTGGGTTCACTCTTGTTAGGCAGAGATTACCACAGTTGCTTGGTTTGTTATATTTGCCCATTTTCTCGTCCAGTTTCTCGGACTTTATTTTGCCTTGAGCAAGTGCATTGACTGTTTTAGCCAATTGATCGTTCAGGGCAGAACTCTCTTTATCGTCGCCCTCTATTAATGCCGCCATTTCGGTCAGCAAATCATCCTCAGGCTTGTTGCCGATATCGGCCAACAAATTATCAAATCACCTTCAGTGAATGTGTCAAAGCCCTTTTCAGGTGCAAGAGGATGATGGGTCATTATGTTGCCTTCATTGCAACCCTTGCCCGTCTCCGGTGCAAGGTTTAGGCCGAATGCAGCCAAATTATCGTCAGGGATTTCCCCCTCACTAAGGTTTTCCTCGGCTGTAAAGCGCGGGTTTGCGTAGCCGCTGGAACTGAGGTCGCTGCGCTGCAGAAAAGCATCAGTCAGAGTAGCAACCGTTTGCTGGAGACTGGAAACTGCCTTACGCAGATCCAGATTGTCCCCGCTCTGATCTTTCATCTGCTTATTAGGCCTGCCGCCTGCCGCGCTAGTGCCGGCCGCCTCGTCCAGCGTGCTCGCCTGCTCTAGGTTCTTTCGCTTAGCACATCGCTTTTTTGCTTTAGGTGCTGGCGGCGTTGGTTTGCTGGCGGCCGAGCATGCAGCTTCTGCCATAGGTATTTGAGTCAGCAACGACAATTCTTCATCCAGTTGCCCCATGAGTCCCTCATCCTCTGAGGGATTAATATGCAAGACCGGTTCATTTGCCATCATACTGCTGGCCACGCACGTGGTCCACTTCCAATGTGACTTGTACTATAGCGCTGCGGAAATTTAGCACACCGATGTGCGCGCGATAGCCACTAAAAATACACTGGTGAGCGGGCCTGTGGTGAGGGCTTTTATAGGGGCACACAGGCATTCTTTTCTTCCAATTGTGGCATACCTCTAGCTACTAACAATACAATCTCACGTGAGTCTGAATGGAGGTAATGATGAGGTAGAAACCGATGTGTGCGCACCAAGGCCATACACCATTATGTTTACGTATGTATGAGACCTGTGGCTTTCACTCACATTGTGCAATTTTGTACTGTAGGCCTGTGTAGGCCTGTGACGTCCCAACTGTGCCTCCGCCCCAACTGTGTTTGGGGCATGCCCAACTGTGATGGACACAATTAATATATGAACTTTCCACAAGGGTGTTCTCAGTCGACTGGATGACTGTAGTCACCGCTACATAGTTGCTTAGCAAGTGCAGCAAAGACAGTAATGGCGGAGTCGCAGCAGCAGCAGCTGTACATGGAAGGTGGTTGGGGGTGGATGGTAGTCCTGTCAGCTTTCAGTGTTGTCTTCATCATGATCGGTACGATGAAGTCCCTTGGAGTTCTCATCACCGCCATGAAGGACGATTTGGACGCCGATTTGTGGATCTTGGGCTCCATCGGAGCTATGCATTTCGGAATGCAGTTTGTTCTCAGTAAGTATAAGTACATGTATAAGCATCGACAGTTCGATCAGTGTTCTATCGGGGATCGATGTCACGAAGCACTACGATCAATCGTAGCTCGAGTTACGAAGGATAACCCAGCATATCAGCCGTAGGGCTGCGCGATGCATTGTCAAACGGTTGATACTAAACATAAGGGCCTGTTTGTTTAACAGAGTTGCTGACTGGAGTCTGTGACTTGCGACTCGAGTCGGACTCGAGTCACTATTTTCGTGACTTGGGACTTGACTTGGAAATACTCCCTAGCTTTGACTAGTGACTTGACTTGGACTTGCAAACAATGACTTGTGACTTGACTTGGACTTGCAAACAATGACTTGTGACTTGACTTGGACTTGCAAACAATGACTTGTGACTTGACTTGGACTTGCAAACAATGACTTGTGACTTGACTTGGACTTGCTAACAATGACTTGTGACTTGACTTGGACTTGCAAACAATGACTTGTGACTTGACTTGGACTTGCAAACAATGACTTGTGACTTGACTTGGACTTGCAAACAATGACTTGTGACTTGACTTGGACTTGCAAACAATGACTTGTGACTTGACTTGGACTTGCAAACAATGACTTGTGACTTGACTTGGACTTGCAAACAATGACTTGTGACTTGACTTGGACGTGCAAACAATGACTTGTGACTTGACTTGGACTTGCAAACAATGACTTGTGACTTGACTTGGACTTGCAAACAATGACTTGTGACTTGACTTGGACTTGCAAACAATGACTTGTGACTCAGTGACTTGGACTTGCAAAAAATGACTTGTTGCCAACCCAAGCCAGATGCTACTCGAGCGACAAATCAGAGCAGGAAATAACAACAATTTTTTTTTGGATAAATACGATAAAGTAAGATAATGCATAAAGTACTTGGACTTGACTTGACTTGCCCTGTTTCCAAACGACTTGCGACTTGACTTGTGACAGGACC
This sequence comes from Astropecten irregularis, assembly GCA_963971285.1. Taxonomy (NCBI): domain Eukaryota; kingdom Metazoa; phylum Echinodermata; class Asteroidea; order Paxillosida; family Astropectinidae; genus Astropecten; species Astropecten irregularis. The sequence goes on along the minus strand of OZ020265.1, from coordinate 6,695,701 downwards.
CAGTGACTTGTGACTTGACTTGGACTTGCACAAAATGACTTGCTGCCACCTCTGTTGTTTAATGCAAAGGATCTCATATTTAGGGATCCAGCTAGGTATGCTAAAACAGTGGGATCCGGATCAGTAGAATCCGTGATCCTGTACGTGCATTAAATAAACAGGCACTATGTTAGGATGTGTTTCATGAACTAGACCACGCACTGGTCATTATTAGATACTTGACTGTTTTCGGTTTCAAATCTTAGACCGATTTACACACATGAACAACAGTAATTGTTAGCAGTTGAACTTTATTTATAGGCCTAAGAGAAGTCCTTTCAAAGGTACTGTACTTTTAATGTAGCTCTATGGTACTATCATACTTTGGTAGCATACTGAAGCAGAACCTTCACAGAATTAACTATAACTTTAGCACAGGGTATAAAAATGGTGATGGTAGAAACATACCGTTACAATTATTCAGCCTGAAATGCTGTATTTATCGATAAAAGAGTGACCAAAATTATTTTTGATTCTGCGCATCTTTCCACATGCGCAGTTTGTCGACAAAATTAATTCCGCGCATACACGGGTTTTTACACCTTGGCGGCCATCTTAGATTTTGATCGCAACTTCAAAACGAGGCACTTCCACGCATGCGCACTTTTCGAAGTGTGAACCCGTCCATTGTCAAAGACAATACACGGGTTTACACTTCGGCGGTTTTGATCGCGACTTCAAAACGAGGCACTGTCACGCATGCGCACTTTCCGAAGTGTAAACCCGTGTATTGTGATTGGTCAACGCGTTGCAAACTCTTGGTGGTGCACTATTTGGGGCCTGTTTGTTTATGGCGAGTCCTGCGGATCCGGATCCCGTTTAAGCGTACCCTGCATAAAACGTGGATCCCCAAATCAGGGATCATTTGCAGTAATCAAACAGGCCCTTGGTATCGCACAATAAATCGAGATTTGTGAAGTTTGAATTTTTATTTTTATTTCCACAGCACCCGTCGCTTCGGCAGTTGCACATGAAGTTGGCGGTCGTCCTGTGGTCATATTCGGTGGAATTCTGTATGGCCTCGGTTTGGTGTTGTCAATGGCTACGTACAGTGTGCCATTTATTGCTGTATGTTTGGTTGTACTTGCTGGTAAGTTATAATTTTACACCGATCCGACGGCATGATATACTGTCCGCCATTACTGCAGTGTCCCCGCCTGCCTTTTGTCCGGCAACAAAATAATTTACGCTCCGCCGCACTCTACAATTGCAGGGTGTGCGTCCAATGATTAGGGGACGTATACCCTGATGTGCTGGCCATAATAATAAAAATAAATACACATTATTATTACTATTCTACACTATTATATTTAAAGGTATAATACATGATTGGTATTTGGTAAAGGTCTCAGAATAGCAATCACACTTTGTTTGATTAAACATGTACATGTACATAAAATGATGAACCTGGCAATACCTGAACTCAATCGGACATGTTAGTCACGAGAAAATAGCGAAAACCCGACTCCATTTTTTCTTTTAAAACACAAAGAATGGTTTCGATCTTACCCAGAGATCAAAACTGTTTTCGGTCTTTGTTGACTAATTTCTGGATAAATAAACAATTTCAGGCTGAAATATTACGGTATATATGTTTCTACCAGCATCATCGCCATATCCTGAAAGTTATACGTAAATCAGAGAACATTTCTGTTTGGGTATGTTACTTATCAGTAAGGTGAGGAGTGTTGATAATGGGAGAGTTTGGAGAACCGGTCTTCAAGTCAACAGCGCACGCGCACGCACAACAGCGCAGGCACAAAACAACGCGCGCATGCTCACAATTTCGTGCGCGTGCGCTGTTGACTTGAACACCGGTTCGCCAAAGTCTCCCATTGTCTGAAAGCCATTCTATGTGTCTTTTCATATACAGGAACCGGTACTGCATGCGTCAATGAGATTACACGTGCTGAAATGGCCTTTTACTTCCGGGATAAATACGCGATGGTCAGTTCAATCATGTACATGGGAGGTCCTCTGGGCATGATGTTGTACGGACCCATGACCCAGGTTCTCCTTGATACCTACGGCTGGCGTGGTGCCATGCTCATCATCGGTGGCATCGGGTTTCATCTGATCTGGGCCGGATGCTTGCTGAGAAGGCCAACGGGGGTCTACGCCATTCTTTCTGGGGAGGAGCCCTCGGCTGACGATGAGGAAGCACTGCCGTCCTTTGAGCTAGACTCACCCACTCCTACTCAGGGAAATCGTTGGCAATCCTTCTCCAGTCTCATCGGTCTGGATGTTCTCCTAAACCTTGACTTCGTCCTGGTTGCTGGTGTAAGATTATGCGACAACATTGCAATAGGAGGAGTCTTGGTGTACATGGTGCCCAACGCTCTCTCTCTCGATCTGTCTCCTCAAGAGGCTTCGTTCCTGACCACTGCCTTCGGGCTTGGAAGCCTGGGCGCTCTAGTCCTCGGGGCCTTCGTTTCTCACAGCAGTGCTCCACCACTGCCCTTCAGTGCGGCACTTGCTTCTTGCTTTGCTGCCATTTCTTTAGCTCTGGCTCCACTTCTCTCATCTTTGATCAGCCAGTTGATCATCATGTGCATCACAGGATTCGGGATCTTTTTTGTCATCCAAAGTACGGCTGTGTTGTCGAGGAGTCTACCCTTCCCTGATGACAGATTCGTCCTGGTGCTGGGTTGGCTGGCCTTCCTTGGCGGTGTCACGTCATCTACTGTCGATACCCTATCAGGTGAGTGTCGACATCTTCATATTCACATGTACAAGCACAAACGAACATGCTACACACTACAATGTCAAATTCTTCATTACTTCACGTCAGACAAGCAAGTTCAACATCAACAAATTGTGAGGATATCCACAAATAAATTTCCCTCAACAAACTGACCATCCATTTTAATTAAGGACGATGTCAAAATGTATCAAATCACGTCAAGAAGACAACACTCATGCTATGAAAAATAATATGATTTCATCCTTCCGACATGAGCTTTTGATTTCTCATAAAGTCACATGGCATTTACTGAGTCCCGTAGAATTGCGTAGAACGCCCTCAACGTTCACATCTGCTGCAATTCCAATTCTAATGAAAGTTTGTTCTTCCTTGTTTGGTTTATCATTATAGGATATATGTATGACGTCACGGAGAGTTTCAGAGGGACTTTCTTCTTGTACAGTGGTTCCATGGTCGGTTGCGTACTGTTTCTTCTACTGGGATATATTCGAACTCGCTGGACCAATAGGAACATCTAGAGTAATACAAAACGACTGAGAACATTTTGGGAAATCTTATCAATGAGCCTTTAAAGGTTTACTCTAATCAAATTTGGAAAAGGGGTGAAAATGCTATAAAATTATTGATTAATACATTATTAATGACTATATAAATTTATATGTTTATGTAAGTGATTAATTTTGGCCCAAAAGTTACTAAATCGGTACATCTATGCCCCGCCCCCCAAAAAGTCCCCCTTGGAACCGATCCACACAACAATAGTGTGTGACGTTACCTACAGAAATAGTATAGTCTCGCATTACATTATACTGTGTGGCGTTCTGCATGTGACGTATAAGCAAGGTTTTTCGTCGCGAAGTGGGGTGCTAAAGTATGGGTCTAAAAATACCGCCCTTTCTATATACCTGTACAATATTTCTTTAGCACAAACAATGATAAGGTTGAGTTTATAATGAATACAGATGTATATAACTTCACATGAGTTTGGATTACAGTAAACCTTTAATACCGAAAATAGCCAAAAACTGTGCTGTGCGAAAAACACTCTGCATGGGAAACTGAATGTTGCTAGGACATAGCGCTGAGTGCATACTATGTACAGACCATGGGTGTCGATCCCGGGGGAGGGGGTGGATATATCCCCCCCCCCCCCCAATATTTGAGGTGGGGGATGGCGTGTATTATCATCACTCCAATATTTCGAGGTTGAATGGCATTTAATAAATAGCCTAGGTTATCTATGTCTATGGGCATTATTACGAAACAAAGGCCTAGGCTTAGTCTCAGGCTCTGCCTTCATTTCGTGAATCCATTCTGAAATAACTGATATCCAAAAAGAGGCTTTTGGTTGCGGTTCTGAAGTAGATTCTCTGGTTTGAAAATGAAAACAGAGCTTCAGCTTCAATGAAAAACCACAACCTATATTTTCAGTATGTCAGAGCTGGAGCCTGAGCCTGAGCCTGAGCCTGAGCCTGAGCCTGAGTCTGAGTCTGAGTTTCGTTTTACCTCTGACCACAGACATATATGTCTGTGCCTCTGACACAGGGCGTTTTCGAAACGGAGGCTCAGGCTCCGTTTCAGGCTCCGGCTCCATTTCTTGAATCCATTCTAAAACAACGGCCATCAAAATAGAGGGTTTTGGCTGCGGTTCAGAAATAGATTCTCTGGTTTGAAAAGGAGAACAGAGCTTCAGCTTCAATGAAAAACCACAACCTATATTTTCAGCATATGGATGTCAGAGCTGGAGCCTGAGCCTGAGCCTGAGCCCGAGCCTCCGTTTCGAAAACGCTCACAGTGCGAGTGTGAATGTCTAGCGCCCTCTCTTGGGCATTAATAACCAACCGTAATGACCAATGATCAATATTATTATTTAAAAAGTAATTACAATTTGTCAAGACTGATTTTAATAAAAGCCGAAGCAAAACATAATTATAAGCACATTGAAACTCACCAGGACTATTGGAGCATCTAATGACAGTGTCCCCGTCATGTTCACATGAAGCAAACAGCCTAAAAATCGGTCTAAAATGACAGCCAGAAACGTCTGGTCGACGTGTTGAACTCGGTACATCGGGTCATGACCTCAGACCGGAAGATATCCCATCATACACTGCGGCAATCAATTCAACTACATTGTGTTATAGTCCGGTTCCCTGCCCAAAGATTCCTTGATGACTCTTATTAAAAAAAAACTTAGAATTGACAAACAATAGTCGGGAGATTTTGGTCTGGGAACCAGACTACATTATACGTGCAATTCGTTTTGTACATGTGAGAACCGAACCACCACTGGTACCTTTCGATTTCACCATTGTCCAATACACGGGTTTTCACTTCTAAAAGTGCGCATGCGTAATAGTGCCTCGTTTCGAAGTCGCGATCAAAACTGCCGAAGTGTAAACCCGTGTATTGTCTTCGACAATGGACGGGCTTACACTTAGAAAAGTGCGCACGCGTGGAAGTGCCTCGTTTTGAAGTTGCGATGAAAATCTAAGATGGCCGCCATGGTGTAAACCCGTGTATTTCTGCACTGCTTGCTGTGCAGTCATGCAGTGCAATGAGTATTGTGCTGAATATCCTAACATGGCCGCTGGTGACTTCACGGCTCGCCGTCTAATCACTTCACCCGTGACCTATCCAGTTTGTATAGATCAGTGTTGAAGACTCTTATTAAAAAAAACTTAGAATTCAGTGACAGACAATAGTCCGGAGATTTTGGTCTGGGAACCAGACTACATTGTAAATGTATACGTGCTATTCGTTTTGTACATGTGAGAACCGAACCACCAGTGGTACCGTTCGATTTCACCATTGTCCAATGAGAAGCTCGATCTGCACAACAGGCTCCGCCCCACTACGCCATTGTCATGAATATTCATATAACAAACGATTCTTCTATACAAAGACATGCGCACAGGGAACCCTTTAGTGTACCATGCATAATGATGGCAATTTCCACCGTTAGTAACCATAAGTATGGTATACTTGCTGATTCCAACAAATCATTTTTCAAATTGGGAGTCATATCACAAATGATTGATCAAGGAATAGGTCAAAGTCACTTAAAGGCACAGTACAGTATTGGTAAACATACCCACACAGAAATGTTCACAGATTTACGTAGAACTTTCAGGCTATGAAGATGTTGATGGTAGAAACATACCGTTGAAATATTTCCGCATTTGGTGTATTTATCCAGAAATTAGTCAAACAAAGACCGTAAACAGTTTTGATCTCGGGGTCAGATCAAAACCATTCTTTACATTTTATGACAAATATTGAGTCGAGTTTTCGTTATTTTCTCAGATGTCCGACTGAGTTAAAATAATCACATGTTTATTATTTCATAAACATATGTTTGATCAGACAAAGTGTGAGTGCTGTTTTGTGACCTTTATACCAAACATGTATTATACCTTTAATTGTGTACACAAACATTCTAAAAAGAACGGATATCCACGACACCAGGGCCCATAATTGGAGTTAAAAGTGATTTGCAATCTTGTCAGTGCATGCAACTATCGGTTTATTTGTCTTCCATCATTTGCACGACAAATATTTTAATACATGTACAGTGGACGTGAAACCTCGATAACTCAAACGTGGATAACTCAAAAGTCCACTTAACTCAAAGTGATGCTTCGTTCCCGCCGAAAGAATAGGCTTTTGTGTACATAAATACTTCCGTATGTCAAATTACCTGTGGCCAAAACCCTGCTTAAGTCAAATTTCTGTCCCTCGGAACAATAAAAAAAATGGTAGCTGATCGAGTCTGGCCTTATCAGGTGCTGTAGGTATTATTGAAACTTAAAGGGCGGCTGCAGTGCTTTTGTCAGTCAGGTTTTTTTATTGCCTTCATACAGAGAATATACTGACAAATAATGAATGGCAAGTCTTATTTTGGTTTCAAACCAGCATTTGGTTTTCCTTTGAATGGCTTTGTGAAACGGGGGATTTTTACGCAAACTCATGTAGGGAACCAGCAGCCAAAATATAATGAAAAAACATAAGATATGAAGAGGCAAACTTGACCTACAGAAATGGTTTGGTAAAAAAATTACACCACCAGTTGAGTGAAAGGAACATATTTGGCAAAATAAAACCATTGAGGAGGAAAAGGTCTGTCAGAAAACCTATAAAACAACTGCAACCTTTTGTGCACAAATCAATTGGGTTACCGCTCTCAGTTCCCCAGATGACATCACAGTTTTGCTCATGAATATGGAAATGCTAATTAGCATACAAACCAAAAACCTGTTTTTAACCCCGGAATCAGTGTGAGGAAGTGGGTAAAATTACAATCCCCATGTACAGTTTTTTTATTGGCACATGTTCAAGCCATAATATTTCCATTGCAGAGACCCTTTAAGTACATGTACATGTAATTTGGGCTATGTAACATGCCACTTCTTCTGTGAGTCAATACCCCTACTTTATGTGCACTAACCCGCATGAAGACGACTTAACAATTCTAAGTTGCGTTAGTCAAAGTCTGGATAACTCAAAGTTCACATTCATTCCCTTGAGGTTTGAGTTATCGAGGTTTTACTGTATATAAATATAATACAAAATATTATATAAAATAATCCACACAATTTAATATGGCGGCTGCAAGGTAAGCAATGACTCTCATGTCTTAGGACCTTTTTTTAATTTTAGATAAAAGAGAAGAAGAAACATTAATATGTTATCTTAAATTAGCGAAACAAATCCACCAAACCACCAAGGATTACAGGTAGTATCATACTTTGGTAAGAGACCCAAACATAAGGTGACCATATTTTGTTGAGATGATCCGGGGACAGTGATCCGTGTCCTGGGGAAGGGGTATAATTTTTAAAGCATTTTGAATCCAGATGGTGCCTACATGTAAAATGGTGGCATCTATGGACATCTTGTCCAGTTGACATGAGTGTGTTACATACTTCTTAAAGCGGTTGTCTTCGCATACTTCTCTGAAGTATGGATCTTCTTCAGCACAGCATTTGTGTTCTTCAGCTTTTTTATTTAGGACAGTTTCAATTTTCGGGGGCATTTCGTCGAATCGGGGACATTTTCGGGGAAATTTTTTCATCGGGGACGGCACTGTCAAATCGGGGACTGTCCCCGGAAATCGGGGACGTCTGGTCACCTCACCCAAACAGAAATGTTCTCAGATCTACGTATAACTTGGGTATGAAGATGATGCTAGTACACACCTACCGTTAAATGTTTCCACCTGAAACGGTGTATTTGTTCAGAAATTAGTAAAACAACGACCGAAAATCGTTTCGATCTTTTAAATCGCGCACCACGCACCAAGCCGGAGTTGTAGTGCATTTAAATCGATAAACACCACTGCAGTTTCTTGTTTTAATCAATAGAGGGCGCCATTCGAAACCGTGTGCTCGGTTTACTGTATAGGACCAAAATGCTGATGTCACAGCTCAGTATGGGTGCATTCGTTTAGCTCCCCCGGGTCAGCCCTTTCTGGGAATGGTCGTGTTTTACTACACAAAACAAGCGAGAGAACGGGTGACGAGGTTGACTGGTGTCGACCCGGGGGAGTAAAACTAATGCACCCTATATTGACTTAATTTAATGTAATTTTATCCATTTGTAAAGAGCTTTGAGATTGTGTTTACAATGTGAAGCGCTATTTAAGAATGTATTTATTATTATTATTATATTAATGTCCTTCACTTTCCTTCTCACTTAAAGATTCCATTATAATGACCGCTGGTGGCGCTGTTTAGCTCTGGTCCTTGCTCTAGCGAGATGTAAATATAGCGGAACGAAACCCTGCGATCAGTCATAACTCGAGCTACGGGCCTACGTAGGGATTCAACGCAATCATAAGTCTAATTTGGGGGCATAGGTGGCAAGTGCTTTAGGCACTCGCCTCTCACCAATGTGGCCCGGGTTCGATCACGGCTTGAGTCATAGAGTTGTGCGTTGGTTCTCGAGGGTTTTTCTCCGGGTTCTCCGGTTTTCCTCCCTCCACAAAAAAACAAACACTTTCGATCTTAAGCTGTGCTTGGTTGATGTGGCTGGCTGCCAAAGGGCGCCCATGAAAGCCTGCTACTCGATCACATGTAGCACCATGCTAATTCAGCACTCCAGCTGCCAATAAGGATGATTAGGTTGGTTAACGGTTACGATGAGTTTGTTGAAATTGACCCCAGGGGCCGACTTCACTAACGTTTTGCGATCATCGCTAGGCCCAAACCCATCGCTTAACGGAAAATTCCTACACAAAGTAGCGATCAATTTCCCGTTTAGCGATGGATTTGGGCTTAGCGATGATCGCAAAGTGTTAGTGAAATTGGCCCCTGGTCCATGGACGAGTTGACGAGTTGATGAGATCCGAAATGCATGTTATCAATACGAATGTTGAGCTGGTATGTTCGATGTTGGAAGCTCAATTACTTCATAGTCCTAGATATTCCTATTGGTCCAGCGAGTTCGAATATATCCCAGTAGAAGAAACAGTACGCAACCGACCATGGAACCACTGTACAAGAAGAAAGCCTCTCTGAAACTCTCCGTGACGTCATACATATATCCTATAATAATAAACCAAACAGGAAAGACAAAACTTTCATTAGTACATGTATTGCAATGGCACCGCGGATGTGAACTTTGAGGGCGTTCTACGCAGTTCTACGGGACTCAGTAGGTGCCGTGTGAAATTGTGAAATCTTATCTCGGAAGACAAATCATAAATTATATAAAAAATTATCAACAGCATGGATGTCGTCGTTCTGACGTAATTTAAGACACTGTGTCATGCTCCCTAAAAATGGGTCGTCAGGTTTTGGAGCAAAATTGATTCGTGAAGATACTCACGTTGGATCTGCTTGAGTAACATTATTCACTTGGACAGTATGGAGTGCAGTATGTTCGACTATACATGTGGGATGGGATGGAAAGATGTCGACACTCACCTGATAGGGTGTCGACAATGGATGACATGACACCGCCAAGGAAGGCCAGCCAACCCAGCACCAGGACGAATCTGTCATCAGGAAAGGGTAGACTCCTCGCCAACACAGCCGTACTCTGGATGACAAAAAAGATCCCGAATCCTGTGATGCACATGATGATCAATTGGCTGATCAAAGATGAGAGAAGTGGAGCCAGAGCTAAAGAAATGGCAGCCAAGCAAGAAGCAAGTGCCGCACTGAAGTGGAGTGGAAGAAGACTGCTGTGAGAAACGAAGGCCCCCAGGAGGAGAGCTCCAAGGCTTCCAAGCCCGAAGGCAGTGGTCAGGAATGAAGCCTCTTGAGGAGACAGATCGAGAGAGAGAGCGTTGGGCACCATGTACACCAAGACTCCTCCTATTGCAATGTTGTCGCATAATCTCACACCAGCAACAATGACGAAGTCAAGGTTTAGGATAACATCCAGACCGATGAGTTTGGAGAAGGATCGCCAACGATTTCCTTGAGCAGGAGTGGGTGAGTCTAGCTCAAAGGACTGCAACGCATCCTGACGTGCCTCCTCGTCAGCCGATGGCTCGTTCCGGGAAACAACAGCGTAGACCCCCGTTGGCCTTCTCAGCAAGCATCCGGCCCAGATCAGATGAAACCCGATGCCACCGATGATGAGCATGGCACCACGCCAGCCGTAGGTATCAAGGAGGACCTGGGTCATGGGTCCGTACAGCATCATACCTAGGGGAGCTCCTGTGTACACGATTGAACTGGCCATCGCGTATTTCTCCCGGAAGTAAAAGGCCAATTCAGAGCGTGTGATCTCATTGGTGCAAGCAGTGCCTGTCCCTGCATAATTATGAGGATTGGTAGACACAGAATATCTTTCAGACAATTTTAAAAACAGCCCTTCACTTGTTATTAAAGCTATAAGACCGGTGTGGCAGTCTCAGCTGACTCCCCGTCTCAGCTATCCCCTCTTACTAAATATAGTACCAATACGTCATGCTATCTCTGCGCACAACAACGGCAAAGTCGTCCGTTTAAGTGGCGTGCTGAGCTGTGATCGAGTTGTGCATTCCATGCTTCACAACACGACAGGTTTTTTCCTTCTTTAGAAGGCCATTACTTCTGTGATTTATTACACAATACTACAGGAAAGGAATGGACACGCTACAAAAACACCGAACCAGGTTTTAACGTAAAGACATGGAAGTCAAGGAAAGGGGGGGGGGGGGGGGGGGGGTAGTTGGTTTAATAGTTCGAGGTCAAAAGGTTGAAGGTTGACAGATGGAACAGTGGGTAGACATAATCCCATCATAGGATGTAGGACAATGTGCTATATTTGCCTTAAATTGGGCCTGTAGACCCTTATATAAATTGACGAATATTCGCCAGAGAATGCTCACTCTACGTACCCAAAAGAATACTTCATTAAAATAATTATTGAATTAATAACATCAACTAATTTCTCGCTATATGATGCACGGTACCTTGCAATAGTTAGTCATGGGGGGACATCTCAGCACGGGAGACCAACGAGACCGTTACGTGTCGGACTGAACTGTCCCCCTGCGTCAGGGGAGACAGCTGAGACCCGGGGAATCAGCTGAGACAGCCACACCGGTCGATGTCACACGTGGCAATTTACAGGCTACCCGTTCCAGGCAATCTCCAATACCAAAGGGGGAACGTGGGGACCAGGGAAATAGGGGAAGCATGAGATAAGGCTAGGATCGAAACCTCAGGAACTCCTATTAAACTCGAATCAAAAATGGTTTACGACTTACCAGCAAATACAACCAAGCATACAGCAATAAATGGCACACTGTACGTAACCATTGACAACACCAAACCGAGGCCATAAAGAATTGCACCGAATACGGCCACACGACGACCGCCAATTTTATGAACAACTGCCGAAGCGACGGGTGCTGTCGATCAAAACAAATATTTATTCAAACTTGACAAATATAGAACCTCAATTTTCATGTATTAAATGTGTGCAATTCTAATAAGTGCGCCACCAAGAGTTTGCAACACGATGGCCAATCACAATTCAGGGAATTTCTCAATCCAATTGCGTGTCTAGAACACGGATGTCATATAAAAAATAAGTGGACTGGCAATACATAGGTCACTGAAACCACAAGTATCCATCTTGGAGGGCCAAATACAAAGGTAATAGAAAGACGGGCTCATCATTGTTAGTTGTAAATCCGTCTTGCAACAATAGTAACCGCATTATATCTGGCACAGTAAGATGGCCGTCGGTGGCTTAAGTCCAGATTGATTTTTATATGACGTCCGTGGATTGGAAAGGGTCAACGGATTCATGCACTGTGATTGGCTAACGTGTTGGAAACTCTTGGTGGCGCACTATTTGGTTTGGATCGAATCGCTCGTATGTTAAACACGTTTTCCGAAACTTTAGGCCTTCATAGAAACCCATTCTGAAAAATATAAAACCTAAAAGTGGATCATTTAAGACAAAAGCTTAATGATTTAAAACCTCTTATTCCGGGATTCAACTAGGACCTAATAAAAAAACCTGTCAGTTACTAGTAATGTACTTCTATGGACACGGCACTAGTATGTGTAAAAGGTAAAGTAAAGGATTGTTAACATATTAACCAAACAAAAATGTTCACAGATTTATGTATAGCTTTCAAGGTATGAAGATGGTGCTGGTAGAAGCATACCGCACAAATATTTCCGCCTGAAATGATGTATATCCGGAAATTAAGAAAACAAAGACCAAAAACAGTTTTGATCTCGGGGTGTTAGATAAAAATTAACCATTCTTTATGTTTCATAAGAAAAATTTAGTCGGCTTTTTGCTATTTCTCGTGACTCGGCTTCGATTGAGCTCAAATTTTCACAGGTTTTATCATTTCATGTATATGTTTGATCAGTCAAAGTGTGACTGCTGGTGACTTTTACCAATCATGTATTCTACCTTTAATAATTAATAACTTAATTGCGAGGACTTTGGTGAAATCGACCCAAGGAAGCGATTTCAAAAAGCCCTACGATCGATCGTACCTCGACTTACGAATGATAACCCATCGCGTGTCCTGCGTAGGGCTGCGATGCATCATAACTTAAAATAAGTCCTAAAACTAATGTTTCATAGTATGAGTTAGTATATGTTAGACCCGTTAACATATAATTGCATGTCCTGATCGGTAACGGTTTACAAGTAGGTCCGATACCTATAAAGGGAATAAAAACAACTTTTATAGTTTCTACTGTTCCAAAATGATCCTTTTTACTTTCAGCAAAATTTTCCCGAGTCCTCAAATCCCCAGATAGAAGAATTTTGTGCAACAGTTCAGAGTAAAAATATAATTTTCTTACCTGTTTGTTGCAAACTTCAAAACAGCCCGTCGGCCATTTTGTCTGGTCTGGCTAGTCAAGTTTAGTCTGGTACCTACAACCAACGCATTGAAAGTCCACACAATGAGAGCAGACACCAGACCAAATTTTCGTCTGCGCGTCTGTGGCCGTTACGTGCGTTCATTACCGTTGTTACCCCATAATTTCCCTCAAAAATCAAAGTCCTGCCCTCTTTCCACAAATTTAACCTTGTTAATATTATTGAAGAGGACATCGCGACCGTATATTTAGGTAAGTTTCTTCATGAAAAGTTGTTTTATTCCCTTTACATGTATAGGTATCGGACCTGCTTGTAAACCGTTACCTCATGGTCCGTATATACATGTACTTACTGAGAACGAACTGTACTCCAAAGTGTAGAGCTCCGATGGAGCCCAAGATCCACAAATCGGCGTCCAAATCGTCCTTCATGGTGGTGATGAGAACTCCTAAAGCCTTCATGGTACCGACCATGATGAAGTCTGCTACGAAGGCTGACAGAGCTACCATCCACCCCCAACCACCTTCCATGTACTGCTGTGAGTCCTGAGCCATTACTGCCAGTGGTTATATACCTGTACGTTATCTACATCGCATGGCTGGACTTGGCCCCCATGCCAAACAACCATGTACATGTAACGGTAAACACGAGCCAGCTATATAACCGACTACATGTATTAAAAACTTTCAGGTCTAATGAGCAGATAACAATGTCACACTGTACATGCACTGTGTGCCCTGCACTGTGCATAGCATCGATCTTGTGGGTTATACCATTGTGTCCAAGTAGGGGTGGGAAGCCCAGAAAAGCTTCACACAAAAGAAATCTCTACTTTGTATATTGGAAACACAAAAGACATACTAGTTGATTCTTATTTCTTCGTCACAATAGAAGGCATGTCACAAGGTTACCACACGAATAGGGAATACAGGTACATTGCTCTATTGATAACAATAAGAAACCAATAGATTAAAAACAAGTTACTCAGTAATGTTAATGCATTGTACATACATATTGTACACTTTAACATTTCAAAAGAGTTGATGTTACTTTTTAACAGTTGAAAATTTGCTTTCGAAAATTATGGCAATGCAATTTAACATTCGAAAACAGTTGAAGAAAATCGAATTCAAAACATCAATCAGCTTCTAACAGAATGTCTGATCAGATGAAAAGCAGTTATCTATCGCACTCTCCGAGCTTTCTGTTGTGCATTATTAAAGAGAACACCCCTCCGTTTGGTCGCGTCCACCCACTGCACATGCAGCATGCGTGGGCCTACGTTCGAGCTTGACAAGAAGTCAAAAAGGTTGATTCAGAAGTCCTTGCTTTTCTCACATCCAAAAATATTTTACAACATCCAAAACACAATAAAATGTCGACTGAATGTATCTGTACTAATACTTATCGAATATAAAAGGTGAAGTGGTGAGTTTATTGAAGAAAATTTGACGATAGCAACGGAAGAAATGTGAGGTGACGTACGTGTAGCAATGTATATTGTATACACGTACACGTGCACACACGAGTCACTGACCGCACCAGGCCAGAGAACATTCTGAAAAAGAAACGCGTTTTTCAATTGGTTGCAAATTTACAAGACCTTCCTCTAGACTAATCAAAAAGACTTTTACATGAACATCTGCAGAATTTTATACTGAATAAAAGTCCGACCGAGATGAATTAGAAGGGCCTCTTGTTTATTTGCGCTGTTGAATTTAGCGAACGTACTCCACCAAAAACTCGTACATTTTGCGTGTGATTCATACGCGAAGAGCGAAAACTAGACAAAACTGACAGTTTTAAGACCTTTTTCCCACCGAATTTACAATGTGTTTTGGGATAAAACTGTTGTTGAATTTTAGTTAACTGTATAGAGGAACTTATGTAGATTAAACTCCAGACCGAGATGGTATGAAATGTTACTCCCAACTCGAACAATAGCGACATGTTTAGCTCGGGGTGCAATACGCATATGGTAGTTCCCGTATGAAATGCCGCAACGATTTCAGTGACGGGCAGATGCGACAAAGTTTTTAATATTGACAACTTTTTGGAAAGTTCGGTCATTGATCAAGTCACAGCCCTCGGTATAATTCCTGTCCTAGGCCGAGTCCATCAACCAACGTCCAAAAGTTACAATTTGACAGTCCCGCCAACGATGGTGCCAGCCTTGGTATATGACATGACTTTACGAACAGGCCAAATGACGTAGATTGACGGTCTTCAATTTAACCGTCTTATTTCTCCATGATTTAAACCAACCACATGTATTAACTACGGCAAACAGCCAGGCTGTGGTTTGGTACAGATTAGTTAGGCCTACGTGGGCCTACAATTCGAAATGCACAAAGAAAAAGGGTAGACCTATGCATTATACACACATATGTACGTACACTAGAACGTGAGTAGTACGTGACCTTATAATGCATACAAGCCGGTTTTGATGGCTTTTGTTGACAGTGAATTTCACGCACTATTATACGCATATGAAAATTTAGAGAATAAGAATAGAACTGCAACCTAGTGTAGCATTATACACGATAACGGATTGACCTGATACACACCATGCAGGTGCACACGGCGTAGTCTATGCAGCGTTCTTTGAATAGAGGGAGCCATATAAATATCACACGACAAAGTTCTTCAAATCAGACGTACGGTGGCCTTAATAGGACACCAGGAAAAGTACACACTGTTTATCATTTTTATTTTCCGCGATTTCAATTTCGAGGTACATAATTACTAGAATCGTTTTCACAGTAGTATTTACCATTCGTAAACAAAAAAATTTCAAAATTTCGGGTTCAACAGTTTCCAAATTTGTTTCTTTTCTCTAGGTATATGAAGGATATCCTTTTGTTCAGAATTTGGTTACGTTGCTAATTAAAATGTTATAAATTAATGTACATTTTATTTCAAGAAATAATAAACCGTATATTGAATAATTTCTTTTATCAAAACCAATAACCACAAGTTGGTTAATTTAAAATAATTGTGAGGCGAACAAAAAAAAATGACTGGAGTGGGATTCGAACCCGAGATCCAGTGGAGCAAGCTTTCAATTTATGTGAAGTAGTTTAGTTGTTAGTGGCAGAGTATAGCCTCCGGTCCCACCATTAAGCACGTGCGTGCTACACAGCTCAGCTCAGTATATATTTCCTTCCATGTTCATTAATATTTCCTTCTTATTTAAAGTGGCAGTTTGTGGCGCTGTTCAACTTAGCTTCTGGTCCTTGCTCTTTGGGCGTTTAGGAAACGAAGGGTCAGGCTCAGGCTCAGGCTCAGGCTCAGGCTCAGGCTCAGACTCAGGCCCAGACTCAGGCTCAAACTCAGGCTCAGGCTCAGGCTCAGGCTCAGGCTCAGGCTCAGCTCTGTCATCCATATTATGCTGAATATGGGTTGTGGAATTGCATTGAAGCTTAAGCTCTGTCTTCCTTTTCAAACCAGAGAATCTACTTCCGAACTGCAGCCCAAAGCCTCTATTTTGATACCCATTATTTCAAAATGGATTCACGAAATGGAGCCGGAGCCTGAGAAGAAGCCTGAGCCTCCATTTCGTAAACGCCCTATGGCTCGACAGAGATGTGAGCCAGGGGTCGATTTCACCAAACTCAACGTAATTTACTAATCGTAGAACTTATGGTTCATGGTAGTCCTACGTAGGATAGGCCGGCCGGTCCCTACGATGGGTTATCCTTTGTGAAATCGACCCAACTGGCGTTTATTTCACCAACTCATCATAACTTACTATAACTCGTATTGAACTTCTGATACCGCAATCGTAACTCGAGTTACGATCGATCGTAGGACTTCATAAAATCTACCCCTAGGTCCAAGAGTTGCGAACCCAAATGCATTATCAAAATCCACATTGTCAAGCTATGAGGTAGTATGTTCTCCATGTTTGCAGCTAAATGTTTCCAAAAATTGTTCATCACTTCGTTAGTTGAATACTCTAGATGTTCCTATTGGTCCAGCGAGTTCGAATATATCCCAGTAGAAGAAACAGTACGCAACCGACCATGGAACCACTGTACAAGAAGAAAGTCCATCTGAAACTCTCCGTGACGTCATACAAATATCCTATAAAAATAAACCAAACAACGGAGAACAAACTGTCATTAGTATTGCCAATGACAGCAGATGTGAACGTTGAGGGCGTTCTAGCCAGTTCTACGGGACTCAGAAAGTGCCATGTGAATTTGTGAGATGTCAGGAGTGGAATTATTCAAAGCATTGATATGATGTCGTCTTTTCGACGTGATTTTATACACTTTAATGCCATATCGTCAGTTAGTGGCACAAAATTAATTTGAGGATGTCAGTAATGTATAGACTAGGGGCCTGTTTGTTTAATGCAAACGATCCCAAATTTAAAGATCCACCTCCTGTGCAGGGTACGCTAAAATGGGATCAGGATCCGCAGAATCCGTGATCCTGTGCATTAAACAAACAGGCCCTTGGGCAGTATGGTGTGCAGTATGTTAGTCTATACACGTGGATACGTATGGGAAGATGTCGACACTCACCTGATATGGTGTCGACAATGGATGACGTGACACCGCCAAGGAAGGCCAGCCAACCCAGCACCAGGACGAATCTGTCATCAGGGAAGGGTAGACTCCTCGCCAACACAGCCACAGTTTGGACAACGAAAATTATCCCGAATCCTGTGATGCACATGATGATCAACTGGCTGATCAAAGATGAGAGAAATGGAGCCAGAGCTAAAGAAGTGGCAGCCAAGCAAGAAGCAAGTGCCGCACTGAAGTGGAGTGGAAGAAGACTGCTGTGAGAAACGAAGGCCCCGAGGAGTAGAGCGCCCAGGCTTCCAAGCCCGAAGGCAGTGGTCAGGAACGAAGCCTCTTGAGGAGACAGACCTTGAGAGAGAGCGTTGGGCACCATGTACACCAAGACTCCTCCTATTGCAATGTTGTCGCATAATCTTACACCAGCAACTAGGACGAATTCAAGGTTAAGGAGAACATCCAGACCGATGAGTTTGGAGAAGGATCTCCAACCATTCCCTTGGGTAGGAGTGGGTGACTCTAGCTCAAAGGACGACAGTGCATCCCGACTCGGAGGTTCCTCCTCATCAGCCGAGGGCTCCTCTCGAGGAAGAACGGCGTAGACTCCTGTTGGCCTTCTCAGCAAGCATCCGGCCCAGATCAGATGAAACCCGATGCCACCGATGATGAGCATGGACCCACGCCAGCCGTAGGTATCAAGGAGAACCTGGGTCATGGGTCCGTACAGCATCATACCTAGGGGAGCTCCTGTGTAGACGACGGAACTGGCCATCGCGTATTTCTCCCGGAAGTAAAAGGCCATTTCAGAGCGTGTGATCTCATTGGTGCAAGCAGTGCCGGTCCCTGCATATGAATTGGTAGACACAAAATTACTTATAGAAAATTTTAAACACATAATCTTAAACACCAGCAACTAGGACAAACTCAAGGTTAAGGAGAACATCTAGAACGATGAGGTTTGGAGAAGGATCTCAAACCATTCCCAAAGTAGGAGTGGGTGACTCTAGCTCAAAGGACGACAGTGCATCCCGACTCGGAGGTTCCTCCTCATCAGACGAGGGCTCCTCCCGGGGAATAACGGCGTAGACCCCCGTTGGCCCTCTCAGCAAGCATCCGGCCCAGATCAGATGAAACCCGATGCCACCTTCTTGAGCTATAAGTGACCAGGGAAACAGGGAAAACATGCACCAAGGCTAGGATCGAAACGTTAGGCCCTCTATGTCTATTTAAAGAGTAAACCAAACTTACCGGCAAGTACAACCAAGCATACAGCAATAAATGGCACACTGTACATAGCCATTGACAACACCAAACCGAGGCCATAAAGAATTCCACCGAATACGGCCACACGACGACCGCCAACTTCATGAGCAACTGCCGAAGCGACGGGTGCTGTGGAAAGTAACACACAGGGTGGGCTATCTGTTAAAGTACACAGCCAGGACATGATCCAGATTTTTATCAGCTGGTTATTTACGTACCTTAAAGGGTATATGCAATGGGAATATTATGGCTTGAACATATGCAAATGAAAAAACTGTACATGGGGACTGTGATTTTATCCACCTACTCACACTGATTCAGGGTTAAAAACATTTTTTTATGCTAATTAGCATTTCCATATTCATGAGCAAAACTGTGATGTCATCCGGGGAACTGAGAGCAGTAACCCAATTGATTTGTGCACAAAAAAGTTGCGGTTGTTTTATAGGTTTTCTGACGGACCTTTTCCTCCTCAATGGGTTTTATTTTGCCAAATATGTTCCTTTCACTCAACTGGTGGTGTAATTTTTTTACCAAACCATTTCTGTGGGTCATGTTTGCCTCTTCATTTTTTTAATGTTTTTTTATTTATTATATTTTGGCTGTTGGTTCCCTACATGAGTATGCATGAAAATCCCACATTTTGCAAATCCGTTCAAAAAGAAGACCAAATGCTGGTTTGAAACCAAAATAACTACAGTGTACTTGCCATTCATTATCTGTCAGTATATTCTCTGTATGAAGGCAATAAAATATCCTGACTGAAAAAAGCACCGCATGATCATGAACCCTTTAAACTATTTGTTCTGTTCAGTTCCATAGTGTTTGTGCACGGGTGTCAAGGTTATAGTGTACGGTCCGCGTATTCAAACAGAAAACAGATACAGGCTGTATAAAACCAATTGCATGACAAGGAGGCGATTTTTCATACGATCGATCGTAGCTCGGCTTACTTTTATAGGAAAACCCATTGTAACCTATTCTGTAATACAGAACAAGTCATAATACGATTGATAGTGACGACCCAAAGAGGCGATTTCAATTAAGAATTCAACAGTACGATCGAATGAATGATCGTAACTAGACTTACGAAGGAAAACCCATAACGCATCATAAGTAGTATACAAGTAAGTTACGATGAGTTTGTCGGTGAAAACAACCCAAGGGGCGATTTCAAGAAGCTCTACGATCGATCGTAACTGGAGTTACCCATCGTATCCTACGTCGGGTTGTAAGGCATGTCATACGTAAACGATTGAGAGTAAATTACGATGAGTTTAAAATCGACCCCTGAAGTTATACACTCATGCTGCATGTCGATTCGTATTGTACTTACTGAGAACGAACTGTACACCGAAGTGCATCGCTCCGATGGAGCCCAAGATCCACAAATCCTCGTCCAAATCGTCCTTCATGGCGGTGATGAGAACTCCTAAAGCCTTCATGGTACCGATCATGATGAAGTCTGCTGCGAAAGTCGACAGGACTACCATCCACCCCCAACCACCTTCCCTGTACAGCTGCGAGCGCGCCATTTAATACAGCCGTCCATTTACTAATACAGTGTATAATAATGCAAATATCACGTACATTAAATACATGTATGTCATTGTTGAACCATATTCCTCTGTGCTATAAACAACTCTGAAACGGTCAACACAGAGATAGATGAGTGACTTTATCGGGATAACCTTCCTGAAAGTACGGTCAAGGATCAAGTCGCAGCCCTCAGTTCGTGTTGGTCCAACCAATGTCAACCGGTCACAATTGACTCGGTCACCCACCAAACATCGGTGCCAGCTCGGTATCACACGTGCCAATTTACGGACAAACAACTGACATTAGTCAAGTTATGTTTAATTAACCGACAAACAACAACAGTTGACAAGGTTGTGGTATGGTACAGATTTTGTAGGCCTATACACAGGCCTACAATATGAAACACACAAAGCATCATAGACCTAATACGTACGTGTGTATTGGGTGCATAACCCTGGTGCCCACAATCCGGTCATGGTTGTTTTTAATTGTCATGGAGGTAGGAATGCTTTTGTTGACATGCAATTCCGTGCACACTGCGTATCCTTTGGAAGTTCAGAGAAGTCATAAACCATGTCAAACCGTACGGTACTGGCAATGACAATAGACCTTGCCAAATTGACCGTATCATACATAATGAATGAACATAACAAAATGACTTGAAGTTGATACACACGCACATAAAATACTGGGACTGCGCAGCCTTCGTTGAGCAATAGGGGCTTTACGAAACGGAGGCTCAGGCTCCAGCTCTGTCATCCATAATAAAATATATAGGTTGTGGTATTTCATGTACATTGAAGCTGCACTAATAAGCAGGAGGTCGTGCGTTCGAGTCCCACCTGAGCAAGCATGTGATTTTTTCTCACGTGCTCTCACAAGCACTGAGTATGCAGTGCTCATCCACGTCGGTGAATGGCAAGCCTAATTTGCATGTTATCTTTTTCCCGACCAAAATCATTTAATAATCATGATTGAAGCTGAAGCTGTGTTTTCCTTTTCAAACCAGAGAATCTACTTCGGAACCGCAGCCACAAGCCTCTAGTTTTGATACCACATGATATTACATGTATTTCAGCCTGGATTCACGAAATGGAGCCCGAGACGAAGCCCGAGCCTCCGTTTCGTAAACGCCATAAATTTGGCGGGACAAAAGTTCTTCAAATCAGAGGACGGTGGCCTTGATAGGACATCAGAATAAGCTAAACAAGTATACTGTACACGTTATACAGTGTAGTTATTATTACTTTTTCGGTGAGTTACATTCCGTAGTGCATAATTAGAACTGTTTCACAGTAGTATTTGTAATTCATTTAAAATTTTCAGGATAAATAGTTTTTTCTAGGTATGATATGAAGGATATCCTATTTAGCTACCTAGTTCAGAATTTGATCAAGTTCCTTCAACATTTTGTTGAAGATGTTATATATTACATTTTAAGGAATAACTTATATTTATGTCAACTGATAATACTATATTGAATAAAACAAAATAATAGTCACAATATATAAGAAAATTGGAAACTGAGTTGGTAAATTTACAATAATTGAAAGCTGAACAAAGAAACATTTACTGGAGTGGGATTCGAACCTCCGATCCGCGGAACATCATAATTGAGATTGAGATTTGAGATTGCTCTTCAAAATTGAGAAATATCCAGCCCTACGTTGACGGCGGTGTCCCAGTCAGAAGCCATGAAACCACTCACAAACCGCTACAGAGTATATATCCCACGGATCATTAAGATACATGCAACAGTCGCAATGCTGCAACCTGAATATTTTTTTCCAATCATTACAAAATGCTCCCATTAGTGGCCGTTGGTGGCGCTGTCCATCTTAGTTTCGTGAATGCGTTATGGCTCAGAATCTGTAGATAGTAAAACCAAAGATCTTAAAAGCACAAGATAGAACACTGCATATCTGTTTGTACAGGGCGCAGTGAAACAACGATGGCGTATTCAGATACGTCTCTATTTTGCTTGCCCAACGTAAGCGGCGCTATTCCCCATTGAATTGGGAATAGCGCCACTTACGATGGGCAAGTAAAAATGTGTGGAAACTATGCAGGCGCCCATTTCCCCGCACTACTCAGTAGTCAGGTTCTGTTGTTTCACTTTATACGGCAAGTGTCTTTTTGATCTTTGGTAAAACGTAACGGGCAACTTGGAGAGTTGGGAACCAAATTTCATGAAATAAACAAGAATTCGAGCTATAATTATGTTTGCAGCTAAAATGTTTCCAATAATGTCCATCACTTTGTTAAATATGCGTTTCAGTGTTCCTATTGGTCCAGCGAGTTCGAATATGTCCCAGTAGAAGAAACAGTACGCAACCGACCATGGAACCACTGTACAAGAAGAAAGTCCCTCTGAAACTCTCCGTGACGTCATACAAATATCCTATAATAATAAACCAAACAAGAAAGACAAAACTTTCATTAGTATTGGCAATGACAGCAGATGTGAACGTTGAGGGCGTTGTACGCAATTCTACGGGACTCAGTAAGTGCCATGTGAATTTGCGAGATCCCAAACTTTCACGTCATGAGAGAAATCATAATTATTCATAGCATGGACATCGTCTTTCTGATGTGATTTAATACACTAAAGTGGGCTCTCAGTTTGTAGAGCAAAATTGATTTCATTGATTTCATTGATTTGATTGATTGGTTTGATCTCAGTAATGCAGACTTCGACAGAATGGTGTGCAGTATGTTCGACTATGTACGTGTGGGTTGCGGCTGTGGCCTAGTGGTCTGGCGTGTTGAACTCAAAGTCTTGTGGTCAATCTACAGATTGTGGGTTCGAATCCAGCCATGGGCTAGTGGTGCTTGCGTCCTTGGGCAAAACGCTTTGCCACATGTTGCTTCTCTTCACCAAGGAGTAAATGGGTACCTGTGAGGGTAGAGATGTCTTTGTTTGCTTAATT
Source organism: Astropecten irregularis (assembly GCA_963971285.1). Lineage (NCBI taxonomy): Eukaryota > Metazoa > Echinodermata > Asteroidea > Paxillosida > Astropectinidae > Astropecten > Astropecten irregularis. The sequence continues at coordinate 6,672,401 of OZ020265.1, read as the reverse complement.
AGCCTTTAAAAGTAGCCGTGGCTGTATACTCCCCAGGGAGTTGAGATTGTTTCAGGAATGTTTATATGGGCCCGATGTCCAAGAATAATAATGGTAAGCGCCTTGAGCACCCTTTGGGTGGATATGTGGCTCATTATAAATGTCTTTATTGTTATTATCATTATTACACTTGGATGCATATGGGGAAGATGTCGACACTCACCTGATAGGGTGTCGACAATGGATGACATGATACCACCAAGGAAGGCCAGCCAACCCAACACCAGGACGAATTTGTCGTCACTGAAGGGTAGACTCCTCGCCAACACACCCACACTCTGGATGACAAAAAGTAGCCCGAATCCTGTGATGCACATGATGATCAACTGGCTGATCAAAGATGAGAGAAGTGGAGCCAGAGCTAAAGAAATGGCAGCCAAGCAAGAAGCAAGTGCCGCACTGAAGGGCAGTGGTGGAGCACTGCTGTGAGAAACGAAGGCCCCTAGGAGGAGAGCTCCAAGGCTTCCAAGCCCGAAGGCAGTGGTCAGAAACGAAGCCTCTTGAGGAGACAGACCTAGAGCGAGAGCGTTGGGCACCATGTACACCAAGATTCCTCCTAATGCAATATTGTCGCAGATTCTTACACCGGCAAGAAGTAAGAATTCAAGGTTTAGAAGAACATCCAGGCCTATGAATTTGGAGAAGGATCGCCAACGATTTCCCTGAGGAGGTGTGGGTGAGCGTAGCTCCGAGGACGGCAGTGCATCCCGAGGTTCCTCCTCGTCAGCCGAGGGCTCCTCCCGAGGAAGAACGGCGTAGATCCCCGTTGGTCTTCTCAGCAAGCATCCGGCCCAGATCAGATGAAACCCGATGCCACCGATGATGAGCATGGCACCACGCCAGCCGTAGGTATCAAGGAGAACCTGGGTCACGGGTCCGTACAACATCATGCTCAACGGAGCTCCAACAAACACAATGGAACTGGCCATTGCGTATCTATCCCGGAAGTAAAAGGCCAATTCAGAGCGTGTGATCACATTGGTGCAAGCACTGCCGGTCCCTGTATGAAGATTGTGAGACACAAACTGTCTTTTAGAAATTGCACAACCCATTCAAATTATATACACTGATGCCCAAGACACGCAATGCAATTTACAGGCAATTCCCAAGAACGAATGTGTGACAGAGTGACCAGGGAAACAAAAGCATGCAATAAAGCTTGTAACTACATGTACATGGAAACGTCAGGTCCCTTAAAGGTAGTATCATAATTTGGTTTTTGTCAAAGTAATACAGATTCATGGGTACAAATATCAAGACAGATACAGTAATAGTCATCTGTGAAAATTTCAGTCCCATACGGTGCCCACTTTTTGCGAAAACAGTGAAAAACAGCCACAGTATTTCTTAAGTCTTTTCTCTGTTATTTTTGATCTTTTAAAAAGATTTTCTGTCGTTGTTTGACTAATTTCTGGATAAATACACCATTTCAGGCTGAAAATTGAAAATGTTAACGGTATGTTTCTACCACCACTATCTTCATACCATGTAAGTTATACGTAAATCTGTGAACATTAATGTGTTTTGGTTTCTTACCAAAGTATGATATACTACCTTCAATACTCCAAGGGAACACCGTGCTCTCCTAGCTGCCAGCTACAAGTTTTAAACACGAAAGGGTCTATCTATTTAAAGGTAAACTAAACTTACCAGCAAGTACAGCCAAATAAACAGCAATCAGTGGAATACTGTAAGTTGTCATTGACAACACCAAACCGAGGCCACAAAGAATTCCACCGAATGCGACCACATGACGACCGCCAACTTTATGGGCCACTGCCGAAGCAACGGGTGCTGTGGAAAGAAAAATAATTTTTAAAATGACATCGAATCGAATCGAATCCATTAATGTAGATGATTCCAAAATAGTGGGCCACCAAGAATTTGCAATGCGTTGGTAAATCGTTCATGGAATACACGGGTTTACACTTCGAAAAGTACGCATGCGTGATAGTGCCTCGTTTTGAAGTCGCGATCAAAACCGCCGAAGTGTAAACCCGAGTATTGTCTTCGACAATGAACGGGTTTACACTTCGAAAAATGCGCATGCGTGGAAGTGCCTCGTTTTGAAGTTGCGATCAAAATCTAAGATGGCCGCCAAGGTGTAAACCCGTGTATTTGTAGACGATTGGCTAACATGTTGCAAACTCTTGGTGGCGCACTATTTGGAATCGGCTTTTGCAAGTCTTCACATATGGCGTTTACGAAATGGAGGGCTCAGGCTCCGTCTCAGGCTCCGGCTCCATTTTCATGAATCCATTCCGAAATAACAGAATAGAGTCTTTTGGCAGCGGTTAGGATGTAGATTCTCTGGTTTGGCCATGGATTCGAACCCCAAATCTGTAGATTGACTACTACGACACAAGAGCAATGGTATCAGCACTCCACATAAGCTGGCTATGTGATACCAACTTTGTTTACCACTGGGAAAAATTGAACACTCAACCGTCGATCAGTGTACTTACTGAGAACGAACTGTACTCCAAAGAACAGAGCACCAATGGAGCCGATGATCCACAAATCCTCGTCCAAATCGTCCTTCATGGCGGTGATAAGAATCCCAAAGGCCTTCGTGGTACCGATCATGATGAATTCGGCTACGAAGGCTGACAAAGCTACCATCCACCCCCAACCACCTTCCCTGTACTGCTGCAAGTCCTGAGCCATTACTGCCAGTTGTATCTACATCAATTGCTGGACTTGGCCTCCGTGCTAAACAACTTTGTGTAGCAGTAAACACAGAGCCAGCTCGCTATGGCCATCAGGACTGACTATGGCAAGCTCAGTCGGTCAACGATTAAAGACGCCACAGCCTCATAGCAGTTCGTGTTTTACGCAGTCCATGTATGCTAGCTAGGGCAGTCGCACCAAAGTCCAAAGGTTAGTTTTAAATATGATCCCCCGTCGACTGTGGTGCAAACTCGGTGATTATCGTTATACTTTACAGTCAGACAGCCGGCGTAGGCTGACATCAAAATTCAAAGCCGACCTCGGTCTTATCAAAAAGTGCAGCCGACCCTGAAGGTTGTGGTACAGGGGCCAATTTCATAAAACTATTAAGCACAAACATTTGCTTAGCACAAAACTGTCTCGCCCAATAAAACAAACCACCATTGAAAATTCGATTTGATATTCATGGTCAGCAAACAACAGCCAAAGAACAATCAGAAGTGATTCACAACACGTGGAAATTTGGTTGTTTACCCTGTTTTGATTAAGACAGAAATGTCATGCTTAGCAAATGTTTGTGCTTAACAGTTTTATGAAATTGGCCCCGGGTTTCAACGTTTCGACTAACCTGGCCTCTGGTGTACTGCACACTTGGCAGCACAAGGAGAATGGCTACATGTACGAATAACAAAGGCTATTGTGACCTCCTTTTCTGAATTATCCCTAGAATGCCACCTGGTGCATCACTCCACCCTGTCAATGAAACCTTCGAAGCAGAACACAATAATACAAATTCATGGGCACAAAGGGAGTCAGGTTGGCGTAGCGGTTCTTTCCTCGCCTTTCACCTCTGTGGACCGGGTTCAAGTCCGGCTCGGTTCACAAGTAGATTGGGTTTTCAGTCCCTGCCTGATTCCGTGGGTTTTACCCAGAATATAACTCTGGGGTTTTCCTCCCACCTCTAAAACTGTATCTTCTTCTCATCATCTTTCCATAACAGGTTTCATCAGGCTTGCGAGCTACAGTGCCTTGGACACTTTTGAGGAATCCTTGGTGTCATAACCAGAAATAAATAATAATAATAATAATAATAATAATAAATATCAAAGAAGATACAGTAACAGTCATCTGTGAAAATTTCAGTCCTATTCGGTGCCCACTTTTTGAAGAAAACAGTGAAAAACAGCCACAGTATTTCTTAAGACTTTTCTTCTTTTATTTTTGATCTTTTAAAATGTACTCCTCATTTGCAAATTGTAAGTAAAATTGCTTAAAAGTAGGCTAAACGCACATTAAATACAAATACAAAAACCACATTAAAAAGCACTTTACAACATTTATAAAAGTAACAAAAAATTACAATCATAAAAAATTACAATTATAATACACAATTTAAAACAAAAAGGTATAAAAATCTAGATAATATACAATGTACACGTTTTGTCTGTTAGTATTGGAATATTATATGAAATATTCTCGCTGGAATTAAGTCTGTTTACCCAACTCTGAAATGAAATGTGATAAAAAATGATCAACTGATAACCAATATCAATACAAAATATATTTACATTTGTCATTATAAATGTCCCAGAAAACACACATTAACTACAAAATCTATAAACACATTCTCTCTCTTTTTGTAAACTTTCTTTCCATTTTCAAAAGGTATCACATCGTTTTACTTTTTGATTTGAATAACAAAACAAAATCGATAAAATTATCGATCAATGAATATGTTGATATATAAAAAAGGACTTGAATGTCAACAATTGGAAAAATAACAATTAATTAAACTGACCCCTGACCGGGGAATTGGATGTCAAATGTCGAGAGGTCAAGTGTCGACTTGGCAAGTCGACAAGTCGCAAGTCGAGGAAGAGCGACATCCGACTGTCGAACATTATTGGTAAACTGAGAAATTTGGGAACTAAAGTCTACATTTTTACAAATAAAAAAGTATTCATTCCACGGTGTCGATATTCAGAGGTAAGGATATTGTCGACATTCTTTAATGAAAATTTCGACAATGTCGACATTTTTAATGAAGGGATTTTTGCGACATTCAGAAAGAAAAACAGAAAAACAGCCGTACGTAGATGATCATCCAGACCATAAGATGCAATATTCCAAAAGAAACTGGGTGTCGACACTCTGGTCGAGGTGTCGACACGGAGGAATATAGTGACATCGTGCTGGTTATAGCCAATCAGATTGCTAGTATCCGTATACCCTGAAAGCCAATGTGAAACGCACGATGCATACGATGACTACGATAGACAATGTGACTATGCCCGACATGAGGCCGAACATTGACCACCGTTTGGCATCTCTGGAAGACGTCTGTGCACCGACAGTATCACCGACAGCCCAGCGGTTCTTGGCCTGGATACCATGAGCAAAATACCACCATAAGTACTCTCGCTACAACAATATGCAATAATCAAAACATCAGACCTACTCATTATGCGAAGGTTGTAACTTCGGGACTAATTCGTTATAGAAGGACCGTCACGTACGGCAACAAAAACAAAGGTTGGTATACGCCTACTGGAATAACAAGTTTTGCTGTTGTTGTTGTTGTTGTTGCAATGCTGCTGTTGTAGTTACAATGATGCTGTTGTAGTTTCAATGATGCTGTTGTAGTTGCAGCGCACTGCTGCTGTTGCTGTTGTTGCAATGTTGCTGTTGTAGTTATAATGATGCTGTTGTAGTTGCAATGATGCTACCGCTGCTGTTGTTGTTGCTGTTGCAATACTGCTGTTGTTTTTGTAATGCTCTTGTTGTAGTTGTTGCAATACTGCTGTTTTTGTTGCAATACTGCTGTTGTTGTTGCAATGCTGCTGCTGTTGTTATTGTTGCAATGCTGTTATTGCTATTATTGTAACGCTGCTGTTTCTGTTGTTATTGTTCAGCGTTGTTGATGTTGTTGTTGTTGATTCATTATTTTGTTGATTCCTCTTTAAATGATATAAAATAATCTGACAAGTCTCCCTCATTTCAAGATTCCTCGCTTTTATCAACATTAAACACGTTAAGCAATAATTACTCTCAAATTGGGCTTAGTATTAAGGTTGAAATGATAACACAAACCGACCAAAGTATTAACGGTATCAGTACCCTGTTATAAAGTGACCAACAGAGGGCGCACTTACCTCTGAGGCCTTCACGATGCCAATGATACCGAAGGGCAGGCAACAGCAGATGGTGACAAAGATGGCGAGTCCCATGTAATCACTGGGCTGGATGTTGGTGTTACGAACGATGACGGTGGAACTTGGCGAAGTCTGTGGAAGGGGAAATCAACAATCAACACTCAATCAACCATCAAAGAACAACAATCAACGAGCAGCAATCTCGAGTCATGTTGGCGTAGCGGCTCTTTCCTCGCCTTTCACCTCCGTGGACCGGGTTCAAGTCCGGCTCGGTTCACAAGTGGATTGGGTTTTCAGTCCCTACCTGATTCCGTGGGTTTTACCCAAAATATTACTCTGGGGTTTTCCTCCCACCTCTAAAACTGTATCTTCTTCTCATCATATTTCCATAACAGGCTTCATCAGGCTTGCGAGCTACAGTGCCTTGGTCACTTTTGAGGAATCCTTGGTGTCATTACCAGAAATAAATAAATAATAATAATCAATTAATCAATAATCAACCATCAACAACAATCAACGAGCAGCAAGCAACAATCAACAATTATTTAAAAAGAAAGATTTGAGGCTTTGCATGGTGACAATTGGTAAGTGGATCGGTTTGCGGAAACCGTACCATGTAAGAATAGTTCGTACTTTCTTACATGGTGTTTCCGCCAACCGATCCACATAATCATTGAAAAATCAACGAGCAATAAGCAACGACAGCAGCGGCCTTTTTTTGAAGCATTTCTTCACAAAATCACATTCCATTTTACAACACTATCCATGATAAATCCTTACCGTGACTATGCCGCCGCGCTGAGCCACGGTTATCTGCGTGTGGTACCCTGTCTGAAAAAAATATAAGGATCAAACCAACGTTAAATTGTCTCCATAAACTGACAACTGCGAGGATTTTACCCTAGTTCTGGCTAATCTGACCAGGGTCAGACCTGAAACAGACCCGGGTCAGATGTGGGTCAGACTGGAACAGACCCAGATCAGACCTGGAACAGACCCAGGTCAGACCTGAAACAGACCCAGGTCAGACCTGAAACAGAACCAGGTCAGACATGAAACAGACCCAGGTCAGACCTGAAACAGAACCAGGTCAGACATGAAACAGAACCAGGTCAGACATGAAACAGAACCAGGTCAGACCTGGAACACACCCATATCAGACATGAAACAGACCCAGGTCAGACATGAAACAGAACCAGGTCAGACCTGGAACAGACCCAGATCAGACCTAGAACACACCCAGGACAGACATGAAACAGAACCAGGTCAGACCAGAAACAGACCCAGATCAGACATGAAACAGAACCAGGTCAGACCTGGAACAGACCTGGAACACACCCAGATCAGACCTAGAACACACCCAGGACAGACATGAAACAGAACCAGGTCAGACCAGAAACAGACCCAGATCAGACATGAAACAGACCCAGGTCAGACCTGAAACAGAACCAGGTCAGACATGAAACAGAACCAGGTCAGACATGAAACAGAACCAGGTCAGACCTGGAACACACCCATATCAGACATGAAACAGACCCAGGTCAGACATGAAACAGAACCAGGTCAGACCTGGAACAGACCCAGATCAGACCTAGAACACACCCAGGACAGACATGAAACAGAACCAGGTCAGACCAGAAACAGACCCAGATCAGACATGAAACAGAACCAGGTCAGACCTGGAACAGACCTGGAACACACCCAGATCAGACCTAGAACACACCCAGGACAGACATGAAACAGAACCAGGTCAGACCTGAAACAGACCCAGATCAGACCTGGAACACACCCAGGTCAGACATGAAACAGAACCAGGTCAGACCTGGAACAGACCTGGAACACACCCAGATCAGACTTAGAACACACCCAGGACAGACATGAAACAGAACCAGGTCAGACCTGAAACAGACCCAGGTCAGTCATGAAACAAACCCGGGTCAGACATGGAACAGACCTAGACTATAACAGACCCGGGTTAGACGTGGGTAAACCTGGAACAGACCCAGGTCAGACATGAAACAGACTAAGACTATAACAAACCGAGTTAGACGTAATTCAGATCTGGAACAGACCCGGGTCAGACCTAGAATACGGTGGGTCAGACATGGAACAGACTTAGACTATAACAGACCCGGGTTAGACGTGAGTCAAACCTGGAACAGACCCGGATCAGACATGGAACAGACCCGGATCAGACATAGAACAGACCTCGGTAAGACCTGGGTCAATTCGATTAACTAATCGAACACAGCAAATTTCATGTGATAATATAATTAGTCAAAATTGACAACAGTATAGTCATACACACCTGTTGTATAGGGTACTGCATTGGGTACCCTTGCTGGGGAGGGTATGTCATTGGTTGAGGACCAGTGTGATACGACGGCTGTTGATGTGGCCCAGGGGGAAACGACGGCTGTTGATGTGGCCCAGGGGGATACGACGGCTGTTGGGGCCCAGGGGGATACGACGGCTGTTGGGGCCCAGGGGGATACGACGGCTGTTGGGGTCCAGGGGGATACGACGGCTGTTGAGGAGGATGGTAGATCGGTTGCTGGGCTGGTGAGTACGGTGGAGGGTTATCCTTGCTTTTCCCTCCCGACGAAGTCGGAACAGCCTCGCTGTATTCTTCACCAAAAACAACAAGAAAAACGGGTCATTTTGATAATATCAGAAATTATTCTTGGTTGGCTTGCTCTTACAAATTTGGTAATATTTTCGAATTTAACATGGTGTTTCCGCAAACCGATCCACATATCACTTTTTCTCATAAAACATTTTTTTTTTATCTTGGCAAGATCAAAAATGTATTTGGTGATTGGTTTTACTCTTTCTGGATACATTTCAGGCGGAAATATTTTCACGGTATGTTTCTACCCGCACCATCTTCATACCCTGAAAGTTATATACACCTGTACGTAAATCTGTGAACATTATTTGGTTTGGGTATGTTACCAATCCTGTACTGTTTCCTTAGTACATAGTCAATTTATTTGTAGAATTTGGAATGAAATTTTCCTGGCGAAAAAAATTAATAATTTATTAAATTAATTTATGCATGGAGTTAGGAGGGCCTGACGCGTTCCGATTCTACCAGGATCTGTATCGAAGGATATCTTTGAAAAAGATCCTGCTAGGATCGAAACGCGTCAGGACCTCCCAACTCCAAGCATCTTTAAAATTTCAGGTCATTTTCCTGGCTAATTACTTATACAGTATTTATTTACTTATTTAATCTGAAATAATTGTTTCCATTTATCACAACAAATAAATAAGAATGGAGATTGATGAGTGAAGGAAAACAAATAAAGCTTATAACGTTTACCAAATTCACATAAACGTTTTGTAATTGTGGACTTTTTCCCCTAAAACTATAGCAACAACCAGGGAAGGAAATTATACTTTTTCACAGAAATAATTGGAGAAATGTCTTTAATCTAGGCTTTAAAGGACTCAGGGGAACATTTGCTGAAAGTAATAAATATCGTTTGGGAGAAGTAGAAGCTTTAAAAAGTTGCTTTTCTTTCCTATATTTTTTATAGTTTTAGAAATCACTTGTCCTTTTCTTTATCGTTTGGGAACAACTTGTCCCCAACTATACGCAACGTTTTGGCTAAATAGCCATGTTTGATGTCAGTTGCAAGCTAACGGTTTAGAAAATTAGAAAATTGGCAGAGTGATGAGTTTTGGCAAAGATACGAGTTGACCTGTTACCAGGGTACTAGGCCTATACTATGCCCACAGTATTTCTTAAGTCTTTTCATCGTAATGTTTGATCTTCAAAAGGTCAGTATTGTTTTTGGTCATTGGTTTTTACTCTTTTCTGGGTAAATACAGCATTTCAGGCAGAAAAAGTTTAACTGTATATTTCTATTCAACATCTTTATACCATGTAAATTAAAGGTACATTCTGTGAAGATTTCTGTTTCGGGATACTATCAAAGTATAATACTACCTTTAAATTAAGCATACAAGCATAATTTCTCTACACAGCACACAGAACATACGTACCAGGTGGTGCTGACATGGTTAAATAACTATCTCCCTTTCGTCTGGTAGATCACAAACTTGAAGTATCTTTTAAGCTGACGTGAGGACAGTGTATGATACACAGCTCCACTTGGTATAATTATTTCTCTAGTTGCGAACAGAATCAAGATAACTTGGCTGCATCAAAATACTGTGGTGTTTTAATAATGGCGACAGTAATGTCTGGCTTTTCAATTCATGTAGACTCGTATGGTATGTGCACAAAATATAATGAGTTGCAACTCGATTGTATAATACAATGTATACAAGTCACAGGCCTACTGTCACTTTTGTTAAGTCTGGCTATTGGGTAGGTGATGAATAGATCTATTGATTGCGTAAACACAATGAATGGATACTGACGTCATCACTATAAGCTGCCTATTGTTGGTTCTGCCATTCACTTTCTCTGAGTGACCTCACACTTAGGGTGCATTCGTTTAGCTTACATGGGTCAGCCCTTACTGGGAATGGTCGTGCTATACTGCACAAAACAAGCGAGAGAATGAGGACGAGATTGACTGGTGCCGACCCAGGGGAGCTAAACGAATGAACCCTTAAAAAGAATTGATAACTTGATCACCGGACATGCTTGAATGCGCCCTCTGTTGTCCTGGAAAAAGTTGCCTTATATCTTTTATTTGTAGGATGGCAAATCTTATTAGTGCTCATGCCCCATAGGGCCTTTACGAAACCTGGCTTAAAGAGGATGTTCAACACTCAACAAACCTCGCTTTATTTGTTACAACTATAATTCTGAAATTACTTGACATGAGACAAACTATTAACCTCACACTGAACACAGAAAGTTGATGATTTTTCTCTCAACATGCTCAGCCCGCACGCTCCCCACAATAGAGATTCTCTGAATTTTCGTCAATGAGGGCAGCAGACAAATTTGTGTGATTTCGTGACGTCAGATATGCAGCTACCGTCAGTGAGGCCGGCAAAACGAAATAATTGGGCCACACGTCGAAGCCGAAGAAAGGCTGCAGCTTCGCCATATATCTCAAGCCCTTTCTTTCATTCAGGACACAAAATGGTGGTAGCAACGACCTATGGAGCTCATGGCACATTACTGGCAAATGAGGGCGCCCAATAATGAGATTTACGCCTTTACTGTTAAGAGTCTTGTTTGAAAGGTGTTAAGCTTCCTAACGTGAAAAAATGTCGGCAAAAACTAACACAATTGAGATCATTGTTGAACAGCAAACGGCCTAGAATAACATCTTGCTCCGCAGCCCTAAAACGACTGTTACATGTAGTAAGCGTCATACCTCGAGGACATAAAACAGCCGTCACTTCAAACAAACCCGCACGGTGAAGATCAAATCTTTATTGCTTCTGAGTACAAACGGGGTAAGTAATTATATCACTGCAAACTCTTGAATAAAAGGTATGAAACATGATTGGTAAAAGTCACAGAACAGCACTCACACATTGTCTGATCCAACATGTACATGGAATAATAAACCTGTGAAAATTTGAGCTCAATCGGACATCCGACTCACGAGAAAATAGTGCAAACCCGACTAAATATTTCTTATACAACAAAAAGAATGGTCTTGATCTTACCCCGAGATCAAAACTGTTTTCGGTCGTTGTTTTACTAATTTCTGGATAAATACACCATATCAGGCGGAAATATTTTAACGGTATGTTTCTACCAGCTCCATCTTCATACCCTGTAAGTTATACTTGAATCTGTGTTAAACATTTTTGTTTAGGTATGTTACCAACCCTGTACTGTACATTTAAAGAGGATGTTGAACACTCAACATACCTCGCCTTTATTTGTTACAACTACATGTATAATCTTTAAATTACTTGAAATGAGAAGAAAAAAAATTATCTCACACTGAACATAGTAAGAAAGTCTTTTCGGATGATTTTTCTCTCAGTTCGCAAGCTCCCCCCAAAATTCAGATTCTCTGAATTTCGTCAATGGGGTCAGCAGACAAATTCTGTGTGATTTCGTGACGTCTGATATGGGAGCCTTTTTCTTTGAACAGAAGCCTCCCATATCTGACGTCACGAGCGGGTTTAGCATGTTGAGAAAAAAAATCATGCAAAAAACAATCTTTTCGTGTTCAGTGTGAGATAAATATTTTTTTTCTTCTCATTTCAAGTAATTTAAGGATTTAATAACAAATGAAGCGAGGTTTGTTGAGCGTTGAACATCCTCTTTAAGAATGTCTTCACTCACAATTAATGATTACACTTTAAAGGGACCACGATATAGGATTTAAATTGCATTATTCCTGCTTAAAACAATAAAGTACTATATCTACAATGATATTTTGTGTCTCGAGCTAATTATTTCCTGTATTAAATATGAGAAGAAAAAAATTGAAAATGTTTGTCCAAGCTATTACGCCCCTTGATTGGGACCCTCATTAACACAAATCTTCCCAAATGTGTGACGTAAATCGAGGCAGCTTCAGCCGCGCGCGGGCGAGCCGGCGCCCCATTCACCGGCCGGTCACATTGTGTACATGCATGTCCACGAAGCCTAAAATCGTTCATCAAAAATACTTTTCGAGAAAAAAAGGCTTCAAAGATTTTACACACACCGCGTGTCGTAGTGCTGACTGACGGTTTTACGTTGGTCTGTGTGCGAGACGGATCACGATAGCAGCTTGCCGGGGTTCTGTGACCGCTCCATGGACCGTGCAAGTTAAGATGTTTTCTAGACCTTCGATAAATTTCCGTTCCTCGATCTGCGTCACGAACAGCGCGGCCCTAATATGGCAAAAGGTTGTATCTCGAAAAATCATGTTTCGAGAAAAACGGCTTTGAATATTCTGTCTAGTACCACTTTTTTCTGGCCAATTTAATTCAGGGAAAAAGTTGCTGAAATTAATATTTATAACATACAGAAGGTATATTTTAAGTTTCAACCATTTTCTATGTTTATTTTTCACATTAGAGGCATTTTAAAGTCGATACTCCCTTTTGACTGCACAATCAATGTTGACAATCTCAACACATTTTTGGCAAAAGGGTGTATGTCAAGTTAGCATTGCTCATAATTAGTCATATAGAATGCATTGTCTTGGCAAAAGGGTGTAAATCTATGTTACACAAACTCCCTGCCAATGATCTGTAGGGCAAAAGGGTGTATCTTGTGTTACAGAATTCATATTGCATGTTTCTGTTTTAGCAAAGAGATGTATCTGAAGTTACGGTGAATGACCTTAATGAGATATCACATGCTAGCTTTAAAACGATGCATCGTACGAACTTGAGATTTCGCTCAATGGAAAAAGCGCCCTCACTTTACCCAAAACAGTTTTAATCTCAAAAATGGTGTAAATTGAGTTACACCCTTTTGCCATCACAGGGCCGAGCGCCCTTAATTTGAGTCGTGGCAAATTCCCAAAAGGGGGAGGCAATTTTTGGGCGGCAAAAAATCAAATGAAAAGTTCACTTTCACCAGTTTGGCTTTTAATTCACATTTAATATATGTAAATGAATTTATTTATGAAATAAAATGCGATACGCCCAGTTCAAGCAGCTTGTTTTCTTTAAGGCCCTACGGGATAGAACATTTGTAGAAGAATAGCTCGGTGGTATCATGTAATAACAGATTATGTAATAATACTATTTTGCTATTGTACTATTATGTTATTGTACTATTATGTAATACTTACGTAATAATTAAACTCATCCCAGTCTTCTTGTGGTTCCAAGCAGAACCTTGTCGCACATTCGGTTCTTGAAAGAACCACACAACACTCTTAAAAGGCCTTTTCACACGACGCCAAAAAAAACTCTCAACCATTGAGAAATCCTCTCACGGTTGCGAAATCTTACAAAAGTGTCATCACGTGAAAGGACACCAATGCTTGAGAGTGACCGACGTCCCCGGTGAATCCTTGAGAAATTTTGACCGAGGTCCAGACCTACGACAAAATTTCTCAAGGGTCCCTTGAGAAGTGCTTTGCAATACGCATGCGAGTGTTTTCTATGTGTTTCATTACCTTTGCAGACCGTGCGCACTCCCGTGCGCTTCACGCGCAACCTCAGCGTCGTGATGGTACTAGCAGTGTTTTACATTCATAAAATACATAGTCTATCGGTTACCCGCGTTCCGTCCCAAGGAAAGCTTGCGAAATGTTAATACACTTTGCCGTGTGAAAGGACGCAAAAACGGCCAGCGTAAACCGTTTTTGCAACCATGAGGAAATGTCTCAATGGTTGAGAGTTTTTTAAGTGTCGTGTGAAAAGGCCATTAAACAAACTTATCTTGGCAAACCAAAACCTAAATCGCTTAGAAATCGATAGTACATGAATTATTATAAGCTGATGTCAAAAAATCTATTCATAAAAAAAAAATAGGCTATGATATAAGTACAAATCACATCAAATCGATTATCATTTAATAATATTTTCATTTATCTACAGGTACTCTCTAATCCCTCCTGCTTTGTGTAGTCTACTCCTCCATCTTGATCTCTAATCCTCTAATTACGTTTTTTTGTTAATCCCTATCTCAGCCCCATTCTTCCCCACCCTTTTGTAGTCTGGCAACTTTGATCTTGCCTACCTGACCCCTCTTTGTCTGACCAATCCCCCCTCTCATTGTTCTAATCCTCTCATCCATTCATTTGTGTTTCTATTCACTTGCGTGTTCTTGTCCTTCGTCATTTTAGCCTTTGAGAAAGATCCTGCTAGGATCGAAACGCGTCAGGCCCTCCTAACTCTAAGTAATAGTAATAATTATAAGTTATCATACTCATAATAAAATCATGGGTCGATTCCACCAAACTCATCGTAACTTACTATCAATCGTAGGACTTATGATGCATTGCCGCCCCACGTAGGCCTAGCCCCCCTACGATGGGTCATCCTTCGTATCTCGAGTTACGATTGATCGTAAGGCTTCGTGAAGTCGACCTCATGTTATTTACGACTGTATCAACAAAATCAAAGCTACACAAATTGGACAAATGCAAAAGGCGACTGCTACAGAAGAAACTTACTAACAGCAAATCACTTATTACACTACGGACGAAAGGCCAAATAGGGTGCATTCGTTTAGCTCCCCCGGGTCGACACCAGTCAACCTCGTCCCAATGATCTCACTTGTTTTGTGCAGTATAGCACGACCATTCCCAGTAAGGGCTGACCCGTGTTAGCTAAACGAATGCACCCATAGTAAGCCTCAGAAGAGTTTGTAATGCGTTAGCCAATAACAATGCACGGAATTTGTCGATCCACTATGGACTAAGGTGGACAGGGGCCAATTTCATAAAGCTGTTTAAAACAAAAATTTGCTAAGCATGACATTTCTGTCCGCTTAATAAAAACAGGATTAACAATCAAATTTCCATGTGTTGTCTATCACTTGCAATTGTTCTTTGGCTGTTGTTCGCTGACCATGAATATCAAATGAAATTTTTAACGGTGGTTTGTTTTATTGAGCAAGACATTTTTGTGCTAAGCAAATTTTTGTGCTGAGCAGCTCCATGGAATTTCCCACATATTTTTTATATGACGTCATTGCTACATCCACGTAAGGGTTTGGCTGTCACCAGTCAATCTGACAGTTTTGGGTATTGTATTATTGCATGGACTTTTTGAAAACTCAGGAAAAGGTAGTAAATATACTAAATATCCAAACTTGAATATGCTCGCTCGCTTGGCCACCTCAGAAATGAGGTATTTTTATAATCATAGTTTTGAAAACTATGGGGAATGGTAAGGATACTGGTTGCTACCCATATTCGGCTGCACACCAGTATTGGACATCAGGGATGGGAGTAGGGCCATGAAGTAAGAACGGATAGCCGAGATGTATATCACAAGGATGACTACTGTGGCTATTGCCGAAAGGATTCCCGTGACCATCCCCGCGGTGGCCCATTTCTTGGCGGACTTTGAGGCGGCAGCTGCGCCTTTATCATCCCCGGCAATCCACCGGTTCTTCACCTGAAATATTTACCGGTAAACGAGAACAAGAAGGGTAGAAGAAGGACGAGATTGAGAACAAATGAAGGTAAAACGACAACAAGGAGGGCAGAACAAGGACGAGATTGAGAACAAATGAAGGTACAACGACAACAAGGAGGGCAGAACAAGGACGAGATTGAGAACAAATGAAGGTACAACGACAGCAAGGAGGGCAGAACAAGGACGAGATTGAGAACAAATGAAGGTAGAACGACAACAAGGAGGGCAGAACAAGGACGAGATTGAGAACAAATGAAGGTACAACGACAAGGAGGGCAGAACAAGGACGAGATTGAGAACAAATGAAGGTACAACGACAACAAGGAGGGCAGAACAAGGACGAGATTGAGAACAAATGAAGGTAGAACGACAACAAGGAGGGCAGAACAAGGACGAGATTGAAAACAAATGAAGGTAGAACGACAGCAAGGAGGGCAGAACAAGGGCGAGATTGAAAACAAATGAAGGTAGAACGACAACAAGGAGGGCAAAACAAGGACGAGATTGAGAACAAATGAAGGTAGAACGACAATAAGGAGGGCAGAACAAGGACGCGATTGAGAACAAATGAAGGTACAATGACAACAAGGAGGGCAGAACAAGGACGAGATTGAGAACAAATGAAGGTACAATGACAACAAGGAGGGCAAAACAAGGACGAGATTGAGAACAAATGAAGGTACAATGACAACAAGGAGGGCAAAACAAGGACGAGATTGAGAACAAATGAAGGTACAATGACAACAAGGTGAGGGCAAAACAAGGACGAGATTGAGAACAAATGAAGGTACAATGACAACAAGGAGGGCAGAACAAGGACGCGATTGAGAACAAATGAAGGTACAATGACAACAAGGAGGGCAGAACAAGGACGAGATTGAGAACAAATGAAGGTACAATGACAACAAGGAGGGCAAAACAAGGACGAGATTGAGAACAAATGAAGGTACAATGACAACAAGGAGGGCAAAACAAGGACGAGATTGAGAACAAATGAAGGTACAATGACAACAAGGTGAGGGCAAAACAAGGACGAGATTGAGAACAAATGAAGGTACAATGACAACAAGGAGGGCAGAACAAGGACGCGATTGAGAACAAATGAAGGTAGAACGACAATAAGGAGGGCAGAACAAGGACGAGATTGAGAACAAATGAAGGTACAATGACAACAAGGTGAGGGCAAAACAAGGACGAGATTGAGAACAAATGAAGGTACAATGACAACAAGGAGGGCAGAACAAGGACGCGATTGAGAACAAATGAAGGTACAATGACAACAAGGAGGGCAGAACAAGGACGAGATTGAGAACAAATGAAGGTACAATGACAACAAGGAGGGCAAAACAAGGACGAGATTGAGAACAAATGAAGGTACAATGACAACAAGGAGGGCAAAACAAGGACGAGATTGAGAACAAATGAAGGTACAATGACAACAAGGTGAGGGCAAAACAAGGACGAGATTGAGAACAAATGAAGGTACAATGACAACAAGGAGGGCAGAACAAGGACGCGATTAATGACAAGGTAGAACGACAACAAGGACAGAACAAAGACGAGATTGAGAACAAATGAAGGTAGAACGACAGCAAGGAGGGCAGAACAAGGACGAGATAGAGGGTGCACTTACTTCCATGGACTTGATGATGGCTATGATGCCAAACGGAGCAAAGCAACACATAGCGACGATGACAGCGAAGACCAAGTAATCATTGGGTTCAACACGAGGATGGCGCATAATAACTCTTGAAGATGGCGCCCTCTGTGGCAGTAGGTTAGTCGTGTCGTTCTTTTCTCCCGCGTCCGAGTCCCAGTCCTTTTATGAATAATTCAAACATTGAACTAAACTCCTAAAAAAAAACTCAAGTTTGCGGCGTAATAAATAGTCACATTTTCTGAGAAAATGAGGCATAAGCCACAGATTTAATTAAAGGTAATATCATACTTTGGTTTTTATCAAAGAAATACAGATTCATATGCAAAAATATCAAGGAAGATACAGAAACAGTAATCTGTGAAAATTTCAGTCCCATACGGTGCCCTCTTTTTGAGAAAACAGTGAAAAAAGCCAAATTTCTTAAGACTTTTCTCTTTTATTTTTGATCTTTTAAAAGATCAAAAAGATTTTCGGTCGTTGTTTTACTAATTTCTTGATAAATACACCATTTCAGGCGGAATTTTTTCAACGGTATGTTTCTAATACCACCATCCTCATACCCTGTAAGTTATACGTAAATCTGTGAACATTTCTGTTTTGGTTTCTTACCAAAGTAAGATATATACATGTACTACCTTTAACAAAAAGACGCTAACACAAGATTTCCCAACAGGAAATAAAACACTTACAATCCAAATATCCCTATTTGGGGGATAATACCTTCTTTTGAGAAATATACCTCATTTGGTTCTATTGAATTCGGTTGAAGAGGAGAACTATGATACAGATAGTTATATGGGGATCAGAGTTATATACCCCAATGGAGCCTTAGTTATGCATATTTTGGACAATTATCGTTCGGGGAATATCTCGAGTGGGATAAATGTTATTAATTTACACCATTTACACCTGGGTGAAGAGGAGCAATATGTGACAAAGCGTCTTGCCCAAGGATGCAAGCACCACTAGCCCATGGCTGGACTCGAACCCACAATCTAAAACAAGAGCATGGTCCATGAAAAAATGGGCCTGACTTAAGAAATTGATGGAATAGACCTCAGGGAACATTTCTAGGTACTATGTGACCTCAAATTGTGGTAGCACTTTTGTGTCATATCCCAAAAGTTATTGTTACATTTCCCCCCCCCAAAAAAAAAAAAGAAGAAGAAGAAGAAAAAGAAAAAAACAATTCAACAAATGGGTTTAAGCTCTTGCTTCTGACTTATTTTTTTTAATTAGATTTTTAAAGCAAAGCTGTTCATGGTATAAACTTCCATTTTATGAAGTCAAACCATAGATGTAATGGGTGTTGAGCTAACTCCTTAATAAGAGGGTTTTCAGAACTTCGCTCCTTGACTAGGCTGTAGATTGACCACAGTTCTTGAGTACGACATGTCAGACTACTAGCCTACAGCAGGCGCGGTTCTAGAGTCAACATTTTTGGGGGGCTAGAATTTATTTATTTATTTATTTCTTATTTTACCCTGGGTGATCCATTCAGTTACAAGGAAAAAGTTACTGATCTCCCATGGATCCCAGCTTACAAAACTACAAAATGTGATAAAAAATACCAATACAAAAATACAGGTAAGAAAAAGCATACATTAAAAATTACACAAACCACAGAACTAAAACAACAACAATGAAGACACAATTAATTGAGCTGTTTGAGTTGGTTGACAAAGGTATTTAGGCTTACAGTTTGACATGTTTTTGTGTTAATTGGTAAAATATTCCATGCTTGAGCACCCCTGAAACTAAATGTTCTTCTTCCACTTTCAGTTCTGGGATGTTGGAGGACGACATTACCAACAGTGCTATTCCTTGTTTGATATTTATGTGATTCACTGACTGGAGTAAAAACATTAAGATACATAGGAGCTTTACCAGTTAGACACTTAAAAACCATGGTATTTATATGGATATCTCGTCTTGCCTGCAGAGTCTTCCATCCTAATCTATTCCTGATAACAGAAGCTGATGTTCTAGTTTGAGCCTTAAGAATTGTCCGTCCAGCTCTATTCAAAACTACATCAAGCCGTTGCGTTAGTGATTTTGAAGCATTACTCCAAACAAGATCACAATAATCAAATTGGGGAAAGATAAGGCTTTTGACGAGAAAGTTAAGGGTAGACACAGGTAAAATATTTTTTAGTCTATTCAGGACACCTATTCTCTTAGAAACAGCTTTTTCAATATGCTCAATATGCTCAGTCCATTTCATTTTACTGTCAATATGAACACCAAGATATTTATAAGTGGTGATTTGATCCAGGCAGTTACCGTCAACAAAAATATCAATATTAGGATTTAAGCACCTAGCAAGCTTCTGGGCAGAACCAATTAACATGCTTTTTGACTTGGAAATGTTTAGTTGAAGTCTGTTGTCAGTGAGCCAAGTAGAAATTTTCTGCAAGTCATGATTTAAAAAGAGATTTATCTGCTGAACATCTTTACTAGGATAAAACAATGCAGTATCGTCAGCATAAAGTGCAATTTTAGTATGATCAATCACAGTCGTAATATCATTGATAAAAATGGTAAATAATAAAGGGCCCAGTATAGTTCCCTGAGGAACTCCAAAGTTGATGTAGGTTTTGCTAGATAAAGAATTTCCTATTTTAGTCATTTGGGTCCTCCCATTAAGATAAGACCGGAACCAGTCGAGCTCCAGACCTCTAACACCCAAGGTATGTAATTTCCGAATCAAAATATTGTGATTAACTGTGTCAAATGCTTTGCGAAGATCCAAAAATGCTACTCCAACAAATTGACCAATATCCAGCTGTTTGAGCAAATAATCAGAAACATCAAGTAAAGCCGTATGTGTGGAGTGAAGAGGTCTGAAACCCGACTGCTCCCGGGCAAGGCAATCATTCTCTGTTAAGAAATGGAATAATTGTTGGTAGATGATACGCTCAAAAATTTTCATAACAATTGAAATAACAGAAATGGGCCTATATTGATTAGGATCATGAACATCTCCCCCTTTATGAATTGGGGTAACCTTGGCCAATTTCCAATCATTAGGAACAATACCAGTCATTAAGCTTAGTTGAAAAATTACAGCTAGCGGTTTGGCAAGAACGCTGGCACCAGATTTTAAGAAACGACCATTAATCCCATCCATGCCAAAAGCTTTTCCAACTGGCAATTTCTTCAGGAGCTTCAATACCTCAATGTGAGTGACTGGACAAAATTTAAAAATATGTTTATCATTACCACTCAAACTGTTACCATCCAGGACCAATCCAGTTTCAGACATTGTATCAAACTGAGCATCATGATTCACTCCAACACTAGCAAAGTGATCGTTAAAGTTATTAGCAGCCTCATGATTCCTTTCATCATCTCCAAAATGGGTATAAGCTGATTTCTTACTTGGAAGCATACTTTTAAGAAAGGTCCAAATTTGTTTAGTATTTCCAACATTATTGTGCAAAACTTTTGTAACATACTGCCTTTTAAGTTTAACGCCCAGAGTATTCAGTTTATTTCGCAGGACCTTGGCTGCTCGATAATACCCATCATTTCTTACAACATTAGCTAGGTGTTTGGCCCTCATAGATTTACGCCGAAGTTCTAAGTATTCATCATTAATCCATTCCGCTTTCTTGGTACAAACTCTCAAGCTTCTGACTGGGCTATGGATATCACAAACATTCATTAACATGTCCTTAAAAACACCCCATGCTGCATTAGGATTGCTGAATAACTGCAGTGTATTCCATGATTGCTGTTTAAGGTCATAATTAAAAATGTGTTCATTAAAATTCCGGAATGAACGAGCCTGGATATATTTGTGCTCTTTTAGGATTTTTGCAGACTTACGGACAGTAAAAATAAGAAGATGATCGCTAAGATTAATGTCGTTAGTTCCGGATTGAGTGTACATAGAAGGACGATTGGTCCATATATGATCTATGCAAGTAGAACTCAGTTGAGTTATTCTTGTAGGACAAGTGATTAATTGATTCATTGCAAAATTGTTAAAAAGCTGCTTTAGAAGAGCCATTATTTTGATAAAGAGCCATTATTTTTTTGGGGGGCCGGAAGACCCAATATTTTAGGTTCTTCTCACACTCGCTTCTACTATGTCTTATTAGGGGTCCAAAAACATGCACATTATAGCCCACACAACGCGTTTTTTTTTTATGTAATTGGCGCTTAATAACTTAAAAAATCCAGTATTTTCAAGATTTTTGTTTTTCACTTGTATTTTTTTGGGGGGGCTAGACAAAATATTTTTGGGGCTACAGCCCCCCTACTCCCCCCGTAGAACCGTGCCTGGCCTACAGCACCCCACCCCATACATTAATGCATACCTGTGGGGGACACACTTGCCCCTTCTTAGGGGGGTATTCCTGCAGTGGCACGTACTTGTACCCCTGTTCCCGAGGGTGCCCCTGGGGTTGGGGGTCGGCTTGCTGGTCCATTGGGTTATAAGATGGTGGCTCTTCTACGTCTCCTTAAATGGAAACAGAGGTCATTTGATCGGTAGAAGACGCAATTCATCGATTTTACATGTATGAAAAGTAAGTCGGAGAAGTCTGACACGTTGTTGCAACTCCAAAATTACTTCTCGTTATACGTTTATTGATGATTTAGCACAACAATGAGTAATGCGCCGTATTTTTGAACGCAAGAGGGCGCTGTTAGGTACAACTTTATTTACTTTCTGGGGGTATGGTCCGATTAATTGTCAATTGAGCAGAGGTCATTTACGGAAAATTTTGTCTTTTGGGATACGATAGAAGTGTATATTTTTACTACGACATGTACGAGTTGTATTCTGACACAGCGGTACACAAGAACAAGGCATTGTCAAATGACCCCCGGAAGTTATTCGAAGCGCCCTCACTCGTTCAAAAATACCGCGCATTGAGTGGAGTAGGAAGATGAAGATGAAAAATTCAACTAACAACGGTGTAAGATTCCTTGAATCGTAAAGATTATATGTCAATGCAATGGGGAACAAAACTTTGGTTTTAACTTTCCGACTTAAAGACTTTGAACAATGTGACATGGCCGTAGTCGTACGACCTAAGCTAACCTTTACTCCAGGCGTAGTATATATATAAAAATCGGCACGTCAGTTAGCCTTTACTCCAGGCGTTATATAATTATAAAAAAGGGGGCACGTCATGACAATGTACACGAACTAAGACCAGTTAACCAGGGGCAGATTTCACGAAGCACTAAGGTTGATCTTAAGTGTGTGAATTAACCCTAATTGCTAAGCAGGGGCATCAAGGCAATGACCAGGGGCAACAATGCAATGACAAGGGGCACCAAGAAAAAGTCAACAGGGGCATCAAGACAATGACCAGGGGCAACAATGCAATGACCAGGGACATCAAGACAATGGCCAGGGGCATCAAGGCAATGACCAGGGACACCAAGGCAATGACCAGGGGCATCAAGGCAATGACCAGGGACACCAAGGCAATGACCAGGGGCATCAAGGCAAAGACCAGGGGCATCAAGGTAATGACCAGGGGCACCAAGGCAATGACCAGCCCGGCATCAAGGCAATGACCAGGGGCACCAAGGCAATGACCAGGGGCACCAAGGCAATGACCAGGGGCAACAAGGCAATGACCAGGGGCATCAAGGCAATGACCAGGGGCATCAAGGCAATGACCAGGGCCACCAAGGCAATGACCAGGTGCACCAAGGCAATGACCAGGAGCACCAAGGCAATGACCAGAGGCACCAACGCAATGACCAGGGGCATCAAGGCAATGACCATGGGGCACCAAGGCAATGACCAGGGACACCAATGATTTTCATCTTTCTTTCAATGCACATTATGTGTATATTGACCACTTATTCAGAAATACTGCACAATTTGTTTCTGAAGAGTACTCTTCCAATTGGTCATATTTGTGTAAATTTCATCCCGATTTTGCTTTAAATTCTACATGGTGATAGCCAAGACATATCTGTATCATATAACTGAATCTTGAAGTGATAAACAGTGTAATTCGAACATAATGGTTCCCAACAAAGCGTCGCGGTTTTTTTTAGGGGGGGCACGCTGTATAGGGATGAATGTATAAAGTACGTTGGACAGAAGAATCACTCGTGTGCAAGGTCTGTATACTTTCAACTTTCAACATGTCGGTTGGCAAAATCCACTTAAAATCACAACTTACAAAGCAAACAGATATATACGTACCCGACGGTGCTGACATGGTTAAACTATCTCCTTTTCGTCAGGTGAAACACAAAACTTGAAGTTAAGCTGATGTGACGACCGTGTATAAAATGCAATCCACTACTATTGTGAACAGACTGCGTCGAATACTGTAGTGTTCAACAATTGCGGTGCAACGCGCTGGTCTGGCTTTTCAATTTGTATAGGACTAGTACTGTACTATTATAATTTATGTGTACAAAATATCACACTGAATTGTTGACATGAGCCTTACATTGTACAGTCAAGGCATATACCTTTTTTTATCACTTTTGTCAAGTCTGGTTTGTGCAGCTGTTAAAATGTACGTGGCATGTTCATCGCACAAACACAATGGAGAGTTCTACGGTGGTATAAAAGTGCCATTTAACTTATCCAGATAACCACATAATTATCTCACCTAGGTAGACTTTTATATAAGTGGTTAAAGGTTTACTGTAATCAAATTTGAGAAAAGGGGCGAAAATGCTTTAATATTACTGCTTATAATTTGTCATTAATGACTTTATGAATTTACATGTTTATGTAAGTGCTTAATTATGACCCTTAAGTAACAAAATCAGTACATGTATGCCCCGCCCCCAAAAAAGTCCCCCTTGGAACCGATCCACGTAACAATTATAGCATGTGACATCACCTACAGAACTAGTATAGGCTCGCACCACAGTATACTGCGTGGCGTTCTGTATACTATTATCGTAAGCAAGGTTTTTCGTTATGAAAAGTGGGGTGCTAAATTATGGGTCTAAAATACCGCCTTCATCTATATACAATATTTCTTAGTACAAACAATGATAGACAGCTTGAGTTTTATAACAATATAGTTAAAGTCGTATTGTTTTGATAACTATTTAACAAGACGTCTTATCGAAAAGGAGAAATCGTATCTTATATTATCCTCGAAGTTTATCGGGCCTTAATTTCCAAGTCTTAAAAAATCGACTTGGCGAGATAAATAATGTTGTTATCTGGCTAAGTGATATGGCACACGATGAGCTCCGTAGCATGGCTATTGCCGTCGTAAAGTTAAAGGGAAATTCCCTTTTCTATTTGGACGGGGTGCTGTTGTGAACCAATGAATGCCGGTTTTGTTACCCCGTTATACTAACACACGCTCAACAAACAATCAATGGAATAACCTTTTGCTCTTTCAAGTCTGCAAGACGACTGTTACATGCGGTAAGCTTCATACCCTACATGCAACAGCCGTTACACTTCAATCTAACACGGTCGTTTGGTGAACAAGTAATAAACTACTGCAATTAACTGCTCATCAGCCAAAATAATGACCTGAAATTAATAAAATGCTTGAAGTTTATGGAGGGCCTGACGCTTTCCGATCCTAGCAGGATCTTTCAGCCTTCGATAAGGATCGAAACGCGTCAGGCCCTCAAAACACCAACTTACATTTGGTGTACAATAGAGTGAAATTTCAAAGACAAAATAATGACTGAAGCGGGATTCGGGCCTCCGACACCAGGAATGTATGGTGTACAATGTGACTTTATTACTTCCGAGTACAAACAGTGTCTTGAGTAAAAGCAATAAGCAGTGGCAAACTCTTGTCAAGTAAAACCGTCTTCATAAACTGTAACATAATACATTAAGGCTCTGCATTGTGCAGGTTTTCATACAGTAACAGGTTGTGTATTAATGCTATTACGTAATAGTACTATTATGTAATAATTATGTAACAACCCTCCCAATCTTAAAGTTCTTTAAAGAACCACGCCGGACATTCGGTTCCTGAAAGAACCAAACGGAATCTTTAATTATTAAAACATACTGATTCGCTAGGATATTATTAAGCTTTTGTCAATCTGTTTATCACCAAAATATTAAGCTGTATCAGAAACTGAAGTACACAACACATACAACTGATATTTAATTAAATTCCGACTAATTCTACTCGTTATAAAATCACGTTTTTAACACGAAAATTGAGACAGGATTGCTTTGATCGACAATTAGACAATGCAACAGTTAACAGCAAAATAAACTTGGCAAAGTTACAAACAGCATAGGCCTACTCCAGAAAAGGTTTGACTCAATAACGGTGTTTCCAACTAGTGCGCCACCAAGAGTTTGCAACGCGTTGACCAATCACAATGCGAGGAATCTGCCATAATAGAGGTTATTCAACGACGTCATAAAATCACGTGATTGGCCGTCAAGTTTTTCTATGTTGTTTATTGTTTTAACCATAACACACTTTAATACAGCCTCGTGTCCACTTAATGTATTATTCACTTTTAGCAATTATTTAACCTATATAAATGGTAGACTATGGAGAACCGGTCTTCGAGTCAACAGCGCACGCGCACGCAATTGTGAGCATGCGCGCGTTGTTTTGCGCCTGCGCTGTTGTGCGTGGACGTGCGTAGTTGACTTGAAGATCGGCTCTCCACAGTCTCCGCATTGCCACCCTACAAATGAAAACTTTGGTGGTCAGGAATCATACTAGTTTGCGGGCGCGTATAGCAATGGGAGACTTTTGAGAAAGGGTCTTCAAGTCAACAGCGCACGCGCACTCACAACAGCGCATGCGCAAAACAACGCGCGCATGCTCACAATTGCGTGCGCGTGCGCTGATGACTTGAAGACTGCTTCTCAGAAGTCTCCCATTCGTTAATTTATTTCTTACTAACTCGAAAGGTTATACAAGTAGTGCTATTTTACAGTAAACAGCCTGGGACCAGTTCATACACCATTTTTGTTAAAACAAGTTCTTATGTATTCAGTGTTCTGTACAAAATCGAATCATTCCTTTATCAAAGTACTAGACGTATATTATAGCCAATATATTTACCAAACATGCACACGTTTTGAAGGGCGACCCCAATCCATTACAAATGTTCCAAAAATAGGTTTCTCTCCATTTTGTTTGAAAAGATAAAGATTCAAATTAAAAAACAAGGCACACAAAAGAAGATAAAACAAAACAAAAGTCCAGCGGCCAATTTCATAGAGCTGCTTAAGCACAACATCTACTTAAGCATGAAAAGTCTTCATTGATCAAACAGGATTGCCAACCAAATTTTGACGTGATGTTTACTGCTTTTGACTTGTATTTGGCCATCGTTTACTGAGCACAACATTCACAAGGACGTTTTGCTAGCATACTGATATTATTTACCAAGGTTTTTACTGCTTAAGCAAACTTAGGTGCTTAAACAGCTCTATGAAATTGGCTCCTAGTTGTGTCATTAGTTCTCTGTACGCTACTGACAATTTCCCTAAACTTGTGCTGAGTATAACGTATGAGCAATTTTCCCAAAAAACTACAAATAAATTTGATCAAAGCATATTTTGCTAACAGATATAAACGGCCATAATATCAGTGCATTGAATATACGTGTTATTTACAAGTTTGCTTTAAAACTAAACAATCTTTTAAAAAGTATAGAAGCATATTGTTTTTCTTGATAGGTGTGTCGTTAAAACAGTATTCTTTTAAAATGTGGTTTGACATTTTATAGTACTTTTAAAAATAGTATAAGTAGAAACGTTTGAAAATGTATAGGACTGATGCTTTAAAATGTAAGAGAGTTGTACATCACTTTCACACGGACAAACTGGGTACATGTATTTTTGTATACACAATTATAATTATTTCTTTCAAATGTCTTAAAGATGTTATTCTTATTTTTATGTCCAACCTCCCCGCCATATTAGTAAAAACGAATCTTTATTCGTCTCAGTTTCGTCTTGTTTTTCAAAAATAGTTTCATCGATTAAAAAAAAGGGGATTTTCAAGCCTATTTCATTGGTGTATCAATTCTAAAAAGAAAATAGTAAAAGTCCAAGTCAAGTACATCATCTGAGTTGACAGGATTTGTCTGAATAAACGGCAACATTGTGGTTATTTCAGCCAGTTTGGAATTGTTAAAAATGGTTGGTTAAAAAACTAGAGTCTTTTTTAATCTCTTGGTGCCAGCATTCTGATCGAGTGACGTCACAACATGTCCCATTATCCAACAGGAGCAACGTGTAATTTCAAGATCTGGGCAAGGATAAGGGCGATTTTAAAATGTGTAATGGCTGTGGCTTAAATTACACGCAACTATAATAGACACAAACAAAAGTCATAGACTGAGCAGTGCAAAGTCGTAGCCAGATAATGTTTGTGACGGCTTGCAGGCCGTACTTTCGGCCAATAGAGGGCGCCCTTTCGGTACACATCAAACAACATTGAATCAAGTCAATGTCATAATAATAAAATAAGGTATCTTATCGAATGTCATCTCAAATGCATGTACCTAAAACTAATTTAAGCCAAACTTTATCTCAATAAAGAAATATTCATGACAGTCTTTTTTTTTTACTTAACCCCCAACAGATGATATCAGAAACAGCGCCCTCACGAGTCCAATCATGTAAAGTGACTGCTGCCACCGAGAGAATTAAAAGTAACAATGCTATTATATGCAAATGTGGACCCTTTCGTGGATAGGCCGGAAGTGTGCAGTAACTGTATATGAGAAATGCATTGTGGGAACAGTTTGTGGTAAACTTGTGCACACAAAATGCAACAGATTGACTTTTCTTATCTGCAAAAAAGGTGCATGGACCGTTTTGAAGGTAAGACCGGAAGTGTACAGTGAAATGTGTGAAATGCTTTGTGGGACAGTTTGTGCACCCAAACCCACGAACCAACCAGCTACAGTATACAGTAATTCGAACTCGCAAGTTTTTGAGTGGCACCCTCTTTTGATTAAATAATGCACTACAACTCCAAGTCGGTACGTGGTGTACGATTTATTCCTGAAAGGAACACGGAGTTAGAAGAATAATCGGCATGGACAACGTGTCCCGGATTTCCCCACCGGTATTTTGCTTCATGATTAGCTTTCCAGCTTCCCAGGTTCCAATATGAAAGAATATATAATAATATTACTGACACCACCGCAGTTTTCTTTTTAATCAATAGAGGGCGCCCTTCTAAAACTTGTAACTGTATATCAATAAAGGGGTCTATGGCGGGGGGAATTGAGCTTTGCGATCAGCCGAAGTTGTAAGTTCTCTGCACAGCAGCAAGGATGACCACGTAGTAGATGACGATGATGACTATGCCGATCACCTCCAGAACGATTCCTGTGACGAGTCCTGCGATGGACCAGTTCTTGGCGGACCTCGAAGAGGCAGCTGCCCCCTCAGCATCCCCAGCAGCCCATCGGTTCTTCACCTGTGTAATGATTACCGACGAAAATATAACTCATAAAAAAAATGTACGAGAATGAACACAATGAGAGTAGAACGAAAATGAGGAGGAGCAGGTACAAGAACACGAAAGAGAACAAATGAGGCTAGAACGCAAACTGAGGCGCAAATGATCAAACGCGAAAGAGAACAATCGAGGCTACGAATACAAACAGGTGCAAGAGACCACGAAAGAGAACAATTAATGAGGCTAGGACGAAAACGAGGAGGTCCAAGAACACGAGAGAGATTATGAGGCCAAAACGAAAACGAGGAGGTGCAAAAGAACGCGAAGGAGAACAATGAGGCTTGCCTGGAATGAAAATGAGGAGGGGCAAAGAACACGAAAGAGAACAATGAGGCTAGCCTGGAATGAAACCAAGGAGGTGCAAAAGAATGCGAAAGAGAACAATGATGCTAGAACGAAAGCGAGGTGCCAAAGAACGCGAAAGAGAAAATGAGGCTAGCATGAAAACGAGGAGGTGCAAAAGAACGCGAAAGAAAATAATGAGGCTAGAACAAAAACGAGGCTGTGGAAAAGAACGCAAAAGAGACAACTGAGGCTAGAACGAAAATGAGGAGGTGCAAAAGAACGCGAAATAGAATAATGAGGCTAGAACAAAAATGACGAGATGCAAAAGAACGAGAGAGAGAACAAATGAGGCTAGAATGAAAACGAGGAGGTGCAAAACAACGCGACAGAACAATGAGGCAAGAACGTAAACGAGGAGGTGCAAAATAATGCGAAAGAGAACAATGAAGTTAGAACGAAAATAAGGAGGTGCAAAAGAACGCAAAAGAGAATAACGAGGCTAGAACAAAAACGAGGAGGTGCAAAAGAACGAGAAATAGAACAATGAAGCTAGAACGAAAATGAAATGCAAAAAAACGCAAAAGAGAATTATGAGGCTAGAACTAAAATGAGGATCGAGGTGCCAAAGAAAGCGAAAGAGAAATTGAGGCTTGATTGAAAAAGAGGACGAGGAAAAAAACACGAATGAGAACAATCAGGCTAGAACGAAAACAAGGAATACAAAAACGTGAAAGAGAACAATGAAGCGTAGAACAAAAACGAGGAGGGCCACAAGAATGCGAAAGAGAACACATGAGGCTGGAACGAAATTGAGAATGAGTACAATGAGGGTATTAAAAACGAAAACATCAAATGATAGAGGGCGCACTTACTTCCATGGCCTTTACGATGCCTATGATGCCAAAGGGAAGGCAGCAGCAGATCGTCACGATGATGGCAAAGATCAAGTGATCATTGGGTTGAATACCAGGATTACGCACAATAACCGTAGTAGTTGGAGCCGTCTGCTAAAAAATGGGGAGATTTAAATCGGTCGAGGGCGCACTTCAAACAAATAAATAGACCTTTCCTTCACAGACAGATAAATAACCTATAGACCGACAGCGCCCTATTCAAATGCATGGCGGGGTACACTGATCTATACAAACTGGATAGGTCGCGCTGCTCTGCAGGTGAAGCATCCGTGCGGCCATTTTGGGATATTCAATACATTGGCAGGCCCAGCAGCCGGCGTATACAGAGAATTGCTGCACTGCTTGCTGTGCAGTCATGCAGTGCAATGAGTATTGTGCTGAATATCCTAACATGGCCGCTGGTGACTTCACGGTTCCCCGTCTAATCACTGCACCCGCGACCTATCCAGTTTGTATAGATCAGTGGGCGGGGTACCGTAATTGTGACGGCACCCGACTTTTCCAAACTATGGGCAAAAAATGTTACTTTTGCGCACGATTGAATAGAGATGATTTATTCAAACGGGAAATTCTAGATGAAAACAAGTTGGTATCAACTTTAAACCCATTGGAGTATTAGGTTTACATCACATACCCATTCACAGTAATATATTTTTCTGTGTTTAAAATGTCATCTTGATTTTATGAGAGGGAACTAGCTCAAGATAACGTTCCCAACGGGCCTCTTTTAGAATTTTGTGAGATTTCAAAATAAAATCATTGTTTACGTGCGCCGTTTCCAACATTACGCGCTCACGCCCTCTGCTGTCGGTCTATAGGTTATTCATGTCTATGCTTTTCTTCACCGACGTAAATGAGCACAGCATACTCAGTGCTTCTTTAGTGAACATGACAAAATAATACCGCTGGCTCAAATGCAATTCGCACCCGCAACCTTCTCAGTACTTACTAGTGCTGGGGTTAATGTCATGGAGCTGTTAAGCACAAAACAATTTGCTTAGCACTAAATGTCTAAAACATTCCATTTGATATTCACAGTCAGCCAACAACAGCCAAAGAA
This sequence comes from Astropecten irregularis, assembly GCA_963971285.1. Taxonomy (NCBI): domain Eukaryota; kingdom Metazoa; phylum Echinodermata; class Asteroidea; order Paxillosida; family Astropectinidae; genus Astropecten; species Astropecten irregularis. The sequence continues at coordinate 6,641,211 of OZ020265.1, read as the reverse complement.
CAATCACAAGTGATACACAACATATTTGGATGTTTCAAAGCCCAGGCCTGGTCTGACTGTTCTACTATGATCCAGGGCAAAGCAGGGGCTTGAAGTTGATAGTTCAAGGCTGGGGACCATAGAAGCCCAAGAGCTCAGGCAAAGCCCAGGCCTGGCCTGGCTGTTCAACTATGATCCAGGACACAGCAGGGGCTTGAAGGTGATAGTTCAAGGCTGGGGATTATAGAAGCCCAAGAGCCCAGGCAAAGCCCAGGCCTGGCCAGGCTTCTCAGTGACTGGAACCAACCAACATTTATAACTGTTCCCTCCTCTGAACTTACCACAACTACGCCTTGATGCTGGTTGTAAGCTGCCTGTTGTGGGTACCCGGCCTGCAAAACCAAAAGAACTTATTACTAGTAATATTTTGTAGTACATGTATTTCATGATTGGTAAAGGTCACAGGACAGCACTCACACTTTCTGATCCAGCATGTTTATGAAATGATAAACCTGTGACAATTTGAGCTCAATCGCACATCTGAGTCACGAAAAAGTAGCGAAAACCTGACTAAATTCTGCTTATAAAAGGTAAAGAATGGTTTTGATCTTACCCTGAGATCAAAACTGATTTTCGGTCTTTGTTTGACTAATTTCTGGATAAATACACCATTTCAGTCGGAAATATTTTATCGGTATGTTTCTACTAGCACCATCTTCATACCCTGTAAGTTATACGTACATCTGTGAACATTTCTGTTTGGGTATTTTACCAATCCTGTACTTACCTTTAATCACCATTATGAAATTAGTAAAATATACTTTAATTGGGGTATATGAATCATTGGTTCACTAATTGTGCGGGACAATGCTATACCCTAATTGGATGAGTTTCATATCACGTTTTAATGGGTCCTTAATATCATGTACCCGGTTTGGCAGATAGATATCCATATTTATAGTGAAATAGCCTAATTGGACTATAATGTTTTATTCTTTCTTTTTTTTAGTGGCAGGGGGTGTCATTGATCATAATTATTGTGAAAAATTGGAATATATCCCAATCAGACCCATATAACTTATACCTGTTTTGGGGTGCATAAATGGCTGTGGACAGAAAGGCCCTTCATAAATTAAATTAAATTAAATTAAATGGGAGACTTTTGGAGCGCGCTGTCGATAGAGGGCAGCATACAATCGGTCTCCTGAAAACTTTTGTACACACTTTAAGTACGGAGATTGTCCAAAAACTCTCCAAAAGACGCAGGAAAATGCTGTGAACATTAAAGTCATGGCATTTACAATTAACCTTTACATTCACATTGCCACCCACCCCAATTATAATGCCCGAAAATACAAAGTGAGGTGAAAATCTTATGTTTGGCGAGGAATAATGTGCTATTATAGGTCTCGCTTGCTAAAGTTAAAACTTTGTGCACAAAACACTATGCTGTTTGCCGTCGGCCACCATGATCATTTGTAACTCGCCCTTTTGATGGCCAATCTCCACAGATTCTGCATTTGTTTGTTCTTAGGAACTCATGTCCTCCCCTGCCACCACAACCGGACACTGCACAGTATGTACCAGGCATGTTCATGCGGTTATTTTACGCCGGTTGTGTTTACGACGAATATTCGTGCACAAAAGCAATGACAACAAGATCAACACACTTTTCCCGAGACTGGTGAAGCGCGCCCTCTTGAGATTTACAATGGTTAGTCAAAAGTCTCCCATTAACAATTCTGAATTATATACCCCAAATGGGGCCTGATATACCCCAATGGGGCCTAATATACCCCCAATGAGGCATTATATCATTTATATCATTATCATTTATACCTGTTGTGGGGGATATCCCTGTTGTGGGGGATACCCCTGTTGTGGGGGGTACCCCTGCTGTGGGGGGTAGGCCGGCTGGTCCCCAGGGTTATAAGCTGGGGGCTTTTCAACATCTCCTAAAGAAAAAGAAAGTACAAAACAAACGATTTTGGTAAAAAGTTGCAGATTTCACCCACTTCGGTTCTGGTTGAACAATCAATTAAAGGTAATATCATACTTTGGTTTTTGTAAAAGAAATGCAGATTCATGGGCGAAATATCAAGGAAGATACAGTAACAGTCAACAGTCCCATAGGGCCCACTTTTTGAGAAAACAGTGAAAAACAGAGTATTTCCTAAGTCTTTTCTCTTTTATTTTGGATCCTTTAAAGGTAGTATCATTTTGGCAGAATACCGAAACAGACATCTTAACAATTAATGTACCTATAACTTACAGGGTATAAAGATGGTGATAGTAGAAACATACCGTTAAAATTTTTCTATTTGAAATGCTGTATTTGTCCAGAAAAGAGTGAAACCAATGACCAAAATTATTTCTTATCAAGATCAAGAATACAAGAGAAAAGACTTATGAAATACCGTGGCCGTTTTTCACTGTTTTCTCAAAAATTGGGCACCGTATGGGACTGAAATGTTCACAGATGACTGTTACTGTATCTGTCTTGATATTTTTAACCATGAATCTGTATTTCTTTGACAAAGAAAACCAAAGTATGATATTACCTTTAAGAGTTGCAATTTGGCAAAAAATCATTTTAAGTTCTTCTTAATGCATGTATGCTAAAATAGCTAAAAATAGCTACAAACCCAGTTTACCAGGTGAGAATTGATAGAAGACTTTCTAACTTTCTAACAAAAGGAAGACTAATATAAATATACACACAGATTAAAATATATAGCTAACTAAGCTAATGAGAATAAACACGAATGAATTTCTAACTTTTCAAAAGGTAATAAATTAATAAATTAAAGGTAATATCATACTTTGGTTTTTGTCAAAGAAATACAGATTCATGAGCAAAAATATCAAGGAAGATACAGTAATTAACAGTCATCTGTGAACATTTCAGTCCTATACGGTGCCCACTTTTTGAGACTAACAGTGAAAAACGGGCAAAGTATTTCTTAAGTATTTTCTCTTTTATTTTGAATATTTTAAAAGATCAAAAAGATTTTCGGTCGTTGCTTAAATAATTTCTGGATAAATACACAATTTTAGGCGGAAAAATGTTAACGGTATGTTTCTACCAGCACCATCTTCATACCCTGTAAGTAATACGTAAATCTGTGAACATTTCTGTTTTGGTCTCTTACCAAAGTATGATACTACTTTTAAAATACATCGCTAACTAAGCTAATGAGAATAAACATGAATGAAGCAAGTTATTGGATAAAACGAACGTTAAAGCTCAAGAGGGAGTACATTTTACATTAGAAAACTAAATTAAGAAGACGAAAAAGAAGAAATAATAATATTAATATCAAATCTAACTATGAGAATTATACAGATCGAAACACAACGCACTGAGGAGGTACTGAATATAAAATCTTACCAGTTACTTCTCCTACAGGTTTAATAGCACAAATTGAATAAGATGAAAAAATGAAAAAGAAAAAATAAGAGAAACTAGATGTAAAATTTTCAATGGAGGTATATATGTAGCAGGGATATGTGAATGAGTCTGGTTAGTTGTGACGGCGCCAAAGGCTATACATCTGCACACAATACAGTACACATATTACGAAACGGAGGCTCAGGCTCAGGCTCAGGCTCAGGCTCAGGCTCAGGCTCAGGCTCAGGCTCAGGCTCAGGCTCAGGCTCAGGCTCAGGCTCAGGCTCAGGCTCAGGCTCAGGCTCAGGCTCAGGCTCAGGCTCAGGCTCAGGCTCAGGCTCAGGCTCAGGCTCAGTTTCAGGCTCAGGCTCAGTCTCAGGCTCAGGCTCAGGCTCAGGCTCAGGCTCAGGCTCAGGCTCAGGCTCAGGCTCAGGCTTAGACTCAGGCTCAGTCTCAGGCTCAGGCTCAGGCTCAGGCTCAGGCTCAGGCTCAGGCTCAGGCTCCAGCTCTGTCATCCATATGCTGAAAATATAGGTTGTGGTTTTTCACTGAAGCAGAAGCTCTGTTTTCCTTTTCAAACCAGAGAATCTACGTCCGAACCGCAACCAAAAGCCTCTATTTTGAAACTTGTTATTTTAGAATGGAATCACGAAATTCCGGAGCCGGAGCCGGAGCCTGAGCCTCCGTTTCGTAAACGCTCTATGACTCGTAATTAGCATCAATGCATTCTTCTATTCAATTCTAATTGAATCATTGAAGCTGCACAATGTGCATAATTATATTGATCAAACGGTAATGCCTATTTATGGAAGGGAGGGTTGTGTAGACTCGAAACTGCAACCAGTGGGATAGTAAATAAAAATTACTACATTGTACAAATGGCATGAGCTGTTTTGGTAATAAAAACAATAACCGCGGGTACTTTATTAAAAGGTACTATCGTACTTTTGTAGCGTACCGAAACAGAAACCTTCACAGATTTACCTATAACTTACAGGGTATAAAGATGGTGATGATAGAAACATACCGTTTCTACTTGAAATAGGAGCCTAAATAAACATGCTTGGGAGTTAAGATGGCCTGACGTTTCGATCCTAGCAGGATCTTTCTCAAAGGCTGCTCAGAGTAGGGAGGGCCTGACGTTTCGATCCTAGCAGGATCTTTCTCAAAGGCTGCTCAGAGTTAGGAGAGCCTGACGTTTCGATCCTAGCAGGATCTTTCTCAAAGGCTGCTCACAGTTAGGAGGGCCTGACGTTTCGATCCTAGCAGGATCTTTCTCAAAGGCTGCTCAGAGTTAGGAGGGCCTGACGTTTCGATCCCAGCAGGATCTTTCTCAAAGGCTGCTCAGAGTTAGGAGGACCTGACGATCCTAGCAGGATCTTTCTCAAAGGCTGCTCAGAGTTATAGGAGGGCCTGACGTTTCGATCCTTAGCAGGATCTTTCTCAAAGGCTGCTCAGAGTTAGGAGGGCCTGATGTTTCGATCCTATCAGGATCTTTCTCAAAGGCTGCTTAGAGTTATGAGGGCCTGATGTTTCGATCTTTCTCAGTTGACAGTTCAGTCTATTAATAACTATTGAATAAATTTAATTTACTGAGCTGGATTGGACGCTAAATAAACGTTTTAATTACATGTAACATTAATTCGCAAATTTTCGTCAGCTTCATTGATTTTTATCTGTTTCGTTGTTTGGCGGTCTTTTTGCCCTTGAATTTGTGACACAATACATGTATATGTACAGTGTATGTATTATAAATGCATTATTGCATGTAAACAGCAGCGTCGATAAAATCAAGGGCGTTTGCATGCAACAGCGTGAGTTGGGTCTGCACTAAATGCTTCACAATACGCGTTCTGCATACCGGTAAATATTATTATGATGGCCCATCCCATGGCCTACTGCACAGTGCACACACGGTGTAGGTATATTATTACTGTGCACATTTAGTAGGTCAATGTGGGTACCATGGGAACAGTGGGAATAGAGTAGCTCCAAGTCGCTCCGTCCCTAAGGCATGAATTAGGCCAAACAAACAAATAGCTGTGTTTCCTATCACATTGGGGGAAAAATAGGGTGGGGGTTGGGAAATGCCCCTTTTTTTGGCTAATTTTTTATTGCCCCAAAAACTAGGGTCGGCAGGTGGTTTCTATTTTTTTTTTCACACACTAATGTTGACACAATAATTTTTATTACAACAATATTTTGCCTTGATATCATAACATGGCTTCTCTCTTTTTATTTAAAGGTAATATCATACTTTGGTTTGTGTCAAAGAAGTACAGATTCATGGGCAAATATCAAGGAAGATACAGTAACAGTCATCTGTGAAAATTTCAGCCCCATATGGTGCCCACTTTATGAGAAAATCGTGAAAAACGGCCACAGTATTTCTTACGTCTTTTCTCTTTTATTTTTTGATCTTTTAAATATCAAAAAAAATTTCGGTCGTTGTTTTACTAACTTCTGGATAAATACACCATTTCAGGCGGAATAATTTTAACAGTATGTTTCAACCACCACCATCTTCATACCCTGTAAGTTATACGTAAATCTGTGAACATTTCTGTTTTGGTTTCTTAATACCAAAGTATGATACTACCTTTAAGCAAGAGAGCACAACAATCGCAGACTCGTGAGTATTGTTTTGGGGATCGGCGGGATGTATTTTTGACGGAATTTACAAATATTTTATACACGCACAAAAACATGCTTTAAAAAAGAAGATAATAGGCCTAATTAAAAAAAACTATAACGGCTGGCAAAAAAAAATAGGATCTAGGATTTGGCTGCAAAGTTCTTCTTCATTCTTTTGTTTTCCAATAAAAAGGCTAGGTTCAGCATAATATTTTAGGTGGGTGGGGTAACCGGAAACACAGTTATTTTTTTGTTTGGCCTTAGTTATGTACGATGAGACAATTATCGCTTTTGGATTGCAATGGGTAGGGGCAGCAAGTGACTAGGGCACCAAGGCAGTGACCTGGGCCACTTTGGCTATGACCAGGGACACAAAGACACTGACCAGGGACTGCAAGGCATCGGACCAGGAGCAGCAAGGCAATGACCAGGGGCACCAAGGCATTGACCAGGGGCTGCAAGGCAATGACCAGGGCCACTTTGTCAATGACCAGGGGCACCAAGGCAATGACCAGGGGCACAAAGACACTGACCAGGGGTATCAAGGCAATGACCAGGAGCAGCAAGGCAGTGACCAGGGGCAACAAAGGCAATGACCAGGGGCTACAAGGCAATGACCAAGGGCAACAAAGCAATGACCAAGGGTAACAAGGCAATGACCAAGGGCAACAAAGCAATGACCAAGGGTAACAAGACAATGATCAAAGGCAACAAGGCAGTGACCAGGGGCAGCAAGGCAATGACTAGGGCCAACAAGGCAACGACCGGAGGCAGAAGGACAATGACCATGAAGGAACACCAATGCAATGACCAGGGGCTACAAGGCAATGACCAGGGGCAACAAGGCAATGACCAAGGGCAACAAAGCAATGACCAAGGGCAGCAAGGCAATGACCAGGGGCAGCAAGGTAGTGACCAATTGCACCAAGGCAATGAATAACCTATGGCACAAGGCAATGACCACGTAAAATAACTTTGTACCCTCAATACAAGTACATGTAAAAAACTGATGGAAACTGCTTATCAACTAAAATAACCAGAAATAATTATATAAAATGCTTTGCCCTCCGACCAGTGGTCGATTCCACGAAGCTCTAGAATAAGATTGATCTTAAAATCAATCGTATTCATTCTTAGGGCATTTACGTAACCTGACTTGAGACTAGGCTTATTGGGACTTACTTTGCTGTCCACAAACGAAGGGATTGGGCCACATGACGAAGCCGAAGAAAGGCTCCAGCTTCGCCATGTATCTCAAGCCCACTCGTTTAATTTAGCACACAAAATGGCAGTAGCACCAGGGTGCACCCCAGTAAATAGGTCCAAATCAGTCCGTGAAGTATTTTGTATAGCCTTAAAATCTTTATTATAAAATCATTTGCTGGGCCCTACATGGGAAGTCTTTTAAAGAAAATGGATGGAACCCGGTCACCAAAGTTTGTATTTTTGCTGTTTTGCTTTTTGCTTTGAGCTGTTTGGATGAAATCAGGCCCTAAAGTCGCTCTACTTTGGCATGTAGTGGACGGGTACTTTTTTTAGTCTGGCACCAGTCAACATGGCTGTTTTTCTTTTGGAGTGACTTTTCTAAAAAAGGCATTGGTCACCGTATAGAAACTTGACAGGAAAATAAGAATGGAAGTTTTCAGCTTCAATTTGGTGTATAGCTTGAGTGTCTGAGAAACTTGCATTAACCATGTGAAATTATTTACTGGAATGCACCCTCTAGGGGTCAATTTCATACAGCTGCTTAGCACAAAAATTCGCTAAGCATGGCATTTCTCCCTTAATAAAAACAGGATTAACAACCAGATTCCAGTGTGATGTGTATCACTTGCAATTGGTCTTTGGCTGTTGTTCGCTGACCATGAACATCAAATGGAATGTTGTCAATGGTGGTTTGTTTTATTGGGCAATCTATTTTTGTGCTAAGCAGCTCTATGAAATTGGCCCCAGAGCGCCTAGCCTCAAGCTAGCTCATTTTGTATAAAAGTAAAAAGGCCCTCAATTATTGCTAAGCAAAGTGGGATGTTAAGGTTAATCTTAGTGCATGTTTGGTGAAATCGGTTCACATGTACATGTAAGGAAATTAGCATATGAGTAACAACGTTATTATTCAGTCCGCTTGGGTTGACTGGGTACAGGGCCGGAGTGTGCAGTATGGTTCAACCATAACCAGTGCCGGACCGTGTGTGGGTGTGGGCGTTCAGTCAACGACTGTTTCATGAAAGGTTTTTTCCTGTTCTTCACAATTCTACGATAATCATTTTAATTATGTTCATTTATGTGATGCGGCCAATAACAAAGTGTATATTGCACGACGAAAAAGATTTGGCCAGATTTTAAAATTATCAGGACATTGTCAACTTCTTGTCTTACTAAGTCATTTTTGTCGAGTTGATTATTTGCAAATTAGGCTTGCCCTTCACCGACGTGGATGAGCACTGTATACTCAGTGCTTGTGAGTTGATTATTGAAACTGAAGACGACTTTCATCGCGAAAAAGTCGACTTAGCCAATTAATGTGGCTAAGTGGAATGGCCCTTGTTAAGCACCGTACATCAAACACAATGGCTGTCAATCGAACATTAGCCGAAAAGACACAATAGGGTTGCACCCAAGTAAATAAACTCCCATAGACAACAGTGGTAAATCCTCCAACTTCAAAAATCATTTTAATATAGACAGAACTCTCGCAGCTGTTCAAGTTGCACAGAAAAATTATGATGAACATGTCACCTTTCATTTTCTTTTCATTTTATGGTAGGGTGACCATTGAATTTTTGAGATATACTCATTCTCAGCTGACCACCCCTAAAACAAGGTATGGATCACTCCAGTCAAAGAAGCCATTAAAAAAAAAAAACATCCCTCTGCAAAGCGGCTGAAATAGACCCACTTCTCACCCAATTGCATCAAAAATGGTCACAAATGGAAGCCCAGAGTCCAGGCAGGAGGTCCAGTGCCATATTTCTTCAATCCTTCAATTTCATAGCTCTCACAACTCTCTTATTTAAAATATATTGAGTGCTTAACTTTTATTCATGAGCTCGGCGGACGGATTTTGGCACTATTTACTTGGGTGCACCCATAGTCACCATCAAACACAATAGCCGGATTCTTGAGTAAATAACGAATGGAAAAAAAAAACAGTTGTCCTTTTGGGGGCACGTTGTACCGTGACACAGGCACACATACACATACACTAGAATCATGACGGTGAGTCATTTCTGCCTGTTTTTTCCACGGTCCGGTCCCACGTTTGACGCTTGCAACGGGCTTTAAAGAGGATGTCCAACACTCAACAAACATTGCTTTATTTGTTAGAACTATACTCCTTAAATTACTATAGACATAAAAACATATTTATCTCACACTGAACACAGGAAGAGAGCCTTTTTGGATGATTTTTCTCTCAGGCCGCAAGCTCCCCAAAATTCAGATTCTCTGAATTTCGTCAATGGGGGCAGCAGACAAATCTGTGTGATTTCGTGACATCAATATGGGAGCCTTTTCTTTTAATTAAAAAAAAAAGGCTCCCATATCTGACGTTACGAAATCAGCCAAAAAAGACTCTCTTTCTGTGTTCAGTGTGATTTAAATATTTTGTTTTTCTCATGTCAATTAATTTAAGGGTTATAGTTCTCACAAATAAAGCGAGGTTTGTTGAGTGTTGAAAATCCTCTTTATTTAAAGGCGGAGAAAATCACGGAAACTTATTCCCGCCCGAGCTGGGCCCAATTTCATGGAATCTGTTTATACCGTATAAGCAAAAATTCTTCGCTTACGATAGCAGACTTTGGTTTGCTTACGGTAAGCGTATTTCAAGTGAGTTTTTTCTCTCGCTACGCTATAAGTAAGGACTTCGTCTGCACGGCAGAATGCGCATGACAGCGCATTACCAGGAAAAAGGTAAAGGTTAGCCTACAAATACTTCGCTTACCGATTTATAAGCGCCGAAAGACTTGCTTATGGATTCCATGAAATATATTTCAGGCATAGCAATGCCGGTAAGCACAAGGATACGCCGTAACGGATTCCAGAAAATTGGGGCCTAGCTCAATCGGACATCTGAGTCATGAGAAAATAGCGAAAACCCGACTCAATTTTTCTCATAAAACATAAAGAATGGTTTTGATCTTACCCCGAGATCAAAATTGTTCTTCTTTGTTTTACTAATTTCTGATTAAATACACCATTTCAGGCAGAGATGTTTTAACGGTATGTTTCTACCAGCACCATCTTCATATCCTGAAAGTTATACGTAAATCTGTGAACATTTCTGTTTGGATATGTTACACATGACGTCATTGGTGTTGCAGACTCTGTGCGAAGCCCAAGTACGAATTCAGAATAACTAGCATCTTCACTGGCGCTAATTGGCAATTCGAACTGGCCAATTCGCAATTAGGAATTCGCAATTGGGAATTCGCAATTGGGAACTGACATGGCGACTCCTGGGTGGTGACGTCATGCAATTAGCGCCTGCCTTTTTTTGTAGCTCCACAGCCTCAGCACTGCATCCTGGAGTTTCAGGTACACATGCGCAGTGATATCGACCTCTCTATGGGTAAAACCATAGCAACAAAAGAAACAGGTCGACAGTTCAAGTGCCTATTTAGTTTCGTTGACGGAATCGATAATGACGAATACAACACCAATAAAGGTTGACTATAATTTACGCTACATGGAAAATTCCATGGCAGACGGAAACAAATCATATGACACGACGCGTTAGTTGTTGCTTCTTGTATAAAAGACACATTATTTTCTGTGCGCACTTACAACTTGTGATGCTATAATGATTGGTTTTGTTTAGGAGAAAACAAAGACGGAGGATAAGTAAAAAGAATTTTTTAGCGTCCTGCCTTTTTGGAAAAAGGGAAGGAGACCCATTTTTTTCCTTTCAAAAACAACTGGCCGGGCCCACATGCTAGGAATTGACTAGAACCCATCCCAACCCAACCCATCCCATCCCAACCCATCCCATCCCATCCCATCCCATATCATCCCAACCCATCCCATCCCATCCCATCCCATCCCATCCCATCCCATCCCATCCCATCCCATCCCATCCCATCCATCCCATCCCATATCATTCCAACCCATCCCATCCCATCCCATCCCATCCATCCCATCCCATCCCATCCCATCCCATCCCATATCATCCCAACCCATCCCATCCCATCCCATCCCATCCCATCCCATCCCATCCATCCCATCCCATCCCATCCCATCCCATCCCATCCCATCCCATCCCATATCATCCCAACCCATCCCATCCCATCCCATCCCATCCCATCCCATCCCATCCCATCCCATCCCATCCCATCCATCCCATCCCATATCATCCCAACCCATCCCATCCCATCCCATCCCATCCCATATCATCTCAACCCATCCCATCCCATCCCATCCCATCCCATCCATTCCCATCCACCCATCCATCCCATCCCAACCCATCCCATCCTAACCCATCCCATCCCATCCCATCCCATCCCATATCATCCCAACCCATCCCATCCCATCCCATCCCATCCCATATCATCTCAACCCATCCCATCCCATCCCATCCCATCCCATCCCATCCCATCCCATCCCATCCCATCCCATCCCATCCCATCCCATCTCATCCCATCCCATCCCATCCCATCCCATCCCATCCCATCCCAACCCATCCCATCCCATCCCATCCCATCCCATATCATCCAACCCATCCCATCCCATCCCATCCCATATCATCTCAACCCATCCCATCCCATCCCATCCCATCCCATCCCATCCCATCCCATCCCATCCCATCCCAACCCATCCCATCCTAACCCATCCCATCCCATCCCATCCCAACCCATCCATCCTAACCCATCCCATCCCATGTCATCCCAACCCATCCCATCCCAACCCATCCTAACCCATCCCATCCCATCCCAAACAAACCCATCCCATCCCATATCATCCCAACCCATCCCATCCCATCCCATCCCATCCCATCCCATCCATCCCATCCCATCCCATCCCAGAGTCATCCCAACCCATCCCATCCCATCCCATCCCATCCCATCCGGTCCCATCCCATCCCATCCCATCCCATCCATCCCATCCCATCCCATCCATCCCATCCCATCCCATCCCATCCATCCCATCCCATCCCATCCCATCCCATCCCATCCCACCCCACCCCCCCACCCCAACCCAACCAATCCCAAGCCATCCTATCCCATCACATACAAAAATGTATCCTTTGAGAAAGATCCTGCTAGGATCGAAACCCGTCAGGCCCTCCTAACTCCAAGTACTATAAACCCACAGCTTCGCATAGGGGTGGGAGGGGCCGGGAATATCTAAGTGTCCGGTGGCGGGGGGGGGGGGGGGGGGGGGGGGGGGGGGGGGGGGGGGGGGGGGGGGGGGGCAGTCGTCTCCAAACACAAATAATGCATTGTCTTTCAGAGTACTTTTTACATTTAACATATGCCTAACCACACTGTAGTACATACAGTGGGCACTAAGCCTTTAAATAGACGTCTCAATGAAAAGTACTACGAAAAACCTTCCTCAATTGTACAACACTTATAATAGAGCTCAGTGCAGCCATTGCTTATAGTACAGGTCAAGAATTATAATACATGTAGGTGTATATAGCACTGAACTCGCTACATGTACTCTAGCAATGAAGATCGATACGCCTAGCATACGTCTAATTCTCATGCAAATTAGGCTTCGGTTATACTGTATATTCCACACATGCGAAATATCGTACGGAGAAATATAGTACGGTTAAATATCAATTTCTAAATCGATACAAGTGGTGTACTGCTGATATTTACCGTTTTGACATCAAAAATTGCTCATCAACCCGGATAGTTTAAGCCTTTGAGAAAGATCATGCTAGGAATAGGATCGAAATGTCAGGCCCTCATACATGTAACTCTGAGCAGCCTTTGAGAAAGACCCTGCTAGGATCGAAACATCAGGCCCTCCTACATGTAACTCTGAGCAGCCTTTGAGAAAGACCCTGCTAGGATCGAAACGTCAGCCCTCCTTACTCTGAGCAGCCTTTGAGAAAGATCCTGCTAGGATCGAAACATCAGGCCCTCCTACATGTAACTCTGAGCAGCCTTGAGAAAGATCCTGCTAGGATCGAAACGTCAGACCCTCCGAACTCTGA